>CM052897.1:88134014-88161065 GCA_028534135.1 Potos flavus
AAAGTGAACCAGATGACACACGTGGTCTCTACAATGAAGAAGGGGTCAGCCAGGGTCCTAGGCAGGAGAGGTGCCACCGTAGGGCCAGAGGGAGGCGCCAGAGCCCCGCTGCCATTGGCCCCCCGGGCGGGCCCAAGAGGCTGGTGGGGCACTGGGGGATGGCGGAGCAGCTCCCGTTCATCCCTGAACTCAGGCAAGGTCTCCAAGCAGAAGGTGATGATGGAGATGAGAATGACCAAGACGGAGACGATGGCGATGCCCCTCGCGGACCCCGAGCTTTCTGGATATTCAAAGATAAGCCACACCTGGCGTTGGAACTCGTTTCGGGGCAGGGGCTTCTCCTCTTCTTTAATGAACCCCTCGTCCTCCCGGAAGCGCTCCATGGCCTCGTCCCCCAGCTGGTAGAAGCGGATCTCATCTGCGAACACGTCCAGGGAGACGTTGACCGGCCTGCGCAGGCGGCCCCCGGACTGGTAGTAGTAGAGGATGCCATCGAAGCTGGGCCGGTTGCGGTCGAAGAAGTACTCGTTCCTCAGGGGGTCGAAGTAGCGCAGGCGCTTGGCCGGGTCTCCCAGGAGGGTATTAGGGAACTGCGCCAGGGTGCCCAGCTGCGTCTCGAAGCGCAGCCCGGAGATGTTGATCAGGACGCGCTGGTGGTGGAGGGACCCCGCGCCCAGCACCTGGTCCTCCGCCATGCCCAGGGCGGGGTCGCCTTCGCCCTCCTCGTCCTCCAGAGGCAGCCGTCGAGGCTGCGGGGGCTCCTGGGGCAGCGGTGGCAAAGGCCGCCCTCCCGGGTCCACTGCCCTCTGCGTGCCGCGCGCTCTTGGCGCGCCCTCTTTGGGTCCATCGCTGAGCCCAGCCGTCGGGGGACACTGGAGCTCTCCCCCTACGGCCCGGCCACAGCCCGTCCCGGCCTCACCTCCTCCTCTGACGGTCATGGCACCGCCGTTCTCCAGGGGCACCAGGGCGATCTCCATGGCCAGGGGGCAGGGGGCATGCTGCGCCCCTGCTGACCGGCGTCCGAGCCCCCCACTCACGCCCCGCTGGGCGCCTCGCCTCCGGCTCTTCTCCCGCTGTCGGCCGGCCCCCCTGTGGGGCGGGCTGGGGCTGCTGGGGCGATCCCCTGGCTCGGTCCTGACGTCAAGAAGCTGCTGCCCTGCTCTCTGCCTCGCTCTCCGTTCTGGCAGCCCGTTACCAAGCAGCCAAAAGCCTGCTTCCAGCAGATGCAACCTTCAGCCGCCCCTCTCTGGCTGCGGGGCGGCGCTCGGCCTCCACCCTGCGCGGCTCCCCCGCCTCTTCCCTCCCCCCGCCCCGTCCCCTCCCCTCCTCTGTCTCCCGCCTCCCCTCCTGGGTCTCGCGGCTGCGGGTGTCTCCCCGGAGGGCACAGCTGGGGCCCGGGGCGAGGGGAGGAAGGGGGAGCTGAGAAGGGAGCAGCAGCCCGGCGGAGGGAGGGAGAAGGGAGGGAGTGAGCGGAGAGGCTGGAGGAACAGGTTGTACCGAGAGCGCGGAAACTCCCAGGGCAACCAGATGAGAATGGCTGTGGATCTGAGTTCACCTGGGAACCCGCCGAACGCCACGAGGACTCCAGGGGAAATGAATCGCCTTGGGTTGGACGGGTGAGACAGGAGATAACCGCAGTCCTTTTACAATCCTCCTTTGGAGGAGTAACTAACTATTGTCTCTTCTCTGGGAAGAATTACAGACAGGAAGGGGCTGGGCAGAGCTATGGGCCTTGGGGATCTAGAGATCTAGAGATACACAGAGCTGGAGATACCCTCCAGACCAATGGTGGAGAAGCCTCTCTCTTCCCCTCTTCCTACACACCCACCAGAAGGTAACAGGCTGAGCGCTGACAGCAGCCCCCTCCCTTTGCCCTGGGACAGCCCTGATTCTCAGTCCAGAGAAGTCCCAGCCCATGGGACAGATTCCTTGTCTGGTCTCCTTGCCCCGAGAACGTCCAACTTCTAGCTCTCACAAATCCCATTTGTAAAAACCTGTCAGGGAGAAGGCGGAGGAGGAAGAAAGAGATCCTGGCAAGAGCTTTTCCTTTCTGGTAAAGCTTGGAGCTGGCAACTGCAGCTTCGCGTAGGGGATTTGTGTAGGGGGCAGGGGTAGGGGGCAGGGGGGCCGTGGAATCCCAGGGCTGGAGGACTCCCAGGAGTAGAACAAGAAGCAATGCTTACTTTGCTCCTATGATGTATGGGGAGCCTTCTCAGCGCTTTGCAAATACTGACTGGTGCATTCCTACGGCAACGTATTTTCTCGATACTATTACTATCTCCATTTCATAGGTGAGCAAAAGGAGACACAGAGTGACTAAATTGCTCATGGGCATACAGGCCGCCATTCAAGCCCAAGCGAGCCGACTTTGAGCCCTTGTTCCCTCCACTCCACTCCTCTGTAGAAATGCGTAACCCCCTTTCCAGGTACAAGTGCACCCTCCCCCCAGCATCTGGGCTGAGAGCCTCAGCTTTAATCCTGCAGGAGGCAGGAGGATGGCTGAGTAACAGCGAAGTCCTTCAGGGTCAGGAAATGGGCCCCAGCCCCTGTGGGGTTTTAGGGGGCATCTGTGGCCAAGGGAAATATCTTTCAAGGCAGATCTGCCAGTTCCAGACACACCCTCCAGGTATCTGTTGGTTTTAAGTTACCATAAAGTCACTGTTTTTGAATGTTCAGAGTTCGTTCAAAGCTTTTGAATGTATCTGTTTTTGTTCCTGTATGTCGTTTACTGTTTACATATGTGGATGTCCCAGCCTCTTGTCTGTGAATTTATCTGCACAGGAGGGGAGTTTCGGAAACATGCCATGGGATTTGTTGGAATAGCAAGGTGCGCACACACAGGCTTGTGTCAGGGTTGCAGAAATAGATGCGCGTGGGGCCTTTTTGTGTGTTGCGTGACGGTGGATGTGAATTGGGTGTGTGTAACCGTTTTCATTGTGTGTGACTCTGTGCATGGGGTTGGCTGTCCTTGTGGGTGGGCATGAGTGAGGAAGGGGCGGGAAGGGGAAAATCAGCATCGCTGTAAACGCAGGGCCTTATACCCCCCTCCCCAGACCTCTGGTGACCCTGTTCCATCTGCCCTGGGTTTTTATTCTTATCTTCTCTGCCTCTGAGGTTGTCGGTCAGGATCAGGTCTGCTGCTGGGAGCCGAGGGCCTACGGAGCTTGTAGAAGGTGAGCTCGGAGACCCGCAGAAACTGAGTCTTGCTTACTGACTCATCATCTTGTAAATACAGGGGCCCATCTTGGTTCACTGGAGCTCGGCTTGATCTCCCTATGGGAGAGAGTTCTCGGGACCTTGTCTTCTGGGGGCCTTAGAGAGTCTGTTCCCTGCAGAGTAAAGCAGAACATAAACAGTGCTGGAAAAGCACACCAACCAGGCCTCCTTGATGTGGTATCTTCTTAAATCTGCTTTCCATACATTTACCGGCTTTGATAGATTTCTTACAAAATTAGCTTCAGATGTTACATGTGGCAGCCGGGGACGGTGGCGGGGGGAGGCGTATACTGGGAGGATATCCTTTAAAGAAAGAAATTTCTTTTCCGCTTCCAGGAGTGCAATTAGCTGAGAGCTTCCGGCCTCGGGCGGCTTCGGGCCCTTCCTGGGCAGCCCTCTGCCGATGACCGAGCACCACAGGCTTAGAGGGTCCTGGCCATTTCTGCCCAGTGCAGAACTCGTCTGCTGTGCCATCGTCTTTGCTCTGGATCTCTCCCGTTGGGTTGGCCGTGACTTTGTAAGAAATACGTTGCAGTCTGAGACTGTTCACCCCTCTTCCTCCTCTCTTTCTTTTCACGGGTATCCTTGGGGCAGCATCAGGGGCTGAAGGCTTTCCCTGCTGGCTTCCATAGGCTCTTTTCTCTTTCTTCTGTTTCTTCCCAGTAAACTTCTTACACTCGAACACTAACTGACAAGTCATCGAACTGAAACTTACCCTCTGCTCTACGTGACCCCCAGAACGAGCTATACAGAGGAGACAAATGGGAAGTCTTCCCTTAATTCATAGGACTGGGTCTAGCAGACCACAGGAGGACTGGTAAGGTATGCAGACCCAAGAAGAAATGAATATTATTAAGAGAAATAAGGCATTGATGGGAAGGAGGGCTGGGCTCAGAGAGGAAGGAGAGAGAGAAGAGGAGGAGGTGGAGGAGAAAGAAGGCTAAATACCACCTTTATTAATCTATTAGAAAATAATTCATTGAGTATCTACTATGCGCAAGGCACTGTTCCAGGTTCTGGGAGTATACTGATGACTGAGACAGACGTGTTCCTAACCTCTGTGGAGTTCTATCTTGGGGAAGGCAAAAGCCACCAAGCGTCCAATTTTACACTGGTCGTTTAATTACAATTTTAAGAGGCACTGTCTAGAATTTAGGGTGTCATGAGAATAGTGGGGAGCCTGACCCCATCGAGGACCCGGGGAAGCTTTGGTGAGGTGGTGATGGGGAAGATAACTATTCCGGGTGGATGGAAGAATGAGTCCCAAGGCCTTAGGGCTGGTTGAGGAACTGAAAGTTAGGGTAGTTGATGGGGGCTCCGAAAGAGTTCTGTGAGATCAGGCTAGAGAGGTGGAGGAGATCCAGATTATGAAGAGGTTACTAGGTCATGTTTCATGATCTGCCCGGCAAGATGCCATAATACTTCCTTTCTTCCACGCTCAGATATTTTGCTAGTGTCTATGAAAGCAAACGTCCTGGGGCACCTGGGTGGCTCAGTCAGTTAAATCATCTGCCTTCAGCTCAGGTCATGATCCCAGTGTCCTGGGATTGAGTCCCACATTGGGCTCCCTGCTCAGTGGGGAGTCTACTTCTCCCTCTACCTCCCCTCTGCTTATGATCTCTCTCTTGGATAAATAAATAAAATCTTAAAAAAAAATAAAGCAAACATGCTAATAGACTTCTAGTTTACGCTCTGCTACTTGTTTTAGCTTTTCTCCCCTCCCCTTCCACCAGAATGTATCTTAACTTTATCTCTATTGTCTATCTCCCTATCTTTCTTTCTTTCTTTCTTTCTTTCTTTCTTTCTTTCTTTCTTTCTTTCTTTCTTTCTCTTCCTTCCTTTCTTTCTCTTCCTTCCTTCCTTCCTCCCTTCCTTCCTTCCTTCCTTCCTTCCTTCCTTCCTTCCTTCCTTTCATCTATCTATAATATGTAGGTAAATAAGCAGGTAGATGGCTAGCTAGATAATAGAAATAGAGAGACCTTGAAATCAAAGATCATACTTTACTCATCCCCAATTCTCCTTGTACCATCAAACATTCATCTGATGAATTTCAGTAAGTATATGTTAAAAGTAATTAAACCAAAAGAAAGGAGTTCAGCCAAGGAGCAGAAAGGGAGGTGAAACAGGGATAAGAACTAAACGTGAGTTCTGAGATTAACTAAATACTCAAAGCGATTGTGAACATGGAACCAAATCAGAAAAACGTAAGACTCATTTGGGTGACCAGATAGGGGAAGTGAATTAAATCTACTTCGGCCCTTTGTTCAGATTATATGCATTATTTATTACTACACAGCCCACCTCAACTTTGTGTATAAAAACAACTTTGTGGCTAAAAACAGTTTAATATATTGGACTGTGCAATTTAGTTGCCAAGCTGAGAGAGCCTTCGAGACCTAAAGTTACTGCTTATTATATAACACTAAACCACGGAGCGTAAAAATCCACGGAGTTTTCAGCTGGATGAAGGGACAAGCTTCCACCATTGGGCAACATTTAAAGGAACAGGAAGAGGTGAAAATAAAATTCCGTTCTAAGTATGCCACTAGCCAAACGTTAGTTTTGCTTCTCCACCTTGGACGGGGTTACGAAGCCGGGAACCATCAAAAATGTGATGAGAGGGTCCTAGCAAGAGTCCAGGCTGACAAATCAGTAAAAGTAGTAACCAGTCAGTCCACGGCTTGGGGCTCAGCTACCTCTGCTCCTCCCTTTGGAGGGCGAGAGGTTCTGCTTCTGCCAAAGGGACCAAGGGACCACATCTCTAAGCATCCCCAGGCACTTTGCATGGCTGGGAGATCTTAGATTTCTTCAGGAGAAGAGGTGCTCTCTGAGTCATTTCCCCAGTCCCCCTCCTATCACTCTGATGAGCCAGTTATGTTGAATTTCTGCCATGATAATGATGAATCTCCTCTTCGTTATAAAGGGAAATTGAACAAAACATCTCTTCCCTGAGGGAAGCCGTCGCCCTCAGATTGGCAAAGCTTGTCTTCCCCTAACCTCCTCACAACTCCTTGGTCAGCATCTTTCTAAGGAAACGGAGGTGCTGGGAGTCAGGAGAGAGGGTCTCAGGGCTTCTTAGGCTGGACCAGGGAGAACCAAATAGGAGGCATCATAGTTAACATAAACCAAAATACATTGTTTAAAAAAAAAAAAAAACTAAGAGGAAAACTTGATTAATGGGCCCTTGATAAGCTAGGTCTCACTGCTAAATGTTACAAAGTATACAATTCTATGGCTCATTACTATCAAATAACATATCATAAGACCATATTATCAAGCAATAATTGGTAAGAGAGTATTAATCAGTGAAAGGGTAAAACCATCTCTCACCTAATCCTCTCTCCCAGATGCATTCTGCTTCTAGATCTGTAGGGAAAAACATCATAATGAGGGGAGCAGCTGTTCTTCCTGCCCGCCCCTTCCCTTCTCACTTGCCTCTCAATCCAACACCTTGGGAAGGAAGCCTTGGAAATGACCTTCCTTTCCCGTTTGATGGGAGGAACTGGGGTAGAGTGGACAAAGCAAACATACAAAATAAATGAGTGTGTGTCTGTGGGGTGTGGGGGAGAGAGGATTTATCTGCTGTGTTAAGAGATGGAAGCAGGAGAAGACAGTGGGTAACAGAGAGGGAAAGATTATGCCTAAACTGACCCAGATCCTGAGAGAGACCTCCGGCCTAGTGCTAGGATTTTCCGTTTGCAGGGATTAAGATGAGAGGCCCTTCACAAATCAAGGCTCACATCTGGAGCTTGGTTTTTTTCCCTCCCTCTCTCCCTCCCTCCTTCCCCACATTTAATCCAGGAACAAATTCATTAATGGGTCCACTGCATTTTCACAGGCCAAACATAGAAAGGAAAGTGACCTAGATGCACAGGGGCCGGGAGGTTCAAGGGAGGGCTCGTCCTGGTGAGTAATGATTTCCCTCCCTCCCCCTTCCCTCCTCCACTGAGGAGCTGGTGGGTTATAGATGCGTCCTTGGCTATTTTTCTCACTCTCTCTTTTTTAGCCTCAACACACCTCACTATGGCATTCGCTCATACAACATGAAAACTCTCTGACTTCAAAATTATGAACCAGTAGCTTCATGTGTTGTTAGGGTCAGAGACATTTGAATTGTTTTTTACTTCTTCACTGCTACCTGCACCTTTCCTTTCCTCGCTCTCTGCCTGAGCATCCAGATCAAGGAAGGCCTTAGTTGAGAATTTTATATTCAGTGGCTTTTCTAGCTAAATTGTTGTTCACATCGCATAACGTATCAAGATGTATGAAAAAAGTACTTTATTTTAAAAGTGCTAAGCAAAGGTAAGACAGTTTTGTTGCTATGGTTACTAAGTAACAGTTTTGTTACTTTTTGTTACTATGCATCCTCTCTAAGTCTGGAAAAACATGTGATCACTATATAATTCATGCAGGCCAGACAGCACCCATTTTTTCCTCAATGTCCTTATCAAATATCAAAATAAATCCTCTTTATTCTGATTTGACAAAAAGATGGTTTAGTCATGAAACAGGATTAGGGCTCAGCCACAGTTTCCATGTGGCTGGACCTGGAGGTAGGGGCCAAGATGGGTTGGCTTCCAGAGACCTGCCGCTCAAACACCAGCTCATGGACCAGCGGTATCGAGGTCATCTGGGAGCTCCAGAGAAACGTTACTGGCCAAGCTCCATCTCAAACCTACTGAATCAGAATATCTGGAGACAGAGCCCAGAAATCTGCATTTTAACAAGCTCTCCAGATGATTCTGATGCTACTACCAAAGTTTGAAAACTGGTGTCCAAGAGGGCCTGTTTCACTCAAGAGTCTGGTCCTTTTATTAGATGCAGTGCTGCATAAGGGATTCAGGGCCTGGAAAGTTCTCCCGGGTGAGAGCTCGGGATCTGGATTGAGCTAGAGTCCAGCAAGTCCTCTTCCTCTTTATGACACTCAACCTCTCTAGGCCTCAGCTACTTTGTCTGTCAGATAAAGACACGAAAACTGCCTACCTCCTGTACTGGTTTTAAGCATTAAAATGTCTGGAAAATCATAAGCACTCAGTTCATATTAGTTAATATCGTTAACGTTAGCTAGCCTGTGTAATCTGACAGGTGCCAAACGCCTGCACGGGTCCTAAGTCATCTGCATTAGTTGCCCGTGGTGACTAGTGGTATCATTATACTAGTGGCCTTTCTCCAGCTAACCCAGTCATGGGGCTGTGGGCTCCCAGTTTGGTGGGGAGCGGAACGTCTCAGCACTGCAGACGCCCTAAGTGGTGGGCGTGGGGGTAAGCCAGTCATCATGCAGCTCCCGGGCTACCTGGTAATATTAGTTTCCTATTGCTGCTCTAACAAACTACCCCAACGTTATGGCTTAAAACAATACAAATTTATTATCTTATAATTCGGGAGGCTAGAAGTACAAAACGCATCTTTTGGGGCCAAAATGGGGGTGTCATTCGGGCCGGTTGCTTCTGGAGCCTCCAGGGAGAATTCATTAGGGTCCACCTGCATCCCCTGGCTTACAGCCCCTTCCTTCACCCTCAAAGCCGGGATCATAGCAACCCTCTAACTCTACTTCCTTTGTCACATCTCTTCTCTTCCATCTTTTAAGGGCCTAGTGATTATGCTGGTTTCGCATCTCGCGATCCTTAATCTAACCATATTTGCAAAGTCCCCTCTGCCACATAAGGTAATGTGTTCACAGGTTCCAGGGTTGCAGACCTGGACATCTTTGCGGGACCATCACGCAGTCTGCTACGTTGTCTCCGCTCCTCCCGGCGAGACTCCGAGGATGGAGCCTTGTCCGCTGAGTGCTGGGGGGAACCTAAGCTCTTCGCTAGTCGAACCCTCTCACTGTACTGGTAACAAACACCTAGAGCTTTGTCCCAGAGAAGAAGCAGAGACTGAGCAACCCAAGATCCCAGTTTCTAACCCAGGTCTGCACAGGTCAGGTTCAGCGGTCTCTCCAGCAGACAGTCTCTCGGCAGCAGGGAAAGACCCATCAGTGCCCAGTCATATCCAGTCATAATTCTTCAGTCCCAGACTTGCTGGAAGAAAGATGAAGGGCGACTCTAAACGTTGAGTCATCGCATGAGTATCTCACTCTCCCTGTCTGCGGAAGAAGAGTTGATCACCTTTTCTGCTCTAAGAGCTACATCTCTGCTCTGGAAATTCCTCATGCATGGATGAAATGTTTGTGAACTTGAAGCCTGACCTCCCCTTAATCACCACCACTGCTCACGAAGTGAGAGGCAGTGTGATTTCTCACACACAGCCGTCACTTGTTTCTCTGGTAAAGACAGTCATCTGGGGAAGGGCAATTATCTCAGCAGAATTACCAACCCTGCAGCATGACATTATCGACTCTTCAAAATTACATGGTATTCATTTGCTGCTATTTTAATGTCTGTCGCCTTCTAGTTCCCCTTCCCCAGCCCGACGCCAAACCCCCACCTCCCAGCCTCTTCCGTTCTTTTTATTAATCTTGGGAAATAACTTCCTTATTTTTAGCAGGCTGGTGACACCAGTAGGAATATGTCGATGAGGATCATAATAAGGACTTTCACACTTGCGGCTGGGACTCAGCCACCACCCATTGGATTTTTCAACTAAGCTTCACAGTCTTTGTCCCTGCCAACAAAGAAATGGCTGGTAAACGTCCCCACGGCTGACTCTGAGAACCGCCCGGCTACTCTCCACTCCCCAGTGTTAGCGTGGTACACTGGGTGGTGTGAAAGACAATTACCACGTTGGGATGGCTTTCCAGGAGCTCAGGAATGAGCGGAAGTAGTTAGTGGTGAGTGAGTGAGTGAGTGTGTGTGTGTGTTGGCTGAGCTGGAAGAAGGAGGTGACCGCTAACACTGTCTCTAGGCGATGTAATTGGTGCGACATTGGAAGATAGGCAACCAAGACTTTGGGCCTCACTCCGTACCTCTATTAGCTCGTGGCTTGGGCAGGGAATTTAGCTTCCCTAAATATTTTTCAACATTTTTGCCAGTGAAATGGGAAATACACATTGACTCCATAGGTTATAATTGGGTTCATGTAAAATAGCAAACTGCATTTAAGCTAGTGTCTATTATGTAATCATAATAGTTAACATGTCTTGAGTTCTTCTTAGGTGCCCAATCTTGAACTACGTACATGATTCTTTTACCTACATATGGCATTTTATCCTCAGGCACAGCCCTATGAGATAGATGCTGGTATTAATGTTGGTTCACAGATATGGAATCTGAGAGTTAATGCAGTTAAGCAAATTATCAAAGGTTTACTGAGAAGTAGATGTAGAGCCCTGGGCATCTCCTCCGAACAAGGGATTAGCAGAGGGAGTTTTTCACTGGATGTCTCTTCCTAACTTTCTCTACTCTATGCCCACTCTGCCTTTGGCCATGTCAAGTCCCTGTTAAGTTCTGTTGGGGAAAAGCCAGTGACAAATGTGTGAATGACTAATAGCCCCGAAGAGTTTCAGGTTACTGCTTGTTAGCACATAAGAAACTGAAAAAGTTGGGATGTCCAGCATCTTGTCAAAACCAAGTGACTCCAAGAGGCGGAGATTTTCTACCTGGTGTTGCGTGACCTCCCAGGTTAGAACAGCCAGATTGCTTACTCAGAGGAGACAGCGCCCCCTGTTGGCTCCCTCCTCTACTTGCACCAGTCTGGCCTGTGCTTGGCTGAGATGGGAGGGACTGAGAGTGAGGAAGGAGGAAGCTCTGGAGAGGAAGGCTAATGCCACCACGTCTAGATATTGGGTTTTCAATCTCAAAAGAAGGAGCCTTCTTAGAGGCCATTAGCATTGAGCAAGCACTGGAAAAAAAGAAGGGCCTGCTTTTTGAAACAGAACTAATAATTGCTGGGAGCTACAGCTGGACCATGCCAACTGTCCCCTTATGGTGGGTATTTTTAAAGACTTGAGCTTCTCCAGAGCATTTCTTTTGGGAAACTCCAAGCCCTTGACTCCGTCATCCTCTCAGCACTCACAGGAAATAGTTAAGGGAAAGATTAGGGTGAGAAATCCAAATCTCTGAAGGAAGGGGTGAGGCACTGCATCATAATAGATGGAAAACCTGGCTCTATAAAACTTGCAGGCTGTGTGACTTTGAGTCAGTCACTTAACGTCTCTGTGCTTTAGTTTCTTTATCTGTAAAAGAAGAGTAATAATAATAATAATGGTGCTTAACCTCATGGGATTGCTGTAAAGATTAAATGAGTTAATATTTGTAAACTGCTCAGATCAGTATCTGGCACATGGCAGGCATTATATAAGTGTTTATTAATAAATGAAATTTTAAAGATGCCCAACATTCCCAGTGAGGTGCAGTCAATGCCAGGAAGAGAGCCCAGCACATTCCTCTTTAGAAAGACTATAATTAGAGCCAACCAAAGGATGCAGGAATTTCCTGTGAATTAGGGAGCTGTGGTGGCCAGCAGTGGGGCGGTATGGAAAAGTCACAGGCTTTGGAATTAGACAAATCTGGATTTAAATCCCACTCCATCACTTACTCTCTGAAACCTTGAACAAGTCGCTGGGCCTCTCTGAGCCTCACTATTCACTGTAAAATGGGGCCAACAATGTCCAGCTTGAAGAGTTGTCACCTGGATCGATGATATATAGAAAGTAAGCGGAATCCAGCATGCCTTCAATTGGGGGCATCTCGATTGTCATCGTGGCCCTCATCATCATCTTCACCTTCATCATCATCAATCTACTATGTTGGAAGAATCAAGAAAACAGGACAGTCTTAAAGTCAGTGATTCTCCACGTGGAGAGTCCAGGGGAGTATGTCAACATCGAAGGTGTGCAAGGTCAATATGAAGGCTGGAAATTACATTCAATAAAATGTCATTTAGTATTTGGAAAGTGAAAAATAACACTGTTGTTTTCATAATGCAGACCAAATAGAGTGAGATTCAACATATCTCTCTGGAGGAAATTGACAAATTCCCCAGAAAAATTGCCACACTGGAGAAAGAGGGTTGGGGAATGGGATGGGAAGACTTTATTTCTCTAGCTGGTGCTTATAAAGACCAGACACCATATATATGATGGCTATGACCTTTTGAAAGCCTCACAATGAACCAATGTATGCAAAATGTTAATTTTTAAAACGTTGCTGCTCACTAGGTTTGCATTTTAATATTGAGGCTCCAAATGTAGCAGCAGCATTGGTGAGAAGTGGGCATCCTGTTCTGGACCTAGATATGTCTAGAGCTCACATTCTTGCTCTAGAATAGTCATTTTGCTTCTAGTTCTTGGGCATGTCTCTTCTACCCTGGCAATCCATTGAGACACAGCTGGATCCTCATCCAATCCCTGGGAGGTTTACCCACATCACCTCTGATGTGTTTCCCTCCTTTTAGCTCAGAAACTCTTTGTAGCCTCACCAGGGCTCTCACTCCAGCCTTCTTAACTTTTCCTTCCAGTTGTGGGAATGGGGCATGAGAACATTGAGTTGCCCTCCTTGTAGGATTACACAGATTTAGCAAATAAAAACATAGGACACTCCGTTACATTTGAATTTCAGATAAATAACAAATACTTTTTTAGAATAAGTATGCCCCAAATATTGCATAGGATATGTTTATGCTAAAAATTATTCATTGTTTTTCTGAAATTCAAGTGTAACCGGACATCCTGTATTTTATTTAGCAACCCTACCTCCTGGGCTAGTGCAAAGTCATGAGAAACTCCATGTCTCCAGCATCCCCCAGCATAGGCAGACCATACCGTCATCTGACCTCAAGGCTGCTGCACATTGTGAGCACAGGAGACTTCTTTATGTGCAAATAAAGGAAGCCCAACCAAAGGTGAACAAGCAAAGCTTGTCATAGCAGGGAATCAACCACCATTACTTGCATTTTGGCAGAGACTCAAAGGCAGACAGAGGTAGGAAACCTTGATGGTGGGAAGGTGTGCCCTGATTGGAGGCTCTTGGTGTAGGAAAGCTCTTGGTGTGCTAACCGGAAGCAGGGCCCCCTATGTAATTGGTCAGAAGCGCATAGTTAGCTTTTTTGGTTGATCCTAAGTTAGGAACAGGGACAAAAATTTGAGAAGCTGTCAGTTTTTAAGTCCTAGTGTTTGGGGTGGTTGTTATAGAGGTTATTGTTGGCTTCCTGGACCAGTTGCTAGAGATAGTGGTCTTACTTCCTACCAGCCTGACTTGTAAATAGCAGGCTGATTTCCTGGGCTGGGTACTCTCAGTAATGGGTTGGTTTCCTGGGTTGGTTCTGCTGATTGTGGATCTGAGCTCTGCTTTTATATAAGGTCTCACCATTGTCCATTTGTATATCTAGTGTCAAATCTGTAAGACTTGTCACATCCCTTGACGTCAGCAAGGTCTCTCCTCGCTCATATCTCCAAACAACGCAGGATCTCTACACTCACATCTAACTGCATTGAATAATCTCCAAGTATTCTCTCCCCCTTTGGTTTTATTCAATGGGGTGAAGGAAGAGGAGGAAAAGGGAGGAATAAAAAAAGAGAAAAAAAAAAAGAGCCCTGCCCAATCACATATATATTTTCTAATCTTCCCCTATATATGAATTGTGACTTTGCACTTTAAAAGCCAAGAATTTCAGTTTTCTGTTCTCAGATGATTTGGTCGATAACCCTAAAGCAATGAATGTCCCCTTACCTAGCTGTCCTAATGAAGAAAGGTAAGCAGGACCTCCGTCTTCAGACAGCCCCAGGTTGTCTAGGGCTGGGGGTGAAGTTCACAATCCTGGCGCTGGAGGGCGCTCTGGGTTCTCCCGGGAGGCACTCACTTTGCAATAGCTGCTGGGTCAGTCTCCTTTGCTCACTCAGTTCTTAGCAGGGTACAGATACTGCTGAAAGGCAACTTCTCTCCGTTTTAAATTCAGGGTTCCCTGTGACTTTGCGGCGCTGCATACGCTGCAGGGGGATGATATCAGTCAGGGTTTGATCAAAGAAGTTAAGCACTAGGAGGTACGTATGGTAAGGAATTAGTCATAGGGACTTGACCCTGCGCAATGTGGGAGCTGGTGAAACAGTCTCTGCACGGCTTTTGTCTTCAAAGCTGGTGCTGGAGCTTCTAAAACCATACCTGTGTTCTCCTTTTTTGCTCCTGGAGAATCTGAAGACTGCGGATACCCCTTACCCCTTCTTCCTTTTAAAAATAGGCTATTTTATTTTTTAATTTTTTTTAAAGATTGAAAGATTTTATTTTTTTATTTGAGAGAGAGAGCTAGAGAGACAGAGGAGAGAGAACACAAGCAGTAGGAGCGGCAGAGAGAGAGGGAGAAGGAGAAGCAGGCTCCCTGCTGAGCAAGGAGCCCGGATTCGGGGCTCGATCCCAGGACCATGGGATCATGACCCGAGCCGAAGGCAGATGCCCAACTGACTGAGCCACCCAGGCGCCCTAAAAATAGGCTATTTTAAACAATTTTTTTCCTTCTGTGTCTTTCCCTTCTCCCCCTCTTTTCATCCTGATATCCTATTTGATATTTTGCAACCAGTAAGCTAAGCGGTAAATATAACCACCACGGAAGTACTCTATGTTTGAAATAAGAGATAAGAAAGAAGGCACAGGATGTGATGGAGAGTGGCATACAGAAGCCTAATGTCAGTTTTTCCAGTAGGATGAGCTACCAGCTAGGACTCAGGATCTGGGATATCTAAAGGCCCTGTTCACAAGAATACATTCCTTTCATGTTGACCCTGATCCAGAGGACACAGAGCCCAGGACAAGGAGTTGAGAAGCCAAGACCCTAGTTGTAACTCTCTTGTTATACTGATTCAGGGCAAAGTCTTTTCATCTCTTTCATCACTTCTCAAAAACGTGAAATGTGACAAAGCTGTAGTTCAGTAATCACTACCATTCACAACGAATCAATCCACTTTTGTTCTACACGTAAAGATTGTTATGAAGCCTCACCTTTAGATTCTCACTTCAAAAAGCCTTTGCTCGGAAGCGAAAATGAGTCCGTGATCTGGGCAAAAGTCAGCTCTTGGACGTGGATAATTTTAAAAATGTATCATATTTGATTAATTTTTTTAAAGACTATTTATTTGACAGAGAGAGAGAGAGAGAATGAACACGAGCAGGGGGTGTGGGAGAGGGAGAAGCAGGCTCTCCACTGAGCAGGGAGCCTGATGATCCTGGGATCCCCAGGATCCCGGGATCATGACCTGACCCTAAGGCAGACGCTTCACAACTGAGCCCCATCCAGGCGCCCCATATTTGATTATTTTTTAAGAAAGGGTTTCAGATTTACATCTGGATGCCTCACTTCTAACATTCTGGAAGCTCTCTTCAAACCAAGGAACGGAGTCACACGGGAAGATTGGATTCAGAAAGGTGGGGGTCAGCCCCATTTTCACATTTGACACGACATCTAAGTCTTTGTTCAAAATCCTCTTTCACCACCACCCTTGGGCAAAACTGGCTTTCTTCCTAACTTGCCCTGGATCAGTGGAAGCCGCCAAAGATTTAGCTTTTTTAAGTGTTCACAGGGTCCTTTCAGTCCAAATCTTATCTGTTGTGTGTCAGATCCCTAACGTGGAGCTCCGCACTAGAACACAGTAAGCCCGCCATATTTGTATGTTGCATGACCAAGAGGTCGGTAGTGGGGTCAACTGTGCCACCCATGTCAGTAATGAAGATCTGATGAGCAGATCAAATACTTCCATAATTCTCAGAGAAAAGAACAGCGTAGATGTCCTAAATTTGTCATAACAGTAAAATTTTTATAATTAAAGAATAGGCATTGCAGAAAACAGGAAAATACGAAGAAATTCAAAATATCCATAATTTCACCATCTAGAGATGATCGTTGCTAACATTTTTATGTTCATATTTTATATGTAATTCTTTGTGAAATTGGGATGCTCTTACATTTTAATTTAATCTCATATAGCTAAGTTATTAAATATTTTTAAAAGAAGGGGTTTTTGTGGTCATATATTATTTTTCCACTTCTACCAGAGTCTATTTTTTAGAGCCGAGAGCACCCCCCACCTGAATTCTATACATGAAAAAGACACTAAAAGATGATGTGATCTGCCCTCATCCCCTAGGCAGTGAGAGGGCAAAGGGAGACTCTGAATCAGCTGCTGCTTCTCAGGATCCAGGGCTACATCCCCAGCAAATGCTGTCTGGCACGGGTCCCCACCCTTATGATGCTCTGCGTGGACTGTTGGGAATGGATCCTCCCTTATTTTATTCATGAGCCCTTGTCCTCCCTCTCCCTGTGAATATACAGATCCTTCAAGTCAACATCTTCTACTTTGGTGGTTTATTCCCTCTTCCTCCCACTAGTATCTGCAGAACGAGCTTACAAAGCTTACAAAAGCTTACAAATCCATAAGCTCTTAGATCCTGATTGGGAGGCCTTGAATCCCAAAAACTCTAATTAAAGTCCACCTTTGTGGCAGATGTTTTACCGTAAGACCACCCAGGGACATAAGACAAAGTACCGTCTTCTTTCAGAAGGGCTCCTCCATTTACACAGAGAAACCCAAGAAAGAGCAAAAGGGAGGGTGATGGAAGAGGAACATGGCTTTCCTTCTAATTTCTGGCTCCAGACACCTGTCCAGGCCCAGCAGCGCCCGGACACAGTTTCAGCTGCGTGCACAGTGGGATGTGTGAGGCGGCTTGTAGAGAGGGGAGTGGTCACTGAATTCTGAGCTAGAAGATGACTGCAAAGCCCCTCCATCTTGGGTGGGTTTTAGTCCTTCCTTTAGATGTGCTCTGATTTATGGGGTGATAGCCAGGAATCCAGATCACCAACTTTTGTACCCTCGTGTCAGATGTAGCACAGGCCCCTCACTTCTGTCTCTGGGACCGTCCCACTGGCCCCTCTGGGCCTCCCTGTCTTGGCACATGGCCACTCTCTGGGCTACAGCTCAGCCCATATATTTAAAATGCTATATATTTGAGGGGCGCCTGGGTGGCTCAGTGGGTTAAAGCCTCTGCCTTCGGCTCAGGTCATGATCTTGGGTCCTGGGATCGAGGCCCGCATTCGGGCTCTCTGCTCAGCAGGGAGCCTGCTTCCCCCTCCCCCCCTCTGCCTGCCTCTCTGCCTACTTGTGATCTCTCTCTGTGTCAAATAAATAAATAAAATCTTTAAAAAAAATAAAAATAAAATGCTATATATTTGAAAATGCAATATATCTAAATTTTATTTTTAAATATTTAATATTTATTTATATACTTAATATAAATTTAAAAATGCAATGTGTATATATATATATTTAAAAATGCAACCAGCAGCCTTGCTTATCATTATCTTTAAAAATTCATGGAAGTAAACTGTGATATTAATTACGGATTTGGCTATGTTTTGACAAATACAAATAACTTGTGTTTTTTAATATTTGCACAATCTTTCTACACGGATAAATAGTGCCTGCGCAGTACTCCCGAACCAGGTAGAGTCATTATAACATAGTGCAGGTGAAAGAAAGGAAGGCCCCCTTCAGCTCACCAAGGATTTTTCCCTAACCCCCTCTACCACACTGCCTCACACCAGACTCTCCCCAGCCAAACCCTTACTTCATTCAGACGTGACCTGGGACATATCACTTCCTCTTGCGCTGCTTAATCAGGCAGAAGCAGCTACAAAGATCTGGATGAACATCAGCTCTGAACTCTGGAATGATGATTTTTTTTCCCCCTTTATCTTGGCTGCATAGCAAATGAACAGACTTTACTCTTATGTGTTCAAGGAGGAAAAAAAAAAAGTTTGCCTTAAAATAGGCACCTACCTCCGAAGGCACTCAACCTGGGTATGGAAAAGTGTGTGGGATGTATTCACATCCTGCATAACTTCGAGGAAATTGTCTCTGAATATACTGTCCCACAGGATGCAGCCCTGCCTGGCCTTGAGTTAATTAACTAGAGTACCTGATGGATAAAGAGTCCGCAAACAGCACTGCATAAACGTCAACAGTTCTCGAATGTTCTCTACTGGTCAGGCATCACGAAAGAAGGATTTACTCAGTGTAGAAAAAGAGCTAAGGAGAGAGATGATAAAGGAAAAATAAGCCTCCTGGAGGCACGGAGACAGCTCCCAGGCCAACTGCTCCCCGGAGACTCTCCACTCCTAGTTTTAAACGGCTCAGGAAATGTTTGCTTCTGCCATACTGTGTGATCTCAGCCATGTTTTCCCTTTGCTGATTCTTTGTTTCCCTCTCTGTGAAGTGGAGGGCTGTATTCATTTTTCCCATTTCTCCTGTTCTCACATCCTCCTGCGAGGCCATTAGTGAAATGTATATTCAGCGATTTGTCAATGAACTTCCACGTCTCCCATTGCAGATAAAAGTATTGATTCTAGTTGGCTTTTATTACCATGTGGCACTTACAGAGTCTTATAGAAGAGACAAGCAAACAACACAGAGAGAAACTCAAAGGGATCAAGCATGTATATTTGAAAACAAATATTTAGACATAAACACATAGCCCTTTCCATCAGCCCATTCACACACACAGAATCGTACAACTATATAAGTGCAGGGTAGTAGCGAACAGACTAGAAGAGACACAGGGACAAATGTTCACAAAGCCACTCTAGAAACCAAACAGACCCATACTCACTCTTGGATATTCTTATCACCATTTCCCACAGCAAGGTGAGCTATCCAGCCAGCCTTGACTTCTGGCTTATTGCCAGCCCTGATCTTCACCAGAGGTCATGACTGCCAGTGGTGGAATGCGAGGACACAAATGCACACTTACTGAGGCGCTGTGCCAGGTGTGGGGAACCTGGAGAAGAAGACAGCCCCACCCCCCAACCCCCGTGAGGGCTCACATCCAGTAAAGAAGGAAGGAGAAGTACAAACAGTCGCAAATCCATGTGAAAAGTGCTGTAGCGGAAGTGAGTATGGGAAACTTGGTCCATTTCTGTCCTCCCAAACTCTGGAAAAAAAAAAAAAAAAAAGGCAGTCGTCCTCCATCCTTCATAGAATGAACTGCGGGCCCAGAGGCTGCGGCCCACGCTGTCTTCTGCCAACTCTCTGTGGGGACGGCTCTGCTAGTTTCAGTCCTTGGGTCCGGCCCCATAAGTCAGCTGCTCCCGCTTGCTCTTCAGGTATGTCTGGGGGGAGCAGTCGAGGAAAAGGCCGATGACACTGAAGGTGTACAGGCGGACCACCATGGCACTCAGTGAAGAGACTGTGGGAGGAGTGGCAGCTGTGGCCACAAGCGGACCCGAGGTGAAAGAAAGCATGAGAGAAAATAAAATAGGAGAGCACTGAGCAGCAGGGTTGAGGAACTGGAAGGATATTGCCCTTGGCCCCTCCTGTCTTCACTCTCTGTCTGCCGGCAGGGGGCAGGCCTCCTGCCACCCGGAAAGAGAAAAATCAGGACACCTTGTGAACCACTGCCCACATTTTCTCCCGACTTAGGATCCAAAGAGTCTTCCTGACCCCTGTCCTGGCTCTGGTGTCAAATTTACCCCAATCCAGCCATGTCCTGTGGACGTTAATGACGAACTCAATCCCTCCCAGGCCCCATGAGGGCCACCTGAGGTTGCCACCGTCACCTGGCAATGATGCTCCCCAAACCACAAGGCACCCGGTCACCGGGAGGGTCAGTCAGGGATCCCAGGCTCTCAGGATATTAGTGCTTTGAGGTCATACAGCCCAGCCCCTCACGGATGAGACTGAGGCCCGAAGTGTAGAAGTCGCTTGCTCCTGGTCCCACATCATGTCAATGAGTTAAGGTCGGTTCTACGATTAACAAGATGGTTACTGGAAACTTCCAAATTGAGAAACTAAGGAAGAGCCACTGATGAGATTGGCTTTTGTTCATGGTCAGATACCTCATCATGGGTGCAGCTAAGAATAGAACCCGGGGCTCAGCCAAGGCCCCTGGAGCTGATGGGTCTTCCTTACCTGCTGAAGGACGCTTAAATGTCCCTTCCACCATAGGTAGAGCTGCACACAGGGCCCCAGGCTGGCCAGTCCATGGTACAGATACGTGAAGACATGAACCAAAGCTTCGGCATCTTGAAGGAGGCTACAGAGTGGGGTGGGGAGATACAGGGAAATAGTGGAGCTGGGCCTAGCGGTTTGGGTTTTTTTTTTCTTTCTTTCTTTTTTTTTTTTTCTTTTTTCTTTTTTCATGTTCTCATCTTCTAAGCTGCAGAGAGCACCTCTGCACACCCTACAGAAAAAAATCCCTGGGAAGGTGCTATCATCAGGAGGTGTGGCATGATCCATCTGAGGTCATGACGGTGGGTTGGGGTTGATGGCGTGCCAAATCAGAGTGCTTATAACTCCGTCTGTACTGTCCAGGCTGATGGCCCCAGGAATCTGCGACAGTCTCGTCCCCCATACCAGAGAGGGTGGGTGGGAAGCTCTGATGAACAACGGAGATAAAACGGGAACAGAGGCCTGGTCTCCTGGCCAGAAGAAAGGGGAACCTTAGAACCAAACCATTGTTTATAAGAATGCACACCTCCCGAGCTGGGGACCCAGCCCAGCAGAGAGGGTCCTGCTTTATAAGGGCCTGGGGCAGGGCTTCCTGCAGCCGTGTCACTTACCTTGACCCTGTGGCACATATCCGACTCCAGCCCATGGGTTCAGTTACCGTGCTCCTGCCAATATCCTATCCCACTTCCCAGAGCACAGGGAAGAGAAGGTATTGAATGCCCAGCCTAGGACCCAGGCAACCATAAGACAAAGGGCATGTATTGCATGGAGCACTGGGTGTGGTGCATAAACAATGAATCTTGGAATACTGGAAAAAATAAAATTTAATATTAAAAAAATTTCAAATGTTCTCTGCTCAGATTTCTTTTGGCAAGTTTTTGATAAGAAAAAGCCCCGTCCCTTTCATCACTCCCCCCAAATTATGAACCTCGCCCCAATCCCACTCAATCCCACAAGCTTTCTGGATTCACAGGCTAGGTTTCTTCTTCTCATTAACAGTTAAGAATGGCTCTTGCTGCCTGATGACCCTTGTCACATAATATCCGGGTTTTAAATTTATCTTTCCATTTTCACTTAGATTAGAATCTGATTGCTCATGGGGGCAAATGCATACATTTCTGCAGGTGCGTGAATGAAGGGGGGATGCGTGGGAGTCTGTGGGGATGTGAGAGGGTTATACGATGAGCGTCCTTCTGCCAAGTAGTGGGACCAAGGTTTTGCTCTGAGATCACCCTCAGCCGTGGCCACCTGGGGAAACCCCGAGAACATTCAACCAAAAGGGTGCTGGAGGGAAGGGCTTGAACAGAGCGCCTCAAAAACCACCCCAGACCCAGCTAACAGACATAACCCCATACAAGTGTGTAAGATCCAAAGAGACCTTAAAATTTAAAGTACAGGGCCATTCAATGGCCTCGGAGAAGCACTACCAGCACACGTTCGCCATCTGCTGGACAGCAAGGGGAAGTTCAGTCAGACCGCTGTTGGCGTTGGCGGTGCAGCTGGCCAGACAGGGCTGGCTTCAGCCCCAGTCCCCACCATTCCTAGGTGCCCCGTGCTCCCACAGGGCCCACCTGCTGCACGAAGATGCCCGTTAGCACAGGGCAAGGGGGAGAAGCTACTGGGAGTGTTAACAGAAGGACTCTCCAAAGGTGCTCCAGCCTGTAGCCCTGCAATCTTAATGAGCACACAGGTTTTCTGGTCATCATGTTTGTTGAAATGCAGATTCTTAATCAGTGCACCCGGGGTGGGACATGAGATTCTGCATTTTCAACACGTTCCCAGGGGATGCCGATGCTGCTGGTCTGGGGACCACACTTTGAGCAGCAAGACTTCAGCCCCTCATTCAACATCCCTCAATTCAGAATACAAATCACTACCCGGTGACTTGTTGAGCCTCAGCTAGATTTTTTTCCTACCAGAAAGCTCTTTGTTCTGCTTCCAGCTGAATAGAGAACCGCTAAAGATAATGAAATATCCACCACTAAGCTACCACTCAGCGTGTGCCAGGCCCAAAACTCAACACTTTCATACATTATCTACTTCAATCATCTTCCAGTTGTTTCCTTTTATAAAGTAGGTATTATTACCCCCATTTTATAGGTTAAAAAATTGAGGCCCATAAAAGGTAAGTAAGCTGCCCACGGTCACACAGCCAGTAACCGGCAGAGCTGAGATTCAAACTAGGGAATCTAGGGAACCAGTCAGGCCACTGCCTCCCATCAGAAGGTGGCACTCCCCTGAACAAGCTCCGGTTTTTACAAAGTGCGTCCTATCAGTCCTCTCTCCAGGCCCAACACTGCCATGCCCCTCCAGCCCCTTATCCCGAGCCCACTCGGATGGTCATCTCCTGGCTGGCAGAAGCAGCATAGTTAGCCAGGAGCGAGGCGGCCGTGAGCCAGGAGGAAGAAGAGAGAAGGAAAGACCATGTTCCCCCATGAGACCCACCTGGCCCAGGGTCTGTGAGGCTAAAGCCTCCTCCAGTAATGTTCTGGAAACCGCCGTCCTGCCCCGACCCTCACTGAGACTTGGGGAGGGATTGCTAATCAGCTCTACTCCATGGAGTGGCTAGAACAGAGGCTGGGACTTGCTTACATCTTGCTGGCCTCTCGATTTGTTTAATGTGCACAGCTATGGACCACACAGCCACCCTGGGCACCTACTATGTGTGAGACCCCGAGCTGGGTGCTGGAGTATTAGAGGGACACCAAGCTGCAGCCCTGCCCCCGAGGAGCTCGGAGGTTCACTGAGATGTCGGAAACAATCCTTACGTGGATGAAGAGTAGGAACCAGGAGGTGTTTCTGGAGTCGGAAGTGGACTGGAGAATGAGGAGGCCCCGGGCAAACGGAGGGGGAGGGGAGGCAGCTTCATGCCAGGGAAGGAGTGCAGGGTGCCTGGACCTCTCTAACTCCGAGGGATCCGTGGGAATGCAGTGGAGGCTTCCAAGAGGGAAGGAGCAGCCACAGATGCGGAGAGAGAACAGACTTGGTTAATGAGGGGTCTTAGAAGACTGTTTTAAGGAGCTTGAACTTGATCACTTAATATTCACATGGCAATGACATGTCAAATAGCAGTAGGCACTTCCCCATGCTACACGCTATTCTGAGCACCAAGCCACCTCCCTAAAACAAAACAGACAAAAATCCCTACCTTGCAGGACTTCCCATTCTGGTCACGTAGGCCAAGGGAGCGACGGAGGGCTTCTGAGCAAGAGGCGGCCACGGGCATGGCAGATTCTCAAAGGATTATGGTGGCAGCAGAGTAATTTGTTGCCACAATTAAATGACAAGCTCTCTGGGGCATGTCTCCTGTCTCACAAGTTATCTGCGTCCTTCCATGCGGTATGCTGGGCCTGATTTTTTCAAAGAGAAGCAAGACGGGGCCCTGTTTTGAAGCATTTGCCGCTTGGAGGGGAGGCCAACGAATCTGCAAATCTTGCAATGGCAGAGTGTTGGTAAATGCTTAACAGGCTCTCGGGGTGGGAGAGGGCAGGCGGATCTGTAGTGCTGGCCAGCTCCCGGGGTGCAAATGCTCCCACCACGGCTGATCCCGAGCTACGGGGAAGTCACCGATCGTGGAGCTGGGGGAGATGCGCACAGGCGGTTGCTGGCCCGCTGAAGGAGCCAGCCCTAGTGCCCCGCAGAGAGTGAGAGGCAGGCGGAAACCCAAGGCAAGAAACAAATGGCCTGGCCTTAGCAAGCCGAAGAAGACTTCGGGAGAAGCCCGAGTCTGCAGGATGTGCAGGAATTTGTCAGGGCACCTGGGCTAAGCATTTCTGGCAGGAAGCAGTTACATGCCAAGGCCTGGGGCCCACAGGGCAAGGTTGTGGGCCTGGGGAACAGCGAGGCATTGGAGGAGGCAGGGGTGCAGGCTGCCGGGGCAATGGAAGGAGGTGGGGTGGGGCAGGAAAGCAAGGCTGAGCGCAGAGGTCTGTGGGAGGCTTCTGCCCCCATCCACAGAGTCGCCTTAGCCCTGCTGCTGGGAAGCCTTCAGACGGCCATGAGCTCCCTTTGGCGGGTAGGGGTCTGGCAGGATCATTCTGTCAGCAGTGCAGAGGATGGATGGGAGGTGAGCAGTAATGAGGAAGGGAGACCAATGGATAGAGGAGGGAAGGTGGGAGGTGTGGCTGTCAGGGCCTGCTTCTTCAGGCCGGACTGCTGGCCCCCTCCCTTCCCAGCTGGCACACTGAGGCAGAGGGCTGGAGGTGTGGGGACAAGCTCCGTGGCCAGAGCGCCTCGCCACCTGCCAAGTTACCTGCCCCCTCTGTTCCTCGGGGGTGCTGGTATAAGCAGGTGACCAGGTCCTCGGAAAGCGCTTAGAGCATTGTCTCACCATAATAAGCACCTGAAAATGCCAGCGAGCTTTTCCCGACACCACAACTGGGTCTCTGCCCCTCCTCCCTGTCCCTGGCCCACACTTTGTCGCCCAGCCTGCCCTGAACCGTAATCACCCATTCCCACGTCTGACTCCCCACCTAGAGCGGGAGAAGGGGGGTCGGGCCTTCTCCAGCGGTGACGGCAGGTGCTCGCAGGCCTGGAAGCCAGCACATGCGCAGTGCGCCTGCCGACCAACCATCTGCTGAGAGCACTGCGTCGGGAAGGGACCCCCGTGTCTGGGGCTCAGAACCCTGGGCAGAGACTCACAGAGCCTGGGTGGAAACAGGAGGTGTCAGCGGTGCATTTAGGCGTGAGGGGGGGATACTGAATTCTATCTTGTTTGCACTGACCTCTACTTTTCCATTTAAAGAAAAGGAAAATGGGAGGTGGGATTTGTGTCTCTACAAGAAAGGCAGGGTCACCAGGGACGGGGCAGAACCCAGCTCCTATCTGCGTCCCCCTCCAAGGCTTTCCAGCTCTCTGTAGAGGCAGATCATGGTCTCTTGTGCACCCCAAAAAGGAGGAGGCCCTCAAATTCTGCAGCGTCCCACTGGCCTTACCTCACAGAATAGGTCCCTGAGAGAGCCCCCAGGCCCGGGTTGTAGACAGCAAGGGGTCCTGCCAACCTCGGAGGCTCCCATCCAGATGTGAAGGACTTGCCACCACCAGAAGGGGGAAGACAAAAAGTAGGGGGACAGGGAGTGGCGAGTGTACTAGAACCGGGACTCCGTCCTCAGGTCTAGAAAAGCAAAGGGGCAGGGAGACAGCCGAGCTGGCCGCCATGGCCACCTGCCCCGAGCCCTCCCCTCAGCCAGTCCCCACGGCCTTGCTTGTCCCCTTCTCTTGTTCCTCAAGATGTCTGACATCAGAAGGGGGTGAATAAACAAACGAAGGTTCCCACTAAATGACGCCATCCTGTACCTCCATTTTCGAAGGCCCAGGTGTGTTTATTTCAGAGCTTCTCCCGGGCACCGGCCATTGTGAGCACCTGTAAGGAAGCAGAGCGTTTGTTTCTTGTCCAAACCACTCCCTCGGCTCGCTGAGAGTCTACAAGATTCCTCAGGCCCGCCCCCCATGACCACGGACTGCGGGCCTCCCCACCGGTCCTGCCTTTGGGCATTGGACGACCACCCGCCACGCACCTTTGAAGAGACTCCACTGGCCATCGCTTTGCTCTAATCCTCGCACCCTTTGCTGCTCCACTTGGGATCTCCCGTCTCTGCAGTGCCCCCCAGGTTGCAGGGCCCAAGGGTAAGGGATGTGACCATTGTGCAGTGAGCAAGGGGGCTGGGCGCGAAAGCTCTGCAGCTCCCTCTTCTCTGGCGCCATGGCACCTGCTCTTTCTGAGCTCCCCGTGTCCCCCCCCCCTCACTGAGCCCAGCCACACCCAGTCCCTCCAGGGCTTAACTTACTGCTGTGGCTTCTGCGCTCCTCTGGTCAGGGACTGAGGCTGCTCTGGCTGGTGGCAGGTCCAAGTGACAGGTCCTCAGGGCTTCAGGGTAGGACAGGTGGCCCTAGCTTCAGAAGCTCTCCCTCTCCTCCTGTGCTCTGATCTGTGGACGAACCCCAGCCCCGGCCCTGACACACACACTCACACTCGCACACTTGCCGAGAATCTGGAGCTGACGCCGATGTCCACGTCCTGGCTGGGCACCCTGCCCCTGTCACAGGCTCGGGGACAAAGAGGACAAGAGGCAGCCCCGGTGGAACGAAGACACTCAGAGGGCAAAGGACAGGAGCTGTGGGTCGGAGAGGGTGGGTAGAAACTCAAGGATGGACAGCGCCCACATGGAGGCAGATTGTCAGCCCACTGGTCCCCTTCGCATCCCGATGACCCGTGCCGGCACTCTTCATTCCTAGCACAAGCAGTCCTCTTGGAGAAGAAGGCGTGGTGCATGGGACATCACGCCTCCTCCAGGGTTGCCCATGCCTTCTAGGCTCAGGTTCATTTCCTTCCTCCCTCTCTTCCATGCGGGTACACGGACAAGGATTACGTGTCTACCTTTCTTAGCCTGCTCTCTGCTCAGCAGTAGGCTGAAGGAGGACTGGGATGTTGGGATTCCCACCCCACCTCTATCGACCTGTGCCTAAAAGAAGCAACTGGGTACATCCTTTCCTTTCTTGATCAGATAGGGGGAAAGGACCAAGTTTAGAAGTCAGATCCCTGAACAAGGGGCCAGCAGCCCATGCCTCAAGCCCCACTGCACTGTGATCCCATGGATGCTTCTAGAACCAGGCTTTTTAGAACGTAGAGCCTCCGTTTCACCTCTGGCAAGATGGTACGCTGTGGTCTTGCAAAGGCTTGTAAGAAATCACGTCTATGTAAGCCCTGGATTATCCATGCTCAGGGCCCAGAGGATTAAGGGACTCGAAGATCCAGAGAAAGTAACACATAATCCCCACCAGGAGGATTTGGTTTGGAGACTCGGCGGGCCACACGCGCTCCGCTGTATGTATGTATGTTCACACGAGCTGCTAAGACCCTCACGCTGCCCCTGCCCTTCTCTCTGTCCAGGACTGTTTCCTAGCTGGGTTCCAACCAGAGGGCAAGTCCTTCTTGGTCATACGTCACATGGCATTTCCTACAGAATCAA
>CM052897.1:88161565-88199665 GCA_028534135.1 Potos flavus
GCAGTTTGATTCCAGATCCCACGCACTTAACAAGTGCACTATACCATCCCTTGTGTCTTGGTCTATCACAGCTTGTTTTATTGGGATGGGAAGAATCAAAGTGTGGCCCTCAAGAAGAGGAAGTCCCAATTTATCTGACTCAAAATACCAATTTTCCTATTCGTTCTCACAGTAATCCTGTGCAAGTAGCAATAAAAGCATCCTTCCTCCCCCCACCTTCCTTCCCTCCTAATGCCCATCCGTTCATCTAGATCGGACCAGGGGCTTCCAGACTCTTGGAACTTAAAGGAGGGACACTTCAGCCACCTCTGTGTGGGGAAAAGGAGGCTCTGGAAAAATGGCCAGGTCCTCTTCAATTTGAACCAAAGAAGGTTTTTTCCTCTCTTCTGTCAATCTCTCTCCCCCTCTCCCACCTTTTTGTCCTTCCTCCCTCCCTCTTTCTTGCCCCCCTCCCCCGGGGGGGAGCTTGCACAAGATTTTGGAATAGAAGAGTCCCGCTGCTTTTTACAAAACATTGAAAATGACCACCACAGATCGTGGGAATTTTACCCTCAGCTCCAGCTGGATAATTTGGGCCGCGATACTTGGTCGCTTGCGCTGAGAGGAGCACTGGCATCGTCCCACCCCCATCTTCTGTGAGGGGCACCCCCAGAAGCACTCACGGGACCTTTTCTTTCTCCACTGCAGGGACGCTATCGAAGACACCACCGTCTGCCTCCACCCACCATCCCTACCAGGACCCCGGGTGATACCTTCTCACTATCAACCCCAGGAAGGGCTGTGATTCACAGGGCCAAACTTCAGCCATGAAAGAGAGATTCCCAGGTGATGAACTTGCGTCTGACTTTATCATATTCTTTGCGTGCCATGCTCCTCTCACGATAATGTAGTTTACCCTTCTATTTCATTAATACTGTTGTAAGTTGCCACCACATCTCTGGAGGGGCATGCAGGAGGCTGTCAAAATAAACAACGAGGCATGCCAGCCATTTTCGAGCATCTGTTACCTACTTCTGTGGGTCTGGTGGCCAGTGTCAAGCCAGTGCCCCTCCCCCATCGCCCACGCAGCCTCCGCCATCAGGCCCGCCTGGCTCCGCCAACTTCATGAAAGCCCGTGATGGCATGCACACCTGGCTGAGCTACATTTCTCCATCATAACTCGGAGACACTAGTTCCAAACTTAAAGACCTCACCCCTAAATGGAATATCCCTGAAGACAAGATAAGGGGAAATGTGTGTGTGCACGCGCACGCGCATGTGCCCACACAGGTGTATTAAACACGGCGTGAGCTAAGTAACTTTATTTCTGTCCGTATTTGCCTTGACCAGCAACCATGGGGTTGCCCCAACCATACCCACTTCTTTCTACTCTCCTTCTGCTGCTCTCCCTTGCTTCCCTTGCAAGGGAAGTCCAGGAAGTCTGGAGAGTGCAGTGGGGAATAGGGGTGGGGAAGGGAGTGGAAGCCCCACACCACGGACAACGTGGGGAGGAGGGAAGGAAGGTGTGTGGTGGGCATCCAGGGAGGATGCACATTTAGGATGCCCGAATATGGGCGGAGATGCCGATGTCCGCCAGCCAGCTGAGTATCTCCCATGACCTCAGGGAGCCTGACATGTCAACACAGCCCTTGGGCATGTCCCTTTCCCGCGTGCCGACAAGCAGCAGCCCCGCAGGCTTTGCAGATCAACATTGGCCAGCATTGCTGCGCTCTGGCCTGGTTTCTCGCATTGCCCCTAGATGTTTCCAGCTCTGACACACATTGTGGGTGTACGGGCCGCGCGCTGCACCCATGGCCTCGGGCAGCCTCCCCTCTGCCGTGGCGCTTGAGCTGAGAGAGCTCGTTGCCACATCGCACACAGGTGCCTTGGCAGGGCATTCCTGCCAGCCTCACGGATGCGGTCATAGGTCCTCGTACAATGTGGGCCGTTACCAACAAGGATAAATAAATCATTCATTTCATTAACAATGGGGTTTGGCAGATAACCGTGCACAAGGCAATCATCAGTCATGCACATTCCAGGAAGGAGTGCGGTGGGCTGATTTTTGACAGAGCTTCCAGGAGACGTATGAGACAAGGTTGAAACCACCAGGGAGGGCTCGCCCACCAGAATGAGCTGCTCACGTCAGCCTGTGGCTTTATGGCTTTATGGTCAGAGCTGGAAAGAGACAGAGAGTTCAGGTTTGCTCCTTGCACAGAGATTCCTTGGGTGACCTTGGCCTTTCTCTCCTCTTTAGTAGAATAAGCTCTAGATTCCACCATGCCCATTTCTGCCTCACGGCACATCTGGTCTTTACAGGCCCCCGCACCACAGTCATCTTCCAAAATCACTGATTTTATCTGATTTTTGTCACATTAGCAGCCTGCTCAGGAAATAGAAGAAGTTACTCATTGTCTACAGGCTTCAAGTTCAGCTTAGATTAGTACTAAAATCCTCCCTGAGTGCATCCGCTGATGAATAGATAAATGAAATGGGGTAGGGATAGCCACACTGGGAAATATTATTCAGCCATAAAAATGAACGAAGTACCGATTCAGCCGACAACACGGATAAGGCCTGAAAGCATCACCGAATGAAAGAAGACAGTCACAAAAGGCCACTTTTTGTGTGATTCCATTTATACAAAGTGCCCAAAATAGGCATATCTAGAGAGACAGAAAGTAGATCAGTGGTTTCCAGGGGCTACGGGGCAGAAGAAAGGGGGAAACTGAGAGCAACGGCTGGTGGGTATGAGGTTTCTTTTTGGGGTGATGAAAGTGTTCTGGGATTCAATCGTGATGGTGGGCACATAACGCTAAATATACTCAAAACTGCCGAATAAACGGGTGAATTTTCCAGCATTTGATTTCCAAAATAAAAAAAAAAATCTCCTCTGACCACAGGGCATTGAGTCAGGCAGGGGCCACCAAGTGCTGGCGTGCAGGGCCAGGGACACCGTGCCCTGGCACAGTCCTGGGAACAGGGACAAACACCCCATGGATGTTTATGTGTCATCCTCCCTTCAAAGGGTTCTTTGGGTGACCCCATTCACAAAGCTAGTGCCTGGTGTGGCTTCGGATTACAAAGAAAGCACTCATTCTTCCTAACATTTCTCTTACTGGATAGATACCAAATTAGCTCAAAATTCTGAAATCCCCTTCTCCCCCCCAACCTATTCTAATTTGCAAAGGTAGTTTCTGGGGCATTCCGAGGTGTTGTAATGTGGACCAGCAGACTTCTCCTTGACCATGTCCAATGAGATATTTTTTACTTATTACCAGAACTCATTCCTTTATCTCCAAATCCCGCCATCCTGCCTGATTAATTACTTGTCCAGAATTGAGACTTTTTCAGGCATAGAATCCTATGTCCAAATTTGTTAATTGGACAAGGGTATGTAAATGTTATTAGACTATTTCTGAAACTACTACTATGGTTATTTTTCTCAGGGAATGTGGGATCAAAGAATGAAGATACCATATGAAGATATTAGAAATTGTTTCTTTGAGCTACAAGGAAGAGACATTTACGAAGAAAGAAAACCGACTTTGGTGACTCTTGTGAACAGGATACTAGGGAACTGTGTGTGTAGTTTTAGATCTATTTGCTAAATAATTGGTTATATTTCTTCACAGTCACTCCGTGGGTGCCTCTCTGATTCTGTTTCTCCATCTGGAAAATGGGCGGAAAACACGCACTGGCCCAGAATTCTTATGGGATATTATTCCCTTATTCCATAATTGACTATTCACTCTTAAGAGAAGAACTCTTAACTGTTACTTTCTTCTCCTCCCTCTTTATTTTCTGTATTCCTGTTTCATTTTACTGTTTCCTGTACTGAAATGGAGAGGGAGGAAAAGCCACCGATAAACCCAGTTTAGTATTTCCGGGTCTTTTTCAAGACCAAGCTGGGGAAGGAAGGAATTCGAGCTCATGGAACAGAGTTGAAGACTGTAGATTTGGGGTCCCTGAAGTGTAAGAGGAACTAGGGCAGTGGTTAGGGGGGAGGCTGGGCCTGGACGACTTGGTTCCTGGGTTCTGGCCCCAGCTTTGCCTCTCAACTGCCCAACCGTCTTGAGAAGATCCTTTTTCTGGGTCTTAGTGTCTTTTCCTGGGAAGTGAAGGGTCTAGAAGAGCTGATCCGGTTGGCATTGGGTCATTTCATTAAGTCACGTTGTTTACTCCATACTAACCAACCAAGAAGTTGGCTTTTCAGACTCACTGCCAATGAATGGTGCTCATTGTCAGCCACTGTGCTCCGGGGAACTGTCTAACCTGGCTAACCCTGAGGCGTGTTAGGTAACCTGGGGAGGTGAGATTTCCCATCTGCGCTGAGCTCCTCTCCGAGTAAATCCAGTCTCAGCTGCTTTGTGTGTCGCCATGGCACAGATCTGCTGACACAGAGAGGGCAGGTGGACGAGGCATGAGTGCCAAAGGCAGGCGGATGTGGCCTGGGGCGGCCCAGGGCCAGGTCAGACTGCCAGGGGTGAAATCTGAAGACCCAGGTCTGCAGGGGCCTGGGTCCGGGATGCACTGGGGAGTAATGTCAAGGGATCCTCGTGAGCAGGGGCTACGTCTGCACCTTCTTGCTAGGGCTATTGCTAGGGCTGGACTGCAAAGAGAGGGTCTGCCCTTTGGCACTGCTGCTGGAGGTGAGCCGGGGGCATCCACTGGGGAAAGCGCTGGTACCACATCATCACATGTGTTATAAACACCCCCCTTTGCGCTGGAAATTCTGCTTCTGCACAGAGAGCCTACAGAAATGCTCACAAGGTCTGCTGAGGAGGCCCCCAGAGGTGGTATTTGGAGGGTGGGAGCTGAGGCAATCTGGGAATCTCCTGCTAGGAAGGGCCAGGTGGAACGGCAGAAGGGAGGAGGGCACATCCAGAAACAGCCAACTACGAGAAAATGGAGCCACGTGGATGGACCTACAGACCACAAAAATGGTACTAAGGGAAAAAATAAAAAGCAAAATTAGATTTATAACAGAACCCTGGTTATGTAAATTAAACATATATGCCAACACAAGAAGACTATATACTTGGACGAATGTGTACAAATACACATTAGGTGCCTTAGAATGTTTGCCTACGGGGGTGGAGAGTGGGAATGAGAATCAAAGAGAATAAATACAGACACACATAAAAAAATAAATAAAACAAGACAAGGGCGGTTTAATGACCTGAGGGGTATGATTAACCCACCTCTACACTGGAGATAAAAATGGAAAATAAAAACAAACTAAGACTTGACAGCCGGAAATTATTTTTTGGAGCTTATGTCTAGGACCTGGTGACCTTAAAATTTGATGCGCTCGTTGTCACGAAATCTTAGTGCCATTATATCCTACCCCTCCAATGCCACCAATTCTCTCACTGATGACAAATAGGAAAGGGGAAATAAACAAAGAAATTTACAGTGTTTCTCAGTGTGCAGACAGCCTCTCTGCGGGGATGGCTACCGCTCAGAGCAAGGAAGAAGTGATCCTGCCCGTCTGATATCATTTCCTGCCACACAGGATTATGGAGCCATCGAATTCCCAATTCAAAGTCACTCCTGGGAAGGACAGCGGCAGCAAAATGCATGCTGAGTCCCAAAACTATGGAAGACACAACCCCGCGGCTTTAGGAAGGGCTCCTCTCATCATCACTGAGACTGTTCCTCACATCATCATCATGGGTGGCCCCCAGCAGACATGGTCCTCAGAACTCATGTCCTGTGTGGCTCCCTTTCACGCTGACCCTGGCTTTGGCTTTGGGACTTCCTCCGGCAAGTGCAGGGCAATCAGTTTTGATATGGACCTGTGCATTGGGCCTCAGCCTCTTGTAAAGCTCTGGGAGCCCTGAGCCACCACAGAGGGTGGTCGGGTACCCACTGGGGACACCATGAAGAGACAGATGCCTGATCAAGCCCTCCCCCCGCCCCGGCTGGCCCCGCCATCCCAGCAGAGGTGTCGGACATGTGTGTAAAAAAGCCACTTCGGACATTCCAGCCCCAGCAGCAATCACGTAAAGCGGAAAAACTGCCTAGTTGAGCCCAATCAACGCACAGAAATCATGAGAAGTAATAATGCATGGTTGTGTTAAGCCACTAAGTTTTGAGGTGATTCATTTTTTATAAAAAGGAACAGATAGGAGAGCTGCTGGCATGAATCGGGTGGCTGGTTGGTGTCTCCTGAGGCAAGGGGAGGGTCGAGAGGAGCCTCCACCCATGCCCAACAAACTAGAATGAAAACTCTATGAGCGGGTGGGCTTGCCTGTCCCCATCACTGTTATGTCCCCACCACGTGGAACCACCCTCCTCCCCACCCATAGGAGGCACTCCGTAGAACTTGGTTGAAGGAATGAACAAATGAATGGGTGGGTGGAACCCCAAATCTGGGGCTTGGAGTGTGTCCAGGGGATGACCTCCACGGGTTAGGCTAGTTCAGTTTTGTGCTGCCTCATGTTGCTGAATCTCCAGGTGACCACGCCCACCTTCACCCGCAGCATCTCAGGTCCTGTGGGCTCTTTGGTGCTTAGCCCTGGGCTGCCCGTGCCTTTCTCTTTCTCACCACGAGAGGGCAGGTGCGTCGTTGGATTCAGCCAGCCACTTCGGCAGGCTCCAAAGGCACCTTGGGATTCCCTGCTGAACAGAATACTAAATGGATCTGCTGAGATACGTCTAACTCAGAGATCACTAGAGATGTACTAGGTGAACAAAGGCATACATCGCCAGTCCTATGACCTCACTCTAGCTTCCCTTCTGCTGCCTCTGCAGTGGGGATCCTCAAGCTAAGGGCTCTGAGCCCCCTCTGTGTTCCGATTCTAGGCAATGTCACCTTGGAGTCACTTTCCTGCACCCCACTCTCCAAATATTCCAAGCGGGAAAACTGCTGACGAACAAAAGCCAGTCTGAGGAGTTGAATAAAGAGGAAGATCTTAGCATGTGCCTCTTGAATAAAGAGGAAGATCTTAGCATTACCTCATTGGGGTAAAGGCTGAGGAGGGCCAGGTTGTCCCGGGTGCTTGTGAATATGCCTCGCCTTAGCTGATCTTCAAAGCACTTTGGAGAGGTGGGTATTATTACTATGCAGATGAAGAGCCTGAGGGTCAGAGTGGTTAGTTTGCTCAAAATCACATGGCTGGTATGTGACTGAGCTGGGACTCAGACACAGGGCGGCCAGGCTTAAAAATTACGCAAACTCTTGTTTCTCCTTTTCAAAGGTTTTGTAAGGACTAACATAAGTATCTATGGGACAACCCCTAGGCCTTTTTCTTTTGTCTTTCTTCCTCAGCCCCTCACTCACTTTGATTCAAGGCAACAGGTGCTAAGTGGGCTGGGCAGAGTCCCTGCACCAGGCACCGTGGGGAAGCAGCAAAAGTGGACATCCTGGGGCAGCAGACGCTGGGCATCTAAGTGACAGAGCAGCGCACACAAGCACCAGGTCCTAACAAGGCTTGTGTCGGGAACTCAGGAACGTGTCCCGCACTGGGTAGTTCTCCCTCATTTCTCGCTGCATGTAGTGCTAGCAGCCAGGCTCACGTTCCCAGGAGACCCGTGGGGATGGGGCTTACACTGGGCGTGGCTAGAACACAGCAGACCTGTGTCCTCCCGCCAGCTGAGTGACAGATCTCTCTTTTCCTGAGAATACTGCGCCCCAGGGTCTTTACCTGCAACATCTGTCTGAACCCGGCTCAAGCCAACATAATTGCATCTCTTTCTCTTGCTGCGACTGCAGGAAACATTTTGCAGGAGGACGCTCCTTTTTCCTGGCACTCAGAGTTCCCAAACCATGAGGAGGGCACAGCACTCTTCTCTTTAACTAACTGGGGCAGAGGAAGGAGGGAGGCAGCATCTACGTGTTTTTCCATGCACCGCTGTTAGATGGACAGGAGCGCACAGGAACCCTACCTCCTGGTCTATGTATCATTCCTGAGATAAACGGGGTCCTGCTGCTGTGCACGATGCATTTTAAGGATGGGGACGTGCCTGGCACAGTGTAGGTGCTCCGTGAATGCTGGCTGGACAAAGGGGCTGCAGGTATGTGTTTCATTTTTGACAAAGTAGTTGCTAGGGGCACCTACAAATGCAGACCTTCCTCGCTGGGGAGGGTGGCAATGTTGGGATCTTCCTCCTCTTGCCTCTTCAAGGGGAGCCAGAGGACTCTCTGCTTCCGATACAGGCAGAGGCAGCATCCCCTGCTGGGGGAAGAGAGGGAGAGAATGCAAATGGGAGAGGCCTGCCCAGGCGGCCTCAGCTGCAGCCCTCCGTGCCTGTGGGAGTCCCCACGCAAGGGCCGCAGCTCGTCCTTCTCTGCCCTCAGAGGCCGTGGTCATTGAAGAGGTCTGTGTCTTCCCTCTGGCTAGGGAATCAAGGTGACCCTTTCAAGTCTCTTTCAGCCTGTGAATTCCCTAGCCAGTTGGAGAGCCCAGTTCGCTCCTGGGGGGCCGCCAGGAAGGGCGGAAGGAGGGGCCTCGAAGCAAGTAAAAGGAGCTCCACCTTCTGTGCTCTGGGACCTCTGGAGCACCCCCAGGACGGTCCCTGTCCCAGAACGGTGCAGAGGGCCAAAAGGCACAGGCCTACCATCCTGAGCATGAAGGGTGCGAGCAGAGCAAAGCCTCCAGACAGAGTGCGTGGCAGTGGTGCCCTTGCCCGTGGCGCTGGGCTGCAAGGTGATGGGACGCAAGTCACTGCAGGGATGTGGGTGCCAATGCCACCACCTGGGGGCCAAGTTCCAGGGAGGAGCACATCTGCCTGGCCATGGGGCCACCCGGATGCACAGCGGTGGGGGGTCGTACCAACCCCACGTGGTCCTCATCCCAGAGTCAGAGACATGACGGCCTGGGTGTAAAGCAGCGGATCGCAGAGTCGGACCGGCCTGGCCCCAGCAGCAGATGCTGTGAATATCACCCACAGTCTGGCGCAACCGACTCGCCTGGGCCCCAAGCAAATTCCGTCTCCCCGGAAGCTTCATCTATAGGATGTGCCGAGCTGCTTTCAGAACGGGATGGCACTTAGCACAGGCACGCCACCCGTCCACAAAAGAGCTCGCCCATCACAGACAGCCAATTTGGAAGTTTGAAACCTGCTGGAATGAGATAAACGCCCTCTGAGTGAGGCCAAGGGAAGAAGGACTGGGTATTTGAGTTATTAAGAATAAAGCAATTCTCATCCACAGGGGTTTCTTGGACTGGCCATTCATGGTAGGATCACTCAGGGCTTTGCTCCCTCTCCTCCCTGCCTCAAGGTGTGAATTCATAATTCCAGAATATCTAGCTAGATGAGACCTTATCCAAGCCCTTCAGGCCCAATGACATGCCCACAGAGCACAGGTATCATGTCCAAGGTCACACAGCCACTAGTGGCCAAGGGGAGACCAGAACCCAGTCCTGTTGAGTCCAGATACACCATTCTAATTTATCTGATTTATCACAGTTCTTTCTCTTTCTCTGTCTCCCTCCTGCCACTCACACTTCCCAATTTCCCCTGGAATGGTCTTTCCTTGGAGTTTCAGAAAGCCTGAGAAAGAAAAGATACCAGAAAGCAGACAAATAAAAAGATGGGAAAGGGAATTAAATTAACATTTTGCATGAGAAAATGAGCTGTTTCATTTCAGATCACAAATCCCAGACAGGCGGGAACTGTGTTTTCTCTGTGTCCCCTTCCACCGTGATCAAGTGCACCACCAAAGCAAGAGTAACGACCTACCTGCCATCACTTCCCACATCTCCCATGAGGCCCCAGAAATAAAGACACCTGTCTAAAGTCACAGACATTAGTTCCTGTCCTAGGACTGCAACTTGGCTTTCCAGACGCCATCCCAGTGAACAATTACTATGGTTTAAGTATGGTTTAGCCCAGTGTTCTTCAAATTGCAGATAATGACCTATAGAAGGTCATGGAAGAAATCCGGTGGGCTGCATAATTTTTAAAATAAAATTAGACCACAACAGAAATAGACTAGAATAGACTAGACTAGAATAGAATAGAATCAGAAAACAGTAAGAGTGCTGTTTCCCAGACATTTGTCTCATAGGCATGTGTGTGCAGATATACACATATGAACATATATACATGTGTAAGTGTATGTGTGTGTGTAGTCATGGCATCAGAATGTAAAATATTTTTCCTGCTATGGTGTGGCATCAAAGAAAGTTTGAAAGTTCCTAGTTTAGCTTAGAGGTAAAGTATAAAATACTGCTCTAAATCATGCTTCTGATCCTCCTATTACTGGACTTTTAGACAATTGTTTTCATCTTTCTGAGCTTTGGTTTCTTCATCTATAAATTGAGAATAAGGATAGATTCATATGATTGAGAAAATGGATTGAAATTATGCATGTAAGACGTTAAGCATGGTACCTGACACAAAGTAAGTGCCGAGAGTACTGAGTATTAAATGTGCATGTGATATTTTATACGTATTCTGCAAGGACTCATATTCCAAGGGTGACAAAGAACCGCAGCACTCAGGCCAAGCAGAAAGCAATCTATGAGGAGTAACAGAGTGAAACTATGGGGAGGGCACCTGTCCAAAAGTGGGGCCCCGTGCCTGAACCCCTCCACTACCTAGTCAATCATGCATGGGTAAGCATCGGCTAATTCCTGAAAGACGCACATGTATTTACAAGGCTCATCTTTACCTTTGCAAGAGGACGGGCAGTTTGGGGTCTCCTGAATAAGGACAAAGCAAAAATAGGAGAGAGCAAGTCCTGAAGATAAATCGTGCCTCCTTCATAATTCCATAGGGGGCCAGAGCCACTGTCTTCCTAACTCAACTCCTTCCTCCTAGAGCAGCTGGAGGGACCAGGGAAATTCACCGCCTTCAGAGATCCTCAGGAGAGAGCCGAAGGGCGATGAGACAGTGCTGCTGTGGCTGCTCTTTGGTGTTTATTTGTTTGCTGTTCACGAATAAGCTTCTTCTGGCCCCTCGAGGAAGGATGGGTTTGGGTGGGAAGGACGCAGAGCCTCTCGGAACCTTTTGCATCCAAGGAGTGAGTGGGTTTTTATATTTAGCAAATGACTCACCTTCAAGCACATTAGTCACAGCCTTCCAGCTCCGATCTGGCAGGCTGGATGCTGGAGATCTCAGTGGGGTGAGATCAGACAGGAGATCGGGAGACAGAGCAAGAGAGCTCGGGGAGCTAGAGTCAGGAAGACCGATATGAGAGGCGGGGTGGTAAAGACAGAAGCAGAAGGCCCTGAAAGAAGCCAGCCAGGAGGTTCTAGGGCGGCAGGACCGTCTGGCTCAGGCTTACTGCAAACACCCGGCCGTCAGGGAAGGAGAGCAGAGGGGGGGGGCAGGACCCAAAGCACCTGTCTCTGAGGCCGCCGCGCCTGCGGCCTGGCTCACATGTCCAGGAGCCCTCCAAGTGGTCCCCGCTGGGCCACGCAGGAAGCTTGCCAGCCTGGGACCCATCCATGGGCTGGCCTCGGCAGTGACAGATGGCTGGAGCAGGGTTTTTTCACGGGGTGTAGCCAGGCTGTGCCCAGGCCATGCTTTAGCAGGGCAGAGAGGGAGAACCTCTGAGAAAGACCCTCTGTCCCGAGAAGGAAAGGAACAGAGGAGGCAAGAGCATTTCCCATCTAGGGGCAAAGGCTCTCAAGTGCAGTCCCCGGGGCCTGCCGCCCTGTCTGGTGTCTGAAGGCCCTGGGACCTTGCGAACAGTGAAGGCTGGGCCCCAACCCAGGCCTCCTCCACCTGACCCCCACTGGGTCAATCCAGAGCCTCTGCTTTTGCAGGCCCTGGTGCTTCATAGACACCTTAAGGCTCCAAAACCTCTGATCTGCAGCTGGAGTTCGGCATGCCAGTAGCCTGATCCCGATTCACCGTGGAATAAGGGCATGCTGGTATTCTTCTCTGTGCCTCAGTTTACCACTCAGAAAATGAAAAGCTCACTTCAAGGATTGTTTGAAAATTAAAAAAAGAAAACATGCAGGAAAAGAATACAGAGTTGGTTTGTTGTTTTTCTTCTTCCTGCGAAATCTAAATACTTCGTAACTAGAACTGGGTCAGGCCGCAGGGGAGGAACGCTACCCCTGGCGGGATCCCACAGCTCCAGAAATGGCGAGGATCGTCTCGAAGTGAACTCCAAGGGCCTGGTGTCCGAGGGGAGGGGGCGGCTGGTTTGGGACTCGCAGGCTAGGAGGTGGGGCCACCCTCTGCCCATCTCGGCCCACGGGCCCAGCAAGTTAGGGCCCGGGTTTCCGCCATGGGAAAAAGGGTGCTTCCGTCTGGAAGGTCAGAGGACTCGCTCCTCCAGAACTCTCTCGGGACAAGTGGGACCACATCGTGGGGCCCAGGGTGGAAGTGAAAGCAGCGAAGCAGGGGGGACGGCGGAGAGGGGGCAGGGAGGGGCGTGGCGCCTGCCTGCTGAGGCGGTGTGCATTCACCCTTCTTTCTCACCAGCACCCTCAAGGTGGGTGCCCTCGCCCCTGTGAAGGACAGGAGACCGGACTGAGAGCTAACTGACCTACCATATTCCAGTGGCAACACTGACAGTCAGGACTTGAATCTGGGTCCAGAGCCCGTGGGGTTTTTTTCACTTCCCTAAACGGCTGCTTCACTTTGTCCCCAAGATCCCTGGCTCACTTAACAGGCCTGCCACATTCTAGACAATATATTCAGGACATCGCTTTGCCCTTCATGCCATCCCCCTTCCCTTCGCTCTTCTACCCACTGTGGCCTGAGTTTTAGAAAGGCTCCTCTTGGTTCTCAATATGGCAATGTCCACTCCGTTGGTTCTTGGGCCATTTCTTCTGTTCTATCGATGGTGTCTTTTCCAAGGTCACATAAAGCTCAACTTCAAGACCCCCCTGGGCCATCGCTTCTTCACTGTCCCATGGCCCGCCCTGTGCTGCCACAGGCATCCATGTCTCTGGAGCTTGGAAAGGGTTCTTTCTGATGACCTTGGCTCCCTAAGAGCCAGGATTGTGCCTTTCCTTTTTTATGCCTCCCTCATTTAAAGCTTCATACCTAGAAATATAGACCCTGTTGACAGGCACAATAGCCATGAAAAGGAGCCTTGGGGAAATGCCCTAGCACAGACCCACGCATCCCATCTGGAGATGCAGGCCAGTTCTGTCCTCGGTCTGCCTCCTTCCCTGAAAGTCTCTGCCGCCTTCTGCTCTCCAAAGAGGAGACTCAGTTGAGCAGCCTGTCGGGCCCGAGGCCTGAGCCAGCGGCTGCAGGAGGAGGCTCCAACAGGAATGGAAAAGCACCGGTCCTGCTCTCAGCAAGTATGAGCAGTGTCCTCGCTGTCTCTCTTCTCACTAACTAGACTGGAAGGTCCTTGAGGACAGGGCCATGGGCTTCCTCTGTACAATACGTCTGACCGGCTGCAATGAGATAAGTAAGTAACCACGAAGCAGGTGGGAGAGATGATGGGAAGAGTGCTACGGGAGTCCTCCAAGAGCCCGGCTCATGTTCCTGGACTCTGGCCTTGGAAATTCTATCTATAAAATGGTGAAAATAGCATCTCTGGCACAAAAACAGGAGAGTGAAACAAGACAGTGCCTAGGAAAGTGTTTAGCAAAGCGTTGTCTCATAAAATGGCATTTTATGAACTAAATCAATTATGCTAATGTAAGCAAGGCATATAAAAAGAAATAAAATTTGGGTAAGGGGTACATTAAACCACACAATAACCACCTACTACAAGCTAGGCACCATACAAGTTGCTCTGCCCATGGCACCCCATAATGCTCATAGCGACTCGACTTTGCAGATGAAGGAACTTAGGAACAGAGAGGTCAATTTTTCTACCCAAAGCCACACAGCTAGCAAGTGGCCAAGTCCTGCTTTGAATGGACCCTTGTCTATCCCCAAAGTTAGAGCTCATTCTTTTACACCACAGTGCTTCAAATACTTGGAAAAATTGGGGGGAGAAATTTCCTTTCTTCAAATAGGGTTTTGAGAAGATGGTGGGAGCTAAGGGAGGGAAGAAGAAAGAGAGAGTTTCAAGACAGCCTTAGGGCACCCCTTTAAGAATGGATGGCTTAACTCCAGAGACGAGGCTGAGCAGAGCCAGACTGTCACAAGAAAAGCAGAGGCTACATCAAGACTGAGCATATCTAGCAGGACAGCAGACAAAGACTCGAACAGTGGTAAGGAATGGTTGTGCCTAGAAAGGTCCTCTGGTGTCAAAGATTCCACTTGGCTGGGAGACTAGGCAGAGGGAGGAGGGTCCTGAGGGAAGTGGGAGGTGGCAGAGGTCCAGCTTCGACTGCACATTCTGTGAGTGTGGTATACATGCCCAGTCCAAGTAGCGATTTAATGTCACAAATATGAAGTCCTTAGAACAAGGGCATCGTGATCCATTCCCTTGCAAATACACATCACTTGGAGCAAAGATTCCAGGAAAGAATGATCGCTCCTGGCCCCTTAAAAATGCCTCCCTTGGGGTTTAAAAACTGTTACTGTCTGGAAGACATAACATTACTGTTGAAAATTCTCCCATTGAAACTGATGTCATGAAACCCACAAGGTGAAAACAGATTCCTAATTAATGCGTTTTCTGGTCCAGTGGCCTTCTGAAGCTGGGGGGCTGTCTGATCACGACACTTGGCACTTACTGGTATGGCCAGTGCCCTGTTCATGATGCCTCCTGCACTGCCCACCAGACTCTGATTTCCCCCGGAGGAGCTGGGGAAATGGTGCTTCTCTGTGCTTTCCGGTGTGCCCAGCAGAGCACCTGACATCTAGTAGGCATTTAATTATATTTATTGAGAGTCTATTATGGGGATTGCCACTTAGCTTTTTCAGAAGCACTGGAAGACATCATAACACTTTCTTATCACTTATTGTTTTTTATTTACTAATTTGTGTTTAATTAATAATTGAAAATCCAGCCCTGCAAACAGAATAGTCCCAGGAGACTGGGAGCTGGGGATTTCCTAGTTCTCATCTTCTAAGGTTTGTCCCTCAAATACCTTATTAGCTGAAGATATCAAGCTTGATTTTATGACATTCTGAACAAGAGAAAGGGAAGGAAAGGCATTTAAGTAGCCTCATTTCTTTTGTCTCAAGTGGATTCTTTGAGGTTTTGTTGTACTCTGTGGCTTGGCAAATTCAGGACCGATTGAATACGGTTCTGTTCTTAGAAATGTGGATGGCCACGATTTGTGGGAGTCACTGTCCCTCTCGCCACCATCATCTGGATCTTCCCCTTGGTGGGTTTTCAGCTACCTGGGGTCAAGAAGGTAGCTTCTCAACAATATATCCTGCCAGCCCCTTCCTCCTTAAGGAGTCTAGGAGTCTGAGGGTAAGAACTACAATCCACAGGTTTATGATTTGTTGGTATTTCATCAAATTGTTTTCTGCCTTAAAAGCTACCAGAGGCTTAAGATGCCCAAAGAGCATGTTTTGTTGTCTGTCTGCTTCTTCAAGTCTCTCTCTGCTCAACAACAGAGCACTCTGCTGGCCATAACCAATCCCCATCACACCAAATGAAGACTGGAGCCCATGTGGTTTGGGGACCAGGTAGCCCCTACAGGATCCTGGGCAGAAGGTCCCATTCACCCCTTCCTCACTCTGCTGTGTGGCTGGGGTGAAAGTCCCCCGGCTTCCTGCTCTTGCATTTCTTCCTTGGTCCAGCAGAGCGAAGTGATCAACACAACCCTTGCCCATCTGGGCTCCATAGACCTACATAGACCACTTACACCAGCAACTTTCGGAGGAACACCAAATAGACACACCGGATATGGATCTTTCCCCACTAAACTCCAATGTTAATAATAAAGAGGATATTGGTTGTGGCATTAGAATTCAGTTTTCCAGAAGGCTGTCCTGAGCACAGTCCACATTTGACTCAATTTCACTTTCAATTTCCTGCACCTTTTATAACTATATGTTCCTTTGGTACACTCTGGAATAATAAAGCCAAAACAACAATTGCTACCATATGCAGGATACTGCTATGCTCCAGGCAATTTACCTACAGCATTTTCAACTCTCATTATAGCCCTATAAGGTAAGTAGGATCATCCTATTTTTGGAGACTGGTAAATAAAACAGAGGTTAATAAAACTTAAGTCATGTTGTCTAAAGTCACATGGCCTGTAAGTGGCATTTAAAGCTGAAATCCAGTGCCACATTAATGTCTCATTCCAGAATCTATGTCCTTTATGCCTTCATGAGCCTCTATCCTTAAAATAATGAGCCTCAATCATTCAAAGCTAGATTCAATTATTCATGATATTTACCAAGGTGAGAAAAGGGGTTAACAGGTTACAGTAACATGGCCCGACCAAAAAATAAGTAAATAAATAAAGCCAAGAAAAAAACGTTCTGGTGAACTTTCAGAAAGTTCATAGTTCATTAGCCAGAATAGCACGGATCCTGAAGAATTCCAATTTAGTTCCTCAAGATGTGACAGCTCGGTGGATTTTCACAAGGGATTTCAGAGGGTTAGAGGCTGCTGGTACCCGCTCTGAGCTGTTTTCTCTTTCTGAGGCTTTGGGCCCTCAAAGGCGTAGACGTACATCTGTGCATGTGAGTAAGTGTGTGTGCGTGGATGCATGTGCACCTGCCCAGGACATGGGGGATGGTGATGACAAGAGCAGAATTTCAGGTACAATATGGTCACACGATTAGTTTGACCAAGAACAAAGAAATGGATCATATTCCAGAGGATCAACAGGATGAATTAGACAAACCATTAAGCAATTGATGTGTTTCTTGACAACTGAATTGCATAGTGTTAAAACCAAAAATAAATTGACTTGTACCCATAGAATTGGCTGTACAAACAAGCATGGCCTCAATGACAAATATATATCTAGAAATGGAACAAGCAATGGATTGTTTTTCTTTTATGAGAGGGACACCACAAAGCCTTTTGTGCAGCGTGGTCTTAGTCGGTGAACCCATTTAATTAGCTACCCTGTGGATGGCCTTTCAGATTTCCCTCCCACAGCTTGGCTTGTCCATATATCACTAACAGTTGCCTTGCTCAGGAAGCAGGCCTGCTCATCTCCACTCTGTCCCACAGGCCTTCACAACTCTGGGTGAGGATCAAGGCATTTATGGAGCCTGGAGGATATGGCAGCCTCCATCCCACAGACATCTAAGATCATCTAAATAAATGCAATGCCAGCCAGCCACCAGGCTCTCCTGTTTGGTTGTACAAAATTAGGGAAGTGTTAAATGGATGGACGGACGGACGGATGGACGGACGGACGGATGGATGGATGGATGTGTGGATGGGTGGATGGATGGAGATGTGGATGGATGGATGGATGGTTGGATGGACAGACAGACAGATTAAAGAACAAATGACCAAATAAACAAATAAAAAGATTAACACAGAGTACCTACTTGATGCCAAAATGAAGTATGGGAAATTTTATATAACTTATTTATGTGCTTATGATATAGAAGACCAGCATCCAGGTGCTTATAAGGAAGTAATACCTCAAATTATCTGTAAATAACTCCTGATAAAAAGCCCAGTCAGAGAAATTATATTTAGGGAAGAGGATATAAGGAATGGTGATATTCTATGCTGCTGGGCATTCCAAGTTTGAGCCCATATCAAATGAAACCCCAAGAGCACTGGCCCTTCAGGAGCTTTGGGGAGCTGCCTTCAGCTAACCTGCAAATGAATACTAGGCCCTCAGCTTCTATTAAGATTTGTTGTAAAAACCACTTTTGGATTTGTTTGTAAAATTGCGGTTGGAAAATTTTCACTTTGTCATTCAAGGTCACACATAAAAACTTTACGTTATGTAATTTTGTCCTCTTTCCCTTTTTACCTTAGCTGACAGGAAGCTCTGAGACAAACACGACAAACCATTATAGTGACTAGATTGGCCTACAGCATTAGCATAATTTTAAGTCCTGATACACAAACACATTCCTGCTTTAGAAAGCTTACTCTACCGACATCTATGGCTTTATCTATACCGTGTATATCCTTAGTTGTGACCTATCTCAGATCCTTTTTTTTTTTTTAGGAAAAAGGCAGTAGACACATCAAAATAAATTCATAAAAGCATATATTTATATATTGCCAGCATGTTTACCTTTAGTGGAGGCTGAGAAGAATGAAAAGCACAAAACAAGACTAAGCCTCAAAGTGCTTATGTATTGCCAGGAAATCAAATTCATTTGACTGCACACAGTCTTGCACACCCAACCACAAATATGTACACCCAGCATGGCATCCCGGAGTATCCAGAGGTACACATGCTCACACTCTCTAACCTGCACCGCTGATCCACTCCCTGCCTTAGACCTGAGGTTTGGCAGAATCCAACTCCGCATGCAGATAGACGAGCAGGTCACTTGCTTCCATAGAGTAATGATGTAACTGTTTCGTTTAGCATGAATCTTGACTATCTCTCTGCCTGTGACTATTACCATCTTTGGCGTGTTTACCCCTAGACTTTAGGGACTTAATTTCTCTTCCTGGCCACTCGGGGTTAGGTGGGAAAAACAATCAAGCATTTCATAAAAGTTTTGGGTGCTTAAAACCATGCTAGCTATCATTTCCTAAATATCCACTGTGTTCTAACGCTCACATGGTGCAAGAGGGGAAATTGAGGACAGAGAGGTTAACTCGCTTCCAAAGAGCACACAGTTAAGACCCAGGACTGTCTGATTCCACAGCCTGTGCTTTTTCTCCACCTGACCCTAACTCTGGAGTGATGCCAAGAGTGGTCAGTAAGGAATTTAACACAAGGAAAGACCCTGGTTCCCCCACTATTTCACCTGCTATTTCAGAACTACCTATTAAAACCTCTTTAATGCTGGACACAACAGAGGATCTGACAACAATGTGAAAGGCAGTTGACAAAGGCAAGTGGAAGACAGAGCCAATTATAGGAATCCTCATTATTTTAAGGGGAGAAAATAAACCCTAATACCTTGCCCTGAGGCAAGTGTTCTGGCAAATTCCCAGCTGCCTTACCTGTGTATCCAGCTCCCCTGGGTCAGTCCAGGACCCCCGGGCAATTGTCTAGGGCACAGCTTCTCAATCTTGGCACTCCTGATGCTTTGGGCCAGATAATTCCTTCTTGCGGGAGGCTGTCCTGCATATTGTGGGACGTTTAGTAGTACCCCTGCATATTGTGGGACGTTTAGTAGTACCCCTGGCCTCTATCCACTCGACGCCAGCAGGACCTGCCATTAGTGGTAACAATCAAAAATGTCTCCAGACGTTGCTAAATTTCCCTGGGAGCAAAATCACACCAGGTTGAGAGCTGCTGGTCTAGAGCCCCCGGGAAACCTGCTTCAGAGCACAGTTGCTAGTAGTTGGAGGTTGTAAAGGGGCAGGTCAAGAGTGTTGGACCGCCGGGGCCAACAAAGCAATCCGGCCGAGGGAAGACTCCAGACTGAAAGGAGGTTTCAGGAAACCAAGTCACTGGTTTCGGCCCCTTAGCCAAGCGCCGTGTCTCTGTGATAAGCCCCCACGGGTCCTGCCCTGACCTGCGGAGATGGGATATAAATAAATGATACGGACCCTTCCAGGTTCCTAGGTGGTTTATAGTTTGGATTGTCCTCGCTTAGAACTTGTGACAAGTAGGCCAAGCTGAGCTGAAGTCTACATTTCTCCTCAGCTGAGGGAGGACGACCAGAGCTGACGGGTGGTACCAAGACTTCCGCCGCCACGACACCCCGCAAGGAACTAGCTGTCGAAGTTCCCGCATGGCACCCAGTTCCCAGGAGCACTCGCGGGGCTGGCGCAGGTGAGACTGTCTGCCAGGGGGCGGACCCCCGGACCTCTAGGTAGGTGTGTGTCAGGTGTCACGGAGGGGCAGCTCTTGGCAAACTCCATAATCTGGATTTCTCATGAATTCAGAATATCCTGCTCTCCCCAGACTCTTTTGGTCCTAACAAGTGAGGCTGGAACGAATGCCTTTTGGAGAAAAGCTAGAATCATCTGTCTGCACCGCCAGCCCCCTCCCTGACCTGACTCCCAGGGCCCAGGCACCGGGGGGTCTGCTGGGGACTGGGTCCTGCCTGGGTGGTGACTTGGGCTTATTGGCTGAACCGGGCTCAAACAGAATCTATTTTCTTCATGCTTGATCCTCACCTCCTCCACTCCCGGATAACTACCTCGGGATTTTAAAAAAAAAACAAAAGCGATTTTACCTCCTTGCTTTGGAAAGAATCCTATTGCTTCGTTCTCTGCCACCTTGCTCTGGATGGTTCTTAGCCCGGCGGCAGCAGCAGCAGGAATCCTTGGGAACTGGGTAGAAACGCAGATTCTTGGGCCCCACTCAGAGCATCTGAATCCTAGTCTGCATTTTAACAAGATCTCCAAGAGACCTGGGCGGCATTAGAATCTGAGAAGCACGGCCTTTCCCCAGAAGCACAGAATACTCTCCCCAGGGCTCCTTCAGGACTTATTAGCCCCTCTTCCTGCAGTCCGACGTGGCTGTCCTGATGCTGACGGTAAACGTCTACAGTAGAAGTTGCCCACAGCCCCCGCCCGTCTGCTCCGACGGTTGCCCCATTCCAACAGTCAGGAAGCCCTTCCTCTTGCCAGCCCTCTGTCTCTCCCATTGTAATTGCGGCTGAATTATGTTTGGCCTGTCCTCAGCACGTCACTACTTCAATAACAAAATGCTTGATTTGCTTAATGACACTGAGTCACTGGCTGTTTCCTGGCTCATCTCTGTTTTCAGAGAAGAAACCTGAGGCCTTGATCAGTGGAGGCAGCCATGTGCACTGGCCTCAGGCACGAGCCGGGCCCAGAGCAAGCAGGGGACAAAAGTCAGGGTTCTGTAGCCTCTGCTTCCAGAGAAAAGGCCTGGAAGTCTCCAGGACCAGTGGCTCCAGCTGTGCCTGAGATGACAGAATGCAGACTCTGCTTAGAGCTCAGGGGAGAATGAGGGTCGCCTGGCAGGCGAGCGGGCAGGAGAACACTGCTGCTCTATTCGAGAGCCCGAGAGCTGTGGCCTTGCTGCCTTCACCGGAGCCTGAGGGGCCACGGGCTGCACTAGGGGGCTTCCCAGCTCACCGCAGGCCAGAGCTCCCTGAAGGAATATGGCTGAGCAACCCCCACAGCCGGGTCGCCGCATGCCTAGAAGGGAGCCTTCTCTGTGCCTTCGCAGCCTGCGCCGAGCTTTAATGACCCCTGTCTGTGGAATGGGACGGGATAACTCAACTCTTTACAATAGTGCAATCGTTCTGATAGTCCTATAAATATCCCTGTAAGAATCCCACTCGAGAGCATTGTAAGATAAACGGCGATAAACAGAAGGAGGAACCGCCTCCTTCTGCTGCTCCGGCGGGCGGCTCACGACCCCGTCTCAAGTAGAACCTCTACCTTCCTGAAGTGATGTTCTCTCCCATGGGACTTCCGCCCATGTAACTCTGCTCTTGGGAGCCCTGCCAAGTTTTAGGGGCCAACCCACATTCAAACTCGTCTAGGTCACCTTCTGAGACTCCCCACCAAGAATTCATGAACCTCTCTCCCTTTCCCTCGGCGCTCCGTTTGTAACCCTGGTGTGGTCATTTCCATGGTTCTGGCTGGTATTTGCATTATCTGGGACGGACGGTCCGTTTCTTGACTCTAGAGTCAGCCCGACACCGGTTAGAAACCAGGTTAATTACATCCCAGCTCAGTATTTTGGGCAGGTGGCCTCAGCTCTCCATGACCCAGGTTACTTGGCTGTAAAATGGGTGTAATAATGTCCGCCTCCTAGGAGGAATGTGAGGAATAAATGATGTGACGCACGTCCAGTCTGTGCAGTGCCTGAGCTCCCTCAGTAACCGGGACCCTGCTGCCATAATGTCCCTCATGACGGTGATGCTGTTAGCAAGAAACCGTCGCGGCCACCAGACCGAGCTCCTGGAGGAATGGAGCCATTTTAAAGTCACCTTTGACCTGTGTGGTGTCTGATCAAGTGCCTTCCACACAGTGACCGATCGCATCTTGCTTTGAGGATAAAATGAGATAATAAAGTAAATGAAAGCAATTATCACAGTGCCGGTCACCAAGGAGCTCAAGAAATTTTAATGTCCCTTTTCTCTAATAAGTAAGTAAGTAAATAAATAAATAAATAAAGTTTGTTGTATTTAACCTTCAACAGCCTGAATTAGGCTGCTAGTGAAAAGGGCTTAAAGATTAGGGGGGAGAGGGTGATCCCGGAAACCAGAAAGTGATTCTAAACGGACCAAACAATCCATCAGTATGTTTGCGGGAATACCCAAAGGCGGTGAATGTGGGGTCTGGCGAGCCCTTGGAAGGCTGGGGTGGAAGAAACAGTGGCGGCATGGACCGGAGGTGCACCGAGTACTAGGGGGAGCTCCGCTGAGCCCAGGCAAAGCGGTTCGGATGTTACTCAGGAGACTGTGCCCACCTCTCTCCAGCCCGATGCTTTCCCCAAGATAACCTTTCCCCAGCAATGACCTCCGTGGTGCCTGGAGGTGGGGAGAAACTGCTTTCTGCCCTGCAAGCTAAGTTGAAACCAAAGCAGCAGGCGTCCATGTGAGCCTGAGCCCGCAGGGCACATAGCCACACACATCCCAGCCCAGGAGTCATCCCTGCTGCCCTCTCCTGCAGACAAATGCTCTGAGCCCTCACTGTCCAACAATTCCATGGCAGAGTAAGAGGAAAGCGGGGCTGGCAGATGGGAGAAACATCTCCGAGAGAAGAGAGCTGCTCCCTCCTTTCTCCTCTCCCTCCCCAAGGGCCCCAGTGCCTCGACCTCCCACCACTGCACACAACCCTTCAGAGGTATGCCCTGGTGAACTTGGTCCTCTGAGAGAAGCCACAGGTGCCTTCAGGTACACCTGAAGAAAGAAGAAGCACTCCCTTAAATTTAGAACCCCTGGGTTGAAGTCCTGGACCTTGTAGGTGGGTATGACCCTGGACACGTCACTGCATTCGCTGGGCCAGAGTTTCAACTTTAAGGAATGGAACACGGGGAGAGGCATAGAGGGAGGGGGTGATGGCTCAGGGGTGAAGATCAGATAACTACTTGACCGCCTTTGTGTTGTAACACAATTATGACACGGACTTACTGTAACTGTGGCATAGGCTGGTTGGACATGCACTAAAGCCATTTTGTGTGCCTGGGCACACAGCTAAACTGCATTTTCCAGGCCCCCTGCATTTAGATGCAATCTTCAGTTGTTTTCACCAATGGGATACACGTCACACCCCCAGATAAGGCAGTTAAGAGCGAATGCGTTTTCTCCATTCTTTCTGCCACAAGCTGGTAGGCCCCACACCCCTGTGTCACTCTACTAGGTCATGATGAGGATAAGTTACAGACTTTTATTGTGCCAGGTCACTGGGATTTCCAGGCTTACTATCAGACCAGCTGGAATTATGTACTTAAACTGGTGCAGGCACAATCCTCCCTTCTAAGAAGGACAAATAAATAGTACTCAATTGCAATTCTTTAGATATTTGGTGGAAATATTACTGAATTCAAGGTGGGTGGCCTATCTCCTAGTCCAGGCTCTAAAAGTGTCTATCTGTGTGATTCTAAAGTCATTTCCTCCTGTGACCCTCAGTTCTTCATTCATAAGGTGAGGCTGTTGAATTGGATGGTCACAATCATCCCCTACTGCTCGAAGACATCTGCGATGCCGGATGACGGGGGCTCAGCCCTACAGACTAACGTGCACCTGTCACTGAAATGGGAGCTAATGATGCCTCCCAGGTCTGAAGAGCGCTGACCTTCTGCTGGACAGGGCTACTAAGTGTTATTAGAGACAGGCTCAATAGCCTCCTCTGTTTGCAGAGGAGACAAGAATGACAGAGATATTTTAAAGTCCCAAATACTCAGTATTTACGCAACCAATGTTTGCTGGAAAATTTCTCATTGGTGGCCAAAACAGATGACATGAAAGGGAAAGCCTCCCATGGTCCCTCGATCACCTCCCCCACTGCTCCCATATAACCTCTGTCTGGCCGCCATACTTCAGGACTCCCAGTGCCATTGACATCGCAGCCTGTGTACCTGGCCTCCCTGGAGTTGTGCAGTGCACAGCTGCTGCAGCTGTGGGTGCTGGCCTTGATTCCTCTGTGTCCTCGATGAACACATTATACATTCTCACACCTCCTTGCTTTTGTCTACGTAGCTTCCTTTGCCTGTGCAGCTTCTCTCTCTTCTCCAACTGGGGAGTTCTAGTGTTCTTTCAGAGCCAGCTTGAACCATTCCCTTCTCTGGGAACCCCTGTCTGATTGTCACACCTTGCAGAAGAATCCATCCCCTATCCCCACCTTGATAGCATCTGTCCCTTTGCTGCTCAGTTCATTATTTACATGCCTGTCTTCCCCATTGGACTGTGTATTCCTCAAGCACCATGACCTCGTCTTTGTCATCTCTGAATTCCCAGAACCCCAATAGCACCAGTTTAATGGTGAGTTTTTAAATGAATATCCACGAATTGAATGGACCAAGTTTCTTTTTACTTGCTGCCCTGGGGTCATATGCAGAGAAGCCAAAACATGGATTTGTAAAAAAAAAAAAAAATCACAAAATGTATAAACATAAAGCTACTGTGAAACCTCCTCCCCCTGGAAAGTATCATCAGTTATCAAGTTATGAAAAAGTGGCTGTGCGTTGGTACTCTGAGATGAGAGCCACAGTCTGCTGCTTCCCTTGAAGAAAGAGAGCACTGTGACAAGCATTGTGCTGCCTGGCCATGCTAAACAAGGCCTAAATTAAGTCAGGAGATGAAACTTCCTGGGGCATAAGACCACAGGGCCCCACTGCACAGGGCCATGTCCAGGCATGGTTTTTATGGTCTTTATGGTCCCCTGGCAAGGCCACTTTTCTGCAGACTGACAGGTGTGATGATCCCTCTGAATTGGTCTAATAGAGTTTCTGATCCCCAAGGACTCAGGAAATGAATGTGAGGGCCAGAAATAGAATATGAAATGCATGGGGGTGGAGAGGAAAGGGACACTGACCTCAGCTTTCCCTCAAAATATTGACCATGAGGTCAGTGTCAAGATAAGCAAATTCCTGGGAGTGGTGAGAGAGGGGAATGAGTGCGATGGAGACCATGGCATTGGGCAGCAGGCGAACTGTGCCAAAGAGGATCTGAGGGTGTCCCTCCCACCCAGAGGGACCCAGGACACCCACTGAGAACACTTAGGAGGAGGAAGAACAGCCTTGCTCTCTCACAGATCCCAGAGGCAAACTGTGTCGTAGCTACAATTATGAGAGAGAGCAGTTTCCAAGTGAGGGCTAGCACTGATGGGTGGTTTACGGACAGTCTCTGAGAGCTTACATAATCATGTCTACACACTTTTGTCCCCAGTCAATCATTCGCGTACTTCTGCTCAGCCTCGAGGCTACTTGAGATGCTGAGCTTCTCATCTGTTTTGAGGGTGCAACCCTCCCCCTTGCCCTTCAGCCCCCACAGTCAGGGAGCCGGCGAGGAAGGCTAGATGTGAAGATCCTCTGGGCCAGTGGAGCTGATCGGCGTATCAGAATAAGTCATAAGCCTCTTATCTACAAACACTTTGGAGTCTCACCTTGGGACACAAACTTCACTAACCAGGCTGGCCTTGGTCCCACTGTCACCAGGTTATGCCAGCTCTTCCAGGAAGAACCTCACTGCAGCACCCTCCACTGATCTTGGGTGCTAGCACAACCACACACTGACTGACTTGCACTGGTTACCTACTTTCTCTCCCAATAGACCATCAGCTCCCTGGCATAGGGGCTATGTCCCATTATCTTGGCGTCCCCAGGGCCTGCATAGAACCTGTGTAGTAAAGAATTTAACCTTGCCCAGAAAGAGGGCTCCCTTCACCCTCGGCTTCTAGGAGGTAATCCCTTGGAATGTCATGGCTGATAGGATATCTGTTTGCCAGGGCATCTAAAGCCAGCTAGATTGTAACAATGTGTTGTAGGGTGTAGGTTTTGAGCCACAGCAACAATATGATGTAGGGTGAAGGCTTTGGGTCAGTCGATGGTATCGGCAACGTCCTGAGGGCCTGGGGGACTGAGCTTAACCACATGGGAAGTCAATCATGCCTACGGGATGGAACTCCAAACGAAAACTCTGGACACCAAGCTTGAAGGAAGAGTTCCCTGTTTGTCAGTATCCCATGTAGACTGTCACATGTCAGTGTCAGGAAAGTACCTATAAACAACACGGGTTTGAGCTATGTGGGCCCACTTACCTCATGTAGGTTTCCTTGATACAATTTAGTACTGTAAATGTATTTTCTCTTCCTTAAGATTTTCTTACTAGTATTTCTCCAGCTTACTTATTGTAAGGATACAGTATATAATACATATAACCTCCAGAATATGTGTTAATTGACTATGTTATCGGTAAGGCTTCTGGTCAACAGTAGGCTATGAGTAGTTATGTTTTGGGAAAATCAAAAGTTATACGTGAATTTATGACTGTGCAGGGGGTTGGCACCTTCTAACCCCCGTGTTGTTCAAGGTCAACTGTAATGTGGTCCTGACTCCATGGGGAGAAGGCAACTTGAAGCTCTGCATTTGGAACTCTCTTGGATTCTGCCCTGTGCACTTTTTCCCTTGGCTGATTTCAGGTTGTAACCTTTCCCTATAATAAACCATAACCATAAGTATAACAGCTCTCAGTGTGTTCTGCACATTCTTTTGGCAAATCATCAAACCTAAACATGGTCTTAGGAAGCTCTGAACTTAGAGCTGGTGTCAGAGATGAGAGTGGTCTTATGCGGACTGTGCCCCCCTCCCCCAAATGTTGCAGAGCCTTTCGTATAATCAGAGATATGAGACATGGGAAGTCTTACTCAACCCAGGGAAGTTGGACAACAGATGCTCTGGGTGGCCATGCACAAGTCTCCTGGCTTCCACAACCCCCCCACCCACATTTTTATGAAGACCTCTCCCACTGAAGGGAGACCTAGTCATAGAGCTTAATCAAGGAAAACTCAGAAATCACAGACAACAGTATTTTCATAAGCTGCGAACCTAACCCTGAAGTTGTAGGCAGCAGGATCTTCCATCTTGTGCCAAGAGTACTCTCTCCCAAGGCATAAGAATATTAAGAATAATTATAAAACTAACAGTAGCAGCTAAAATTGACTGAGTATATTCTAGATGCCAGGAACAATTCTAAGTCCTTTGCATTCATTATCTTAATCTTCACAACTCTGTGAGGTAAGTATGCTATTATTCCTGTTCCACTGATGAGAAAACTGAGCAGCAGAGAGAACAGTAACTTGTCCAAGGTCACAGAGCAGGCATATGGCGGACCCAGCATTCCAGCCAAGGAGCTTTGACTCCAAGGCCTTGGTCTTAACACTACCTGTCCAAACACTAGACTCCAAGATCCCTGGGGTCTTCCTGGATGGGTAAGTCTCAACTGCCTTTGTCTACAGAAGGCAAGAGCTTATGCCCATTCAGACAAAGCTAATTTTGGAGTAATCTCATAGGCACTGAACTAAGCAAGCTCTTTTCTGCATATCTGATTTATCCTCCAGCAATACTAGGGTAGTATTCACTTGATGATATAGACTGAGGAAGCAGAGTCTGCTTTGAAAATAGGAACCCCCATATGTTCTAGATTCTCTCAAATCAAATACAGTCATTTATCTGGCACCTTTGATATATTACGTTGAACCTCAAAATATGGTTGATATTTGACCATTTTTTACTAACAAAAAAATGGCAATTTCACGTGATTTAACCTAATGTAATTGTCAGGCTAAGTATGAATAGCAATAGCAGTAACCGATAAACAGGATAAATAGGAAATACTTGATCAATGAGCAACTCATCACTTGGAAACTTAGGGACTTCCAGTGTTTATTCACCTGCATATTACCCCTTACAAAAGTGTGGATGGATGGCTCCGGGGGCACCAGTGATCACCAGAGTTCTTCATGTGACATTCCAAGAAAGGGTTAAAATATGACCAATGCTTCTGTCTAAGAATCCAAGAAAACTGGCACAAGTATGTGGTTTCATAAAACTCTTATAAACCGGAGACCCAAGTTAAGGTCTTACGCCAGTGACTTAACCTCTCTGAGCTTCAGATATAAAAACAAAAAAACAAAAAGTCACACACTTTACTCCCAGGGTGGTTGTGAGGACATTGACATTAAGGATGTGAAAAGATTTTGCAAGCTACAAAGTGCTGTACAAACGTTTTGTGCTGAACAGTGTTAAGTCATGCCACTGAGTCACTGTCCGTGTTCCATCAGTATTTGTTCACCTGACCCAGTTTTAGATGGTAACTTTTCAGGAAAGCCTTCTATGCAAGTACCGCATCACCTGGTCCGCTGTCCAGCGTGCCTGGTATCCCGCTGTGCCCGCGCTAAGCAGGCTTGTGACCGTGCGGGGAGGTGTTGGAGGAAATGCACCCAGAGCCCAGAACCCCAGCCTGCACTTCCTCCTCTCCCACCCCTGTGCTGGGAGAAGGGGAGGGGGTGGGAACACAGACACCAGCACCCCTCCTCCCTAGCCTCAGTCCTAGGGGAGAAGTGAAGAGCCAGCCCAGTCTCCAGGAGCCAAAGGAACAGCTTGCACTGCCGGAGCAGGCTGGTGCCAGGAGGGGATCTGAGTCACTCTCTGTCAGCAGTGAGGGCGTACTGCCAGCCCATCCACAGGGCCGCCTGCCCCTCCCCCTCTCCCGACACCATCACCTCCCATGGGGGCTCCCCTCTCTAGCCCAGCAGATACACTGCTCCCAAGCAGAGGGCTCCAGCTCAGCTTCAGGTCACCTGGCACTTGAGGGAGCCCAGGGACTAAGACTTGTTTGCCTTAGGTCATCACTTGGTGACACCAGGGACCCTGGCTGCTCTCTCAATCTCAAACACCTGTATGCAGCTGCTGAATGACCATGTGCCTCTCCTCCTCACTTATCTTCAGTGGGTCCCGCCATCCACAGGGGCCACATTTCTGCCCCTGACAGTCACAGCCTCCGAGAATAAGCTCAGACTTGCTTTCCCAGCCATATCTCCCACCGCTCCTAGAGCGCTCCTTTGTCTCAGCCCATCCGACTTACTATCCTCCTACCTTTCCCCAAACACATGCACCTTTTGTTTCAGATGGACAATTTTGCTCAGGCCCCACTCCCAACCTGCAGTGCCTCCATGTTTTCCCCTTTCCCTGGAAAGTCTTCCATGTCTGAAGACCCAGCTCATCTGCTACCTTTACCACGAGCGTCCTTCCCTGACGATTTCCTGAACTGATGTCCATGAAGCACCTACTATGTGCCAAATTCTGTTCTGGGTGCTGGAATACAGCGGAGGATGAAAAAGACTGGCTCCCTGCTCTTAGGGAGTTTACACTCCAGTGGGAAGAGGCGGAAAATGTAAGCAAAGAAATGATTCCAGTCCGAGATAAGAAAATCACCCAGTGTGGTGTGTTAGAGCGTAACTGACAGGCAAGGGCACACTCTAGAAAGCTCTCTGAGGAGGTGACACTAGAGTTGAGACCTGTAAGGCAAGGAGTCAGTCGTGCCACACCTGAGCCGAAGATTCTAGAAGGAGGGGGCAGGCAGCCAGTGTGAAGACCTCAAGACGGAAATACCCTTGCCACTGCATGGGAACCCTGCCTCATCTTATTTCACACGCGTTGCTTGCGTTACCTACACAGAGCAACCCAGGTGATATGTTGTGCTCTGTCAAGGATAAACAGGCAAATGACGCTAAAAATTTCACTGCAGTGCAGTTCTGTGTGACTCTCTTTTCACAGGTTTGCCTTCCTCCCTCCCCAGTAAACAGTAAGTTTCAAGCGCCTCAAAGACAGGAGCTGTGCCTTCTCCCTCGGTGCGACCCCGGGATCACGTAAATACCAGAGACCTAGTGCCCCCACAGCAGACACGCACCAAGCACGATTTCACGTCCTGTGACGTCTACAAACAAAAATCCCAGGCTTCCCCACACCCCGACTCAGACTCTCCGGGAGGGGTGTGACTGTGAGGCTCCCATGTGCAGCCTGGGTTGAGAATCTCCAGCTAGTTGAAGGTGCATCTTCCAGAAAAGGAGAGGGAGCAGTCACCGAACATTCTGATCCGGCCTCTGACCTGGTACTGACCGAGGTGGGCCACTGTCTGGGGTGCCCGGCTTCTCCATATTCAAACTGAAGGACTTCCACCAAAGGCCTCCAGACCAGCCTTTGACCTTGACCAGCCTGGGTGGTCCCTCAACCCAAGAGATATGTCTCTGGTCTCAGTCATCGTCCCGTAGTCCTTGCTCAAGGCTTGATGGTGCCTGCCTGGTCAGCCCTGGAGGCGGGCACCGCCCACCATTTTCTTAAAGATCCTGAGCAAGGAGTCCGATTTCTTCTCTGACTCCTTAGCTTTAAGTTTGATGTGAAGAGCAACCGCTTACCCATGAGGTACTGGGTTATGTCATCCTCACACACCAGACCATCAAGAACAGTGGCACACTGTCTCTCCCTGACACACTGGCAGGGATGTCTACAGTGTGATCTCGCCTGGAAGCAGAGGGCATCACGAGTCATCTGTTTCCAGGCAATTTTCAAGGTAAGATGCCCTGCCACCAATCTAAAGGTTCTCCTATGCCTTCTTGTAAGCCACTGCAATCCTGAGCCATGGGGCCTCAGACCACGGAGAGACCTACGGTGAGGATACAAGTGAGGGAGAGCAGGATGCCGCCACCACACAAGATGCATGCAGGGACAGATGGCACTCATTAGAGAGGGAGGCATGCCAACGTGCAGACAGCAGCCTTCTCCCTTCCTCTAGCCTCAAGGGCAGCCTGGGATGGGATCCTTCCTGGATCCTTCCTGGATCCTCTGTTCTGGGAACTTGTGCCCTCTGAATTTCAAATCTCTGCAGAGGGAAGGGACAGCTCCTTCCAATGGTCTCTGCCCAGAATCCAGACACTCAGCCTGGCCAGGCGCTCCTCGCGTGACCTTGAACATACTACCGCACTGAGCCTTAGATTAGCTGTTTGTGAAAGGGCCGAAAAATCCCTGTCCAGTTCACGTCTTCAGAAAGTTAGGAAGATAACTTTGTAGTTAAATGTTAGAGGTTCTATTCACCATCCATCCAGCAAATCTTTATAGTTCTTGCGCCAAATAAAATTGGACTGGAAAAGCTAATCACTGAATGAGAAGTGAATATGTAACACAGCCTCGGGACTCCTGGCTTTTTGGAAGACTGTATGTAATAAAAGTGAAAAAAGCATGAGACACATATGGGCTCTGATTCCAGCTCTGCTCCTTACACACGGGACCGTTGGCGCATCAGCCTTCTCACCTTTATGATGCCGATACTAACATCCAACTCACTGGCCAGCAAGAGGACCGGGACATAGGGGATACCTAATAAGCCATACTATTGATATCGATATTTAACTCATCCAAGCCCTGTCACTGACTGGAGCAAATAGAGCTGGGGATAGTCCCAGGTTGGTTATTTTCCAGCTCACCTCATACCAGAACACAACCCGGGACCTCGCATTTACCTAGACAAACTCAGAATCCTTTTCATTATATGTCACTCATCCTCCCAAGCTCTGAGAAGGGAAAGGAAAAGGCTTTTAAGTCATGGAATGGAGAGGTAAGGGGGTCTGATCAAGGTTCTAGAACAAGGGGAGGCAACAATAAGAGAAGCCGTTTCTTAAAACCGACCAGGGTTCAAAATAGAGAGGCAGTGCTCCTGCAGAGGGAGGGCCCCCACCCAGCCCTGAGCTGAAATGACCGCCGGCAGCTGCTTTCTGCCGGAACAGGACTGAAGAGGCTTGGAGCTCTGGGCGCAGGAGGAGCCCGGGGCTGCCACCTCGGCCTCCTTGCCACCCAGCCGCCCTGCTGTTCCCACCCAGAGAGGCAACGCCCATGGTTACGAAAGCAAACACTTCTCGATTTCAAGGTCTCTCAGTTTTCAATCCACGACCTTCGATGCACTTAAAATACTGCTCTGCGTTTCACAGCAGCCTTTATGTAAGTGGGCGGAGGAGGGCTGTGCCTGCCAGCCTGCCCTTCCCTGTGCCTCGCCTCCAAAAGCCGCTTGGGAAGGTCGTCTTGCCATGGAGGCCTTCAATGGCTAACTCTCCGCATTTGCTAGTGGCGCCCTCATTTGTTTATTTCACTCATTTGCTTTAAAAAAAGATATCACCATGGCTTTGTACATTTACTCATCCTCTGAGGTCAGCCTCCACGTGCCGGGTACACAGGGGCTGGGCAAAGGCTCAGATCTAGCAGTGACCAATGCTCAGAGGATGGGAGATGAAAAGTGCCAGAGGTGGGAGGAGATCCAGGAGAGTCTCACTACCGAAACTGGGGAAGGAGGTTCGTAAGACAGGGTACTGTCCAACTCAATCCAATTCAGTTTAATAATCACGGTTTGAGGGCCTGTCTTCCCGGCCATGTTATAGGTCAGCACTGCCCGATAGAAATAAAACGGGGAGCCACATATATAATTTAAAACGTCTTCATAGTCGCATTTCAAAAGTCAAAAGAAACAAGTAAAATTAATTTTAATAATATGCTTTACTCAACCCAGTATATCTGAAATGTAATCACTTTGACATGTACTCAGGATAAAATTATTCATAAGATATTTTATGTCTTTGTACTAAATCTTTGGAATTCATGTATATTTTATACATCCAGCACCTTTCAGTTCAGACACATGTCAAGTGCTTAGTAGCCACATGTGGCTAGTGGCTACCATACTGGGCAGTCTTAGGTATTGATTATTCTGGTTATTGGGGATCCAAAATGAGTGAAATGTGGTCCCGGCCTCTGAGGAATGAAGGATGGCCACATGGATACTTCCAACCAAATGCAGCAAAAAAAGGGAGGCTGAGGTAGAACAGGAACCAGACACACATGAGGGGCAACTCATTTAGCCCACCCTGGGGACTCAGGAAACTCCTGGATGAAGCACACCTGAATATCAGAAAGACTAAAGGAAATCATTGCTGGGGACAGGCCACAGCATGTGCTAATCAGGAGGAAAGGCCAGCCCCTGCCAGGGGTGAGGCATACGCCAGACAACAAGGGGTTAAGAATCAGTGAGTGAAGAGAAAGTGGAAGCTGGCCATGAAGTAGACCAAACGGTTGCATGGTCAAAGGAAAACGATAAGGCAGTAGCCTGAAAGAGCAGTAATAACACTTATAATTATGATCATTAAGCACCCATTATGTGCCTGGCTAAGAGAAGATTTTCAGTTTTGACTTTAGGAAGGGAAACTGAGCATATTTATAGGAAGGGGAGAAGGGTCCAGACATGCAGGAAAACTTGGAAAATGCAGGTGAGAGAGAACCTGATGAGGACATATGGCAGAAGAATCCTAAACAAAGGTCAAGAGTTTCCGCGGAGAAGTCGACCTCAGACTGTGGATAAGTAGTTACATATCCCATTTACTCTGAGTCTCTTTCCTTTCCATGTGGCTCAATGCTCTTCCCTACACTGAGCAGGTTTCTGAGCATTCTCTTGAGGAAACACTCAACACCCACACAAATCATATCTGGGAGATACAGAACAACCACAGCTTGGCTGGTACAAACACTTAGATGCAGCCTCTGATGAGGTATCCCAATGATCTGCTCAAAGATTGCAACGTAACTCCAAGTAGAAGTTGTATTCACCAAAGGACCTGAGGAACCCAAGAATGTTTAAGTAAAATGGGAACAAGGAAAGCAAATACTCAGCAAGAGAGGTTGTGGGCTACTCAAAGGTAACTATTTGGGTCAGGGGGTGGTGGGTGGGCTCACTATCAAGATCACGCTACTCAGAGTAGAGGGCACTTGAGGCATCACTCACAGTGCCCCTGAGAAGGAATCTTCTGGAGAGATGAGCTTTGGCACTCTGGGGTCTCAATTTGTAAATATTTATTGAGACCCTTAAATATATCATGGAATGTGCTAGGTTCTATGAAAGGTGTAGTGCTTAATGCACCATGATTCTCTCAGGGAGCTCACCATTTGATTTAGTAAGAAAGATAGGACATGTAGGCATATTCCTACACTCCAAGGCACTGTGTGGTGTGTGATATTAAAAATACAAAATAAGGGCGCCTGGGTGGCTCAGTCTGTTAAGTGTCCAATTCTTGATTTCAGCTCAGGTCATAATCTCAAGGTCCTGAGATCAAGCTCCATGTTGGGCTCTGCACTGGGCGTGGAGCCTGCTCAAGATTCTCTCCCTCTCCTTCTGCCCCTCTCCCACTCCCTCCTCTAAAAAGATAATAAAAATAAATAAAAATAAAAATTGGGGTACATGTGCCCCTTCTTTTCACTACGTCTGTATCTTTGGGATAAATACCCAGTAGTGCAATTGCAGGGTCATAGGGTAGCTCTATTTTTAATTTCTTAAGGAATCTCCACACTGTTTTCCAAAGTGGCTGCACCAACTTGCATTCCCACCAACAGTATAAGAGGGTTCCCCTTTCTCCACATCCTCTCCAACATTTGTTGTTCACTGTCTTGTTGATTTTGGCCATTCTAATTGGTTTAAGGTGGTATCTCAATGTGGTTTTGATTTGAATCTCCCTGATGGCTAATGATGATGAACATTTTTTCATGTGTCTGTTAGCCCTTTGTATGTCTTCTTCGGAGAAGTGTCTGTTCATTTCTTCTGCCCATTTTTTGACGTGATTATCTGTTTTTTGAGTGTTGAGTTTGAGGAGTTCTTTATAGATCTTAAATATCAGACCTTTGTCTCTAGTGTCATTTGCGAATATCTTCTCCCATTCCATGAGTTGCCTGTTTTGTTGACTGTTTTCCTTTGCCGTGCAGAAGTTTTTATAAGGAAAAACATTGAGGAGATTGGGAGAAGGAAAGGAAGGATGAATTGGGGGAAATCAGAGGGGGAGACGAACCATGAGAGACTGTGGACTCTGAGAAACAAACCGAGGGTTTTGGAGGGGAGGAGGGTGGGGGGTTGGGTAAGCCTGGTGGTGGGTATTGAGGAAGGGACGTATTGCAAGGAGCACTGAGTGTGGTGCATGAACAATGAATCTTGGAACACTGAAAAAATAAATTTAAATTTAAAAATAAATAAATAAATAAATAAAAATAAAAAATAACTGCAGAGTGGAGCACAAAGAAGAAGCAAGTTTTATTCTATAAAGTTGCAACTGTGGTCATTTGAATTAAATCTTCTTTTCCAAGAAGGTTTGGAAAAAGAAAGTGGGGAGCAACCTTTATGGAGACCATTCAGGTGGAAAAGTTATCTGATACAGATTCAACACATAGATACATTGAAACATTATCTTTTTAGGAACCAAGGGAAAGGAAATGCATGCGTCTAGGAAGTAATTAGTATTGAACTGAGGCAAATATTGAACAAGGTAGGTAATAGAACACCCAAAAGCATGCAGATGAATAAATGAAAGCAAAACATCTTTAGGGACTGGAGAACCAGCCGGAAGACTCATGGATCCTAATGTTGTTTATTAGTATTTAAATGTGAGTGAAAATAACACCAATTAGAGTTCCAAAGAATGAACCGATAATTGACTTCTTCCCTCTTTCATTAGCTTCTATTCAAGGACCTCAAAACAGCTTCCATTTTTATCTTCAGATTCCCACAACCTAATGCAATGCTAGGGACACAGCAGGTGTTCAATAAGTGTTGAATGAATAAATAAAGGCATGAATGAACAAGCAAATGTGTGAACACCTATGAGAGTGGCTAATGCGAGTTCTAGTGGTCCTACCCACGTTCGCTAATATTTATTTAACTTGTGATCAAGACATTTAAGGTCTGGCTCCTAGTTTTCTCATCTACAAAATGGAGATGATTACAGAGACTTCCCGGGACTATTTCAAGGATTAAATGATGTGGGAAAACACTTTGTAAACCTGGAAATCACTGAAGAAAAAAGTCCTTTCTAAATTGGTATCTCATTTATACAACGAAGGAACATGTTTTACTGGGGAAATAGGGAGCCCCCTTCAAGCCATCCTTTCCTATCAGTCCTGTCTGGGAACAGTCTCACCAAATCCATTGCTGGAGAGAAAGGTGCCTCACTCCAGTTCCCATGAAGGAGAGCAGTAACAAAGTTTCTGATGAGAAGTGATAACCAGAGATGTCCCTATGGCCATTCTTACCACATGGAGCCAAGGAGTTTCTTAATCTGCTACTTATAAGCAGGAAGTTTCATTATCCCTGTCCTGGGATTTCTGAACCCCAGAATTAAGACGTCAGCTGGAGCTGCAGGCTTTGTTCACATGGAAAAGCTGCTCATTTATCAACAACTTTTATACACACACGCACCCAAGCATGCCCTGAAGACACTTGCCTGCTCTTGACAAGATAACCGGGCCATGTGGTGACAATGTTAATTAGACAATAGCAGCTGAAGAAGGAATTTGTAAAACTCCCCACCAGCTATCCCATGATACTCTGTTTGCATACAACAAACTGCCAACAGGATCTGATGGGTCAAATGGTGTGGTTGTGGTTGTCTCCAGGGTGGCGGTTCCTGAAGAGGCAAAGAGAGCCAGACAGACTTTTGGGATGGAATCTGGCCTCTAGATTACTTGGCAAGGCATGTAGGTTGAACACGAAACCCTAAGCTTGACATTCAGGGCTCTCTGGCATTTTAATTGGGGAGGTGTGAGAGTACCCTGGCATTGGGCTGGGCATTCATTCACATGAGGTGGGTTCAAATCCCAGGTCTGAACTATTTAATTCATTTTAATTACTCTTCTGAGCTTTTTTCCATACAATGGGCCATTATTACCTTCCCTGTAGAACTGTCATGAGAATTAAATAAAATTGTGTATATGTAATATGTCTGTATTTGCATCTTCCCCTCTCCCCACCCTCCTAAGTGCTAGTCAAGACAGTCAAGTCACTATAGTGAGAACAGTTACTTTCTCATAGGCATGCTTCTCTCCACTGTAGACCATCCCCCAGAACACGCTGTTCCCACCTATCCAAATTAGACTCAGCTCAAACATTGTATCTCTGCAAAGTCCTCCAAGACCCCCCAGCTAAATGTGACTACTCCTTTTTCTGAAATGTCACAGCAATATTGCTAGTGATCTTTCCAATGTGTGTGACAAAATTCCCAAGGCGGGCAACTGGTTTTTATGCATCTTGGTACTCCATTTTGGAGTGAGTTGTCTAGCCTATTATTTTGTGGAAGCTGAGACCATGTCATATGCCATGCTTTATAGAGTTTATGCTACGTTGACCAAATCTGTTTCCCTCACAGTGGATCTACAGGAAAACTCCTCTGCCCATTGTTTTTCAAAAACATGTAAAAACCAATCTTCTTGGTGCCTGGTAGGGATCAAAGAGTCACTTTTTACAAATCTCTCAGCATCAGTCCACTCTGAAGTGAACAACATTCTCATTTATTCGAGCAGAATTTATTGAGCCCTGCTATGTGGCAGGACTCATGTCTTCCTCTGCAGTCATTTAAAATTATTGCTCTGATCATGAGCTGGTTTGCAAACTGTCTCTGCAGCGGAATCCCTGAAGGAACTGATCCAAAATGCAGCCTCCTGGCCTCAAAGCCAGGACTCCTGAATCACAGTCTCGAGGGCCGTGCCTGTGGTGTGTGTTCTAACAAGTTCCCTTCACGAGTCTCAAGCACACTGAAGTTTAAGCACAAGGCTCTGGACCAGAGAGCTTACAGCGGTCATTCGCTCTGAAAATGCATCTGAGGAGACCACCCACTAGTGTCTGAGGAAGAGAAAGGAAATGCACGAGAGGTTGAGAAGAGATAACTATGAGGATGAGTGGCCAGAACTGGGATTATTATGCTTGGAGAGGAGATGGTTATGAAGGTTCCTACCGAACATTCCCACAGCCCTGAAGTTTCCTGTGGGATATGGTCGTCACAGTTCTCACCTCTGATGAGGACCCTGCAGGGACTGTGGACATAGTAAGCAGCACGAGTGGATCGGGTTGGTATTCCTGGGTCATTAAATGGAAAAGGCACTCACAGAAAACTGGGAGAACTGTTTTCTATCCATAGGCTTCCTTTCAAAGGTCACTAAACACCAAACACATATAGACAAGTGACAGACTTCCATAGGCTCCTTTCTCCTCTGAGATTGAGGAAATACACCTTTAAACTGTGACCCAGTTTAAAGAACCATTGACTCTTTCAGAAAAATGGCCCTGAAGAAAAGGAATGTGAAAGGAGAATGGTATATGATGGAAGAAGCAATGGACTAGAAACTCAGAACCGAGCAAATACACTTTTGTGCGACACGAAACAGCATGGTGTCCCAAGAAGGATGCTGGGCATGGAGTCAAAGGGCAAGCCTTGCGTCCTAGCTTTTC
>CM052897.1:88200165-88272191 GCA_028534135.1 Potos flavus
ATCTTTTTTTATTTCCCTCCCCTACCCCCCCCAACCCCCCGCCCTGCTTCTCAAATTCTTCATATCAGAGAGATCATATAATTGTCTTTCTCTGATTGACTTATTTCACTTAGCATAATACCCTCTAGTTCCATCCACGTCGTTGCAAATGGCAAGATTTCATTTCTCTTGATGGCTGTATAGTATTCCATTGTATACGTATACCACATCTTCTTTATCCATTCATCTGTTGACGGACATCTAGGCTCTTTCCATAGTTTGGCTATTGTGGACATTGCTGCTATAAACATTCTGGTACACACAGGCGGGATAGCTTTATACACACTGTTTCAGTCCATCTTCACAACGCTTTGGGTAGGGACTCATAATTTCCTTACCATAGATTGATAGCCGAGGCATAGAGAGAAGAGGTAGTTGCTAGAATCTTCATCAAAAGAGCCAGGACTCAAACTCAGGTCTTTAACTACTATGTGTGTATTGTCTCTTCTACAAGAAGTGCTTTGAAACCAGGATTGCTCTCACAGTATGGAAAATGAGCTTTTCTCTCAAAAGACGTGACTAAACAATATGTATTTAATTTGCTTTTTCATAAGCAGTGAGGAAATCATGGGAAAAAGGGGTGGTATTCTTCTTGCAACCGTTAGGGGTGGGATGAAGGAGAGGTGTGCATTATCCCATACTACTCTCCCAATGGGTGCTTTATAACAGGTTTGGAGAACCTCTTATTCAGGTAAGGAATTCAGGTAAAGAATTCAGGTCTACTCTTATTCAGGTAAGGAAGCAAATAAATTAATAAAAAATGTTTGGTTGCTTTATTCTAGATGATTGTATTTTTACTCTATCTCTAAAAAAAGAAAGCATTTCAGTGGTTCAATTCAATTAGGCAAAACAAACAGCAACTTGTGACACCTGTGAATAGTCAAGACCTAAATTTCTAAGGGTTTTGTCATTGTTGGTTAGTTCATCCACTCAACCTTGCTAGTGGCGGCCCAAGTCTGAGGAGGCAGTTCTTCCTGCTCAGATCTTACCAAGAGTCTGCTGCAATGAAGAAAAAGATCCGACGTACCACGGTATTTCATTTTCTTCTTCCACTTCTCTTTCACTGTGTTTCCAGAGTACCTAGAGATTCTCTCACCTGTCTAAGTTCAGAAGCCTTCATTTCCTGGGATTCCTGAAAGGACCAATAGAAATCTTATAAAGTGAAGGTAGAGCAGTCAGCACCTGGTGGAGCAGTGAGTTGGGATGAGTCGGGGGGCTCTTGAACACCGGTGGCATGGGAGCGGAGGAGAAGTGGTGGAGGCCAGGTTTGAATTCTGCCGAGTCACAGGGAGAGCCGGGGGCAGGAAGAACGACAGCTGCAGATCAGCTTGGCTACAGCAGGAGGCCACAGCACTGCAGCATGGCTGCAGCGGGCCAGCTCCTCCCCAGAGGACCGACTCAGAGGCGACGGGAGAGCATCACACCTGTGAAGCACCTGGGATGGGCGTGCACCCTGCTCTAGTGAAGACGCATAGCCTTGTGTCCATATTTTCTTTGCACCTAATGCCTCTTGCCTGGAAATTGTCAAGTGTTGAGTGTAGAGTTATTAAGATGGTAGCTGATGGTTTTATCTGTGGCGTATTTCTTGAACTTCTCCTCTTCTCTCCATCCCCAGATCTACCATCTTTGTTCAGGCCTCAAACACTGCAGTGGTCCCATAACTGGTTGATTGTCTTGTCTCTTTTCTGGCTCCCTCTCCAGTTTGCTGTCCACGCTAAAACTAGAGTGATCCATCTCACAGGCACATCTGCCAACACTGCCTGCTTTCTTCAAGACACTCAGAGTTCCCACTGCCCACAAGGGCATGGTCTCAGCTTTCTCACTCATTGCTCAATGCCCTCCAGACTCTGGACTCTTGTCTTTCTCTCCAGCCTCACTGTCCCCATTCCTTCGCTCAACAACTCAGTCCAAAGACTGGGAACTGCATATGATTCTTGAGGCAGACCACATGCACCCTCCTCCCCTTCAGCTGGTTAACTTCCTCATCTTCAGCTGGTTAACTTCTGAACCAGTTAACAACTGGTTAACTCCCCTTCAGCTGGTTAACTTCTACTCATCTGGGTAGATCCTCTCTTCTGGAATCCTTCTTTAACGTTCCAAGACTAGATGAAGTGTCCTTCACATATGCTATTGCCCCCTGGACATAAGTTGGAACTGGGGATTTGCCACATTTTAGCCATAGAACCTTGAGCAGTATGATGTGTTACTACCACATCATAGTAGTTACTACCCTATAGTAAAATTGTTGGATTTCACTCTTGTTTCTCCCACTACACTAACTTTCTTGAGGGCACAGACTATCATCTTCAACACTGTATCCCCAGGACCTAGCACAGTGCCAGCCCAAACCAGGTGCCCAATAAATGCCAACTGGGTCACATAGGGCCTACCTGAAAGGCTAAACATGTGCTCACCCCATGGATCCCCATGACAGCACCCTGATAGCCTCTGTCCCCCAGAGAAAGGCAGTGGATATGAGCAGAGGTGGGGAGCAAAGGCTTTGAGTGAAGCCGCTTAGATCCAAATTCTGCTTTGCTACTTTGGGTTGTCATATTGGGGAAGTCACTTAGCACTCCCAACCCCAGAATGCCTTTCTCATCTGCTTTTTCATCTGTAAAATGGGCAGCTCATTATTGGATTGTGATGAGAATTAGAAAAGCTATGAGAAGCACCTCAGTCAAAAAGGCAACAGAGTGGAGAGATAAAGAGTACAGAGACATAAGTTGAAACTGGGAATTTGCCACATTTTAGCCATACAACCTTGTGCAAAGTATTTAAAGTAAGCCTCAGTTTTTTTCTTCTGTAAAATGGGGCCAATAGCAATACTCACAATGCTAAACTGCCTCTCTGAAACATCAAGGCAAAGAGCTTCATCTTGCCTTTGTACCCCAAGGGAGGAATGATTGAACTGGTAAGTGAACCCAGGAGAAGGGCCCGAGCAGGTGTGACTCTGCTCCTTCTAAGCTTTCTCTTTCAAACTTGCCTGGCTACAAGGTAGGTTTACTAGTACACAGCTGCTGAGCCCTTACTCCATGTCAGGCCCTGTGCTAAGCACCAAGGAAACAGCATTAATAAAACAAAGTTCTAAACAAGCATTTAAAATACATATAGACCATGGAATATTACTCAGCCATCAAAAAGAGTGAGATCTTGCCATTTGCAACTACATGAATGGAGCTAGAGAGAATTAGGCTAAGCGAAATAAGTCAGAGAAAGACAAATACCACATGATTTCATTCATATGTGGACTTTAAGAAACAGAATAGATGACTATAGTGGGGAGGAAAGAGAGGGAGAAAAATCATAAGAGACTCTTGACTATAGAGAACAAACTGAGGGTTGCTGGAGGGGAAGTGTGTGGGGGATGGGTGAAATAGGTGATGGGGATCCGGAGGGCGCTTGTAGTGATGAGCACTGGATAATGTACGGAATTGTTGAATTACTAAATTTTACACCTGAAATAAAGACTACACGGTGTTAACTAGTTATAGGTTAACTACCTGGAATTTAAATTTTATTAAAAATAAATAAAAATACACAATATGTTGAGCAGTAATAAGTGATTTTAAAGAAGGGAGATAAAGGAAAAGAGAATAAAAGAGAGGGCAGCTATTTTAGACGAAGAGGTCAGGAGAGGCCTCTCTGAGGAGGCAAAGCTGAGCAGTGACCTGAATAAAATGATGAACAAAGATCAGGGGGAGAATGTACCAAGGAAGAAAATAGCATGTGCAAAGATCCTGAGGCAAAAATGAGCCTGGAGTTCTCGAGGAACCTCAAGAAGGGCACAGTGGCTGAGGCAGTGTGGCGGGAGTGGGGGAGGGAGGGCCAGGGAAGCTGGCAGGGCTGTCATGAGGAGCTTTAGAGGTGAAAGTGAAGAGCTTAGGTTTTCCTTCTAACGGGAAACTATGAAGAGTTTGGAGCGGAGGAGTAACGCGGTCTGATTTATGGTTTGCCATCACTCTGACTGCTGCGTTGTGAGAGGGGAAGCAAAGAGAGACGCTGGGAAGATATCTAGGTTGTCTAAGCAAGAAGTGAGCACGGCTTGGATCAGGCAGAGGTAGAGGCGGAGCTGAGGTACGGTTAGAAATGAGAGAGGCACATTTTGTTGGGGTATGTGTATGTTCACCATAAATTCTTGTCATATCGAATGGAAGGTGGGAAGGAAAAGAGGAATTGGGGGGGTGGCTTGAGAGCTTCTACCTGAAGGCCCGGGGTGGCTCAGTCGTGCCAGTTGCTGACTGGAAATGCTGGGAAGGAGCAGAATTGGTTGCTGACACGCTGGTATAAGATGAGGGCACAGGAGCCTCTCCTCCCCGGCCCTCATTCCATGGGGCAAGAGGCCTGACCCCATGGGAGGGGCTGGGTGTGTGCAACTCTGCCTGTGACCACAAGGGCAAGTTTAATTCAGGGCTGAAACTATCGGGAGCCCTGTTGTGACCACAAGTCCTGTTCTCCATTTCAGCTTTTTCACTAAGAAAATGCTCGTCTTGTGAGCCCCCACTTTTCCAACCATGAGGTCCTACTTCTCAATTGGTCCAAACTAGGAGGGAAAGACCATTTATATACTAGAATAAAAGTCACAACACTGGAATAAAACAACAACAACAACAACAACATTGTCCTGAAAGCCCTCTACTGAATAAATAAGCCATTCATTTTCAATGCAGATGACCCCAGGAGAGGCCATTTAGGACAATGTTGAGGCTTCCAATCTGCAGTCTGAGTTAACAAATAAGGAAAGTGTGAAAATATTTGCACACCAAGTATTTCTGCAAACTAAATCAACCGCAGGTCCCTTCCAGCTCTGTGATGATCTGTTTGCCTTCCAGAAGGGCAATGTGTATGGAATGTGATGGAATGTGTAAGGAGGAAGTGCTTTCTGAGAAAGACAGAAGATGTGCCCCTAGAGGCCAAGGCCACCGTGAAAGCTTCTCGCCTCCTCTGTCCATGTTTGTCCTGCCTGACCTGACCACCCGCTGACAGTCCAGCACCGGGGGAGAATAACGTCAAGCAAAATGGAGAGATCTCATCGCAAACGGGGACCTATCTAATCAAAAGGCCAGGGAAATGTGAACTGATGACAGTTAACATTTACTGACCAGGTCCTGTGCTGAGCATCTTGCTATCACCATTCCATCTCATCCGCACGCACTTGAAGTGGGTACTTTGATCTCATAGCTCACAGATGAGCAAGTTAAAGCCACCTGCCTGAGACAGCATGTCAGTAAGGGCCAGCATCTGCCATTGAGCCCAAACGGTCCAGTTCCAGGGCCCACGTTCCTCTCTCCCATCACGTTCTTCCAGAAGCCTCTGCTACCGAGACTCCAACAGTCACTCTTACCAACATGTCTCCGCTTCCTCCAAGCTAATAAATGTCCACCCCCAACTGACTGTCAGTCCCTATTCTGTACGGAGACAGGTGCGTCTTGACAAATGAAACACAGTGGTACAATTAGACAGTGTGAGTAGTGATTGCTTGCGTGCGGGGAGCGGAGCGTGTGGCTTAGCGCCCGCTCTGCGTGTCACGGGACCCTGCTGTGACTCACAGGCCCACTGTGGGGATGAAGGCAGCCGCTCTGGGAGGCTGGCTGTCGGAGTCCCAGCCAGGATCTGCCTGCGAATGCTTCCGGCTCCATAGAGACAGCGGAGCGGGAGCCCAGCCCAACAATCAGGCACATTAAACCCTGGCCCTCAAGCCCCAAACTTAAAAGGATCAGGCCCTGCACAGGTAGAATTCTAATGCAGTCTGAAAATCTGCACCCTCAGACCGTGCTTGGTCCTCAGACGATGCAGCCAGACTCCAGGGTGAATGTGTGGAAAGAGAGCAAAGCAGGGAAACCTAGGGAGCAAATAATCCCCAACACATTTCTTTTTGGCTTCGGGAAGGAAATATGGTTCATTTTTAAAATTTAATATAATTTTATTATTTATTGTTATTATTTTAGTGGGGAGCAGCTTTGTTTTTCAAATTATGCCTCAAAAATACAAGTCTGACTAAGTCTCTCTCTTGTTTAGAATCATCCTTCAGGGGCTCCCCATTGCCCACGGGAAGCTGTCATTACCTGGACCCCACTACCTACTCATCTTCATCCCCTAACACCCCCACACTCCTTCTCCCCCACGTACACATCCTGCTCTCTAGTTATAGGCAGTGAAATGGACTATGGGAGCTATAGCTTTGGTCTTCCCAGAACGCTTTGCCTTTCCCTCTTCTTCAGGCAATAAGGGTCCTCTTTCCTGGGGGAACTTTCTTACGTGGTCCAGGTGTAAGGATTCTGTACAACTTGCCCAAGGATAGGCCTAGGCCGGGTCCTTGTCAGAGCTTCTCCCAGTCCCAGCTGGGAGGGCCTCTAGCCCAGCAGGACTAACTTTTCGTATTTGTTATCTGGAGGCTAGAAAGAATGTCTCACTTTCTCTAGATTTACAGATTGAAAGAAACACCGGAGCCTAGTGCCACAGGAACTGTTTCCTTTCCTCCTCCTCCTCCTCCTCCTCCTCACCTCTACCACCCGACCTCCCACAGTGGAGAAAGCCTGCCTAGGAATTAAGCTAACCCAGGCAGAGGTGAGATGGGCAGAGGGAAAGACAGAGGCCTGAGGATTCCCTTTGTCTACCTGAAGCCAGCCATGCCTGCAGCCCCTGGACTTTTTAGTTCTTGGAAGCAACACATTTTTTTTTTGTCTTTGAAAAACTACTGTGAGTTTGGTTTCTACAATTTCAATCAAAAAAGGACTTGGAGTTCCTAAATGTGCCTTGTTAATTTCATTTCCCGTGATGCCTCTGCATGTGCTGTTCCTTTTGCTTGTAGTTTTCGTACTAATCTTGTCTGGTCAAGACTCAAATCAAGTGTCTCTGCTTCCAAGAAGTCTTTCCTGCCATCTCCATGGGCATCTAGGAGACCTCGCTGCTGTACACCCAGGTCATTGCTGGCCTTTCTCACTGTTTAATAATCCCTGGTGAGTACAGATGCTTCACCCACTAATAGGATAAGAGAGGAAAGAATTCCCAGAACCCAGAGGATCAGCTGTGTGGAGAAGACTACCTTATAGGTGCTGTGGCCTCAGAGGAAGAATACGGTCAACCAACTATAACCCAGCAGTGGGTGAGCACCCAGCCCGCTCTCCTGTTGTCCTTACTTGAAGCATGGTGGCCCAGGCAATGTATTCCTTACAAATTGAGGTTACAGAGCAGGTGCAGAAGCACAGAGAGTACATTTAAAGAAGGAAAAGGAAGCTACCCAGCAATCCTGAGACTCCCCTCCAGAAAGGATAAGACAGTCTACACAGGGGAGAAGGAGGGGGTCTCAGACTACCGAGTACCCTTAACTTGATTACCTCCATAGAGGACAATACTTTTATTGAAGTATCTTCAGTGACCTCACTTGAATGTGCTGTTTCCTGTATGGACATTGACTGATACATGTAGATTCTGCAAGGTTCCCTCCCCCCGGCACCACCCTGCTCCAGCACCCCACTTTGAAGAGTCACGACTGGCCATGCCCAAGGTGAGGTACAGGAGGCAGAGCACCAAGAGCTGATGGAGCCAAGAACGAGGAACCCTCAATGGCCTGCCCAGCATCACATAGCAACAGAGCTAAGAATAAACGTCTGACCTCCTACTGTCCACCCACCCAGAGCCTCTCCCCCTTCCTTCCACTAGTGTGTACAACACAGGGCACTCACCAAGAGAGCCCCCACTTCTATCCCTAGGGAAGCTGCTACATTTCATTAAGCTAACTAATGTTGCTCCCAACATAGAGCTTGTTTGGCCAGAGTGAGGGGGGGCGGGGGGAGGGTTTCCTGGAGGGAGAAGGAAAAGCCGAAGAAAACAAGCAAACCTAACCGCTCCAAAGGAAAGCCACAGTCCCCAACCAGCCCTGGGCAGCGTTGAGGCTGGGGGGTGGCATGCTGGCTCAATTCTGGAGATACAGTCAATGACCAAGTGGCCCGGCCACCCAGGGCCTGCCTGCAGGCTGTGCTCAGTGAGGGCTGTTCCTGCAGCCCTGCAGCCACAGCCCTCCCCGTCCCTCTGCTGCACCAGGAAGGCTCACTGGGCTGTGAACTCCAGAGCTGGGCTCTTTTCCCAGCTCTGCCACTAGCTAGCTGTATGACCTTAAGCAAACCGCTTTCCCTTTCTAGTCCTCTGCAAAAGGAGGGTGTTGGCATCCTGGCCCCAGAGGAAACTTCTGTCTCTATTTCTCTGTAGTTATATGACTTCCTACCTGTGTTTCTCAGCATTTTGGATGGAGCCACCTTTTTTTTTTTTTTTTACAGTGCAGACTGGATGCAGCAGAGCAGAATGCTTAGCGTTCCTGCCTCCTGGCACCAAATGTGACAATGACAACGCCAATCCTTTTACTCATATCCAAATGCCCCCTAGAGACCTACTTGTACCCAAGGTAAAGATTTTTGTCCAGGAAGGGCAGAGATTCAGAAGGAAGTGTCACTTTTCTCTATAACCCCCTGGCCTCTCCTTCAAGAAAGTAAGGATGTCTTTACATATCTCCAGAAAAATGCCCAAATAATTCAGTCCTATAAATACAGGCAGACTATCTCAGGAAGTTAGAATGAGAGGAGTAATGAGGTCTATATTTTGGATTTAATCCTTATGGAAAAAAAGAATTTGAGTCCACGGCATCCAACAACATTGCTAATACGAGTCAACATAATATGGGCAATGGGTCTTGAGGAGGGTGAATGTAGAACATTACTCAACAGCCCAAGTGTAAAAACACTAACCCAAAGAGCTAAAAGGCTGAGACTAATATATTTCCTTCATAGCATTCCATACTTATCAAAATTCATTTTCAAAAGAGAGCCTTGCTGTGAAGTAGGAAGGGCTGGTGTTAACAGCCTCCATTTATAGTTGCCATGAAGACCCTTGTCCAAGGTCCCACCAGCACTTTGCTCTTCTAGTTATGCACTGGTCCGTGGTTCAGAAGGAGGGGAGCAGCAGGGACATGGAATCTGGGAGTAGGCCCATTAACAAAAAAAGGAGATAAAACGTAATTCCTCTTCATCTCTGGCCTCCATGGAGATACACTAAACGGGATGGGGAGAAAACTGGATTTCAGACAACCAACCCTATATAGCACCCTAGTAAAAGACGGCCAGTGGCTCGGAAAAGCAGCCTTGAAAAGAAGAGGTGGATAGGTATGTGAGCGGTGACAGAGACCTCAGAGTTCACTGAGTCTAATTGAGGAGGCTCCCAGAGAGGAGAGCATCCCAAGCGAGATCAGGTCTGCACGAGATGGGGCTGACAAGGCACGATAGACTTGAACTGCATTTAGTTGTCCCTGAGGTGTCAACATGGGATGAGAAGCTCCCACTGAGCAGTCCTTGCTAGAGGAATTGCACTCTGGGGCTATTAGTGATGAGAGAGTTATTGAGAGGAGCTGGCAGATGGCCCCTCCTCCTCTCAATGCTCTGAAGGTCACTGCCTCCCCACCCCCACGCCAGGCCACTCTGATCTGAGAGCGGGGGTTCTGGCCCTGGCCTCCTGCACACTCCAATTCTGGCCGCAAGATTACTAATTCACTCTTCCACCCTCAGTCTTCCTACTGATCACATTGCTACAATCCGACATGGCAAAATTAGTCCAAGAAGGAAAACTGATGTCCATGGCTCTTCAGCAAGCTAGTGATGAAGCCATGACTAGCACACATCATCAAAAATTCATTATGTGCCCATCTGCAAAAAAAAACAAAAAACAAAAAACAAACAAAAACAAGAAAACCCACCACACTAATTCCCCTGGAAGGGGATGTCAATATGGCTTCCCGGTTCCCTGGCAAATTTTTTATTAATGTGCTTATTAGATGAGAAAAATCCACTTCCCTGTGTTTAAAGAGAAGAGTGAGAAAAATGTAGGAATCCTGGCCTCCGTCTTGCGCCATAAGGCAAAATTTCAAATAATAACCAGATCCACGGCAGATGGATGGGTTTTCAGCACTCCTGAGGGGGAGAGGACGGAGGCAGTCTGTCTGTGTCTCTCTCTAAGTCGAGAGGCAAACCGTGAACCAGCGCAAGGGGAGCAAAGACAAAGAGCAGCAGCGACAACCCTGAGAGAATATAAGACAAAGAGGCCATCACGGGAGAAGTCAGACATGGGATGGGTGGGGAGAGGAGAGAAGAAAAAGAAAACCAGGGGACAGAGCAAACAGCAAACATAAAGAGACATGTTAACACAGGAGCTCAGTCATGCTGAATGGATAACTAACCACTTCATTGGTTATCTGTACTGAGCACTTTTTTTTTCCACGAAAGCGGAACTTGAGAGAAAGCAGCTCGCTGGGGGGTACAGAACAGAAGTCAGGAGAATCGGATTCACTGCTGCCCCCGCCACCAACCAGCTGTGTGAGCCTGTCAAGCACCTCTCTTCCCAAGACTAGTTCTATGTCTGTAAAATAAGGAAGTTAGTTGGACCAGCAGAGGCTGGAGTTTCTTGATCCAATTCTCCATGTCACTGAGACCATGAAAAAAAAGAAAATGACCCGACACCTCGAGCGTTTAAAGAAACCATGGCTGATTTCACAAATCTTGATCCTACAGAAGAAACAGGGGCATCTTCTCTGAGCTATCCCAGGGGTATATAAGGCTGGAAAACTCGAGTGTTCTGAGATGGGTAAGTGAGGTCCAACGTGGACAGGGAGCAGAGCAGGTAACCTCGGGAAGGTTCCACGTCTGCCCCAGCTCCCCTGGGCCACGGCTGGCCTGGTCCTGCACAGTCAGTTTTCATCTGCCAGGGCAGAGTGCGGAACATGGGGGCTTTCGGGAGACCACAGGGCAGTGCTCCTCTGAAGCTCCTTGCTTTGTGTCCGCTGCTGTGCCGACACATGCTCTCCTCGGAGAGTTGTCTCCCCAGTAGAGGAATCTCCCTCTGCCTCTCCTCCCAGCACCCCCCAGCGCACAAGTCCTCACCAGTGTGCTCACTCTCCCTGCCTCCAGCAAGGTTGCACCATGCCATTTGGTTTGCTTTGGGATGTTTTGGTTTTGGTTCCCTCTGTGGCTTTTTCCTATGACTCTGTTCTCCCAAATGCACTTGGAATTTTCCAGTGCTGCCTGTGAACAGCTCTGACCAGCACCTACATCCATTTCCATATCATCTAACTGGTTTACCTCGCTTAACTAGGCCATTCTTGGAGAAGGCTTAGCGGGATGGTTGCAGTCCTAGCTCTTCACTTCAAGAGCTATGCAACCTTGAGCCACTTGCATAAACTCTGTGTCTTGTCTCTTCATCTGTAAAATGGGGATGTTAATAATAAGACCCAGCTCCTGAGGCTGCCAGGAGGATTGAATGAGTGACATGCAAGGCTCTAAGAACTGTGCCTGTCCCATTCTAAGTGCTTAATAAACGTCAGCCCTCAGTAGCAAATTCTGGCACTCTTTGTATCCTAAAACAACACCATCAAAGATATTATTTCCTAGCCTTGACTTTGTACTATAAGCAAGGTTCCACTTGAATCACTGCTGATGGTGTAACCGATGCGTCGATATCCACTCTCTTCTGTGGTTAGATTCTTTGTGCCATCCTTAACAGTGAGCGGAGGTCCGAACACAAAGTGCATGAATGCAATGCAGGTTATTGAGACCCCCCCATTCCCCTTCTTGTTACCAGGCAGCCACCACGTTCCCCTCTGCTCAGCTCCTTATTGAAGAGTGAGTCAGACACATCCCCTCTGACAAGGGCTCACATTTCTGTTAAAATCCATTGTTACTCTGCATATTTTCCCTTCCTCCGCTCTCTGCCTGAGATTTTCTGGCTGCTTTCTTTCACAAGATCTTTTCACATACCCCATAGCTGAAGCTCTGTTTCCTTTTTTATTCTGTTAACCCTTCCAAGGATCCACGCTAGAGAGAGAGTATGGGAACTGCGAGCTTCCAATCAAGGGCACTGAGCAAGCTTGGCTAGGCGTCCCAGACTGCCATTAACTGTCTTGTTTGACACAGCAAAGTGCTTGTGCCCCTGTGCAAAATGAGGGCCCTTGGTTCACCTTGCTAAGTAACTCCAACTACCTTTAGAGTGAAGGTTCTCGACAGATCTGGTTTTTCTTCCAGCTTCCAACCCTTCATTTACACTGTAGCCACAGGAAGTGTTGCAACATTATAAACAAGCCCCTGACGCTTGCATCTGATAACCTCCCTGGCCGCTTAGGTCCTTCAAGATTTGCATGGTACCTGCTTCTCCCACCTCATCCCCTGCTACTGCCCTCCTCTCCTTGTCAGACTCCCTTCCCCAGCCCCACGCTTCCCCCATATAGAGTCAGCAGCTCTGCAGAAGCACCAGGGTCTCACACTTCCGGCCTTCACACATGCTCTTCCCTCTTCCCGGGATGGCTGCCAGAGTCACTCCTACTTGCGTTTCAGCTTTTCACCTCCTCTGAGAAGCCTTCTTGGTCCCCCTTTCGTCCTGCCCCGCCCACCCCACCTCACACCAGCAGGCAGGCTGCTCTCCTCTGTCTTTCCTTGGCTCCCCCGCGCCCTCTGTTCCGGCTCATATCACACTAAACCAGATGTTTGATTTTTATTCTCTCCTCTACTTAGAGCCTTCTGAGGGCAGAGACTCTCTTTTCCATCTCGGAAGTCCCAGGGTCCTCCACAGTCACTGCCAATCAGTGAAGAATCTTCTGATTAAGAAGGAACGGAGTTGAATGGAAGTACACGGAGCTGGATTTTTTCTGCTGGCCTGAGGACGAATACAAAAACACCTTAGGCAGAGCAAAGAAGTGGGAGTCAGCAGGTCCCGACAGGAACATACGACACCTGACTCTTGGCCTCACGGTGCATTTTTTCTGCTCCTTGCTGGCCTATGGGCCAAGCATGCGGAAGCTGAACTAGACTCAACTTTGCTAAGGGTTTCCTGCTCCGGAGAAGCACAGAGAACTCGAGTTAAGGAGAAGATTAAATGCCAGTGTCAGCTCATATTTGACAATACCCTGGAGATTATTCAACTCACACACGCTCTTGGCAGCCAGCAGAAATTCTGGGCTTATCTGCAAGTTTGGGTTGAGATCAAGGGTTTGGGATGCTGTGTGGCAGAAGAGGGTCTAGAAGTGTGCCCACGCCAAATCCTCCCCTTTCCCATGGCTTTGTCCCTCCACTCCTCATCCTTATTTGGGTTTTGTTTCCTGGCCTGATGCAGTAACTGGGGCCATGGTCGTGACCCTCCTTCTGCATCCTACCTTTCTCTTTTGGTCTGGATACCCCAGAATTCCCCTATTAAGATTATAGGACAGTCAGTGCACCCTTTGTTGTGACCCAGATGAGCCCCTCAGGGCATCAAGAACCTGACCTCACACAGACCCAAGCTCTCATACATATTTATCTAACCAAAATTTAAAAGGAAAACAGTAAATGTTCTGATTTATGCACATTTCCTTAGATATGCTACTTAGAGAGTCCCATCCCATAAATCATCTAGACAAGAAAAGGGGCTGGGAAGTAAGCAAGGAGCCAGAGGCTCAGATCACGTCCACAAGCAATTTCTAAGAAACTGCTGACGGCACTTCAGGTACTGGCTTCCAAGTCGGCAAATGTGCAGTAACCACATCCTAAATCTGGACAACAGAGCATCTGTTTCCCTACCTGGGGGGACTGGTATCTACACGAATGAGTTATCCTAAAGTACAAGAGGCTGGACAAAACTAACTGCCTTGGTCCAAAAAAGGATGAATAGACAGTTTCTAGACCACATCTGAAACCAGAGCTCACAAAAATGGACTTGATAAATCAATTGTGACTTGGAGAGAAAAATGACATGCTGGCAGAAAGCTGGCTATGACCCCAGCAGGAGGTGACAACTGAGGGCAGCAAACCACGGCAAGACGGAGTCCCAGAGTGTGGGCAGGATTAACATCCTTCTCCCAGGGCCACGCCCCTCACCCTGGTATCCGTGGTCTCCCCCAGGACCTGTGGATGGGTATCCATCCAAGATCAAAACGAGTCCACAGTTGGACCTGTCCAATGGAGAAACGGTGACAAGCAGATAGCATAATACTAATATCTAAGAGTTCTGGAAGTTTCAGAACATCTCAACCTTCAATGTGTTTCTCTTCGCTTCAGACCTCTTTGGGTAACTGTTACACATAGGTGACATTCATAGAGGAATTACTTGCACTAGGACCTTTATTAAGTAATTTATCTTATTTAGTCCTCACGAGAATCCTTTATGGTCAATGTTATCATAAGCCTCATTTTACAGATGAAGAAACTGATGCAGAGGAAGAGTAAGTCACATACCTAAGGTCATAGAGTGTTAGAGCAAAGATTAGAACCAGTGGGACTGACCACAAAGCCTGCCCTCTTAAATAGTAGGATTAAAAAAAAATATTCCATCAGGAAAGATGATGTAAATGAGCTACCAATGGGAAGACATGTGCTCTGAGGGGCAAGCTATTACAAAAGCATCCACATTCTCTAACTATTGCCAAGCAAACACATTGGTAAGATTGTTGGCCTGGGAAAGGGTTTACAGTGTTTGGTTATGAAATAGAATTTTTCTCTAAATGAAGGTAATTGGTCTACACAGGGACATAGGTACTGTGCCCAGCTTATTTGGAAATAAACTCTTGAAAGTGGAAATGGAAGTGGAAGACGTAAGGTTAAAGAGAGGATAAGAAGGAGAAAAGAATCCTATATTCTCTTTTCTTTTTCATTAAAACTTTGCAGAGAACTTACATTGAATCATTTCCTCCGTCCTCTCTAACAAACATGGGGCAGAGACCACAAAAATCAAATCCATCTGGAAAATACTCTCCAAGAGAAACAATCATCTCAGTCACAGAACTTTGCAGATAGGAGAGATTTGGAGGAACATCAAGAAAGATCTAAGGATAATGATATTGGTCAGCAAATTAGATACAGCATCGAAATCCAACAAGGCAGCAAAATTCAACGCTAATGTGACTTGCAAAGTTTCCTGAGCCAAGGCATCCATCACACTGTGGGTTAGAAGAATGACGAGCTCCTTGTTTATATCCCAATTACAGGGTCACAATTACAGGGTAGCATTTGATGTGAGCCTCAATCCTGGAAAGCTCTCAACCAACAGTCAATAATGCTGGGAGGAAGAGAGATGGAAAGAGGCCTGAGCAGAAAGAAGAAGGTGGAGGGTCAGTAATCATTTAAATGTCTACTAACAGGTGTGGATGAATAGCAGGTGAGGTGAGCAGATGAAAACTGGAGATGGAATGCTAAGGAAAAAAATTAGCAATCGTGACATTGTTTATCCTGTGGAATATGGAAAGGATAGGATGAGAGAGCCACAGGCTGCCAAGATTCAAAGGGACTCTGCTCTGGGTTCAAGGCTATCTTCATCCCAGAGAGATGACTACCCTTCACTTCACTAAGGGTTTTCCATGAAAAGTGATTTTACAACTTTCTTCTGCAACTGAGACTGATTTCTCATTACGTACACATACCTTTTCAGATCAAACACAAATCTTGTCTCCTCACCTTTACCATTTCTTTCTCAATTGTCTCCAAAGGAGAAGAATAATTTCTCCACATCCTTCATGTAAAAAAAAAAAAAAAAAAAAAAAAAAAAAATCCATGCCTGATGGCTAATAAGTGATGATTGACTTTTCACTTTCTCAAGCTAAACAATCTTAATTTCCCACCTGTCTTCTATGCCTCACATTTCCCTACTCTCTGCCCTTTTTTTTTTTAAGAAAAAATAGTCAAAAAAAAAGAAAAGAAATAAAAAACCTAAGAAGGGGCTTAACAATCACCCAGCTCATAGCTCTGCTACAAAGGATCAAAACTTAACGTCCAACAAACGACCCAGTCCATATTCTTCTGGAGCAGGATTTCTCAACCTTGACACTACTGACATTTCGGACCAGACAGATCTTGCTGGTGGGAGGCCACCTTGTGCTCCATAGCATGCCTGGCTTCTACCCACTAGATGCCAGTAGCACGGCCATTCCAGTGGTCACAACCATAAACGTCTCCAAATAATGCCAAATATCCCCGGGGCATGCACAGGGGGCAAAGAGGTCCATTCGAGACTGTATCTAATGCAATCCATCTCTTTCCTCTGACTTTGGACCCTCCAGGTGTATGCCAGGGTCCGAAGCACCCGAGCACAGCCCACCCAGGACTGCAGACCAAGTACAGGGTCCTCCTGATACACATGAGCTGCTGCACTTGGCTTTGTGCCCTTTCTCCAAAAGAACGGACTGGAGACTAACCAGCCAGCTAGCTCTGTGCTAAGTGGCAGAACCAAACAGAGCCTGTCTTCTTTCTGCCTTAGCAGCAGTGCAGGTTCAGAGCAGGTTCAGGGGCCCATGAGAGATGATAGGGAGCCCAGTTCCCTGGTGGAGTGTGTGTATGGGAAAGCCACCAGTGAACCTCTGACCGCCACAGCTGCATCAGCCCCCCTGAGCACTGCTTGTAGCTCGAAGGGTGCCCAGTGTCCAGCATCTACTACCATGACATTGTTAAAAATCGTTCTGGGAGAGTTTTCAGTGCCCTAAATCGGCTTCCATCGGTCTCTACAGGCTGCGGTGTGTTCAACTCTATAGAATCTTTAGTGCAAGGTGACTTCACAGGGCAGTTGAAGGAACAGGTCCCTGCTCTAGAGATGCTTGCAGTCTTGTTAGATGGTATGCCAGGAGAACAAAAACAAAAACATCTTGTGTCTTAACCCAAAGACCGTGCTACCTCATTGATGGCTTATCATTTGATGTACAAGTTCATGCTCTATAAATTATTGCAACCTTCCCATTTTTCCAGAGGATGTCATCGTAAGCCCAAGTGCAAACCCTACTTTCATGTGAGTTCCTTTCCAGGCTGCAGATCCTTCAGCATTGGTTTGAAGAAGCTTTTTTTTTAACAAAATAATTTTTACAAATACATTATTTTCAACAAAATATAAATTTGCAATCATGTCCCTGGTGGGAAAAATTAATCCATGTGTTTTTGCTTCATTTACAATTTAACCACCAGTGTTTTTAAATGATCATTTGGTGATGATGAGCCTGTTTACCCTTAATGAGCTTTGGGAAAACTGAAGTTTTTTACATAGTAATTTCTATTTTAAAGTAATATACCAAAAGTACATAAGGTTTATAAAAGAGCAGAAACATCCATAATCCCACCACTCTAACAAAACATTCGGGAGTATCTCCTTCCCATGGTAGATGAGCATTTTTAATGAGAGGTGCTCATTGGCTGAAAGGGGCTAATCCAATAAAAATTTTAGGAGGGTAGGGTGATTAGGTTGCCTGCAGAAATCAAAGCACGGAAAAGCCCAGTTCAGAAGGTGCATTTTGAAGGACTTTGGAAAAACTCACTGTCATACCATCTGTTTAGGCAGTAGCATGGTAGAAAAGTCTCTCCCACCACTGCTAAACACTCTCGATGCCCTCCTGTCTCTTCTCTGATGTAAGCTGTTCTTGGTGCCCCAGAAGCCAGAGTAGGCATTCAGGCGCACCCCGAAGGGCCTTCAGCTCTGCCACCGCTGCCGAGAAAGAGTGGCCCACGGTGTGGACCCCAGCGTCCTCCGCGACCTTGCAGGACAGCCCCGCTGAGAGGGTAGCCTTCTCATAGGCAGCATGCAAAAGACCTTGCAGAAGTCCCTTCTACGTGGCACATGGAGACTGGGTCATCCTTCGGTTTTATAGGTCATTATAAACATCTTTCCAGAATAACAGAATAATCGATAGAGCACAGAGAATAGTCCAAGGACAGAGTTGAGAGTTCTAAAAGTTTCATTAGATCCACCAAGACAACCAAACCCAATACTTTAATCCAAAAATGTCTTCCCTGAGAGCATCAAGACTAGTGCTTTCCAAGTCCCTTTTGAGTCCTGGATGCAGAGATGAACTGGCTGAGCTGAAGAGATAAATGGAGGAAAAGAAGGATCCCCTCCATCCTCAGTCTTAGGAATATTCCCACTCACATGTGCACATTTTCTGCCCCCCTTCGTCCAGGGTCCTCTGTCCGCCACACTCCACCAATTCAAGAGCTAACAATCAATGCAGAAAATTCAGAGTAATCAGGCCTACCCAGGATGTGTTTGAGATGCATGGGTGTGTTGTCACACACACAGGCAGTGACCCAGTGCTGTAGCTACTGTAGGGAAAAAAAAGCTGCTATCTCCAAATATGTTTTGGATGATTGCAGCAGGTTGATTGCCTACATGGAGCAAAGACATTTTATTTTCTCTCTCTTTCTCACTCTCTCTCTCTCAACCAAAATACTATCTGAAGTTTTATTCTGAAAACAGAGTAGAAATGCCAATGTGTAAATACAATGTGTGCCAAAAAACACTTGTGGGTTTAAATTTTAAAAGGATCAAGTCACCTAAGAGTCTAATAAATGACATAGCGTGATTCAGTTATCTGAAGCTGAGAAAGGAGATCACATTTGATTGAGGTTTTGTTATTGGCTTTATTTCTTCAAAAACACTGTCAGATATACCTCCCTTATCTCCATTAGGCACCTCTGAGCACATTTCCCCAAACTTTTTACATGGTCCTCCTCTGAAAATATCACAGATCTTAGATTTTTCAAGACACCCAAGAGGCATCGGTTGTTTCTGCTGGCTCCTGACTGATCATTCAATCACAATATTTTTCACAAGGCCTGGAAGGAAGGAAGGAGAGAGGGGAGGTATGGAGGGGAGGAGGAAGGGAGGGAGAGAAGCCTCCTTCCTCTCCTCCCACCCTTCCAGCTAAAAATCTTGTTGAGTTTTAGAATACTTATTGTTATTATTGGTCCTTTTAATCTTGAGTCTACTCAAAGGCAATAAGCACAAATTTAGAGATTGAGAGTTCCAGTTAATTCCCTACATTTCCAATGAGGAAACATTTTACAAAGTGGTGCCCCCAACCACCTACGGTCACTATCAACATGTCCCATTTCTGGGCTCCCATATTCTTTCCACATCACCCTCCTCACCCCCATTTTCCCCACAGTTTCAATGTACCTTCGCCTTGGCCAATTAATCCCAATCCCACAGCAGAGCTGCTGAAATTGCTTATCCTGTACTTGTAGCAAGTCCCAAGAGGCTGGAAAAAAGGCCCCTCTGGCCCAACATGTCCTGAAACGCTCTTGCTTGTGCCAGTGCCCAGAGCTGTAACGGGCGCAGTAAGGGGCGATCGGGGCAGATTTGCAAAACCTCACTGTGTGCAGGTTTCACAGTAAATAGGACACCCAAATCAACCTGCTTTGAAAGTCTCCCGGCAAGCACATTTGGTGTTTTTATCAGGAATTCCAATCCCCTGGCTATTGGAGGAACATACATCAAACAGAATTAACGTATCCCATCACTCTGGCTGCTCAGAGATCAGGGAAACCCAGGGACCTGAGGTAAGGCGTATCGTTTAGCAGGCCAGTCCTCTGGCTTCAGAGACTGAGTTATTGATCCCTGAGGCTGAAGGAACTCCTCAGGCCAAGGCAATGACAGTGGAGCCACAGAAGGGGTTGTGTTGCCTCCTTTCCTGCTGCTGCCTTTGCATGAAGCAAAGCCAGCAAGGTGCTTTTCCCACAGGGCTGGCTGACAGGAATGAGAAGAGCGGCTCCTATTATGAAGTGATGATGAGACACTGGGAGCTGAGTGAAGGGATGGCATGGCAAAGGAGTACTGAAAAGAACCAAGTGGCCAGCAAAAACTCCTCTCAGGCTGGAAAGTGTTTCCACAACGGCCTGAGAAAGCATCTGAAGAGGGAGAGCCAAAGCACCTGGCTCCATGTTTTCCAGCTTTCTGAATATTCACATCGGCCTGAACATAGCTCCTGTGTACAGGACCACCCTGTCTATATTAGGCTTCCACGCCCACACTAATGTGCATGGTAGGTCTGTGAGTATGACCTCATTCACCCCAAACACTCCCTAGATGGCAATGGAGCACATGAGGCCAGGGCTTCTTGGCCTTTCCATTCCTTAGCCCCCTGAGCTCAAAGCCATAGGGAACGGCTCTCACTAAAGGGACCACCACCAAGCCAAAGCCCGAGCTGAACAACTTCATTTTCTCTGTTTGTGAGGATCCCTGGATGCAGAGAAGCTGCCATCACAATGGCTCTCACATCCCCTGAATCCAGAGGGCACAGACTGCCTTAAATGCTCTTTGTCAATTCATTCTATCCCTACAATGACCTTATGAGGCAGAGATTACCCTGTGAGGTAGAAATATTCACCTCTGTAAGAAAGGCTTATTTTTTCTTTTTATTTTAAAAAAGGAAAAAAGAAATTGTTGGTGAGGATGGGAAGAAATTTGAACCGCCCTAGATTACCAGTGGGGCAGTTATTTGGGAATACGGTATCCAGTTGCTCAAAATGCTAAACACAGAGTTATCATAGGACCCAGTCGTTCCACTCCTAGGTATATACTGAAGAGAACTGAAGACTTATGTTCACACAAAAATTTATACGTGAATTCTCATAGCGGTATTATTCAAAATAACCAGAAGTTGGAAACAACCCAAATGACCAGTCATTGTCTGATGAATGGATAAACAGAATGTGGTATATTCCTACCATGTAATATTATTCAGCAATACGAAGAAATGAAATGCTGATGCGAGCTACAGATATGAACCTTAAAAACACCATGCTAAATAAAAGAAGCCAGACACAATAGTCCACATATTATGTGATTCTTTTTCTATGAAATATTCAGAAAAGACAGAAAGCAGATTAGCAGTGGCTTGGGGCTGGAGAGTGGGGGATGTGGGAAGCTACCACTAATGGGTACAGGATTTCTTTTGGGGGTGATGAAAATATTTTGGAATTAGATAGTGGTGATGATTGCACAGCCTTATGAATATACTAAGAACCACGGAACTGTACACATTTAAAAAGTAAGTTTTATGGTATACGAATTATATCTTGATAAAATTTGGGTTTTTTATAAAAACAGCAGGGGGAAAATGGCTTGTGCTCGAGGTATCTCCAGAGTCTCTTTGAATCTAAAACAGCAGTGTAACACAACACTAGAACGTGTTGCTAGATCATTCTCCTATATTCACTAGCCATTCAATGAGTGCCTGCTTTGTCCCAGGCTAGGAGCTGGGGGCACAGCGGTGACTGAAACAGATGGAGCCCCTATGCTCTTAGCACTTCGAGTCCAAAGATAGAAACAAAAGAGCAAAGAAAACTACACAAAAGTACAATGATAGGAGACATATGAGGCACAGCCATGGCATCTAACCTGCGTAGGGAAGGGGATAGGGTTAGGCTTTGGGAGGAAGTGATGCTTCACCTGCCTTCTGAAAGTCGATGAAGAGGAAACGAGGCAAAGATGAGGTGGGGAAAATATCCCATGCAGAAAGAATAGAGCCTATCACGGTGCCTGGCATATAGTTGGTGCTCAACAAAAATTTGTTGAATGAATGAATGCACAGGTTGGGCAAACACACTAAAGTGAGAGCAGAGCACATAAAAGGAGCTGAAAGAGAATTTCCATGACCGAAGCAAACGATGTAAAGACTTGAGGGAGTGAAAAGAGATGAGTCTATTCAAACAGGTAAAGTGAGGGCAGATGAGCCTGTCTTAAGGAGTTTGGACTTTATCCCAAGGACTATGAGGAACCATTGAAAGGTTTTACTTGCTCATGGTGAGAGAAGGGGAGCGGCTTTCTCTTAGACTAGATATAGTCAAAGGTAAAACAAAACAACTTTTGAAAGTCCATGTGGGTCTCTGAGAGGAGCAGCCCAGCCTTTCACTAAAATGGGAACAAGGGCACAGAAACCCAGAATCTCAAGCTGCAGAGAAGCCAGGTTGTTTCCCAGGAATAGCCTGGAAAAACCAGTGCTGCTTCGCACACCCTGAGCTAAAGGGTCATGGGAGACTGACCTTGCAAGGAGACTCTTCTGTGTGGCCCTAGGACAGCTTGTGTCCTTTCAGGAGTCTGAGTCTGTGGGTTGGGCAGCAGTGCCCACTGAGGGGAATGGTCACAGATGAGCAAGGTGTTAAAGACCCGGCCAAGGAGAGAAATGTGGAGGGCAAATCCCTGTGCCTCCCCAAGAGATGCCAGTGGACAGGAGGAAGGAACTTAACATTGACTATACATCTACTACGTGCCAAACAAGATGCTCTCATCTTCTCAATTGCGATCAACTACGTGCCATCAGGGAAGTTACTGATTATTCTCATTTTACAGATGAGGAAGCTGAGACTTGACATTTAAGTCACGTGCATAAGGACTAGGGACCAGGTTCAAATGGAAAATGTCAACCTTATGACTCCAAATCTTATGCCTTGTCTTTTCCTTTGTCTTTGGATCTCAGGTCCTGAGAATCATTGCAAGGAACTTCTTTTGTGCTATTTTTCCCCTTCATCCCTGACCTTGACCCCCTAGTTCCCTTTCTTAGTTCCCTGACAAGTACCCACTCCAATGTGATGGAAATACGTCTTCGAATAAATAGGTGTCCCTGAGAAATAGGCAGTACTCTAACTCATGTGTGTGTGTGTTTACTTACATTAATAAACATGTGTCCTAGAACTCAACCTTAATTCAGTCCAATGTTTCAAGATCTACACCTCACTTGATGTACAGCATCCCACAATTGTGTGTACATACCACATGCAACTTGTCCTTTCCCATGGAGATGATACCTGGGCTGTATTCATCAGTCAACTATCACAAACAATGCTGTGATGGACACCCTCACACATTTCCCCAGACCTGTGCAAGAGCTATTCTGAAGTCAGTACACAGGAGTGGGACTGCTGGGTCATGGGTGAATATTATGAGAATGGGCTGTGCAAATTTTCACTTTCACTAATGGAGCATGAGGATTCTTGTTCCCCTATGTCCTCACAAACGCTATTATCCCATTTTTAAAATTTTGCCAATATTATGGGTCTAGAACAACATCTCATTTTTTAAATTGGCATTTGTTTTATTACTAATGAGACAGGGCGTTCCTTCAAATATTCATTAGCCATTCACTGGTTTTATACTTTCTGCTTCTTTCTATTGACTTCTTACCTTTTTCTGGACCGATTCCTTTACTGATTTTAGATGTTGAAAATATCATCTCTATGTCTGTGGTCTGTAACTAGTCCCTGGTGTCATTCCCTGAACAGAAAGTCATCATTTGGTCTTACTCTTTCCCCATAATCCATCCTGCTTGTTATTACTCATGTGGTAACAAAAGCAATGAAGTTTTGGAAGCCAGTTGTCATAGGTCTCAACCCTTTGGATTTTGAAAATAAAGTGCAATTTTAGCTAAGTGTTGGTTTATTGGTTCTGTGGAGGTTCTCCAGTTGACTTCAGCATCTCCATGTCAATATCCTGTCTGCCTTTAGATGCCAAAGCCCATCAGAAGAGAACCAGGATACAAAAGGCAAGTGTGGACAAACAGTATCTGATGGTCTTTCCAAAACTGTCTTTGGGAAAGTTTGTAAGTGTTTCTTCAATCTCTTCCAATAATATCATTTGGAGAAAATACACCAATGGTAGCTGAATAAGTAGGTGGCCCAAACTGTGTAAGTGGGTGTGTCTGTGGGTGTGCTTTATGTGGGTGTGTGTGAGCAAACAATGCAAGCACTGGGCTAGGGGTTCAAGCGTCTGACTGACGCTTACTCTTAGTCCTTGAAAAAACCATCTCTGAGCTTCAGTCTTCATATCTGTAAAATGAAATTCAATGTAGATGAACAGAGAAGACCCAAGGATGACCCAAGAAATACTCTTAGAAGGGCCACACGTACCCCAATGTTCATAGCAGCAATGGCCACAATCGCCAAACTGTGGAAAGAGCCAAGATGCCCTTCAACAGACAAATAGATGAAGAAGATATGGTCCATATATGCAATGGAATATTATGCCTCCATCAAAAAGGATGAATACCCAACTTTTGTATCAACATGGATGGGACTGGAAGAGATTCTGCTGAGTGAAATAAGTCAAGCAGAGAGAGTCAATTATCATATGGTTTCACTTACACGTGGAGCATGAGGAAAAATATGGAGGACATTGAGAGAAGGAAGGAAGGGTGAATTGGGGGAAATCGGAGGGGGAGACGAAACAGGAGAGACTGTGGACTCTGAGAAACAAACTGAGGGTTTTGGAGGGGAGGAGGGTGAGGAGTTGGGTGAGCCTGATGGTGGGTATTGAGGAGGGCACATATTGCATGGAGCACTGGGTGTAATGCATGAACAATGAATCTTGGAACACTGAAAAAATAAAATTAAATTTAAAAAAATAAATAAAAGACAATACTATAAAAAAAAAACCATAAATTCTCTACTTTATTCTCTTTGGTGTCACAAGCAGGTCAGAGACCTTGTCTACACTGCATACACGTGGAAAGACAGGACTAAAGTCAGTCTGATTTTAAAGCAAAAGAGAAAAAAGTAGACAAACAAACAAAAAAGCTTGACTCCATAATGAGGCAGCACATGCTTTTTTCTGGACTTGAAGAGGAGACAGTCTGAAGGATCAGATCTAGTTGATGTAGTAATCTCAACAACCTCATGAACACAGGACCTAGAGCCAAGAGAAACTGCAGAAAATCAAAGCCACCCTTTTCTACACTGGATTTCAATGACACCACACTCTCCTGGCTTTCCTTAGACTGCTGAGCCTCAGGCTCACTCCAGCCATTACAGGTGACTTCCCTCAAACCTCTGGAGGGCCCTTTTTACTTGCCTCTCTTCTTAGTGGTCACATCGTGTCCAAGGCTTCGATTACCATGCATGTGCTGAGGATTTCCAAATTTGTATCTCTGGTACATATCACTCTAACTACACCTTGTTCTGTATCTTCATGGATGCTTCGCAGCTACCAAAAGTCAGCTTCTGCTTCTCCCTACCTTTCCTGTTCATCCTCCTGTGTTCTAAGTCAGAAATCAGTGCTGTTACCTTCCAGTCTCTCAAGCCAGAAATGTGAGAATCATCCTTGATATTCCCCACTTCCCTACCCTTGCCATAATTCAATCAATCACCAAATTCTATTCATTTCACCTCCTGACATGTCCCAAATCCATCCGGTTCTCTTCACATCCCTGCTACATGGTTAGTTCAAACCTCCATTACTTCTTGCCTCAACGGTGTCTTTACTAGTCTCCACCGGGAAATCCAACTACCACGTTGCAGCTAAAATGAAAAACATTTTCAAAATATAAATCTTATCATGCCATTCTCTGGTGTCTCCATATTACCCTCAGAACAAATCCTTATATGGCCCTTCCTGATCCATCCCCTCCACCTCTCCAGCTTCACTCCATGCCACTGTGTCCACCCCCATTGCCTGTGCTCTTACACCCTAGCCAGACTGACCTCCCACCATATGTCTAAGGTCAAGAAGGCAGAGGGCTTGCTCCAATCTTAGAACCTTCACACATGCAGCTTCTTCAGCCTGAAATGCTCTCCTCCCTGCCCTCACCTGGCTGCTTCTAGTCAGCCATCAGATTTCAATTTAGATGCCCCTTCCTCTGGAGAGACGACTTGGTGCCCCCAGACCAAGTTAGTGCATGTACTATGTTTCACATCCATCTTCCTATCATACTGCAAGCTCTGTAAAAGTGAGGACTCCATCCATCTTGCTCATCACTGCATCTTCGAAGAACTAAAAAGGTTCTTAATAAAGATTCGTTAAATGAAAGCAAAAGGTAGTATATAGGTATATAGGTAGAGTTGAAGGAGAATTAACATAGAATCTGCATTACAGTGTCTTGCTTAGCCTTGTATTCACCTAAGAAATCCATTTCAAAATGTTGTCAGTTTAGATTGATTCTGTCTTTGTAAAACAAAGTCAGATGTTACTTCATGGCTTAAAACATTTAGTGGTTTTTTTGCCTTAATCAAAGTAAAAGCCAAAGTCCTTAAAATGACCTACAGACCCAACATCTGGCCTACTGCTATTAGACTGTCTTTTTTGCCATTGTCTGAACAAGTGAGACACACATCCACCTCAGGCCCTTTGCACTTGCTGTGTTCCCTGCCTGGAATGCTCAACCCCCAGGTATCTGCATGGCTCACCTTCATTGTTAGGTCTTCATCTAAATATCACCATCACAGTGTTGCATTTTATGGCTTCTCTATTTAAAGCTAGAATCTCCTGACATTCCTTTTTGTCCTTCTCTGCCTTATTTTTCTCCATACATTTAGTACTATCTATATATTTTACTGATTTACTATTATTTGTATCCTCCCACTAGCATATAAACTTTCTGAAGGCAGAGACTTTTTTGTCTGTGCCATTCACTGCAGCATGCCAGACATTTAGAACAGCCACAGAGGAAGTATATATTGGTGGACTGAATGAGTGTCTTCTCATTTTGATGTCTGACCATTTCACTTCACGTTTTATTGTGTTTTGCTTTGGTTCCAGAGCATTCTGTGGATCCTTTTCTACAAGTCTTTTTAGAATACTTCACCATCTGCCATGTCTGCAACAAATCTCTTGAGTGATTGAAAGTTTGAGCTGAATATAATCTATCGGTTTTATTTCCTGCCCCCACACATGCTCTAACTCTTCCCAATTTAGCAAGTCCCATTATATAGAGACTCTAATTATAGGAAAGTGTAACAAAAGCAGTTTCATGTTGAAATAGCATTCACGTGTGCCCTCCAGAGAGGTATTCAAACTTGTATAGCAGACTAGAGATATTACAGGATATGCAAGAGACAGTTGGGTTTCAAATGAGCATCACTAAATTGAGAGAAGAAGGAGCAGAATGCCTTCCTAAAATACAGAGACATTTTCCAGGGACCCACTAGGAAGTGGGTCTTCATTCATGTATTCGTTTACCAGTCTGTAGATATTATTTAGTATCTTTTATGGGATGGGCACTGTGGTGAGTCTATACAAAGATAGCTCATGATTTAGAAGAGACAGGCCTGAGAACAGATAAATTACCCCACAATGTGGTAAGAGCTATTACAGAAATATGGGAAGCAACTAAGTCTGCCTACATGAGTCAAAAAGGTTTCATCAAGGAAGTGACATTTTTTTTAAAGATTTTATTTATTTATTTGACAGAGAGAGAGAGAGATCACACGTAGGCAGAGAGGCAGGCAGAGAGAGAGGGGGAAGCAGGCTCCCCGCTGAGCAGAGAGCCCAATGCGGGGCTCGATCCCAGGACCTTGAGATCATGACCTGAGCCAAAGTCAGAGGCTTTAACCACTGAGCCACCCAAGCGGCCCAGGAAGTGACAATTGAGCTGGGTCTTGAGAGACAACTTGGAATTGTCAAAGTGAAGAAGAGCATTCTGGGCAAAAGCAATGCCTATGTAATGAGAGGGGCTTATGCAAGAGGTGGAGTCTGGGCCATTGGGAGAAGCTCCACATGGCGAGAACCCATGCTAAGGTAGGAGCAGCAGGGAAGGAAGAGTTGCTGAGGACCCCACTGAAGTTTTAGTTTAGGAGTTTGCTGAACTCCACTTCAGAAATGGAAGAAGAACAGGTCTTAAGGATAAGGGATTTGTTATACTCTGAATTTCTCCATTTCGAAACAGGGGACTGAAGAAAGAGGTGGTGAGAAATGTCTCCGTCCCACCTCAATCTAACTCTGGGAGGACTGGAGAGACTGGATTGAGTGGGCAGGTGTGGAGGAAATAATACATACTTCACTCTCTAAATAGCTTTTCTCCTCACACTCTCAAGTTAGAGATTCCTTTGAGCTAACAAATACCTCTTTTTTTAAATTAACATATATAATGTATTATTTGTTTCAGGGGTACAGGTCTGTGATTTATCAGTCTTCCACAGTTCTCAGCACTCACCATAAGGCATACCCTCCCCAGTGTCCATCACTCAGCCACCTCATCTCTCCCACCCCCCTCCACTCCAGCAATTCTCAGTTTGTTTCCTGAGATTAAGAGTCTCTTATGGTTTGTCTCCCTCTCCGGTTTCATCTTGTTTTGTTTTTTCCTCTCTTCCCCTATGATCCTCTGCCTTGTTTCTCAAATTCCACATATCAGTGAGATCATATGATAATTGTCTTTCTCTGATTGACTTATTTTGCTTAGCATAATACCCTCTTGCTCCATCCATGTCATTGCAAACACCTTTGAATGTGAAAATACCCTCAAAAGGAACTTAGTGCCTAAAAGTCACTGTCATCCAACTTAACCAGTCAATCAGTCATTCCACAAAGATTTAGAGTCAACCAGGAACCAAATCTTGGAGATATGCTGGTGAATAGGATGTGGACTCTGTCCTCAGAGAGCCAAGAATGAATAAAACTAAGAGTTGAGAAAAGCAGCATTTTGTCAGAGGGGGCCAGAGGAAGAAGAAGGCATCCTAGAACCTGGGTTGGGCCTGATGGGGGGAATACTGGGGTTGTTTGCTATAAGTAAAGCACGTGCTCTTCCTGAAATTGGAACACTCAGGACATAAGGAACATCATAAGCAAAAAGTCAAAAATCAAAGCTATTTCCAGTGGATGGTGAAGCTTTTCTCCAGCTTCATATGACCTCCATGCTTTCCCTATACACTTCTCCCCAAGATTCTTCTGAATATTGTCAACACTTCCTCGCCTTCTACTCAATCCCTAGCCCATTGCTACCAGGCTTCCCAGCTACTGTCCTGGTGTTGCTCTCAACAGCATTGCTATCAACCTTCGAGGTGAAAAAACCCACTGGAAGAGACTGAGTCTTCACCTTACAAAACGCCACCTTGTCTGAATTCCCATGTTCCAGAGCCCTAAGAGATTTCTTGACTGTTAGTCTTAGGTCCCTCCAGTTTTCAAATTGCAACTAGGTAAATCCTAAAATGTTAAGCTAACTCTATCACTTCCCTGTTTAAAATCTTTCCCTTTGGGATCAAATGTAATATCTGAGGTCTGGCTGGCAAACCTTGCCACGGTCCTGCCATGGCCTGCTTCCTGCTCCCTGCGGTGGTGTCTACCCTCCATCCACACTGAACCTTCTGTAGTGCCTGAACTCTTCAACATTACCTCTTTCTGATGGACCTCAACACATGCTATTCTTACTGCTTGAAGAGCCTTTCCATGACCTTCATCTACCTAAGGCATATCTGTCCTTCAGTTCTCAGTTTAGAAGTCACCTTTTCCAGGAAGACTTCCTGGATCTTGAGTCTTAGCTAGGTGCCTCCACTATATACTGTTAAAGGACCTTATATTTACCCTACCCCAGCACTTACCACGCTGTAGTGAAACCCTCAGATGACTTGTTGGTGTCTTCCTCCTATTATAATTTCCTTAGCAGCAAGGAGCTCCATGATTAGGGTCTGGCACAAAAGATTGCGCAGCATTTTTTAATAAATTAGTTAATCGTTTTGGTGCCTCCATTAGCCAACTACTACATCTTACCACCGCCTGATATCCTATTCACACATGAAGCAACTGTCTCACGTGTAGAAACATTACACTCATTATGTAAAGAAGCAGTCAAGCGAAATATCAGAGTGGAAGATATAGGCCAGTCTGCCTGGCTAACTAGCTTTATGACCTTGGGCCAGTTATTTAAGTTTTCTTTGCTTCCATTTCCTCTTAACAAAATAGACACAATAATAATGTCATGTCTAGGGGTGCACACAGTAGTGCCAACAAATGTTTAACAATGAGCTTTACAAAAAATGTAAAAGGCCCTAGAGCATTAGCCAATTTTCACGGTGTAAATACTCCCACCATGGCCAATTTCAAGCTACCGACTTGACATCACCAGCTATGGCGTTTCTTCATTATATGGATATAGCAGACATGAATAACCTCGAGAGCACTGATAATAATAAAATGTAGTTAATAGTCGGAAAGTGATGAGTTGTGAATATTGCCACTGTTTTTAATATAATTTCCTTAATTTCAAGTTTATAACATTTATTTTTTTATAATGGCTATATTTTACAATAGGCTTGCAAAATTCCTAAAAATTAACAACTGGCTCTCTTGAGTTGACTTCTGTAGGTTCAAGCAAACTACTGGGCAGGGTCTGTGTGGAGATGTGGAGGCATCTCACAACTCCTCTGCTTCTCTTCCTGGGCCTGGGTGTGCAGGTTCCGCTCTCTGTGATACAGAAGAGGAGGATGTTCTATTGGCTTCAAGGGTGCTTCAAGTCTAAATGTTGCCCTATAATACAATTTGGCAGTTCCACTGGTAATGAGCTGATATCGTGATCCCTATTTGGCTCAGTGCTTTGTGTTCATACCTTACCTACCAAAAGCACTCTGGAAAAGCAAAGGGTTGGAAACTCAGACCTTGGCTTGAATAACTGCAAACCAGCATCAAATAGTACATCATCTCTTTGAAGACTGTTGGTCCATGTGATGCGTCATATTTTATTATTTTAACATATCTTTATGGCATTAGTCAATGTTTATTGCATATTAAACGTATGAATCAAGTTTGATCATTTCTTACAACGATTAATTCATCTGTAATATCACATCTTCAACACACATTATCTTTCATAAGCTCCTGTTGCAGTTCTATCATTACGCCGTAAGCAAAACAGTTTCATAGTTCAGTGCATTTGGGGAATACTACATCATAGTTATTCTCTCCATGGGCTTCAAGAATTAGCTTTTCTACCCAAGACTACATCCCAATGGGAAAGCTACATCACATAAAGGATTTATCTACATTCATAGTTGTCCTTTCTTTAAATGTCAAAACTTAACCCTTCCTGAAATAATCAGCAGCCCCCTTCCATCTCACATGAAATGGATTAACATAGGGTGAAATTACAAGGGAAACTTATTTTTTTTAATTTATTAATTTATTTGAGAGAGGGAGAGGGAGTGAGAGAGCATGAGTGGGTGGAGGGGCAGAGAGAGAGAGAGAGAATCCTGGAGTAGACTCCCTTCTAAGCACAGATCCCCATGTGGGATCCTGAGATCCAGGACCCTGAGATGATGACCCAAGCCAAAATCAAGAGTTGGCCACTTAACCGACTGGGCCACTCAGGGGACCCTACAAGGGAAATTTTTTAATTGCATAGCAAAATGTTGACATTGCCACCAATCTGCCCTGTAGCTAAAGCATATGGTTACCTTTTCTACCAAAAGGTGGATTTCCTATATGTTTTGCACTCAGACGGTAAACTATCTCAATCTTGTAAAAAGCATGCAGGAGAAATTCATCTTTGAGACAGTTATAAGGAACATGATAACAATTTAGTCCTCTGATTCTTTAAGGTCTAACACTGAATCCAGTTGAACTAACAAAATCACAAAACAGAAACGAAAACCTATGTACTGCTTTATTTTATCTCAATAGAAATGCTTTCATAATTACAACGTAACATGCCTTCAGTTTTATTTGAAGGTCAACATAAAATATGGTTTTATAAAATAAAAATTCTACAGCTGTTGGAAAAGCACTAATGAAAGATGAAAAATGCCTAATGGCATAAAAGTCATATATTCAATTGCTCTTAGAGTTTTGGTGTTAGAGAAAAATTAGACCAAGGCATAGCACTACCTCATGGCATAACACACTTATTTTACTAGATGATGAGAATCATGTGACTCATTATGTTTCCTTCCTCTCCTTGGCTGTCAGGAATCTCAAGGGTAAAGTCTGTTTTCAAATGGAATAAAAACCTTTAACTTTGGCTTTCTTGTACAATTATCTCTCCTCCCTTCACTACACAGCTTTATTACCATTGGCTTTACAGTCCTATTGCAAATATAATTTTTGTTGTATACCCCTCCATATTATTTCTGGAAGAAGCCCGAGTATGAATAATTAATAAGTGAATAAATGTAGCTTACTAAGTTCAGCTTAGTCAGCTCGCTCCTGCATCATCACTATGTCATCGTAAGTACCAGCGAAACTCATTCTATCAAGCACCACTAAATGTCCGTATCATCCCCGTAAAAAGAAGCTTTCTACCTTCCAGAATGATGGGGAAATGGGTATAAAACTTTAAAATCAAATCCACAAAGAACTGAATAGGTTTATTTAAAAACAATAATCTTCTTCCCCCAAACATTACAAGAAATATTCGATTCAATCACCTCACTTCTCTCTTTCAATCATAAAGAAGCAGGGGAGGGTATGAAAAGCAAGAGGTCTGGGGTGCCTGGGTGGCTCAGTTGGTTGAGTGTCTGCCTTCAACTTGGGTCATGATCCCAGGGTCCTGGGATTGAGCCCTGCATCCGGGTCCCTGCTTGGCGGACAGCCTGCTTCTCTCTCTCCCTCTGCTCCTCCCCCTGCTTGTGCACTCTTTCTCTCTCTCTTTTTTTTTCTGAATAACCACAAGGTGAAAAACTAGCCCCTGACAATAAGACAATTATGCTTTGAGATCTTATGATTGTACTGAGACTCTTACCAAGAATGATGTTGCTCAGCTTTGTTTTACCCTGTGTGGCATCCACAGAGCTGGAAGACGCCTATAGATCAGAACTGCAAAGGAATGGAAAATGAACCCAAGAGAGAGGAAGTAAGTAGCACAAGATCGTACCACCTCTCAGTGGCAAAGCCAGTACCAAAACCCAGATGTGCAGAATGCCACCTGCTTTTGTTCTACTGGATGTGTTCACTCCTCAAATATCCCACTTATGCATGTAATTTTCTGCCTTTTCCCTGCTAGTTTCATTCCTAAGCAAAAAGAAGCAGTAGAATTATATTCATATTTGCACCCTTGTCAACCATTAGTCTCAGTTTAAAACATCAAAATGGGATTTAAATAGCTATTATAGGATGTGCAAATGCTAAGATGTAAGAAGCAGTGAGAGAAATGGAGAGAATCAGAGGACAGGGTGATTTGAAGAAAGATTAAAAAGGTATATGTAAATTTAAAATGTCTTTTCTTTTCAAGTTTTAGATGAGTGCTTCAAGCACTGTATAGTCCAGAGGAAAAGGTACACCAAAATCCCACCTCGCGAGCACCAGCAATCCCCCTGGCATCTTCCATGGGCAGTGCGGGAGCTGGCAGCCCACAGGAAAGCGGAGGCTGATGAAAAGGAAGTATGGAGAAATCAGATCAACAGAGCAAGTGTAAGATGGGAAGGACAAAACACATTCTTTTTTTTAAGTGACACTGATTGATACTCTTTAGACCCATATCACCCTTCCTTCCTTCCTTCCTTCCTTCCTTCCTTCCTTCCTTCCTTCCTTCCTTCCTCCATTCATGTATATATCTATTCACACATGTATTAAGCAACTCACAAGAGATAAGGAAGGCTATAATTTTTGTGGGAGCCACACATCTATGCACAATGTCACTTCTTCCAATACATACCTTGTAATGCAGTGGGGGAGAAAGATAACTCATCCTTAAGTGTGAGGTACCATAAAAGAGGTAAATATCATGCTTTGGCAGTTCAGAGAATTGAGAAAAAGATACCTGGCTGAAATTAATCTGAAGACTTGCTTGGATCAACCAGGCATTACAAAGAAGGAACAGAGAAAATGCGTCTTCACATTTTATGGTATATCGATGCCTGAATACAGTGTGCAGTTTGAGTAACTGTAACTCAAGACAGGCAGAATGTGGACAGACACACTAAAATTAGATCAATGAACACAGGTAGGAAAAAGAATGATCTGTAGTGATAAACGTAATGATGCCTACTGGATTAGTCATTGGCCCTAATCCAGTGACCGGTACCCTCATAAGATAAGGGAAATTAGACACAGACACACAAAGGGAAGAGAGCTGCATGAAGACAGAGATTGGAGTGATGCCCATACTGGCCAAGGAGTACCAAGGATTGTCAGCAATCACCGGGAGCTAGAAGTCACTAGGAACAATCCTCCCCCAGAGCCTTTGGAGAGAGAGAACAGCCTTTGTGCTCAGACTTCTAACCTGCCGAATTGTGAGAGAATACATTCCTATTGTCGTAACCCCACTCCCCCCACTCCGCCAAAAGTAAGGATGCTCCAGGCCCAGTTTAAATGTCCTCTTCCCAGCAGCTCTCCTGACCCTCCTGTCAGAATATTAGCTCCCTCTTGGCCTCTGTGCTGGTAGTGAGCTCACCCCATCATCCTGCCAGCGCTAGAGTCTGTCTGTCTCCCACACTGAGCTCCTTGTGGACAGAGAACCCGTCTTACTTGTTTTTCAATTCCCAGAGTCCTGTATATCAAAGTTAAATAAAATGCAGTCCTAAGAAAAGACCAAGGGAATTTGCTCCTCATCTAACATTTGGGAGTCAAGGGTGGCTGTAAACCTATTTTAAGCCACAAGAAAGTGAGTGAGTGTATGTGTTTCTGGGAGTGTCTCTACATACATTCTGGGTTGACAAAACCGCGAGCATCTCTTTGGCAGATGAACTGGCTGCACTTGTCATTTTCTTGGCATCTGACTCCTATGTCAACCCTCTGTGTGCTGTGGATTCCTTCTCTGGAAATAGTTGCTAAAAAATATGTATAGATCAGACCTCAAGCATTTGTGTTCTTTCTTCGTTAAATCCCTTACTTCTCACCAAATTGAACTGCCACTGCACAAAGGCTCTTGCACTGATTACAGCGCGGCTGAAAAGTGCAGGATTCTCTGTTACCCCGGCGGAGGGACTGCGAGCTGGCTGGGATGTAAGCACTGTCACATGGATGAGAACAGTTGAAAGGGTTGTAAACAAAGGGGAATGATAAATGGTTATGTTGCAAGTGGGTGGGAGGTGTTTTGTGGGGTGTTCCATGGATTGGTGATGGGCCCAGTTTCCCTTAACATCTTTATTAATGACGAGGTAGGAGGGGAAACACTAACAGCACGTTCATTAAAGGCAGGAGGATGCTAAATTGGGAGGTGTTGCAAACACCACAGAGGACAAAGAAATAGCACAAGATGGGGACGGCAGAGACACTATCAGCAAAGGAGAGAAGGACCGGACTCAACTGGGTGACAAAGGGGACCCAGCTTCTCTAGGAGAGACCACTCGAGCCTCAGCAAAGAAAGCCTATGGCACAGTTTTTCCCTGAAATCATTTACTTAGGGCAAATTTTATAACCCCAATGTTTCTGTAATATGATGCTTTGGTGGGGAGGGGTAGGAAGGCTTGGGCTGGTTTAATTCTAGAAGCATTATTGATCTGCTGTTGTGAGCCATGGAAATCAGAAGCCTAAGTGGAAAACCTCGCAGCACTGCTGGACTTGAGTGAGAACAGAAAGACAAAAAACAGTCCCCACTGCACTATGAATAGTAATAGTCTGACTTTTAAGAGAGAGAAAATATTTCAACCCTGTTGGGCCTTCTGGCTTCTAGTCTTAGATCTGCCATTAATTTAGTGTCATTTTTAGAAGGTTCTCTTCCTTTTCTGGGCTTGTTTCACTATCTTTTCTCCCTGTCCCCTTTCCTCTCCTAGAGATGCTTAAACAAGTGTGGTTATCAACCCCATTATGTAATTTTTAATTTAATGTATAGAGACAAAGAATTCATAAGGAAGACCTGTAGGGGCCATGTGAGGGAGAGAAGCCTGTTTCCTGCCCACAGGAATAACAGATGGAGTACTATTTACCCTTTTTTCAAAAGTCAAATGGTAAATCTGGAAGGATAAAATAAGGCTAAAGACTTTAGAACATTAAGCTCCTCGAAGAAAGCTGTTGCATAAATAATATATTATAAGCACTTAAAATCTTACCTGCTTGCAAAATTCTCTTGAGTTCTCCCCACAGCATCCAGCATAGCAAAATATTGTTTATTTCCTCATTCATTCAACACTTATTGCACACCTACTGTGTGCCACACATGATTCCTACTCTTGAGTAATGCAGGTTAATAGGAGTGACAGACCAAAATAGGACTTTATTTTAATATATTTTTCAAATTGTTATGGGGATATAATGGTGGTGATGACTGAGCTGGGTTCTTATGGGTTGAATAGTTGTCTAATAAAAATAAAAGTAGGAAAGCAAGGCAATGTCAATCAAAGGACAATGCATGCAAAGGTGTAGTGACTTAAACATAACATTAATGTCACTTCTATAAATGTTGAGTAGAAATTTCTAGAAATGGTGAGTAGTTCCGTGATGTGGGAGTATAGGTTGCACAAATTAAAGTGACATAGGATGACACTATGTAATAAAAATTTCTTGAGTGCTAGCTACTTAAGAGAGAAACTCTTTCCTGGATTGGATGGTTAACGTCCTACTTTACTACGCTAAGGAATGTGAACTTTATCCTTTATAGAGTGGGAAAGAATTAATATTTTTAAAGAAGGGAATAATGATACCAAAAATCTAAAACAGTGGACCAATCTTCTACATTTACTAAAATTTTTATTTAGCCAAGCCTGATTTTATGTCCTTTATGGCTAAAAGCTTGGGCTGATAAAATAGGGTGTGATATACTAAAAATGATTTAATATTACCATATACGGCACTGGTAAAATACACAATCGTGTACATCTTGTACAAGGAAGACCTCAACAAATTTATGAAAAGGTGGATTTTTTAATAAATTAAATAGATCTCTATTCATAAAAATAAATGCATTTTGAATTTGGCTTAAATGAATGTTCCACACATCAAGCTAAACCACCACTCTGTCCAGATAGAATAACTTAAAATGGGCACAAGAATAAAATATATTAATTACTGCTTACACCATTTTTCCCAACTTGAATCAGATCACTTATCTTCATAGCAGTACAAGACTATGTAATTACATCCTAGCTGGAGAATTGAGAATTTCTGACCTCCATCTCTTCTACCACCAACGTTACGATCTTGAGTATCGAGACAAAGTCTAGTAACAGTTTTGGCTTTTCTTGATGTAAAAATCTCCATGCTACGGTAGAAATGGAGACTTGTCTCTTAACACTTCAGAAAAAAGAAGGAAGGAAGGAAGGAAGGAAGGAAGGAAGGAAGGGAGGGAGGAAAGGAGGGAGGGAGGGAGAAAGGGAAAAGAAAAAAGAGAAGAAAATAAAAGGAAAGGAAAAGAAAGGAGAGGAGAGGAGAGGAAAGGAAAGGAAGAAAGGAAGAAAAGGGGAAGGAAGAGGGGAGTGAGGAAGGAAGAAGGAAAAGAAAAGAAAAAAAAAAAAAACAGCTACGAGAGCTACTGGGCACACTGACAGTAACACAGTAAATTGTTTCTGAGTCTAGATTTTGCTTCCGAGTAAAAACCAAAGCCAAGCCAAAATAAAACCCACCCTTCTGACAGCACCAGCACCTCTGTGATGCTATCCTGGGTTAAGAATACTCTCATGGAGGGGCACCTGGGTGGTTCAGTGGGTTAAAGCCTCTGCCTTCAGCTCAGGTCATGATCTCAGGGTCCTGGGATCGAGTGCTGCATCGGGCTCTCTGCTCAGCAGGGAGCCAGCTTCCCCTTCTCTCTCTGCCTGCCTCTCTTCCTGCTTGTGATCTCTTTCTCTCTGTCAAATAAATAAATAAAATCTTTAAAAAAAAAAAAAAAAAAGAATATTCTCATGGAAATGTTGCCTAAGATGCTACCGAAAAGCCCAGGGACTGCCATCGCCCTGTGGCTGCAAAGACAGGAAGGAAACTCTATAGCAAAGATAAGCTTCCTTATCTTCTCTCTTAAGTAGCTAACACCCAAGAAATTTTCATTTCACAGCAACTAAAACTATTCTGGGTCTTGGATGTTGTTTAGATTTCTAGTCAGTTACAGCTCCTGTCTACAGCTTGTGCTCACCAAACTGCCTCGGTCAGTATGGATCTCCATAGCTCATACTGTCACACACAATTTCCCAACTCAATGTCACAACTCCAGCTGATGCAAACCTACATCCTCTGTAATGTTCAGGATGTCACTTGGTAGCTTGTGTGCAAGATTCCAGTTTTTCTGTGACCGTGCAATCATGTATATAATAGCCCCTTTGTTATTCCATCCTTAAGTATGGATTGATAGAAATTCTGTCTAAATAGAAGCTGCGCTATTTAAAATAGTTGAGTAGGGCTTAGATGAATAGGGCTTAGAAATTATGAATCCAGGGTATAATTTGCTCCCTACATTAATCTGTACACTTTGCATGAAGGCAAATGATCATAGGCTGTACCTCTAAAGCCCCCTTATACATATATGGCATTAGTTACAAGGGAATTCAGTAAAAGAGCAGGTAGCCTGCTGAGAGCCTTACATCCTTGCAAATATCTTTCTGAGAGTGGATCAGTGGTGTCTTAGGTAGAAGCAAATATTTTTTATTTACAAAATCCAATCTATCCCCACGGTTCCTTATGTCCATTTCATTGACTCCATAGAAATAACCCTTTCCTTCACTGAGATGCTAATGATCTCTTTTATTTAGGGTCTTTTCAATTTTGTTATCCCTTAACGAAGGGAATTTCGGTTTGGGAGACTAGCTCATTTTTCTAGAAGAATCAAATGACAGTGATGATGTTTCTAGAGTGCCAGAAAGAAATGTACTTCTCTGTTCCGACTCAGCTTTTCCCACAGGTCACTTTTCTAGAGGAGTCTGATCTGAAACAGGGTCATACTTAGCTATTGTTTCACTGGTGGCTAGAAAAACTTAAAAGTAAGAAAGAAAAGTAAATAAGAGCACAAAAATACTGCAGGGGGACACACATAGAAACAGAGACTGTATTTCCAACAATAAGATAAGAGAGCCAAACCTCTGAGGTGACAGCTTCTTTATCTTCCCTCTTCTTTTGCTCAGAGACCAGCAGGCTTCAGGTTCCACTGATTCTAGGAAAATCTAAACCTTATAGGGTCTTTCACACCTCTGAAACTGGCTCGCCTTAAATATGACTAATCCACTTTTACTCCTTAAATGGTTAGTTTATAAACTGCAAGGATCCACGGGCTTTTATGATTTGCTACCTAAGCCAAAAGAAGCTGACATTTTATTCTACACTTTAAGTATCAAAATGCTATGGTTTGGGATTCAAAATACAAAATCTAGATTTCCAACACGACTGTGATTCGCTACTACAGAATGACAGATGTTTGGGGAATCATATTTGTTCTCTGAATAGTTTCAAGTCTACTTTGGATCAGATCTGCTTCTGGTGCGACAAGCTGGATTTTTTAGCAAATGCAAATTTCCTGCTAGCAGGTTAGAGATGCAAGAATAATCGGAATTACCATTAATCACCATAACCTAGAAGGTTTTTTTCATATCCAAGTGCAAAGCTGCCCAAACAATTAGTTCCTCTGAGATCTGTTTTCAAATGAAAGGTCTAAATAATCTTGTCATTTCTGGACCAAATGCCAATCTGACCCTCCTAAGGAGGATGCAGGTGTATGGACTCTACACCGAGTAATTCTAAATTGGCTGCAAAAACACTTAGGGGCATGGTGATATGCCGCATGGGCTGAGTTTGCTTTTAAAAGCCCCCTTCCCACCTACTCCCTTCCAGGCACTTCTTTGTCATCCATGTGACACATTAAGAGGAAGTGCTAATGTTACACAGATGCATTAAGTCACACAAGTGGTTCGGTGCATTTTATGGGGAGCCTCAAAGCATTACACCACGGAGGTGTCCAGATGAAGCAAGGAGCAGACCGTGTCAATACCATCTGAACCTGTGCTCTGAACATGCATTACAAAGGAATGCAATTACCCGGTCCATGCCATTAGGCAGCATTAGCCAGCATTGCCCATCACTCCTGATTAATAATTGAACTCGATCCATACAGGAGAGCTCAGGCTAGTCTGGAAGATGCCTTCTAGCGTGCATTAGAAAGGAGCACCTCCAGGGGCCTCAGAGCACTTTGTCCATTTAACAAGTCAATCTATGCACTACAGTAAACTCTTGATTATTAGAAACTGATGATCCCACGTTTGACTGTTCCTCTGCTTTATCGTTCATCTTTCTCCCTCTTGGTACGCTGGTACCTTCCCCTGGCCACATACAGGTTTACTATGTCCCCTGTAGTGGGTGCTCCAACGCACAGCCCGAGCCCACCTCACAAGTGAATAACTCATCCCCCAACTGCGGGGAGTGCCCTCAGCTTCTTTGGGAATTGCCTCTAATGAAGACAATCACCTCATCCAAGGTCAAGTTCCTTCTCAGGATAGCCTCATCCAAAGATGGGTCAGCAAGAACAAGTAAAGGTCTACCCCCATGTCCCAACTCAGGGCAACTTGGAAGGACAGTCCTAGCTTCAGAGCTCCCTACTGGGCTGGGCTGGCTGGGCCTCTGTCGTGAGTGCACTGTGGCCCTACCCATCCCCCTGCTCTGCCCTGCCTTCTCTCCCCTCTCAGGTATAATCCCACAGCACTTCCAACCAATCATCCTGCATGGCATCGCCCCCTCCTAGTCTCTTTCCCCGGGGGACTCAGTCTGCAGTGGAAAGAAGGATCGAAACCTTACCTTCCACCTCAGGAAGCCACTGTAGGGGTCAAATAAGATCATGTATGTGGAAGTTTCTTGTAAATAAGGATAAAAAAGGAACACTTATTACGCTCCTCCTTTAACTAAGACACAATTAAATTATGGAGTATTTGTACGTACAGCAAATCAAAGTATACCTTTTCTGTGGTCTGCAAGTTTAGAGTCTAAATAAAGCGGGGGGTCCAAGTTTCCTGAGCAGTGGATTTAAATACTACTAATACTAATACGGTACTTTAGTATATTGTATCACTTAAACTTTTATGGATCTATGACAAGTCTTCGATTCATCCAAATTTGAGGAGTGTTGCCGGGCTTTGGGAGGTAAAACCCCTTTTTCCAAAAAAGTATCAAAATAGTTTGATATTTGTGAGTCGGGTGAATAACATTGTTGAGGCAGGTACTCTTGTTATCACTTATATTTACGAGGCAGCAAACAAAGTCTTAGAGGAGTAAAGAGACATGACAGGGGCCCATAGACCCAAATTCTGCAAATCCAAGGGAAGTTTCTGGCTTAGTGCTCCATTGAGGAATGCCGCTTGGTGAGCAGGACCACACAACAGAAAATAAATACTTTTTGAATTTAACAAAGTGGAAGGAATTGGCCCAGGCAGGAAGAGAACAATGTTCAGAGATGATCCACATATCCACCCCAGGCCACTCTCTGTCACTAGGCGCCAGTCCAAGGACCAATGAAACATAAACCCAAGCAAGAAAGAATCAGATACACAGTCGCCACACTCACTGTGGTGAGCACCCGGAGCCCAGTGGAAAATATGCTGGGATCCCCAATTTCTGCTGTTTGGGTTTTTTTTTTTCCTCTCATTTGAATTGCAGTTTCTTTAACTGCAAAATGGAAAATTTCCTCACGATATCTTTGTGTGTTTCTATGTGTGTGTGTTGCTTACTTAAAAGGTAGTGGTGACAAATCGTTAGTATCAATGAAAAGTGCTACCACATTTGGGCTAACACACTCATAGTACAGTGATACCCATAGGTAGATGAGTAGAGGTCAGTGTGTGTGTGTGTGTGTGTGTGTGTGTGTACGTGCAAATACGTGAGCTGGGGATGGGGATAGGCATTTTCCTGGTAATACAGATACGTGATGTATGGGCACTTAATCATACATAGGAAGGAAAGGATAATAAGGAAGAGATAAATTTCTATTTCTACATCTTTAAGTGCCCAGACTCATTCCCACCTTTGCTCTTGAAAAGTACACACCATTGAAGTGCCAGTAAAACAATTTTAAGACTCTAAAAAAATATTAGGGTATCTATAAACATCAGTCTAAAAGACAATGCTCTAACAAATCAAACCCCAGATAACCTAAGAATATGAATAACAGTTTTCGAGAAAAATGAACTGCCAACATCTGACCTCTAAAAGAAGCAGGAATGTATGTGAAATTTGTACCAATCCAGTTTCAAACAGAAAAGATGAGGAAATGTATTTTCTGGAAATGTTCAGTTGTTGGGTCTTGGGAAAGAACTCAATTATCAATGAACTACCAATGGTTAAAGTATCAATTTCTGTCAAAGTAAACCACAATAAAGATTCCTTCCCAAAGGAGAGAACACCAAGAAAAATGGTTTTTGTGGAGAATCTCAACTACCATGTTTACTGAACTGAGGAACTGAACTCAATACAGTGAGGGTTAAATGTCAGCCTGGGCAGGGAAATTGGGAATTGGTGTAACAGGTGAAAAGTTCAGAATTTTCATTCACAGAGCAATGGTATAATTTATGTGGAGAGTGGAAATTGCACCTAATATAAAACCATCAGAAATAAATGAAATACATTTAAAGGAAACATGGTTATCTTCATTCACTTTATAAGACTTTGTCTTTTAAAAATCACCTTTAATCATTTTCTCTTTAGGTCCATAGGTTTAGGACCTATGAAAATGTTATTCTTTAGTTTTGAACATCTTACCCTAAAATCTGATGAATTCCCCTTCTTCTTTGTAAGACTCTATATAACCTGTGATAACAAAAAAAGTCTATCTTACTGAACACCAGCAAAATTCTTGGATAAGTTAGTCCTGAGTTCAGCAATCCACGTCACAACTTGACTGACCACTAACTGCATTAAATTGGCCCATAACGCAATTTATGTGGCTTTTTAGAAACAGCATAACAGTCCATCACTTAACATTAAACAGCATTAATTGATGGGTGCACTATTTTAGTCACCATAATAACCATGAGTAATTAATGAGTGACTTACTAAACTGCTTCTTGCAAAACAGATGAGCCAGGGTCTCAAATCTCCCTAGTGTGAGCCCATTTCCTAACCATCCATCTTAAAACTAAAAACTTGAAAGTTATCACAGCCAAACTTTCTGCCTTCGGGAAGGTAAAATACTATTCTCGTTTTACTCATCATACTCTTGCTACAAACCCTTGAGAATTATAATTAAAACAAGCATTTTACTTTTTCATGCTAAATGACCTCCTTTCGTACATCCAGTGGGTGTCTTGGCTTGAAACACTGCTTGAATGCACAACCTGGAAACTGTTGCAGAAGACAAATACTTTTCTTCCAACATGCTAACTATGTATGCTATAAATTATTCTGTTTTTTTTTGAATTACCAAACCTGTGATTAAATGATGGTTAGAGTACTCCAGTACTCATCTTTATCCATTAAGAATAAACAGTATTTTTTAAATGTCAACAAATGTGACCCTCAGTCCTCTGGAAACTTAAAAGAAAACCATTCTGTCTTAACTCGAAATATCCTTTAACAATTCGCCAAATCCCATGATCTTTCAAAAACTGAGCTAGGCATCCCATCTTTTAGGACTGACATACACACAACTTTCTCTAAGATTAAAAACGGTTTCCTTATTAATGAAGAGGGAATATTTGATGGGGCAAACCTTAGTCTCAGAGTGATTTTCTTTGAAATTCACATAAAACAAGATTACTTCCTTTCAGAAACAGTGAAATAATGATATCGTATGGATTGGAAAAAATAAAAAGCAATCGTCACTGTAGAGATAAAGTACCTTGGATTTCCAAACACTCTTAACTCAATACATTGAGCAATGAGCATTTTTAATAAAAGTTGGATTTGGCCCTGAGCTCAAAACTTAATTATCCCAAGTTTAAGCCTCTACTCATTGATCATCCTCTGATTTCAAGTCTGAAAAAATACATTCAATTGGAATTAGTTTCTCCTGAAACATTCCTAAAATGCATATATTCTTTGGCACTTGAAACAACATGGAAATATGTTATCTATTTCAGCAAACATGAATATGTTATGTAAATTATATTTTTTAAAAATTATTTAGAGGTTAGAGAATGTAGCCCCTGAATGTTATTCTCCAGAAAAATGTCACATGAACCAAAGATTCTAACGGATACTCAACTCCTTAATTGGGTTCAAATTCCTTGAGAACACCAAATGAAGTTTCACTGCCACTTAAATCAGAGCTACTTTATCCAATCATTTTTAAAAAGGAAAGGTTGGATCACTGTAGAGATAACTTATACATTTTTATAAAGATCGTTGTAGTATTGTGCTATTCAAGAAAAGGCCATATTGACTCATGGGTGCTTGTGAGGGTTATTTTATTTTTAGCAAGGGAAGTTAAGAATATTTTTTATATTTATATAATATCTCTCAGACAAGCATATGAGAAAACTTTGCAAACAACATCTTGCTTTATTTCTCAATATTCACAGGTGGAAAGAAAAAATTAAATCACACAATATTTTGCACATGAGAGAAATGAGGCAATGAGAAGGGATGCAAATTACTGAAGATACCTTATGGTTCCTTCTCTTATAATGCAGCAGAATCCGCCCGTGATATTTGGGGTCTGAAGATGTAGAATAACATTACGTCACAGGGCAAGGGAGGACCAGAACCAGAAATAGTGGCTCGGTGTTCTGTGGGGCTGAGGCATGACTGCTGTCACATGCAGGATGTACTAAAGATCCTTACTGAAAATGTCTCTCTGCCCCCAAGTCTTCAGACTCTACCATAATACTATTATTTTTTTAACTAAGCCTCTGATGCCCCTGGAGTCTTCCTTTAAAGGATAGCTCCTCATCTGGGGAGGAATCATCCAGAAGCCTCCTCCCCTTACTCCTTAGTTCCTCATTACAATGAATAATGTATCTATTTGTATCTTGGATTTATGGGACACGTTAGCATTTACCAAACATGTTAACCTATATCATCTCATTTAATCCACACAACCTTATGTGCTATTACGTTTCCATTTTAGAAATGAGCAGTTTAAAGACTCAAAGAGCCTAGAGCCCGAAGCAAAGCCCACTGGCATTAACACGTGGCATTATACTTTCAGCATTCCATCAGCTCAATAAACACTAGAGTCCCCATCATGCGCCAGCAGTGGGCCATGGAATCATCAATGAACCCAGGATTGCTCCTTCCACCCAGAGACCTGAGGCAGATCCCTTGGCCTATAAGACAAGGCTAGCAATATCAGCCCTACCTAATTCCCCGAGTAGAATACAGCAATATAATTAATGTGGAAGTGATCTGAAAACTGCAAAGAGAGCTAAACAAAATAGAGATGTTGCTATTCACGCCTTCCTGGGAATGAGGGTGTCAGATTGCCTTCAACTTGATCAAAGCCAAGGGCTGCAGGAGGTTCTGACTATCTGATAATACAGAGATCTATTAAGGGGCAAGGGAAGGAGGAGCAGAAGCAGCAAACCTCCTTCCAGACATGATGAAATCTAAGTTCTTCCTTGGGAGAATGATCTCTGGATGCTAACCGACATGCAGACAGGGGGCTCAGATACGCACCTGCACAAAGCCGAAGTTAAGGGCAGGGCTGAGCAGAAACACCATGAGATTCAAAGATACTGAAGAGAAGACCTAAGTGCTCTAGACATGGCTCAGGTCTGAAGGAACTGCCAAATTTAATGGGCTTAGAATTCAGAGCTATTACCACATCAGGAAATAAAAGCGGACATATGTCTGAATCATGGTGGTTCATCAATTAATAAGATTCTTTTTGTTTCTTTTTACATTTTTACATCTCTACAATTGGGATGAATCAATACAGTGGCACATCCATCATAACTATCCATATTCTCTCTTTCTTACGAATATGTCAAATAGCAGTGCATCTTAAAATTGATGGTATATTAAATTCAGTTAATGAATATAGGATATTTTCAATGACCTGTTTTGAAACCTCTGCAAAGGGCTGCTTTCCAGTCATGCAGAGTGACCATGCTGTCTTATCTGCATAGGACTTTCAATGGACACACTCTGTTCAGCCTCAGGGTTAACCTTCCCTCCACACTCCAGTCCGGTGGGCTCTATGAATCTAGACTAACTGCAGGAAGCAGCAGCCAATTTCCCAATGCAGTGACAGGGTGGCTGGGATCAAATCGCACCACCTATCTGTTCTTGAGTCCTGTGATTGGCCTCCCTTAAAACTCACTCGCCTTCTTTTTGAGATTCTGTACATAGCCAAGCTTCCATTACAGCCCTACTGGTGCAGCTACCTGGATCTGTCTGTCTCTGCTTCAGGAAGACCATTCCAAAGCTGAGCTTTGAGAAACACACTGAGGGTTGTCAATATCCTGGCTCGTTTGCCTGCCACCATTCATGTGGTTCTAGCTCTCTCTCATCTTCTCTGTCAGAGTTCAGCCTGGCCTGTCTTCTGACCACGACAGAAAAATCATGGGAAACCTACCTCGCCTCCTGATCTACTCTCAGTAGCGACTTCTACAGCAAACGTAAGATTCATCTCCAAACCTTACAATTTGAACCCATCGCAATGCAATGCAATTCTATGCCACCCCACGCATTTGTCATATAGCAGACACCTGTCATAAAGCATGTGACCCTGTTTGGTCTGACATAAAGAAGCTTGTATAAAATAAGATACTCAAAGTGAAGAAATGAGAACCTCTAAATCTCAGGAAGAATCAAAAGGAAATGCACCAACAAGTCGCTCAAGAAAAAAAAAAAAATTGGAAAAAAGAAATATTAACCACCCATAGAACTATGTGGGAAAAGTCTGTGTAAACAACAACTAGCAATCGCTTTGTTTTTCCACATCAAAATCGCTTCTAACACCATATTGTCACTATCAAGTTAGTTGATGCCAGACCACAGCACTGTCACACACACACACAAACACATACACACGCACACATGCACGCACACTATCCTTTCTAAGAGGCTTAAACTGTGAATGAAAGATACAGTTTCAAATCAAAAACAATTTAAGTGAGTATAATCAATTACTTCATTCCCTGGAGCCTCATTTCTTTTTCTTTTTTTTTCCTTTTCAGAGCTTGATTCCCCACTGCTTTCACAGGCCAAATTCCAAAGGCCTCTCCTGGGGATCCTACCCGAGCCCAAAGTGTGAATTTCTTATCAAAATTCAACCCCAAAGCATTTCCTTGCACAAGAGAAATAGTACATGAGTTTCACAGGAAACCAGGTTGCTCCATGATTTTATCTCGGATTCCTGATGTTATTTAAAGAGATCCCACAGGAAAAGCCTCCCTAACGACCAGTTAAACGAGAGACAAATAACCAGTCAAGATATTCCTTGATAAGATCCTTAAAAATTATCTTTAATCGATGCCAAATATGAACAGATCATAAAGTGACAGAAGCAAGTAAAATTGCATAGATGAAAACTATGCGCTTCAGTTAGGTTCCCATTCATAACATTCAATGTCCTCTACCTGACATATTCGACAGGGAAGGGGAAATGCACAGCAGGTGAAAATGAGACACATCCTTAACTCGAGGTGTAAGCAACTGGCAAACTCAAGAAATAAGGTGGTGCTTTTTCAGCTTCAATGGTTTGTTGTCCTGATGGTGCACTTTAAATTAATACTACTACTCAATTTTTAGTTTTTAACCTTGGTAATAGCGTATCTTTAATGTTAGAGGTATGTCATATACAGTCCTTGCTGGCAGCTTACGGCTGCTGCCACGACAGCTCCCAGCCAGTGCACTGAAGAGAAGAAAGGTGTTTCTGCAGATTTTGGAGAGGAGACAACTTTTGACCTGGAACCTCTTGCAAGGGGTCTTTTGTGTTTTGTTTTCTTTTCTTTCCTCACACCATTTCTTCTTCTTCTCTGATTATGGTACAAAACTCTTCTATACTCTGTGAAGTGTCATGTCATAAAAAGTAAACTCCTAGTTAGCTCCTACATAAAAATCACTGGGACTAGGGCTAATTCTCCTTAAAGCTAATAGTCCTGAGGTCAACAAGGCCTCCTCACCCCTTATGTACACATTGGACTTCCCAAGAAAGCCCATGGTCATTTTGCCTGAGCAAAGAGACTGGCATTGGATCCCAAGACTTTTGAGACTTACACCTATACCCTGAATGAGTTCGCACAGTGACCCAAGGTAATGCAACAGTTATGGGTAACAACTCAGCTCCTGCTCACTTCTTTACAAAAACGATAAGTAACGTACATTCTTCGGAGGTTTACCTGAGTCATGCTGAACGTGTCCGCATATACCCTGAAATTCCGTGATATAAATATGAATATTAATACACCGCATGGTGGATGAGAGACCTCCCTCTGAGACTGCAATTCAGCTTGGGTTGTGTCTGGTTTACAAATTTTCATTTCTTTAGTTGTCTTCTTGAAATGAACAAGAACATCAAAAGACTTCATCTTTCCTTGACGAAACGGGAAAGTAAAATGGCTGTTTGGCAGTTTATATTCTTTCTAACAATTCTATACTATGGATGGTTACCACCCACCAATTCTCACCTCTCCCAGGAATGAGTTGTCCCTGGAAGAAAATGGGGAACTGCCTTCGGCTGATGTGCTCTTTCTCCTTTTTGTTCAAGGCGATCTACCAAACAAGGAATTCAATTGTAAAATTGCTAAAAAGCATGTGTTTTGAGGTCTCCTATACTAAATGGGAGGGTTAAGAAACTATTTTTACTGACTTTTCAGATGTTAACCAGTTTGGAAAACCTGTAACTCTGTACAACATAAAGAAGGCCCTTTATGGACTAAACCAAAGTTCTCCTTAAAGAAATCTGCTCACTTACCATTTACATGTTTGCCTCTTTGTTTTCTGATTCTCAAGTGAGTCAAGATTATGGTATCACCTGCGCTTTGTTTCCACTACAGCGGAATCTAAACCTACCGTACGATTTCATTTTGGAGAAATGACTGTCCATCAGCCGTATTCCAGAAGAATATGTCATTGGTTCATTTGATTTTGCTAGGCTAACTCACTAACACACTCCAAATAAACTGCTTTAACTGATAATCCGTACTCAGTTCTCAAGGGGGGAGCGAGGGAGGGCTGTGCACGGATGGGGAAGGGGAGATGCAAAAACAAAAAGCCTTCCTGGCTACAGTCTGTCTTCTCTAAATCTGAGGACAGAGGGAATTAATGTCTTTGGTCTCTCGAATTCAGATCACTTGAGGTGATTCAACCACTTCAGAGATGCTGGGATGGCTAACAGCCCTGGTGGGACCCAACCCTTCCACTTGCCACCCTATTGAACTAGGGCCCCGAAACACTGGAAGAGCTGAGCTATGGCTATTAGCAGGTGAGGAGTCTCTCCTTCTGGAGAAAACAAGTATTCAGGACATGAGCCATTAAAGCTCAAGACCGAGGACGGGGATTCAAAGGTTAAAAGCCCACTAAAATAAAATGAAGTAAGTAAACCAAAAGATAGTCATTCCTTGATAGGCAGTTTCATTAAGTGCACCTTCAGGTCTACAAAAACATTTCAGCACATTACAGTGCAAGGGGTAAGAGCTTTGTCAAACTTCGCATGCCTATGCTACACAGACAATCCCTGTACTCCATTCCTACTGACTTGGTTGCAAGGAGCTACAGATGGATAAGCAGCATTCATTTTCCCCCTACCACCAAACTTCGTAACAACTCATCCCAGATCCCAGGCTGACAGGCTCATGCATGCAGCACTTTTTTCCTGTAACACGTGCAGAAGAACCCCAGTCCGGCGAATCTATGAGAGGTATACCAGGTAGCCAAAGCCAGTCTTATCAGTCTTGGTCCCATTTTTCTCATCCTCTGACCCATCCATCCCATAGTACTGAGTGGATTATTGCTGTTGACAGGGTGCAGCGTTTCAAGTTCTGTGTGTCCTAGACCTCAAAGTCTAAATAAAAGATCAAGATATCCCCAGAAATTTGGGGGAGGTTGGCTTTTTTTCCCAACTGGAGACTTTTAAGCAGGTAGGAGAGGAATAGCCAGGATGAGTCAAGGTTCAAAAGAGAAGGAAACATCACAGGGGAGGGTTTAATGCCCTGTGGTCAGATGCTGTGCAATCCTTGGCCCCTTCCTTGTCTTCCGTGATGTTACATCAGTCTTACAGATTCACAAAAGCCGCACAGGAAAACAAAATATCCATGTTCTTTCTTTCAACTGAGTCAGCCAGCCTGGGTGTTACTCTAGCTTCTTGGTTTATTGCCTCACTGCTAGTTCTAGGATAAGGTGGGGGAAGGGATGGAAGTAACAGGGAAGATTTCCAGAAGAAGCAGGGCAGGAATGTAAGGTGGGCAGCAGCAGGCAGCCACATGCTAAGTGCAGAATGAAGATTCCCCACCTTGGTGTCCTTAAAAAGGCTGGGAGTGCCTCTCCATTGGTGGACAGCTGCTGGGCCCCTAGAGGCCTATGTTATGTGACTCTCTTTCAGCTAGACTCGGGGTCCCCACCATTCTCTGGGCTGAGTGCCTGGGGCAGCGGAAGTGAGATGCTCAGTCTGTGAAGTGACTGCCAGGTGGGAAGATCACAGGAGCATCATAGAAAATATCTGAAGGGAGTGGGCCAGGAGGGAAGGCCCAGGAAAGGTTATTATGAATTCAATGTTCCCACATCTGCACTGATGCCCGAAAAGATCAGACAATCAGAGATCTGCAGGGTGCTGTTGCTAACAGAGGAGAAATAAGGAGCTTTGCAAGGAACACCACACTGGACCTCAGGAAGCCTTGCGTGTCTAGAGTGGCCCTTGACCGGAAACAAATTCCCAAAAACTTCATATTGGCTTCTGGTGGAGGAGAGGGAAAAAACGAGTTCCCGGTTCATGTCCAGTTCGAAGATGGGTCTCAGGTCCCAGTTTACATCCCAGATCAGGCTGCCAAAGGGACCAAGTCCAGCGGATGGCCAGAGAGACAGCACCCTCCTGGATCTCTCCTCTCCCAGGTTTAGGATGTGTGGTCTTCTCACAGTGGTGAAGTGAGACAGGGAGGGTGGAAAAAGCAAAAGCAAAATATCTGTGCCTCAACCCTTCCTCCCTTTTGTTACATAACATCTCAGCTGTATTAATGGAGGCACTTTCTGCAGTTCACTGTGGGTACAGGATAAAGGCACTAAGCAACTATTAAATCAATTGGTTGAGTTTCTTCAGGGAGCTTAAGGGGAGGGCTGAAGTCTCTACAGACTTCAAATCATGACTGCAAAAAGAAATCAGCTCTGCTTTGGATGCATACAAGAGATAAACATGTTCATTTACATCCTAAGAATGCACCAAAAACATGCAGTATTGCACCTTTTTTGTTTGTTTGTTTGTTTGTTTTGCTTGTGTTTATTTTCAGCTAGAAAGAATACTTGTTCTTAGGTGTTGCTATATATACCTTGATGACTTATTTAGTTTTCCACATAGCTTCCCTTTAAGGGATGGGCTTATTGGTCCTCTCTCTGCCTACACCTGCACAGACACCTGACATTTCCCTGAGCAAAGGCAGGAAAATCAACTGAGTGCCCCCCACCCCCCACCCCCCATTATTTCTTTTGGGTCTTCATCCCACAAACTTGTAATTTTTATGATTTAAAATTTTTTCTTTACTGAAATCATGCATTAATTAATTCAAGGTACACCTTAATCAAATAGGCCATAATGCTGAATAAGAGAACATGCTTCGAGCTCCAAAAAGTTATTGTTCCCATCTGACTAACATATGCACTTGAATACAGTACTTTATTTACTAATAAAATAGTTAATAAATGAAGGAGTGCACTTTCGGTGAATGCAAATGAAAAAGGATGTATTTTTAGAAGAGTTGATTCCAAAGTAAGCTTATCCCTTAGTCTGAGTTAACGTTCTTGGCATGCGATTATAAAATAAATATGATCAGATTCAAACATGCTTACATTTAGTTCCATTTGTGCTCTCTTGCAATAAGGAGGCTAAGGTTTTACATCCAGTTCTGGAGGCCAGGGGTCAGAGTGCAGGACTGGTGAGAAAAGACCTGTGTTTGGCTCACCTGCAGTTGAGAAACTTAGCAGCACTGCAGACGAATCAATTAATGTAATTCGGTTATCTTTTTCTTAGAGAAAAGTTTGGATTAGAAGGGGAATGGGGCAGAGGGAAAAGCCCCAGAGACCAGGACCAGGATCAGATTTATAAGGTGCTTTATGAACCAGTCTTAAGTAATTGTGTGTGTGTGTGTGTGTGTGTGTGTTTTCACCTTGTCATATACAGTTAGGTTGGTCAAAATAAAAACAACATTTGTTCATTGCCCATTTTGGCCGGTATATCATGTTACATATAATACATCAGATGTACTGTCTTAAATGTGCTGTGCAGTTTGCAAAAGTTTTATAACGGAGTCCCATGCAAATTGAAATTTTATATTCCTAAACGATCATCTGGTTTTTAGTTAAAAGAAAAAAATTAAAGAAGCCAAAGGATTAAAAATGTCTCAGTATGGGGAAGCATATGAATCTTAGTTTACCTAGACTAGCTCATGGACTGAATTGTTTTAAACCAGTTTTAGAAAATACACTTTCTTTTCCCATTTTTTTAATAAAATGAAAATAGTTTCTTTTTTCCTGTATCTTGAAAGCTTCTGGTTCGTCATCCCCAAAATCCGCAATGCAACAATGCATTGACGGTTAAATAGAGCATTCGGAGACTATTTAGTAAAGTATCTACAAACAGTGATGTGAGTCACTAGGGTTTTTGTTGTTTGTTCATTTTTTTGTTTTGTTTTGTTTTGTTTTGTTTTTTTAAGTCTTTCAAGCTGCTAAGTGGGGCTTTTTGTTTGTTTGCTTGGCTTGGCTTTTTAAACATCGGTCAGTAGCTTGCTCTTATTAACGCAGTTTTGGTTAGCTGTGGTGCAATTGCCAGTTCTGATATTGGCCTGTCTATAATGGGCTATGCTATTATTCATATCCTCTTCGATCTCCATGTACTCAGATTTGCTGATAGTGGAGGAACTGCGCCGACTGAGGTCACTGTCGGAGGCTAAATTAGGGGAACTAACGTGGAGCAACTGAGCCTGCTCTTCCCCCTCAGTTTCTCGGTGGTAGAAATAGTTGAAATTGGACACAATGACAGGTACGGGCAGGGCAATTGTCAGCACACCAGCGATGGCACACAAGGAGCCCACGATCTTGCCTCCAATTGTCACAGGGTACATGTCACCGTATCCTACAGTGGTCATGGACACCACCGCCCACCAGAAAGCATCGGGGATACTGGAGAAGTGCGACTCAGCTTCTTCCGCCTCGGCAAAGTACACTGCACTAGAAAACAGTATTACCCCAATGAAGAGGAAAAAGATGAGCAGCCCTAGCTCTCTCATACTAGCTTTGAGGGTCTGGCCCAGGATCTGGAGGCCCTTAGAGTGGCGGGAGAGTTTGAAGATTCTAAAAACCCTTACCAACCGGATGACCCTGAGGATGGCCAGCGAGGTGGCCTGCTCGCCCTTCTGGTTTCCCTCCTGCTCGGCTATCTCGGTGCCTAGGGTGATGAAATAGGGGATGATGGCCACAATGTCGATGAAGTTCATGATGTTTTTGAAGAAGTCTGTCTTGCTGGGGCAGGCGAAGAAGCGCACCACCAGCTCAAAGGAGAACCAGATGATGCACAGGGTTTCCACGATGAAGAAGGGGTCCGTGAAGATGTTGGAATTGTAGACGACCGTGGTGTTGTCGATGCGGTGCACGGTGCCTGTGAAGTCCTTGTCATCCTTCAGCTCAGGTAGAGTCTCCAGGCAAAAGATGACAATGGAGATGAGGATGACCATGACGGAGACGATGGCGATGACCCGGGCGGGCCCCGAGCTCTCGGGGTACTCAAAGAGTAGCCACACCTGGCGCTGGTATTCCTTCTCCGGCAGGGGGCGCTCCTCTTCCTTGATGAAGCCCTCGTCCTCCCGGAACTTCTCCATGGCCTCCTCGCCCAGCTCATAAAATTTGATTTCCTCAGAGAACATGTCCAGGGGCACATTGACCGGCCTCCGCAGGCGGCCCCCGGACTGGTAGTAGTAGAGGATGGCGTCGAAGCTGGGCCGATTGCGGTCGAAGAAGTACTCGTTCCTCAGGGGGTCGAAGTAGCGCATGCGTTTCTTAGGGTTGCCCAGCAGCGTGTTGGGGAACTGCGCCAGGGTCTTGAGTTGCGTTTCGAAGCGCAGCCCGGAGATGTTGATCACCACGCGCTCGCAGCACTCGTGGTCGTCGTGCTCGGCCGGCCGGGGGTAGCTGCCATCCTGGGGGTGGCCCGGGGCGGCCGAAGCCTCGTCCACGTTCTCTCCAGACATCACCGTCATGGTGGAAGCAGGGCGCAGGGGTGAGAGACCAGGAGAAGGCCGGGGGTGGGAAGCAGCGGGAGAGGAGGGGTGGGGGGGACCCAAGCGCCCCCCCCACCGGAGTGTGCAGCTCCCCCACGCTCAGGGGGAGGGGCTTCGAAGCCAGCAGGTGGAGAGATCTGTGACTTCGCTTCTCCTTACCTTCCCCTCCACCCTGCCTTTTACTCAGTTTGGAATCCCCCTCGTCTGTAGCCCTAGGTGCAGCTTTTTGCCGAGGGGTGGGGTGGGGGGAGGACTGGTATATCTTCCCGCTCGGAGATGCCTTAGCGCAGTGCCATTCTAGCGGACCAGGCCATCACTTCGAGGGTCACCCTGTCCTCCCCTCCCTTCCGTGAGCCCTCCTAGGACCGGGTGCAGAGCCAGCTCAGCAGATCCCCTCGCCTGCCACCCCCTCTGCTTCTCCTCGGCTCTCCCCCCTCCTACCCCTCTTCGCCTGCCGCCTTCTAAGCTCCCACCAGGGCGATCGATGGACGCTGCAGAGAAATAGAAAGTGATACGGGGGTAGAAAATCAGAAGCATTCAGATGGGACGGACCTACAGACACCGAAGAGCACAGACCTCTAGCTTTTTTAGAAAGCAATGGACTTTTGCTAGGGTTAGCACATACACACAGACAGACACACGCAGACACCCGGAAATCCAAGTTTGGGCTCTTCCATCCCACTTTCCCCAATGCCCAACAACCGATCTGTTTACAACTTCGTTAAACTAAAGATCGGGAAAGCGCCGAGAGACGCTGGGGGAGTTCCAGGTCCCGGGCAGCATCCCCACACCCTCGGCTTCCCCCACCCCGCGCCCCTGCCCCCGCTTCTGCAGCCCCGGACTGGGGAGCCCCCTACCTGGCGGGCCGGCTTGGCGCAGGGCGGTGCTGAGTCGGCGGAGAGCAGAAGTCGGAATGCGGCAGGTCGCCTTTGCAGTACCCGGGCGGGAGCGGCGGCCAGAGCCGCGGCAGCATCCGAGAGGCTCCGGGGCAAAGTCGCCACCCTCGCCCCCTCGTCCTACGCCTCTTCAGTGGGACAATCGATTGAGTGAGCCGCTACGGCGGAAATGTCCGTTCCCTTCCCCCATTCTCACCCGTTGCCAGCAACCTAGAGACGCCGTCCTCTTGCTGGTGCAGGGAGTTCCGGAGGATGCAGGGCGGAAAAGCAAAATGCCACCCTCTCCCGAGGCTCGGAAGCAAATGACGATAAACAGCACTCTCGCCCCCTCCTAACACTATGGGAGCCCTTGATTCGATCCCGCAGGAGGCGGGCGAGCAAGAGCCTGGATCTACATGGCTCTCGGATCTCCTCCTCTTCCCGCACCCCAGCGTGGACCTAGCCGAGGCTACACGGCGCTCCGGGAGCCGTTAGGAGCTCCGAGTGGGGCAGGGTGCGTGCGGCGGCGGGTCCGCTCGGTCCATTTCTGGGCGCTGCAAGATCAGCAGAAACCTGAGAAAGCGCCTGGAATGCGGAGCAGCGATTGGCCCACTGGGGCGTGGGTTGGGGAGGGCGGGGGAGGGCAGGAGCGAGGAGGTAGATGGAAAATATGAGGGGGTGGCTTGGCAGAGGGGGGTTGTCATTCAGTTCCCACCCTTGCCAGCACAGCTTTTTCCTCCTCCTGCCAGAAAAGCCGACCACCAATCTACTTCCCTTATGGTGCACAGCCCCGCACACGCAGGCTCCCTGGCCGCGACCTTCCCCAGGAATCACACGTTGGAAATGGTCAGGTTCGACGCAATGCAGGCGGCGGTGTTCCTGGCAAAACTCCTCAGATGGGTTTGCGTTTGTGCAGTCCCACGGTAATCGGCTTCTGCCGCCATGCTCTGTGTGCCATCCCGCCCCTCCCGCTGGGGTCTCTCTGCAGGGGTGACCCAGCTTGTCTCCGCCGGACTGGGAGAGATGCGCACTTTGGGGAGAGCTCTGCAGTTGAGGATCAAATGGGTTTATCTATGTAGTGTCACTGCGAGGCAGTGGTGCTGAGTCTGTCCCTCCTTGACCTAGGATGGGAGTTGAAGTTTTCTTACGAGCAGATTATTTTGAAATACGGAGAATGCGATTTGTGGGCAACCAAAGGCTTCGTGGGTTTGTGGGGTTGTCTGCCAACTTGGTGCTAATTGGGACGAATCTGAGAAGCAAGTCGCCTGCCCACCTCCCACCTACGTCCCTCCTCCGGCAGCCCCTTTTCTCGGCCTAGTGCCCCCACAAAGCCTCTTGCAAGGCTTGCAACTTCTTCGGGAAAGGGTCCGCACGGAGGCGAAGGGCAACACGAGCCGGGGCGTGCGCCGTGCCCTCTGAGTGCGGCTACGGCTGCTCCCCCAGAGGCGCGGCGCCTCGGCGCCCTCAGCGCACCAGAAGGCAGCCTGCAGCTCTGGTACTTGGACTGCTACGGAGTCTCCAAGGAGGACGCAAGAACCCGGAGTCGCCGCTGATTGGCTCCCCTGCTGCTTTGGGACCACCCTTCCCACCATCGCGGATCGCGTTGCTTCCCGCCTACACCAGCCACCACTTTAACCAAAGCCAATGATTGTATCCTCCCCACTCTATTGTGGCTAGTGGAAAGCAGGGGCCTGTGCGGGATTGCCCAGGCAGTGCAAAGATCCTGGGTACGGAACTAGTTAAATCCCTCCTCCAGATTCAGACTCCAGCATTCCTTTCAGAAAAAGAAAAGTACTTGTTCCCTCCACTCCTCCGGATCCATACCCCGACTTTTCTTTTACGAACAATGAGTTCTCCTAAACTCCTCCGTCCCATATTAAACGCTGCCCGTTCCCCACCTTCCACACACAATATTCCGGTATCCTACAAACTCCGCGGTTCCCTGCCTTTCTGCGCTACTGCTTTATTACAGGAAGGAAGGAAAGGAGGGAGGGAGAGAGGAAAGGGAAGAGGAGGAAGGGAAGGAAAGAAAGGAGCTGTGCACTGAAACACTGTCAAGTCCCCGTTTCTGCTGTTGCTGTTGCTGCTGTTACAACCCCATGGGAAATTAGGCTACTAGACCTGATGAACGCTTTCCGACCATGTCCCAGCAATACTGGGCTTCCCTATCCTGCTTTTGCACCTCCCTCTGCCTGTGTAGCATCCTTCTTTCTTTTAAATGCCTCTAAGGCTGTCATCTCCCTAGCATCATGTGGTTTGCACTTGTCCCAATTCAGCATTTAGAGACTGTCTTACTAAAAATGATTTGCAGACTGCATGGGATCCCAGGTTCCTAAATTCAGGGTTTCATTAGGAGGCATAATAAAAACTGGAGGTTTGCACCATTCCTAGCAGGTGTGTTTAGAGCAGGACTGGATCTCCAAGGAACTGGAAGAACGATATTGAGCTAGGAACTCATCGTTCTTTTCTTGTTTTAGGGGGGAGGGAAGGGGGAGAGGAAGAGGGAGAGAATCTTAAGCAGACTCCAAAGTCCAAGGGAGACTCAATTTCACAACCCTGAGATCATGACCTGAGCCAAAATCAAGAGTAAGTCAGCTGCTTAACCGACTTAGCCGCCCAGGTGCCCCAGAACTCATCATTCTTGCTGCAAGCCCACAGTTGGTAGGGGTCTAAGGATATGTATTCACTCAAGTATTTGCTCAGTCCCAGCTTTGTTTCAGTCATATTCCAGCACTGCAGACAGTAATAACTATGACAGGTGACGTCCCGGAACTCACGGAGCTCACATTTTGGTGGGAGAGACAGACAATAAAAAAATAAACCACACAGTATAACATTAGGTCAAGGAAATTAAGAAAAGGGGATCTGGAGTAACAATTACAGATCTGCATGGATAGGAAGGGCCTTTGCAGAAGTAACATTTGGACAAAGAAATTCAAGAAGAGAGAGAACAGAGAATAGGAAAAACAGAAGCATAGATGTAAGAGCAAATGCAAAGATGCCAAGGCAAGCACAAGCTTAGTATATTTGGGAAACAAATGAGCACCAGTGTGCTTAGAAGGAAGTAATGAAAGAAGTGTTGTAGAAGGTAGGTCAGAAAAGTAGGCAGGGACCAAACCATGCAGAGCCTCTTAGGCCACTGTACGAATATTTCATTTAGTAATATAATATGTTCCATGTCGTAATAAAAGATGATTTGCCACTTTTAAAGATTATTCTGGCTACTGGAAACAAGGCGTGAGATTGGAGGTTATTAAGTAGCACAGGCAATGATGGCTTAAACAAGCAAGATACTGGTAGGCTTGAGAGAAGTGGTTGGAATAGAATTACATTTTGAAAATAGAGATGGTAGGATTTGGGATGTGGGGGAAAGAAACATTTCAAGAACATCTCCTAGGTTTGTAGCCTTAGTAACTAGGTGGATGGTGATGTCATTTACTGGAGGAGTGGATTGGACAGCTCCTCTCTCACCAGAATGTGAGCTACACGAAGTCTTGGACCTTGTGTGTCTTGGTTATTACTGTATTGGACAGCTGAGGCCTCTCCTCAGATGCTTTCCGCCTTCCCACTCTTCCTGCCCTGTGGTCACTTGCCCTGCCTCAGCTGCGGCTGGAACAGCCAGCCGTGCGTGGGCAGCAGAGGTCTGCCTCCTGAGGTTGACCACACCGGCATGATTTGGGTTTCTCAAGACTGGAAGAAGGTCGAGGTGAACAACACAGCCATTTGGAGGCATTAACTCAATGGACCAGTGGGAGCTTGCCCAGTAGGAGATAGGACATGTGATGGAGCCTAGAGATAAATTCCTTCTCCTTTAATCTTTTCAGAGACAAACAACCAGACAGTGTAGTGACAGGGCTGCATCCCTTTGTGCCTCATCAAGCATTTGCCAGCTTGGTAACTCACCACCTTGTATTTGTACCCTAACTTCCTCATCTCACTTCCCATTTTCCTTACTCTCATTGCGTGGGGATCACACCTTCCATTAAACCATAAGTCTTGTCTTGGGTTCTGTCTTCTAGGGAACCCAAGCTGAGGCAGAAGGAATCCAAACTTCAGTTACGTTTGAGCTATCTGTTAAATATCCAAATGAAGATGTTGAGTAAGAAGTTGGGTATGTGAGTCGAGAGTTCAGAGCGAAGGTCTGGGTAGACCAGGGTTTGTCAACCTTAACACGTTCATCTTTGGGATGGATCCTTTTTGGTTGTAGAGGACATTTTTGTTTTGCTGTCCTGTGAAGTTTAGGATGTTCAGCAGCATCCCTGGCCTCTACTCACTAGCTGCTAGTAGCACCTGCTTCCAGTTGTGACAACCAAAAATGTCTCTAGACATTGCCAAATGTCCCCTGAGGGACAAAATCACCCCCACTAGGAATTACTGGGGTTTATGGTAGTTAAAGCCAGAGCACTGGACTAGAGCACTTGGCCATGAAGGTAGAAAGAGAAGAGGAAATGTTCAGGAATTGCACCTCAGGATATCCTAATTTTAGGAGCCAAAAACAGAGGGAAGAGCCAGTAAAGAATGACTGGTAAGGTAGGCAAACCAAGATAGTGTAGGGCCTGTCAAAGAAAATGAGTAGTATTTTCAGGAAAGACAGATCAATTTTGTTAAATACTGCTGATAGAATAAACAGAATGAGGAACTTGCAATTGACTATTGGATTGAGAAAATTTGACTTGATAAGAGATTGAGAGAGAAGAACTGATTACAGTGGGGAAAACTCAACTCTTGGAATCTGGGGGTCAATGGGGAAAAGAAAAATGAAATAAAAGCTGAAGGAAGATAAAGAGGAGAAAGACTTTTTTTTAAGATGAGAGCTATTACAACACGTTCGTATGCTGATGGGAATGATTCAGTAGAAAAGGAAAAATTGTTGATGCAGTAGAAAGAGAAAAATTGGAGCAATGTTCTTGAGAAGGCAAAAGGAGAATGGGATCGAAGATCCAAAAGAAGGGGTTGGCCTCGGAAAAGGACAGTTAGTCTATAGGAAATGGAAGAGGGAAAGCAGAGTTCAGACACAAGTAGTTTCGTAGATTTGGTTGTGAGGATTGGTAGACTTTTACTTATGCAATCAGAAGTAATTTTCACAGTGAAAAGGGAAGCAAAGTCATCAACTAAAAGTGAAGATGAGAAGGAGGTCTTGAAAGATGGGGGGAGGGGCAGGGAATATGAAATAACCACCCAAAAGAATAGGAAAGTGAAAGGATTAGGAAATGTAGCAGGATTGCCTGGCAATACCACGCTCACTTACGGTGAGGAAACATGCATTTCAGTGATCAGTCCCTGGGTATTTGAGATAAACTTGGAAGTGAGTCATTATAGAATTAGTTCTGATGATCTTTTATGGGTAAATGTGAAACTAGTTCTAAATATAACCTCCTTCTTAGGATGGATCTCTTAAGTGCCAGGTAGTGGTAAGGCAAGATAAGACATGAGAAGTGGTCTTACCAGGCAAGGATATGCCCATGTGGACTCACCTTAGATTCTGCTGAGGGCAGTGTCACCAGCAGAGGAATGGAGGTCTTTAAGGTATGAGGTATAATTGTAAATAGTAAAATAGAACCACTAGCAGGCAGGAAGGAAAGTTCAGAAGTTCGCCAAGGGTTTAAGGTGACAGTGAATGGTATGGATGCCTCCATTAGTCAGGGGTCCCCTTGATGACATTGGGCTTATCTATGGATGGATTCCAAGGGTCTGTGAACCTTCTCAAATTTTATACACATTTTTGGTACATGTAAATAATCTTATTTCTGAGGACCAGGTCCAGAATTGATTTTTTTGTCAAAATCTCAAAAGGAGATTATCCTGGGAGAGTTAAAACCTCAGTTTTTAAGTCAGAGATGACTTCTAATTCAATCGCTCAACTCTTAGACAAGTCACTCCAAGCATTTCACATTTTTGTCTCCTTATTTGTAAAATGTGGTGTCTATATCATAGGCTGTTGTGAGGATAAGGTACAAATGGAGTACTGATCAGGAGTGTCTGGCATAGAGTTAAAGTTCAATGAAATGCCAACTTCAAGAAAAAGCAACCAGAGAGGTCAGGAATCATTGCATGAGACAGATTTTTAATAAACATTCACTGAAGGCAGAGCAGCTCCTAGAAACTCAAGAATAAGAAAAAAGAACAAATGTAATGCCTACCATTGAGAATCCGTATAGCCAACTTCAGTTTTCCACCATACCAGAAGAGCTGGTGCTAGACATTTCCTATCACAATAAACAACTAGAAAACTGGATAAAATACAGGAGGCAGCCCTGGGCAGTAGGCAAGATGGAACTTCTCATTGTTAAGTTAGTTTGAGTTGAGCTCGCTCATTAAATCTCATTAAAGGATTTCTCACTAAGGATTTTTAAAGAGACTTGCAAAATATTATGGATAATATTTGGAGATATGATTTAGATGCAGGGGCTCATGCCAGTTATAACTCCTTCTGATAATGGAAGTCAAAACTTAAACCCAAATGGCTTACATTTAAAAAGATAATTCACTGGCTAAGAAAACTGAGCATGTTGGGAACAGATCTGGAACTTCAGGAAAGGCTATATCCAGCACTCAGCGTTTATGGCCAGGATCTTTTTTTTTTTTTTTTTTTTCCTCCATTTCTCCATTTCCCTTTACGAATGCACACTCTATTCTCCAGCATGGCTACCAGAAACTCCACAGGCTGTATACTTTGTGTCTGGTAGGAAATAAGTCCAATTCTCTGATGGCTCAAATAAGAGCTTTGGAGTTAAGTCTTAGTGACCCTGATTGTCCTGACTGGTGGTGTTTACTCATCTCTGAGCCAATCACTGCAGCCAGGAAATTGGGATGTACTGACTGGATTAAAGAAATCAGGGCTCTTCCCTGGAGATGGGATGTGGGTAATCTCACCCAAACTATGTGGAGGGAAATTCCAGAGTGCTGGTGAAAAGGGTAAGAGAGAACTGCACGCTAAGGAGGTAATAAAGAGAGCTAAGGGTGGCTCTCAGCACTTGGGCATCTGGGAGAGAAATGCACTTCAGGAAGAGAAGGGAACACTTCGGGAAGGTCAGTTAATATAAGCAATATGGTGAGATGTAGGTCATTGGTTGTCTTAAAAAAGCAGTTTCAAGGGAGTAGTGGAAACAGATGCCCGATTGTAGTAATCAAAGAATGAATGGAGTGGGCAAGTGATGTTAGGACGAGTAAGCATTCGTTGAAGAATCTTGGAAATAGAAAGCAAGAGAGAAATAGAGGTAACAGCTAAAGGGTACTGTGAGATTGAGGAAACTTTTTTTGTCTTTAAAATGGGAGAGATTTGAGTATGTTTAAATGCTAAAGATGACAAGTGGAGAAACTATGATTGAAGATGTAGGCTAGAAATGGTGTAGTTAATGGAGCAAGATTCCTAGGAATGATGAGTAGGGCAATGCAGGGTATAGCTAGAAAAAGTAATCTTAAGGGCGAGTAAAGGACTTTTTTTCATTGTGATAGAGTGGGAAGAGGGGAGGACTGATGGAAATGCATTACTGCATCTGTGATGGGAGAGTAAATTCAGGAAACTCGGGGATAGTCCATCTGAAGTTTTCTAGTTCTCAGTGAAGTAGAAAATATTAACCTACTAATGGACATACAACAGGAGACCTTGAAAGGTAGAAGATAGTCACAAAGAAGAGTGTTTAGGAAAACATATGGAACCCTCCCATTTTGTCACATGTCATCTAGAAGGTGCCATAGTCTAATACCATAAAGACCCAATCTTCTTATGGTCAATCATAAATATAATCAGAATCCAATGACTGGGTAATATATTTCTTAACCATTGCCCATTAGATAACTTTTCAATTTAGTCAGACTCCTCAGTTGGAATCTCAGAATTCACTTTTCCCCTGGTTGTTCCTGTCCTTCTTGTTTACTCTTCTGGCCTCCTTTCAGGACCCATCCTGCCTTTCTTCTATCTTGTCCTTTGGGTCTGAACCTATGTTTACGTGTCTCCCAACAGGGCAGTGGTGATATCCTCCGAAAGAATCACCTCAAGGAAAGCCAACTTATGTCTTGCTAATGATGATCCCCTCCCATACTGAACCAAATGTGCTGTTTTGGAAAAGCCCTCCCCTCTTCCCAGAGATGAGATGCGGAAGGATGAAGGAACGAAAAGTGCACCTATACCTGAGTCACAAGAAAGCATTGAGGCCCTATTGAGGTCAGAAACCAGGAATTTGAAGAAATCCCAATTTGTGTGTTTGTATAGGTTTTCTCCAAAAAAGCTTCAGCATCTCAGATGTTAAATAGAAAAGGAGGTTGGCAGTATTGAAGGTACAAAAAAAAAGTTGTTAAAATGATGTGTTTGTCTAGCAGGTACAAATAGATTAGAGCATCAGAACACAGATTATAATTTCTAACCAAAAATACGTATACTGGGAATGTTTACTTCTCAAAACATTCTGAGATAAGACTGCATCTGCCTGATGGCATAGAGCTTTAAGGTCTTTGCTGCCTTATTTTCTCTGTGTTGCAGCAGACCCAAAAATGCTTTCAGAGGTAAAATTTCCCCTGCTCTAAACATTCCTTTAACCCTATAACTTAACCAAATTGCAGCCATAAAACTTAATATTCATGAAACATTGTTGGAAAGACATAAAATACAGATTTTTTTCTTAGAGCCTCACTCTCCAACGCGATAGCCACTAACCACATGTGGCTTCTATATTTAAATGAATTAAATAAGAGTTAAAGTTCAGTTCTTCAGTCCACTGGCCACATGTTCAGTGCTAAATAACCGCATGTGGCTGGTGATTGCCACACTGGACGATGCAGGTATAGAACATTTCTACCATTGCAGAAAGTTCTGCTGGTCAATGTTGCTTTAGAGCTTCTACACTTGGGTCGGTTTAGGCCTTCAGGGAGGTCTCTAAATGGCAGTGTGGTTCATTTCCCTCGTACAATTGCTCTTATCCCTTTAGCTTACAATGAGGAACATTATCAGATAACATCCTATAAATTCATGGTGGTAGCTATTGTCAGAACCTTGTGAAGGGTATCATTCACCATATTATATGGTATCTTCTTTTATAGGGGTCCCTCAAAATCTTATTTTCAGTACCAGACTTAGGAGTCTCTTACACATTGCATTGTGATTCTTATAGTTGATTCATTTGCCTTACTGTCTTCAGGCAAAACTTAGAGCCACATTTGCAGCCTTCCTTCAGCAACCAAATAGGACCCCTGGCGTGTGTGTGTGTGTGTGTGTTTTCTGCCTTCATTTCCCTACACAATTTATTTTATACTTCTGGGGTGCATGTACATTTCAAACTACCGAAATCTTTCCTGTCATGGAAGTAAAATATAAGTAAACAGATCCATTATGTGCATACATGTACACCTGCATGCATGCGATTATCTTTCATTCACAATTCCGATATGTGTCCTTGGGTTGAGAACATTAGCAAAAACAGTCTCTTAAACTTAGCCTTAAGTTTAAGCATCCTAACTCATTGTTTCTGGTCTGTTTCTCAGCCACCCTAGTACAATGGTCTAGTACATTGTTATACATAACAAATCAGTCATAAATGAGGTGTCAGTGTTATAAGACAAATATTTAAACCTGTATCAGAGTATTAGGTTTCTGAACACCTCTTCCACAGATATGTAGCTGTTGCTGGTAGTCATAGGCAGAGCAAGGATCTGGCCTGCATTGTGGTAACTAATGGTTTCCAATGTGAATGCAGTGTTTTTATGAATAGTATACAATTAAAAAAAAATTCCAGTGATATGCAAGCAAAATACTGTTGCTCTGACTTTACACAATGGAAACTTCTAACATGCTCCTCTCAACTCCCTCACCGATTAAGTGACATACATTTTACCCACATGCTGCATTAAGGCACAAATGAGTACTATGTTTAATTATCCAGCATAGAGATAGAGATGTCATAGAAAGATTGAATTCAGAATCTCCAAACCAATTTTGCTCCTTCTCATAAGAAAAAAGCTCTGAATGGTTTGCACTTTTCTTCCTTTTATCCCTCTTATCAATTAACTCTTTGCAGTACTGAATACTTACTAGGGATGTGTCTTTTTTCTGTGGAAAAGGCAAGAAAAAATGCGTTGTGCATATCTTCCATAAATGTATAACCTTCTTTGTTGGAGACAAGACTTATATGCATGTAAAATGACAGCTTCCGAAGGCAGTCAAGTGAGTGGTTCAATCTATCATATTCTATGAGGTGTTTAGGATGGGGAAAGACAGGAGCTGATCAGGACAGCTGGGCAGCTTTGCAGGAGCCATGGTCTTCAAAGGATCCTCAGAGCAGAAGAGAAGGGTGCAATTCACAACAGAAGGAAGGCCAGAGCAAAGAGGCAGACTTGGGAATGTCCTCTTTCAGGGGACAATGGACAGGTCACGCTGGCAGAAGCACACTCAAGCGAGATGCTAATGAGCAGGGGAATAGGCAAGAGGGAAATGAAAGACCAAGGAGAGGACTGTGAAAATCCTACCCGCTCAATAATTCACCCTTGAACAACCAAATGTCATCAGTACTCTATCGTTTTTAGGCTCAGAAGGAAAATAAGAGCCAATTTGCAGTTTTCAGTGATATAGTAAAAGAAGGTAGGTTCTTGACAGCAGTTATCATCCAACACATGGTAATGAACTGTCTTAAATCTTTATCTTTGTACTAAATACCTTTCAAACTTCTGTCTTATACATATTTTTTAATTCTCAGACAAATCCTTGGAGGTAGGGAAGGCAGGTATTTATTATCTTAATATGATAAGAACACTGAGTAGGAAGAATTCACGTGGCCTTGACTCATCCATGTTCATATGGACAATGGTGGACCAAAGCAGCAAACACAGGCTCAAACTCCCAGCTTAATTATTTTCCCACTGCACCATACTGTTTTGAATTGCTGCTAATTCCCTTTCATACATTTTGAGCTTAAGAGTCTACTGTCATTGACCTTGGGATTTTCTCTTTAAATACCACATCTATGAAACACACTAATTACAGGAGGAGAATGGTTTATTCAGAACTTTCTGATTTTGAAGGAAATATGTGATAATTAAGAAAGATTGGTCATACATACAGATATTTCTCCAAAGAAGACATGCAGATGGCCAACAGACACATGAAAAGATGCTCAACATCACTCATCATCAGGGAAATGCAAATCAAAACCGCAGTGAGAGATCACCTCACACCTGTCAGAATGTCTAAAATCAAAAACTCAGGAAGCAAGTGTTGGCCAGGATTTGGAGACAAAGGAACACTTCCACACAGTTGGTAGGAATGCAAACTGTGCAGCTACTAGTTTGTGGAAAACAGTATGGGGTTTCCTACAAAAATAAAAAATAGAATTAGCATATGATCCAGTAATTGCACTATGGAATATTTACCCAAAGAATATGAAGACACTAATTCAAAGGAATATGTGCACCCCTATGTTTATTGCAGTGTTATTTATAATATTATATAATTATTATATATTATATTATTATTATAAATTGTAATATTATATTAATACATTAATATAATATATATTACATAATATTATATAATTATTATATTATAATATAATATAATATTCCAATTTATGGAAGCAGCCCAAGTGTCCAACAGTAGATGAATGGATAGAGATGTGGCCTATACACAACGGAATATTATTCAGCCATAAAAAAGAATGAAAGTTTGCCATTTGCAACAACATGGATGGATCTAGTGGGTATAATGTTAAGTGAAATAAGTCAGTCAGAGAAAGACAAATATCATATGATTTCACTCCTATGTGGAATTTAAGAAACAAAGCAAATGAGCAAAGGGGTGGGAGGGAAGAGAAGAAGAGAAAACCAAAAAACAGACTCAACTCTAGAGAACAAACTGATCATTACCAGAGGGGAGGTAAGTGGGAGGGATGGGTGAAATAGGTGGAAGGGAATTAAGAGTACATTTTTCATAATGGACACTAAGTAATGTACAGGATTATTGAATTACTATATCGTACACCTGTAACTAATATAACACTGTATGTTAACTATATTGAAATTAAAATTTAAAAAAAGAAAGATTGATCATTTGTTCTGTCTTCCTGGATTTTTCGGCTTTAGAAGACATGCCTCTTCCTTTTGGCTAATTTGGATTCTATCCCGCCTGAAGACAAAAGATAGGCTGTTTGACATCCTGGGGACATTGTAAGCTGCGATGATGCTGTGATTCTTTCCTCTAACAGTTGGCTTGGATGACACTGTCAGGAGTCCAAATCTCTTATTTAAAGTGCATCAGAGAGAAATGCAGCTGGATGTAAATAATGTGTATATGTGGAATAACAATGTAAATATTTTATGGACTGCAGCACAACAGAATTAAATACTTTCGCTTGGACAAATGAATTTCATCTTCAAAGCCACTGCAAAGAAGCTTATGCATTGGGCACGATAATTTTGCAAATAACTGAGCATAGTGTGGTGTTCATGTAATTCTGCATATCTCCAAAATCTTAGCGTCTTCTCAGCACTGTAGGGAGCAGCCTTACCTGTTGTTCTTAGGAAAAATCTTTTCTCTTGGCAAGCTGATAGATTATGCAACTCGTCTATTCCAGTAATTAACTAATTGAGTCATATTTGTTTGTTCTTTCTGAGCTGTTATGCTTCCATCTGCCTTTACTCTCTGAGAAGTGTCCAGTTATTACTTCCTCACCTCAGAGCAATGACCCATTTGATTATGACCCAGTTCCTAAAGGTAACTTTATTGACCAATACCATCACCCCTTAGAGTTCATTTCCCAGCCCTTATTCAGACTTTGACCCATGGTGCTCTCAGACTCAGATGCCAGAAGTGTTTTGAGAGCAGGAATAACTAGCAGAAAGTTAAGATGATCTACCCTATATCTGCTCCCACTACTCCTATTCAACATAGCACTGGGAGTCTTAGCTAGAGCAATCAGGCAAGAAAAATAACAGGCATCCAAATCAGAAAGGGAGAAGTAAAAATATCTCTGTTTGCAGATGTCATGATCTTATATATTAAAAACCCTAAGACTGTACCAAAAAATTGTCAGAACTAATAAACAAATTCAGTAAATTTGCAGTGTATAAAATCAGCATACAAAAATTGGTTGTATTTCTTTTTTTGTAATTAAAGTTTTTAAATTTTAATTCCAGTATAGTTAACATACAGTGTTTTATTAGTTTCAGGTGCATAATATAGTGATTCAACAATTCCATACATCACCCAGTGCTCATCATGACAAGTGTACTCCTTAATCCCCATTCACCTATTTCACCCGTCCCCCCACCAATCTCCCCTCTGATAACCATCAGTTTGTTCTCTAGTTAAGAGTTTGTTTCTTGGTTTGTCTCTCTCTCTATTTTCTTTTGCTCATTTGTTTTGTGTATTAAACTGGACATATAAGTGAAATCATATAGTATTTTTCTTTCTCTGACTGACTTATTTCACTTAGCATTATACTCTCTAGCTCTATCCATGTCATTGCAAATGGCAAGATTACATTCTTTTTTATGGCTGGATAATATTCTATTGTACATATATACCACATCTTCTTTATCCATGTCAAAATTCCAGTGGCATTTTACAGAAATAGAAAAAAATCTAAAATTCATATGGAAAAACAAAAGACCCCAAACTGCTAAAATGATCTTGAGAAAAAACAAACCTGGAGGCTTGAAATCACTTCCTGACTTCAAACTATACTACAGAGTTAGAGTAATTAAAACAGTTTTTTACTGACATAAAAACAGACACAGAGACCAATGGAGCAGAAGCAAGAGCCCAGAAATAAGCCCACACATATACAGCCAACTAATATTTGACAAGGAAGCAAATAATACTCAATGGGAAAAAGATAGTCTCTACAGTTAATGGTGCTGGGAAAACTAGATAACCACATGCAAAAGGATGAAAGGAAACCTACCGTACACCACTCACAACAATTCAAAATGGATTGAAGACTTAAATGTAAAACCTGAAACCGTGAACAATGAATCTTGGAACGCTGAAAAAATAAAATAAAAGTAATTGGGGAAAAAAAACAAAAACAAAAACAAAAAAAAAACCTGAAACTGTAAAACTCCTAGGAGAAAACTTAGGGGGAAAGCCCCTTGACATTGGTCTTGGCACTGATTTCTTGAACATGGCACCAAAAGCACAAACAACAATAGCAAAAGTAAACAAGTAGGACTATGTCAAACTAAAAAGCTTTTGTACAGCAAAAGAAACAATTAACAAAATGAAAAGGTAGCCTATGGAATGGGAGAAGAGATCTGTAAATCAGATATCTGATAAGGGGTTAATATCCAAAATATATAAGGGATTCATATAAGTCAAGAGCAAAAAAATAAATAATCCATTTTTTAAATGGGCAAAGGATATGAATAGATATTTTTCCAAAGAAAACATACAAATGGTCAACAAGTACATGAAAGTTGCTCAATATCACTAATCATCAGAGGAAAGCAAATCCAAATCACAATAACACCTCACACCTGTTAGAATGGCTCTTCACACACACATACACACACACACACACACACACACAGATTACAAGTGCTGGCGGAGATATGGGTGAAAGGGAACCCTGGTGCACTGCTGGTGGGAATGTAAATTGGTACAGCCATTATAGAAAACAGCATGGAGGTTCCTCAAAAAATTAAAAATACAACTACCAAATGATCCAGGAATTCCACTTCTTGTATATATCCAAAGGAAATAAAATCACTCTCTCAAAGAGGTATCTGCCTCCTCATATTCATTGCAACATTATTTACAAGACATGAAAATAATCTAAGCATCCATCAGTGGATGAATCAATAAAGAAAAAATATATATACATGCATATATACAAAATATAATGTATATATCACATGATAGAATATGATGTAGCCATAAAAAAAAAAAGGAAGAAATCCTGTTATCTGTAGAAATTCATGTTGGTTTCCTGAGAAGGTGAGGGATAGAGGATCCAAAGACCACATGGAGGCATTGGGCTTAGATAAAGGGAGGCACGGATGAGGCTGGGTACCTATTTGTTGGATATCAGCGAAGTGTGAGAATTTACCTCCAGTAAATTCTTTGCTCTTTGTAAAGTAAAAAACAAAGGTGGGGAATTGGATAAGAGGTCATGTCAGAAGTAATTAAGAACTTGCCCTCCTCAATACCCACCACCAGGCGTACTGCATGGAGCACTGGGTGTGGTACATGAACAATGAATCTTGGAACACTGAAAAAATAAAATAAAAGTATTTGGGATTAAAAAAAAAAAGAAGTAATTAAGAACTTGGAAGCAAGAAAAAGGTAACTGGGGAACGACATGCAAAGAAGGCTAGGAAGACCAGAGAACAGAATGCACAAAAACATAAAGTTTCTCAGTCTTTTTTTTCCTCCTTTTTCCAGCTTTATTGAGGTTTAATTGACATATAACATTGTGTAAGTTTAAGGTGTACAATGTGATGATTTGATATACATATGTATTGCAAAATGATTACCACGGTAACGTTAGTTACCACATGTATCACCTTGCATAGTTACTTTCCTGTGTATGTGTGTGGTAAGAACTTTTAAGACTTATTCTCTTAGCAACTTTCAAGTATAAATACAATATTGTTAACTAGAGTCACCATGCTGTACATTACATCCCCAGAACTTACTCATTTTATAACTGGACTTTTGTACACTTTGATCAACATCTGTCTATCTTCCCCCCACCCAAACCAACCCCTGGTAACCATCCCTTTACGAGTTTGGGGGGTTTTTTGTGGGTTTTGTTTGTTTGTTTTTTACATTTTTCTGTTGCTATGAGTTTGTTTTTGTTTAGATTCCACATATATGTGAGATTATATAGTATATGTCTACCTCTGTCTGATTTCACTTTGCATAAAGCCCTCAAGTTTTATTCATGTTGTTGCAAATGATAGGATTTTTATGGCTGAATAATATTTTCCATCCCCACAAGCAGTGTATGGGCATATTGTTCCACATACTCACCATCACTTGCTATTGTCCAAACTTTAATTTTGCCATAGTGAAGAGTATGAATTTCTATATCTTTGTATTTATTTTCATTTCTAAAATGTGTTAAAATTATAATGAAATAGATGTAACATAAAATTTACCATCTGAATCATTTTTAAGTGGACAGCTCAGTGGCGTTGAGTATGTTCACATTATTATGTAACCATCACCACTATCCACCTCCAGAACTCATTTTATCTTGCAAAACTGAATCTCTGTACCTATTAAGCAATAACTCCTGATTCTTGTCTCCTTTCAGCCCCTGGTAATCACTGTACTCTCTGTACAAATTGACTATTCTAGGTACTTCGTAGAAATGGAATCATACACCGTTTGTCTTTTTGTGACTGGCTTACTTTACTTAGCATACTGTCCTCCATTCATGTTGTAGTGTGTGTCAGAATTTCCTTTTTTATATACAACATCTTGTTTATATATTCATCTGTTGATGGACACCTGGATTGCTTCCACTTTTTGGCCATTGTGAATAATGCTGTTATAAACATGGCTATACAAATATCTCTCTGGGATTCTGCTTTCAATTCTTTTGGAGATACATCCAGAAGTTGAATTGCTGGATCATATGATAATTCCATTTTTAATTTTTAAATGAACCGCATATTATTTGGCTATACCGTTTTATATTCCCACCAACAATGCACAAGGGTCCTAACTTTTCCACATTCTAACTAACATTTGTTATTTTCTGTTTTGTTTTTCCTTTGCTTTGTTTTTATAGTAGTTATTTTATTGGATGTGAGGTGAGACATCTCATTGTATTTTAATTTTTATTTCTTTAATTATTAGTAAAGTTGAAAATCTTTCCATATTGATCATTCTGTTAGTGAATAACTGCAAGTCTTTGCTCATTTTAGTTTCAGCTGTACCATGCATATTGATTTGCAATTCTTTTTATATGCTGGATATTAATCAAGTTCTATTGCTACAAATTTCTTCTCTCAGCTTGTAGCTTAATTTCACTTTTCTTATACTACATTTTTATAGACAGAAATTCTCAATTTTAAAAAGTACAATTTAATGAATATTTTTCTTACTACAAAATTGTAGTCCTGAATTGTTTAGGAAAACTTTCCTATCCAAGATCCAAAAAAAAGTGTCTTAAAGTATCTTAAATTGTCTTCAAAAAGTTTTATAACTTTAACTTTCATATCTAAATCTATGCTTTCTCTGTAATGAATTTTGTTTATGATGTGAAATAGAGATTCACTCTCATTTTTATGCCTATGGATATTACACTGTCCAAGCAATCCTTATTGAAAAGACCTTATTTTCAGGAGAGGAAGCAAGATGGCGGAGAAGTAGGAGACCGAGATAACATCGGGTCCCAGAAGTTCAGCTAGATAGTTATCAAACCATTCTGAACACCTACAAACTCAACAGGAGATCGAAGAGAAGAAGAACAGCAATTCTAGGAACAGAAAATCGACCACTTTCCAAAAGGTAAGACGTGCGGAGAAGTGAATC
>CM052897.1:88272691-88321830 GCA_028534135.1 Potos flavus
CTATTGGGACTTCATCAAGATCAAAAGCTTTTGCACAGCAAAGGAAACAGTCAACAAAACCAAAAGACAACTGACAGAATGGGAGAAGATATTCACAAATGACATGTCAGATAAGGGATAGTACCCGAAATCTGTAAACAGCATGTCAAACTCAGCTCCCAAAGAACAAATAATCCAATCAAGAAATGGGCAGAAGACAAGAACAGACATTTCTGCAAAAAAGACATCCAAATGGCCAATAGACACGTAAAAAAGTGCTCAACATCACTTGGCATCAGGGAAATACAAATCAAAACCACAATGAGATACCACCTCACACCAGTCAGAATGGCTAAAATTAACAAGTCAGGAAACGGCAGATGTTGGCGAGGATGCAGAGAAAGGGGAACGCCCCTACGGTGTTGGTGGGATTGCAAGCTGGTGCAGCCACTCTGGAAAACAGTATGGAGGTTCCTCAAAAATTTGAAAATAGAGCTACCCTACAACCCAGCAATCACACTACTGAGTATTTACCCTAAAGATACAAATGTACTGATCCGAAGGGGCACGTGCACCTGAATGTTTATAGCAGCAATGTTCACAATAGCCAAACTATGGAAAGAACCTAGAAAGAACCTAGATGTCCATCAACAGATGAATGGATAAAGAAGATGTAATATATATATACATATATGCATAGTATTCCATTGCATAGTATTCCATCTACATATAGATCTACATATAGATGGAATACTATGCAGCCACCAAAAGAAGCGAAATCTTGCCATTTGCAACAATGTGGATGAAACTAGAGGGTATTATGCTAAGCGAAATAAGTCAATCAGAGAAAGACAATTATCATATGATCTCTCTGATATGAGGAATTTGAGAGGCAGGGTGGGGAGTTGTGGGGGGTAGGAAAGGAAAAAATGAAACAAGATGGGATCGGGAGGGAGACAAAGCTTAAGAGACTCTTAATCTTATGAAACAAACAGAGAGCTGCTAGGGGGTAGGGAGGTAGGGATAGGGTGGCCGGGTTATGGACATTGGGGAGGATATGTGTTATGGTGAGTGCTGTGAAATGTGTAAGCCTGATGATTCACAGACCTGTACCCCTGGGATAAATAATACATTATATGTTAACCAAAAAATTATATATATATATATATATATATATATATATATATATATATATATATATATATATACACACACACATACACACACACACACACATATATATAAAAGAAATATATATATTTATATATATATAACAGAAAAGACCTAATTTTCTCCCACTTTGAAACTCCGTTATGCATCAAATGTAAATATACATATGGATTTGTTTCTGGGCTCCCTCTTCTGCAGTATTGGTTTATGGTTTATTTTTTCTATACTTTGGCCAATTCTACAATATTATTTAATAACTATAGGTTCATATCCATTCCTAACATCCTTCCTTTTTCAGTAGTGTCTCAGATTTTCTTGGACTTTTGCTTCTTCATATACATTGTGCCAAATGCCATTAAAACAAAACAAAGCTAAACAAAACAAAACAAAACAAAAAACCCTCACAGAACTGTGAGACTTTCATGTGCTTTGAATCTAAAGATCAATTTTGGAGAAATGACATTTTGATTATTCATCCATACACGAGTAAATATCTCCACTTATTTAGGTTTTCATTAACGTCTTTCAATTACAGTTGTATAATTTTCACCCTAAAAGTCCTCAATAACATTATTGGATTCATTTGTAACCACTTAGCTTTTTATGCTATTGCAAATGATATAATTTTTAAACAATTTCTAACTATTGCTGGAGTAGAAAAAAGCAATTGATTTTTTATGTTGATCTGTACTCAGCAAACTTTCTAAATTCTCATTTGAGTTTTCCAGGTTGGAAATACAGCATTTGCAAATAAGAACAGTTTTAGCTCTTTCTGTATTATCCTTACATTGTTATTTCTTTTTCTTGCTTTATTGTGCTATCTATCTAAGAAGCAAAAGCCCAAGAAAATCTGAGACACTACTGAAAAAGGAAGGATGTTAGGAATGGATATGAATCTATAGTTATTAAATAATATTGTAGAATTGGCCAAAGTATAGAAAAATGTTAACATTAACATTAACATGTTAACATTAACATTGGAATTGATTTTAACATTAGTCCATAAAGCATAATATCCATATTTGTACGATTATATATGTGATTTTTGTTTTAGAGTACATATATATAATTGTATAATCTTTTAGAGTATATATTTTGTATATACGAATGATTATATATGTAATCTGTGTGTGCATATATATAAATATATATAAACATAAAGATTATACTTTGTTACATACACGCATTACTCCTTATATATATATTACTCCTTATCAGGTTAAAGAAACTCCTAATATTAGTTTTCTAATATTAGTTTCTTAATAATTTCTACAATGAGTGGATGTTGGATTTTACTTACCAATTTTTTTTGCAACTTTTGTAATAATTATAATATTTTCCTCTTTTAATCTATTAATTTGGTGAATCTAATTACTTTTATTGTTCAACAACCCTGGCATTCTTCAATAAACTCAAGTTTGTTAGTTTTGTTGTGCTATTATATTAGTTAGAATTTTTAATCTACATTTATAAATAAGATTGGCTTATAGTTTTCCTTTCCCATACTTATCCTCGGTGGGCTTAGGTATCAAGGTTATGCCAGCCTCATAGGATGAGTTAGGGAGTCTTTATTCTTTTGTGGGCGTATTATGAATAGTTTTGTGAGATTGAAAAAATTTGTATTGAATTTTGGTGTTTCATTGGTAAAATCAACTAAGCCTGATGTTTTCTTTAGGGGAAGATTTTAACTATTAATTTGATAACTATTATAAGGTAATAGGATTAATCAAGGTGCTTATTTCTTTTGAATTGGTTTTATTTATTTTTTTAATTTAATTTTATTTTTTCAGTGTTCCTAGATTCATTGTTCATGCACCACACCCAGTGCTCCATGCAATATCTGCCCTCCTCAATATATATACCCTAAGAAATCTAGATTTTTAAATTTGTTGGACTGAATTTGTGAATGGTATCTTCTTCTTATGTTTTTAATTATGCAGAATTTGTAATTATACCTATTTTATTCCAAATATTGTTTATTATCCCTTTCTTTCAATCAATTGCCCATTGGATTTGTCAATTTTGTTAGACTTTCTGAAGAACCAATTTTACATTTGTTAATCCACTCTATGTATGTATCCTTTCTTTTTTATTAATTTCTGTTCATCATTCCTTTTTGCATCTTGTACTTTTCATTAAAGTCATTTTTCTTCTTACTGTAGTACATTCTTTAGTACATGTCCTCTGTCATTGAACTTACAGTTTTTGTTAGAAAATGTTTTTACCCCTATTCTTGGATGTATTCTAGGTTAGCGGTTATTTTCTTTTGGCTTTCCATTGTTTTATTTATTTATTTATTTATTTATTTATTTATTTATTTATTTATTTATTTATTTATTTTGGCTCTTATTGTGTTTGTTGAGAAGGCCAATGTTGGTCTTATTGTTGTTCTTTTAATGGTAATATGTCTTCATCATAACAAGTGCCCTGCTTAATACCCCATAACCCATTTATCCCATTGTAAGTGGTGAATCACTAAATTCTACTCCTGAAACCAATATTATACTAAATGTTAACTAACTAGAATTTAAATAAAAATTTGAAACAAAAATCTAAAAAAAAAAAATAAAGGTAATATGTATTTTTTTTTTCTTTTGATACATTTACAATTTTCTCTTTGTCTTTAGCTCTCAGAAATTTCCCTCTGGTGAGCCCAGGTGTGGATTTATCTTTGTTTATTCATTTTGTGTAAGTTATTAGGTATTTTGAATATGGGAACTAATGTCCTTCATTGGCCGTTTTCTTTTCAAATACTATTACTCTTTCACACCCTGCTTCTTCTGGAACTCTATTTTCTAAATTTCTTTACCTTTTTTCCATATTTTCCACCTTTTTTGCCTTTCTATGTTACAATCAAAATTTATTTTAATCCATTTTCTCCCTTTATCTTAGTAATTTAGTACATAGTAATTAGTGTCTTACAATTTCCCTCTTCATCTGAGTAAATCCCACATCCTACCTCTCTGTTGTAAATCCCACCTATTTAGTTTTATTTCTAGTGATTATGTTTTTTGATTCTAGGAATTGTATTAGTTCTTTCCAATCTGCTAAGTTACTTTTTAAACAACTTTAGCCACTTATAGGCAATTGCATGCTTTTATATTTTTTAGCCAAAATAAGGCATAGTTCTTTTATAATCTGTGTCAAATAATTCTAATGTCTAAAATCCTTGTGGGTCGGTTCCTATTGTTTGTCATTTTTCTGCTGATTCTCATTCATATTACCGTGTACCTTTTTTGTGCCTAATTGTGTTTTACCGTGCACTGTTCACTAGCCTTACAAAAGGCAGTGGGGAGTGGGGGGAAACTTTGAGGCCTAGGATAAAGCGTATCTTCATCCAGAAAGTATTTTTGTTTGTTTTTCCAGGATCTGGGGGCACTACCATCTAAGATTCACTTCAGCCAAGTTCGCTGCTTCAGGTTCCCTGGACCACCTAGCCAGTATCAATGCCAGCCTCAAATACCTGGCAAGGTCATCTTGTATCCACAACCTCCCAGACGTTGTTTGTTTTCCTCACCTCTGTTCCTCTTCCCACTCTGGCATCTGTGCCACTTTCCCTGGGGTTCGACTTATGGCTAGGCTTACTTCTAGCTCCTCGAGCTCAGCTTATGTCTCTGTTTCTCACTTTCCCTTAGATCTTGCCCAGTGTTGATTATTTATCTTGTCAACAATTTTTGTTTTTAATGACACTCTTTTTTATTGTAGCCAATTTCTTATTCTGTTTAATGGAAAGGTTGGTTCAAATAACTTTACATGCTGTAGGAATTGGAATTAATCACCATCTCTTCTCTATTGCCCAAAGAATAAATGAATTTTTAAATGTCCCTTCTGAAAGGTTATTGCTCTTGAAAATCAATTCCGTAGAGAAGATATCTCTCAAAGGAGGAAGGAAAACAAATAAATAGGAGATAAATGAAAAAGTCTCTGATTTTGAATGTGGCCTTCTAATACGTGTGGTTAATAGGTGTCACTGGAAGAACAGAGAGGGAAGAACAAAGGGAGGAAAGAACAAAGTTAAAAAATAGATACAAATAGATATATTCATCACCACTTTAAAGTCTGATAGAAAACCAAAGTTATTAGTGGCCTTACACCATTATTTCGTGCTGAAAGTAAATCACGATGTCTCAAATAAATGGACTATATCATATTATGATTCTATCCCCAGTACTCTGACTAAATGTTTGTAAAGTGCTTATGTAAAGCTTATTAAATGTGCTTGCAAGTCTAGGATACTGACTTAAATTACAACAATGGAATGCAGGCAGGATAGATGGAAGAATTTTCCTGGAAGTGAGTATTCTTACACAAACATTTGGTGGAATCTCCTTCACAGATGGTAGTTAAGCTTTTCCATGATTCTATAATTCCTTCTCTCTGTATCTTTATATATATATGGTGTATGTATAATATATATATGTGTGTGTGTGTATGTGTATTATATATATATATAACCTTCCTATCAGTCTTCTCCTGCAGGAAGAATGGGAATGGGCAGAATGCCCCTAGAATTTCATTACAACCTAATGATTCTAGTAATCTAACTCTGGAAATCAATGGTTGAACCTCAATTTGGATCAAAAGGAAATCTTCCTAAGAGGCTGTGAGATTGTTTTTAATAGCTATGGGTAATGGAGGAAACCCCTGACATTGTCTTAAGCTCAAATTTCATTGTCACTAAGGCTGCTGTGAAAAATGGCATTTTAAAGAGTCTTAAAATAAGTGTCTATTTGAACAAATAGCCAAAATCAGCCTACATTCTGAGATTATCTGAACTCGTTGGGTCTTTGAGTTTACCTTATTATAATAACATAGTGTCTCCTTTGCGTATTTGTGCTGGAATTTCCTTTTGGCAACATCTTCTTCATCCATCACTTCTTGGGTCTGCTATCATTGGTGGGAAGGGTTTTGGCTTTGATCAATGGGTTCTCTCTGCAAAAGGGCATAAGTGTTTTTGGATACCTAGAATATCTTTTCTCTGGAGACCAGAAGGCTTTACTACCAATGTGTTACAGTTTCAATTTATAAATAGACTTGGAAAATCTCTGGGCCTGAGAGATTATGCACAACCTGTAAAATCTACATCCACCCCTCGAGACCTTCTTTAAGATTGGTAACATCTACTATATAACTGTCCCTACCTCCCAACTCTCTTTTAAGCAATCTGGCATACCACTGTCAGATTCATATTCCTGAAGAACTTCTGAGAAAGCCTTTTTCTTTTCTTTTTTTAAGATTTTATTCATTTATTTGAGAGACAGAGAGCAGGAGTGGGGAGGGGGGGTGCAGAGGGAGAGGGAGAAGCAGACTCCCCACTGAGCAGGGAGCCCATCTCAACAGCAAGGCTCAATCCCAAGATCCCAAGATCATGACCTGAGCTGAAGGCAGATGCTTTACCTACTGAGCCACGCAGGCACCGAAAGTCTTTTTCTTAATTGAGAATATCTCTTGGCTTTATCTACTCATCTGACAGACCCCAAATTTAAATTCATGTTCTGACAGACACTGTTTTTCATTTGTGAATTTATTTTTAGAAAGCCTTAAAAATTAGAAAAAAATAAATGTTATGAGTTATACATTTAAAAAAAAAAAAGAATCTTTCTTGGCTATTTATAACTTTTTGAGTTTCCATTCATCCAATCTTATTCCCCAGTTCTGCTGCATGGCCCCCTCATCCACCATCCACTCAAGTCAGTATTTTCACTCTCCCTCGTCCACACCGTGTTCATCTTCATTTCCACCTTTGCTTTCTTAGGAAGGGATGGGCACTGGCCCAGGGTTTCCCTGATGCTTCCCTCTTTTCCCTGTCCACCTTTCTTCTCTATCTACTGTACTGACTCCCATTGCTGCCCTCATCAGAACCCAGAGTTGCTGTCTTTGATTCTTAGTTATCATCCTGAACAGTGCCTTAAAAATACTAGCCTGCAGACGAATGGGGTGAATATTTACCACCTCCTGCCATCTCTCTCTCATCCCCATTCCTCGGATATAATAATAGCAGCATCTGTTAAGTATTTTAATTGTTTCCTTTAATCCTTGTCACATCTCACTTTGCTGATGAAGAACGCAAGATTCATGGACATTAGTTTCTCCTCAGTCACTCAACTGTGGAGTTGAGATTCAAATCCAGAAATATCTGGCTCCAAAGCAATTACACTTTACAACTTTTTGATGACAGGAGATTTTACTCCTCACTACTCCTTCTCTTTTCCTTCTTTCCAAGAGTCCCTGGTATATAAGTTAGTTATTTAAGGTGCAATGTAGTATAAAACAAAGAGACAGGCTTTGAACCATGCAGATCTGAATTTTAATTATATCTTTAAACTTACTGGTAGCCTGGCTTTGGACAAATGACTTAACTTTTCTGTCCTTTGATTTTTCATCTCCTAAAACGAGGTCACAATGCTCTGGAACTCAACACAGGGTGTGACGTATCATTGACATTCAGCAAATGTATGTTGATTCATTTTCCCCTCTTTCTTTTTCTTCTTTATCTCCTTTCTTTTTATTATTATTTTTAATTCTATCTCAAACTGATCAAAATATCAAGAACTATTAGGGGACAACTGGGAAAAATTTGAATACTAGATATTTATTGGTGTAATAGAATGATTGTGATTTTTAGGTATAATAATTATTCCATAGTTGCATTCTTTAAAAGAGTTTCCCCTTTTTGAAGATACTCTTTGAAGTATTTATGGGTGCAATGATAGGATGTCTAGGATTTGCTTCACTAAAACCCAGTGAAGTTGGGTGTTAGAGGACAGGAATGTATAGAGTTATGGATGAAACCCTATTAGTTTGAGTTGATAATTATTGAGTCTGAGTGATGAGTACATGGGGATTCATTATACTATCCATCACCATGTTTGTGTATGTTTGAAAATTTCCAAAATAAAACATTTTTCCAAAATGTCCAATGTAGAAAGTTCAAGCCTCAGTGTCTTCTTCATCTTCACCCAAGTCCCTAGTTCTCCGCAATGACATTGTGGTTGGCTCTTCTCCTTGCTTTCCCCAGTACCTCCTGGGTTTTCCCAGACTCATGCCAGCAGAGCCCTGCCTCAGCCCCCATAGTTGGCATTTGGACAGAACTCTCTTCCTGACCCCAGATGGCATCACAGTTTCCTCAGTCTGATCCTGTCAGCATATTTTCTCCAAGCACCTGATTCCTGGATATGGCAGCAATAAAACCAACCGAGATTGTTTGGCTGGTCCCCTCTGGGGCAGGTATTTCCCATTCTGACGCTGTCAGCCATCTGAGCATGCTGCTTCCAAGAGCTCCAAGATAACAGCCGAGTAAGAATTTCACAGACTGCAGTGCATGCTTTTAGATTTCTGGCCAGAGTGTTCCTGAGGGATGGAGAGCCACTAGGGTAGACGGTATACTAATATTACTGATTATTAATGGGAAAACTGATGCAAATAAGCAATTTTATGGGCTGCATTTCATTGGGAAGCTGGCATGAGCGGGAAAGAAAAAGCAAAGACAAGCACAAGTGGAGTTTATTTACTCTGGTTCTGGGCACTGGATGGACTCTTTAGGTTAAATATATCTCAGACTGCAGTTTGATTGAAGTAGAAAGATAAACAGCTAAGTTATCCCAGTCTTGATGATTTCCTAAGAAAAAAAACAAACAAACAAAAGAGAGAAGCAAAGTAAATCAGCCCAGGTCTGTGTGAGAGCTGAACCAGAGATCTCAGCGGGTGGTTCCCAGGCAGCACTTTACCGATGGGCTTTTGGAAGTCCGTGGGTGTTTTCCATGGCATCATAAATTTACTGGGTGTGTTGAGGTCCTACCTCCTCTCCTTGGCTTTGGTTTACTTTTCAGGTACCAAGATGAAATCCTAGTTTTCTTCATTCTATGGTGATGTTTTCAAGAGGCAAGACTTGGAGAACAGGTTTTTTGATTATTTTTTTCTGAGACTAGTATGCACCCTTGCTTCCAACATCGTGTGTCATTTCATACTTTAAAGTACTTCCAATCTCTTCTCTCATTTGAGCCTCACATTCCATAAAGTACGCAGGTACTATCATCCCTATCTGACAACTGGAAAGCTAAGGCTAAGTGACATGGCAACAACGTGACTCATCCAAGGCCACACAGTCTCGGTGGTGCAGCTAGAACAAGAACCCAAATCTCTTGCTCTCTATGCCATACTTTTCCTCTCACACCAAAGTTAACAGTGTTATGCTCAAAGCCATCGGGATCTTCAAGGAAATGAGCTGGGAAGAGTGGGTCAGATGTAGGCAAAGTAGATTTCTATTAGGCTTGCTCACTGGGAGTCTACCCTGACAAAATCAGGCAACGTTTACCACTGCTAATCATACTACAGAACAAAGATGAGAACAGTAATGATAATGGCCCTAGATGACGCTGCCCCCTGTTGCAGTGCTGAGTGGAGCACATGCCACCCTTTCTGCATGGGAGTGAGAACTCTTCAACGCAACAAAGATGCAATGACAACCTGGTATGTTTCTACCACTGAGCTGGCAATCGCGGTGCTTTCTCATTCAGTTAGATGCAATTTTCCTGCTCCAAACTTTCCTCCCTCCTTTTCCTTCCCCGGTTAACATACAGAGTACCTACTCTGTGCCAGCTCTGGTCTGGGCCATGAGGATACCATAATGAACACTACTTTCCATCTGGATACTACAATATGCTCATTTCCACTTTTGTCACTGTGCCTGAAATGCCCACTTCCCTCCTTTGTGTTAATCCATTCCCTTCATTCTATTACCACGTTGCTCAAAAGCAGCCTTCTCTGAGAAGCTCTTTCCTGCTTACTTCTCCTACCAATTCAGGCCACTCCATTCCCAACAGACCTCTGTCACTTTTGATTACAGGTGGCACAATTTTCATTTTGATGCTGAGTAAAAGAACTCAGCCATAGAGTTTTTTCAGATTGTCTTCTTAATTCCATCACTGTCCATCTGTGTAAGCCTTAGGCAAACCCCTTAAACCTTCTGAATCTCAGTTTCACCCGTTGGAAAATGGGGATGATAAAAAGTTGCCTGATTGACACATAAACTCGTGGATGTTGATAGCAATGGAAAAGTCAGGAGGACAGTACCCACTCATTGGTTTAAGATTTATAGAGTTTCCATTAATGTAAACCACTAATCTACATAGGATATAAAGCTGTGCTGTTGAAGGCTTACAATAGGGGCACCTGGGTGGCTCAGTCAGTTAAGCGTCTGCCTTCAGCTCAGGTCATGATCTTGGGGTCCTGGGATCGAGCCCCATGTTGGGCTCCCTGCTCAACAGGGAGTCTGCTTCTCCCTCGCCCTCTACTTACTGCTCATGCCTGTCTCTCTCTCATTCTCTCTCTCTCAAATAAATACATAAAGTCTTTTTTTTTTAAATGCTTACCATATCGTTTGGGAGAAAACACAAATACAAGACTGTGAAGGATGTTGTGAAAGCTTAGAGGAGGGAGGAATAAACTGATTGGGAAACTCAGGGACGGTATCATGAAATAGATGGCACGTGAGCTGGACAGTGAGAAACAAGTGTGACTTAGACTTATGGGGTGATGGGGGAGATGGAAAGACAATATTTGCAGCAGGAACATCGCAAGCAAATGACCAGGCTGGTGGAGGGAGTATCGTGCAAGACCCCAAGTGGCATGTGGTTTAGTATGGCTGAAGTTCAAGGGGTCATAAAGAAGAGGAGCCAAGATAAGTCCAGATGTGTGGGTTTGCAACAGACGGTTAAATGCTGGATTTCAGAGTTTAGACTTCATTTGAGAAGCCATGTAGAACGATTGAAGGTATTTGAGTATGGATGTGCTCAAATACAAGGGGATACTTGTGGAAGATTATTCTGGCAGCAAAGCAGAAGTTGACCTGACAACGATGATAAATAGGTGTAAATTATAAAGTGTAGTAATAGTCATTTGTTCCAATTAAGCTGTATTAATATCTTGTTAGTGGGTCTCCTTCCTCTCTATCATCTCACTAGTCCCATGTGTTCCCCACAGCATGTGATGGGGAGCTATTGATCCTAACTGGCTGGTGGTTGAGTTCCAGTCCCATGTTTATCCACTCAAGCCCAGTTGCTGTGCAAAGTGTCTGCAAAGGACCAAGCACCTCTAAGCTGAGGGTTGCGGTGCACCTTTCTTCCTTCCACTTTTGCTGTTCAGGTTTGATTCAGACACCTGTAGCTTCACAGTCACTTATAAATAGAGATGGTAGAGACATCTGCTGGAAAGAACATCTGGCAGGGCTTCGAGCAGATGTTCCAATCACTGGCATACAGAGCCTGGGACCCCGATTGGCATCTGAGCATTGGAATGCTGAGCCTTCCCTACTCTTTGATAACAGGGTCTGCTGACTCATTGTAAGATGGGAATGACACAAATTGGCCAGTTTGCATGTAAATTCACACGAGATTAGGAGTGGTAGAGCATTCAGAGCCTCAGAGAATAGGAGCAGACATAGAGCAGTAGTTTTTTGTTTGCATGTTTGTTGTCCTTAGGAAAGGGCAGAGCACCTATGAACATTAGAACCACTCATCAGTGGATGGTTACATAAACAGTGTACTTTGTGTGCTGGACCCAGAAAACTAAAAATTTCTCATCCCTTATGTCATAATTTAATAAAAGGACTCCAAACTATCTTCAGTGCATCATAATATCCTAGGTTTCATCATCCCCTGATCACATTTTTGACTGGAGGGCAGAGGATAAGGAGTACAGGTAACTAAGAAGTAGAGAGAGTAACTAGTGAAGTGCACAAAGGCATATATTATAAAATAATAAAAATAGCTACCATGGGGTGCCTGGCTGGCTCAGTGGGTTAAGCCTCTGCCTTCAGCTCAGGTCATGATCCCCGGGTCCTGGGATCGAGCCCCGCATCGGGCTCTCTGCTTGGCAGGGAGCCTGCTTCCCCTGCTCTCTCTGCCTGCCTCTCTGCCTACTTGTGATCTCTCTCTGTCAAATAAATAAATAAAATCTTTAAAAAAATATAGCTACCATTTACTGAGCCCATCCTATGTGTCAAGTACTCTGTTGATACTTAACAATGTGACTTTATTGAATGTTTATAACATTTAATATGTATTTTTATTCCCATCTTAAAGACATGCAAACTAAGGCTCAGGAAGTTTGGCCATCATTATATGTAATATTATATTAGAAAACATGTGTTGAAGGGAGAAATTATACCATGAATGTCTCATAATGGGAGCAGTAACATTTCTACAGTATTTATTTACAAAATTCCTTCATATGCAATAAGCCATCTTCCCAGAAGAAAAAAGGGAAAGAATTAGGAAATGAGATCAGAGGAGAACTAAGATGTATTGAGATATATCCATGTGCCAGGCACGTGTGCTATCCAGTTTAATTATTAATTACTATCTCTACTTCACATAGGAGTAAACTCAAGTTCGAAGAGTTAAGTATTGGGGAGCTTGGCAGGTTCAGTTGGTAAAGCACATGACGCTTGATCTCAGGGTCATGAGTTCCAGCCCCATGGTGGTATGGACCCTACTTTAAAAAAAATTTACAAAAAAAAAAAAAAAGAGTTAAGTAACTTGTGCAGTGCTTATAATTCATAAGTGATAGAGTCAGGATTGAAATTGATTAAAGTTGAAATAGAATGTGCCAGAGATAGGAGACATCTACATCCCAGTGAATTCCTGAGTATTGTGATTTTAAAAATCAATCAAGTGTCTACTCGGAACCTGCTGCTAAGTTCTGAATCAAAAGAATTGCTGAGTCCAACATCCATACTTCCAGCTTGCTAGCAGGAAATATTCACGTAGACCCTTGACTGTATGACGGAAGTAGTGATGGACAAAGAGTTCTCCAAAGTTGCAACTTCGAACCCTTGAAAATGGCCCAAATTGGGACATGGATACAGGCGGGAAAGGTAAGAGTGGCAAGAGCCTGAGATTTAGTCACTTATGAAGGTAAAAAAGTAAAATTTATGATTAAATACATATATAGTGTATATATAGCTCACGTATATGTGATCTATAGTGATCTACACCAACCATTAATAATTGCAGCGTAAAACCAGCTAACAATGGAAAAATTAAAATTCTACAAAGATGCTAAAGGATGGTCATCAAAAGCAGAAAGATATAATTGTCCACAGCTTCAGAGGAACTATTGGTGAAATTAATGAAAATTTTATCATTTTTGTAAAAATTATATCTCTTATGATCCTGCTAAGAAAGTCAAACATAAAATGAAGGATGGCATATTGTGCTATCGAAATATCAAAACAACATCAAAAACAAACAAAAAATCTAAACACTAGATTTACTCTTAATTTATTCTGAGTAAGTGTGTAGTATTAATTATTCCCTGAGTATTATTAAATAGAAGATTAAGTAAATATATCTTCCTAGTTATTAGTCTCAACTTTCAAGATAAAGTCCTAGACCCAATATTTCCTCCATCAATTTCCCCAAGATTTTGAGCCCTTGTTGCAGTGATTTACTTTAAGTGGTCTTGTCCTGCTAAGGGAAACACTCCTTGTGTGATGGTGGCGGGGTTTCAGGCCAGTTGGGGAACAATAGATTACGCAAAAAGGGATGTCACCTCACATCATACACATATACATTATACAATAAATGAATGTATTTCCCCAGACACTTGGAAAAGAGAGGAAGGGAAAGTTCTCTGGGTTTGCCCTGGAGAGTTTTTGTCAGCTGAACCAGGAAGAAGGAGCTGTGGCCATTTGGTTGGTGAACAAGGGCCAAGGGAGGTCTGGTGGCTTTGCATCCCCAGAGTTATAAAGATGGGTATTTGCCCAATAAAAGTCTTGTCATAATCCCAGCCCTTCTCTTTCCACAGAGCTTTCCTTAAGGAACTTGAAGGATAACTACAAATTAGGAAGAAATATTCATATCATTAAACACAAAGCATTTGCCTTGAGATGGAAACCATGGATTTTTGCATTTGTTATACACGCATTTTTTATTTTCTTTTAGGAGAGGAATTAAAATATAGAGTTGTTCCTCTAATTACTTATGAATAGCAGGAGATGATCCACAAGGGAAAAGATCTTTGCAAATCATTGATCCACATTAAGAATTCTTTTGCCAGTTGCTAAAGCATCTTGTACATTACGAGAGAGCAAAGCAGCGTCCTCTCTCCCATACAAATCATCAAGGAATTTGTTTTGAGGATAGCTTTTATTTTTCCAGGTTTTCCTGCAGTATTCTTTATCAGATCTTTCATCAAACTAAGTGGGGCTCAAACATGCTCTGGAGAAAACCTGTTTTATTGAAGTTTCATTTGTCAAAAATGCAGAGTCTGGTCCCTCTTGGAATAAAGGAATTTCTGCCTTCTTTAGTCAGACGTTTTCCTCCTTCACTTCTCATCTTTCCCTCATCGCTGCCAATTACATGAGGAAAGATGAGATGTGTTTCTTCTCCCAAAGCCCACGTCATCTCCAGTGGCTGTTGTGCTTTAGCGCAGCAGCTGGAGAGTTGCTGAAGTTTAGAAATGAGCAGTGAAGGAGCCCAATTGGCATATCCTTTGGAAGGCAGAGTAATGGCCGCTGCTCACATCCCTTCACCTCGGGCGGGACCACGTGTGGGGCGAGACTCGCTACACAATGTTCGGTCTTCAGACCATCAGCATGTGCATCTCCTGGGAACTTGGGAACGCAGAATCTCAGCCTCATCTCAGACCTCCCAAATCAGAATATGCATTTTAGAAACATTCCCGGGGTGGGAGGGAGGTCATATACCTCCACCAGCCCAGTGCATGCATTCTAGCTTCAGATGGCTGGAGCTGGGGTCCCAGACCCCTCTACTTTCTTGTGTGTGACCTTGGGCAGGTTCCTGAGTTTTCTCATCTTCGGAATGGGGATGATAATTGCATACCCCTCACAGTATTGCTGAGGAAGTAAATAAGAAAACGTATGTGACGTACTTAGTATGGTGCCTGGCACAATATAGTCTCTATAAGTGAAATAATTCTTCTTCTCCTTCTCCTTCTCCTTCTCCTCCTCCTCCTCCTCCTCCTCCTCCTCCTCCTCCTTCTTCCTCTTCTCCTCCTCCTCCTTCTCCTCCTTCTTCTTCTTCTTCTTCTTCTTCTTCTTCTTCTTCTTCTTCTTCTTCTCTTCTTCTTCTTCTTCTTCTTCTTCTTCTTTCCTTCTTCTTCTTCTTCCCCTCCTCCTCCTCCTTCTTATTCCAAAGTCTTAGCTACAGGAACATTATTTTCCAAATTATACTGATCCTGGCATCAAACATGATTTATTTGGTCAGGAGTAGCACTGGAAACAATGTACACTACTAATGTATTCTTCCCCGAGGCGGGGGGGGGGGTGGAATTTTGGTAAAACACAAAGAAACCTAAGATTGATGGTTTGAGGAAAAGAAAGCATGATGAAAACCACTGCAGGGGCACCTGGGTGGCTCAGTCAGTCAAGCGTCTGTCTTCCGCACAGGTCATGATCCCAGGGTCCTAGGATCCAGCCCCGCACCAGGCTCCTTGCTCAGTGGAGAGTCTGCTATTCCGTCTCCCTCTGCCCCTCCTCTCTGCTCATGCACTCGCTCTCTCTTGCTCTCTCCATCAAATAAATAAATAAGATCTTAAAAAAGAAAAAAGAAAACTGCTACATAGAGAATGCTAGCTCTGTCTATTCATACTCACTTGTATATGCCTACAAAACTTACTCTGAACACTTTCCATAAAACAACCATTATTACCTGTGGTGGCAGAAGGAACTGTGAGTTTAAGGGTTCCAGATTTGGGTTCCAATTCAAGCTCCACCACTCATTTACTGTTTGATTTTTGGCACTTAACCCACCTGAGCTCTTGCCTTATTTGTAAAATACCTACTTCCTACTTCCTAGGATGTTGTGGGAAGTCCGTGTGTGTTAAAATACAGGTTTCACTATTATTTAGGTATGGCAAGCCAACAGATCAAGAAGCGATTGCCATTGAAAAGATCTTTCACTACTCCGAGTTCCCTAAAGGAAATTGCACATCACACTACCCTGGACACAGGGGGAGGTACTGGGGTCAGCCAGGATGGGAAGGCAGAGAAATTGTGGCAAGAGATTTTACTATGATTTCTGTGGGAAGAAAACAGGTGAGGAGGCAGGGTCAGAAGGGTTAGGTTTGGCTAGTTTGAGTCATTTCAGTGAGCTGTGGGACAGAGGCGCTGTCTCTAGTTTGCTGGCACCTGGCCCTGGGATGATGAGGGCAAGGGAAAAGTGACCGGGAGAGCCAGGCTGGGGTGTGGGCTCTGGATTGGCTGGTCTACGTTTGAAAGGTGCACTTGTGGGTGAGTCGGTTATTATCTCTAGAAACCAGTCAATCTTGGAAGGGGTAGTCCCTCCAAAGTCTGCGTGCCCCCAGATGTCAAAGCATCAGAATACAAAAAATAAAAGATAAGGCTAACGCATCGTGAGTCCAATCATGAAAGCCCCTAGCATTGGTGCTCAGAGAATAGTTATTTACCTGTTTCCCTAGGAATTGCCCTTACCCCAGAATAGAAAGGGCTTAAAGTTCAAACACACAATCAAGGACCAGGAGTAAATGCATGCACACATATAAAAAACTCATAGCGCTAAGATAGTTCTCTCGTCCCTAAGAAGGTCCCTGACAACACCATCAGAAAAATGTCTTCTGGGCACAAAATAAAGCACTTTAAATCAATAATGTCTAGTTCTTCATTTGTTACTAAAAATGACCAAAAAAAAAAAAAAAAGAGAGAGAGAGAGAATACTTATCATGTGCTAGGCCAAGTTCTTGGCCTCCGGGATACAAAGATGTCCAGGATATGTGTTGTGTCCTAATGAAACTTAGGGTCCTGTGACCTTGTATTCTAATGCTTCCAATGGTACATAGTGGTACTGACAAGTTTTGTAGAAATGCTCACATGAAAAATCTTGTGTTTTGACATAAAGTACAAAAGCATTCCTATTGTCTGTCTGTTGGGAGTCAGGGTATTCTAAATGAAGAATGCACCTGAATTACAGAAAGTCAAAATACAGAACCCCCAGAATACAAGAGAAAAAAAAAAGAAAAAAGACAAAGAAACAATGAAATCTAGAACTAGGTGTAAGCTTCAAGTTCATCGGGTCCTGCAATTGGGTTTTACTGCTCTACGGATACTCAGGAGAGCAGAGTCCTTCAGCTAGTCCGAGGCAGGCCTGAGATGCCGGCGGGTCTCCAGACTAGAGCCCAGGTCCCTACTCACAGCAGTGCGTGGTCTTCCCTCCCGATCTTTCCCTGCACCCCTAGAAGTATTGGGAGGCATCCAGAAAGATCACCAGTGGAGGTGGGGAAGGACGGTGGGGAACGAGTGTCGTACTGAGCAACTGGGAAGGAAGTTCCATTGATGCACAGAGCAGGTTTGCCTTCAGCCCTGCCCAGACTCGGCTCTGAGGCCAGACTCCAGGGAGCTAACGATGGGAAAGTGTGCACGCCCTGCTGATCCTTCCCCTTCTTCTCCAGCCTTTCTTCTTGCCCACGTGTCAGTCCTACTTGCCATCCGTGCAGCCAAACCATCCATCCTGTCCATAACTCTCCTCTCCCTTTGAGTCTCTTCTTCTCTGGACCAAATCATTCCAATTCACCAGCAACCTGTTTTGTTTTGTGGTTCCCATCAGTACCCATGCTAAGTGTGGTTGACCTCCTCTGCACGTTTCAAAGTGCTATACACAGCCAGACACACGCTGTCCTCCAGATACAAGGACACATACGAGGACAGATACGAGGACAGACACGAAGATACTTAGTCTTGGTACTCTTCTCCATTTCCACCACCAAGTTATCTCAAAACATCCCAGGTTTCACAGCGATTCTACATGATGTCGGCCATGTGTGTTTTAGGAAGACTGACCCTTCATGCCAATTTCCACTCCCTTCAATCCCATTTTGGAACCAATAGGACTGCAGTGTGAGGGAATTAAGCTATACAGAAAGACACACGCTTCAGAGAAGAAGGTGTTTTTCAGACCCGGAATGAGTGTTCTGTAAGTAGTGTTCCTTTTGCTATGACTTTTACAAAGAAAACAGGCCTAGCTCAGTCCACAGTTTGTGCAGCTAGATCAAAAGACCTGTGGGCATTCCCTCCTCTCTTAGGATTCTAAGGTTGCAGCAAGCAATCATCAGAGCATGATATTCCAACAAAGCAGAAAGCAAGAACGATTAATCACCTTGTAAGAAAAAAGAAAAAGTTCTCCCAAATGAACAAACCTCATCAAGAGTCCAGAGTACGGAGGGAGCGTGCTGCCTCGTCAGATCGCCCAGACTGCAACACTGTGCATTTTCTTTATGTTGGTCTTTTCTTCTCAGAGGCTTGCTGCACCACCCCCAAGACACCAGCTCATTTATCTTCTCCTGGTTGTATTTTATTGCGAGAAGGATGTTTCAAGGGAGATATACAAGGAAGAGATCCCAAAAGACATACCTCCAAACCATTCTTTCCTCTCCACCTGCCAGTCTAGGTCTTGTGTATTATCCCTTTCAATCCAAAACTGGTAACATGAAAATGGAACTGTACACAAAATTATTTTCTTTGCTTCTTACCTGAATTTTCCCTTACTGAGAGTTCTGTGCTCTCTGTCCTCAGTGGCCTCAATCGGTATTCAATCCCCTTAGACTATGTTTTGCAGCACCTACCCAAATCCTTTTTTTTTTTTAAGATTTTACTTATTTATTTCTCCGTTCTTCTTCATCCACCTCTGTCTCATCCTTCTCCAGGGTGAGCTGTGGGTTCCCTCTGATTTCCGACAGGAAAATAACACATCTCAAAGTTGTGTTGTTTTTTTCTTTTAATTTTATTTATTTATTTGACAGAGAGAGAGAGATCACAAGTAGGCAGAGAGGCAGGCAGAGAGAGAGGGGGAAGCAGGCTCCCCACTGAGCAGAGAGCCCAATGCGGGGCTCGATCCCAGGACCCTGAGATCATGACCCGAGCTGAAGGCAGAGGCTTTAATCCACTGAGCCACCCAGGCGCCCGACACCTACCCAAATCTTGAATAGATTCACCGCATGCACCAGCTACAAAATACAGGTTGTAGCCGTTTTATCTCTTAAACGTGAGCACAAGTGCAGTGCTCACTGGTGTGGGGAGTGCGGGCCATAGTATCAGGAAGCAACCCCGCTCCAATTCGGGGAAGTTCATCTGGCTCAGACCCTGTGGCAAAGACGGCCAGGAAGGCCAAGTGAAGTTTTCAGTAAGGTCCCGCCCCCTTCCAGGAAACACCCAAGAAATGAGCTGCCGAAGGGATGTCAGTGGTAGCTACCCACCTGGAAAGACTTGACAGCCAGCCTATCCCCAACCCCATCTGCCACCATGCCTTAAGTCTTGTCCCTAGAGGTTCCGATCTTTTTAAAAGTTTATAATAAAATGTTAAAATGTGCAAAAAAGGTAAACAAATTATATAATAGACACTGAAATTAAACAGATATTAACATTTCACCACATTTACTTCGGACTCCTCTTAAAAGAATATTATAGAGTTCTGCTAAATTTTCCCCTTCATGTGTCTGTGTCCCCAGAGGTACCACTAACCTGAAAAGTGTCTATCATTCCAGAGTCCGTTTTATGCTTTTGCTACACTGTATTTGCTACATTGACATGTACACATTGTACATGTCAATCTGCCACTTGTTTTTCTGAATTCAACATGTTTTGTGTACTGAGATTCATCAATGTTGATATAGGCTAATCTCATTCATATTTTTTTGATTGCTCTGTAGTATTCCATTTCATGAATAATATTCATCTTTTGTTGTTGGATGTATATAAATGTTGGTGGTTTAGGCATAGTGAACTTGTATCCAATAACTTCAATGAACTCATCATCTTTAATAGTTATTCTACAGATTATTTTTATATTCTATTTGACAATTATTTCATCTGTTTTAATGACAGACTTTTTCTTCCTTTCCTGTTCTTATTCTTTTTATTTCTTTCCTTATAAGTACCATTTTGAAGATAGGTGCTAATTCAGGCATCCTATCTTGTCTACGACTTTTAAGGTAATGCTTCTTAGATTGGACCATTAAATAAGATTTTGCTGTGGGTTTTCAGTGGGCATTCTTTATTAGGTTAAGGAAATTCACTCAATTCTTATTTTGCTAAGTTTTTTTTAAATCACAAATTAGTGTTGAATTTTTGAAATGCTATTTCTTTGTCTATGAGATGATAACAGGTTATTCCTCATTTTTGCTAATGTGGTCAGTTACATTAACAACTTTTTAAATTAACTATTCTTAATTTCTGAAATTAAGTTGACAAATTTGACTAACTTACAATGTATTTTTTAATGCATTGATGGATTTGGTTTGTGAATACATTAGTTAGGCTTCTTCGGTCTATTGTAGGTGAGATTAGCCCAAAATTTGCCTGTCTTCCAACTTACCTGAATTTCATATCAAACTCACACAGCTTTCCCTCTTTATTCCCCGTTGCAGTTTATGTGAAATAAGGATTATTTCTTCCTTGAGCGAAACGCAAGGTAAAACCATCTTTTTACATTGTTCTCTTTATCTGTATCGTAAGTAGCTTTCAAAACACTGATGCAATTTCCTTAATGACTTTAAACCTATTCTTGTTACTTATTTTTCTATCCACTCAGCTTTGATAAGCTATATTTTATTTAGGTTTCCAAATATATCAGTACAAATTTCATTATATTTAGGTCATGATTTTAAAACATATACCCTAAATGTGATTGATTCCTTCTTCATTTTAATTTTGGTTATTTTGTTTTTGTGTATTCTCCTATTTGATCAATATTGCCTAAGGATTGGTGGTTTTGTTACTTTTTTCTAAGAGTCAGGTTTTTTTAGTTGCCCCTTTCTATTATTTTTTCTTATTTCATTCATTTTACTCTTCTCTTTGTTATTTTCTTTTTTCTATTTCCATGAGATTATCCCATTGCTCTTTCATAACTTGAGTTAGACTCTTCATGAATTTTAGCATTCTTTATGTTTGCCATACATACTAGTAGTGCACAAGGAGATTGTGGGGGTACATGAGCTTTTAAAATATGTGTATTACTGGGTGCCTGGGTGGCTCAGTTAAGCGTTTGCTTTTGGCTCAAGTCATGATCCCGGAGTCCCACATGGGGAAATCCCTGCTCAGCGGGGAGTCTGCTTCTCCCTCTGACCCTCTCCCATCTCTTGCTTTCTCTCTCTCTCTCAAATAAATAAATAAAATCTTTTAAATAAATAAGTAAATAAATAAAGTGTACTACTTACGTATTTAATAAAACGTGTCTTTAAAAATGTAATATCTGGGGCTCCTGGGTGGCTCAGTGAGTTAAAGCCTCTGCCTTCGGCTCAGGTCATGATCTCAGGGTCCTGGAATCGAGCCCCGCATAGGGCTCTCTGCTCAGCGGGGAGCCTGCTTCCCCCTCTCTCTCTGCCTGCCTCTCTGCAGATGATCTCTCTCTCTCTGTCAAATAAATAAATAAAATATTTAAAAAAAAAAAGGAATAACTATTACCTTGAACTTGACAGTAGTTTGGTTTGGGTATGAATGTTATTGTTTACTATAAGGAAGTAGTAAGTTAAGAGACAAAGTCAGGGGCGCCTGGGTAGCTCAATCAGTTAAGCATGTGACTCTTGATTTTGGCTCAGGTCATGATCTCAGGGTTGTGACATCAAGCTAGGAGTGGAGCCTGCTTAAGATTCTCTCTCTCCCTCTCCCTCTGCCCCTCCCCCCCACCCCCTGCTCATGCTCTCTGCTCTCTCTCTTTCTAAAAAAAGACAAAAATCAAAAAAAAAAAAAAAAGACAAAATCAATCTATTTAAATAAAAATGAAAATAGTAGTAAAGTTGTTCATTATTTCATGTTTGAAAAGACTGACTTTTCTAATTTGGACTATAAGATTTTAGTTATGTACATTGGGCAAAGGTTGCCAATCATGTTTGCTCAAATCTTCTGTATGTTTATTTTTTTACCTGCTTGATCTATTAGTTTTTATAAAGGCATGTTAAGATCTCCCACTATAAATGTATTTGCCAGTCCTTCCTTATAATTCGGACAATGGTGGCATTGTATAGTTTGAATTTGAACTGTTAGGTGTAATTCAGCTCAGAGTTATTATATATTCCTCATGAATTATTCCTTTAGTAATTAAAGAATGACTCTTTATCTCCAAAAATACCTTTCTCTGAGGTCTTTTTTGGCTGCCATTAATATGACCACCCTGGCTTTCTTTTAGCTATTATTTGCTTGGTATATACTTTTCCATCCCTTTATTTGCAACCTTGGTCTGTCATTAAAGTTTAGTATTCTAGCCATCACATCAGCTTGTTCTTTTCCTGGCTCATTGTCCTTCACCAAGGTCTTTCACGGTCTTGAGTTCAGGAATGCTGGTCTGTCCACATGACACATATATCCAAATATCCAGATGGAAACAAGAAGTATTTCAGAGAAGTCTGGATGCTCATGAAAGCAAGTCGGAGCCCCCCGGTTTGCATCTGGAGACCGAGAGTGGACGGCATGAGCTCTGCAGACTCCTGCCCGCCTGGGGAGTGCAAGAACCGCCAGTGCCTAGTGGCCTGCTTCTGAAGCTGGGGTGCATACAGTTCTCCTGCCGCCGGGTATTTATAGCTCCATGTAGGTGGGGATGCTGCTCCTCAGAACAGAAGGAGAAGGTCTAAGCCCCAGGGGAACAATGTAAACCACTGCGGGACTGATCAAGTGCCTTCCTCCAGCAGATGCTTGAGAGATTGTCCCCCAGGCCTTAATTCCTGGGGATAAGGCAGAGGATCTCAGAAAACAAGGGGCCTGCCCCCAAGCCCCGCTGAAGCTGGAAACTGACTCTTAAAAGTTAGTTAACTCTCTCTAGTGAGTTAGTTCTGCCTTCACGCACCGTTCTTCATTAGTGAGCAGGCAGAATGCATTTGCTTTGTTTTTTCCAAAACATCCAGGCAACACTGAGGGTCCTGAGGCTGCAAGGAAACTCTATCTTCCTGTCTCAGATCCACAAAAGGGGGGAAAAGAACCTACTCCACAGGATGGGGAATGTGCATCTGGAGGAATGAGGACGAGGAGTGCCTGCCCTTTGGTGGGAGGAGGAAACAGCGGCTCGGCTCTCCTGGCCGAGCTGTGCCCGTTAGCGACCGGGAATGCTGAGAGGACACCAGCCTCCAGCGTGCGACTCAGGAGGAAGTGGCCTTAGGAAGCGTTCCGAGGCAGGTGGCATCCAAGGAGGGAGTTGTGGACACCATAGTTCTGATTCTGCATCAGCAGTTTCTTTGGTTTGGGTCTCAGTTTCATCTGTAAAACAAGAGTATACCAGATCAGATCTTTCCAAATTTCATTCATTTGCTATCACTTTGACATTTTTGGACACATTTGTGTGGCCGCTTTATTACTGACATTTCTCTTCACATTGACTTTGTTTTCTTTACTCCCCACCTTGTCATAATCAATGCTATTTGTGGGCTAACGGGTTTGATGTGACAGTTATTATATTTCTTTTTTTTTTTTAGTTAGTTATTATATTTCTACGACACATTTAATTAAATACACGAGTAGTAAATAATCATCTTTCGAAGTCCATGTATTCCCTGCAATCTCCTTTTATACCATCAGTTATAAAATATGCTTCTCCCTCCGCCTGCAGCTCTCCCTGCTTGTACTCTCTCTCTGACAAATAAATAAAAATCTTTAAAATAAAAAATCATAAAATAAAATACATCAATATATGTCATGCTGGGAAGTTGTTGAATGATCTCTAAGGTAAGGGTACCATTCTAAGCTGTCTGTTTCCATGAAATCGGCTTAGACCCACATCCCTAAGAACCAGAGGAATGTCGATTGCTGGGCCCCAAGATCGAGACTGTCTTTAGCTTCTCCAGCTCCTCCTCTGTGTTTGTTCCCTAGGAACTTTGTAAGAAGGCCCTCATCGATGAAAGCATAGTCTCAGATCTGAGATCATCCAAACTAAACGGAATACCGTAACTGAAACAGGAGCCTGGTGCCTGATTGGGAGAGTTCAGTGTGATTAACATGTAGGTTTGCAGTCAGCCTTAATCATTACCAGATTACACACTATTGCAGGTCACCCTCCCCCAAACAAATGGCACTAACCCCAGACTCATCGATGTCTGACTAATTAAGGGTTCACTTCTTAGGCTTCCTTCCTGCAGCACAGATCCCATTTCTCACCTTCAGAAAGGGGCCCTGTGGGCCCTTGCTGACTGGTCACCTTCAAAGCTGGGAACATATGTGGCCTTGAGGGTATAGATATATTACTCCATGCAAACAAGACTTTTTGGTGACAATGAATCATACAGAGAGAACATTCAGAAAGCCATAGTGATATTTAGAAATTAATCACGGCATAGATTCTTCTTGGGTTGTTAGTCTGATTTTTGGCTCTTCTGTAGAATTTTGTTTGCACCACCCATCATTTGGTACGGGGCATCTGAGACCTCCTATCTGGCATAGAGGAAAAAAGAGTGGCCTAGAATCAAGATGCTTGGGTCAGAACCAGAGTTTGGTTTCCATATGACCTTGGAAATGTCACTAACCTTCATGGTCCTAAACTGCACATCTGTAAACTGGAACTTATAATCCATGCTTTATTAACCTCCTAAGCATGTTGATTTTTTTTTGTTTTATTGTTAATTTAATTTTTGTTTTATTGTTAATTGTTATTTTACAATAACAATGGTTATTGTTAATTGTGTTAACAATAACACAATTGTTAATTGTGTTATGTTTATTGTTAATTGAATAAATCTTAACACAGGCCCAGATCAGAAAGGAGATCAGGAAGTCATAGGGTTAATAAAATGGACAAAGATAATGACAAGGCTATTAGTAACTAAGCCCAACTCTCGCATCATCATTAGATGTCAGGCCTGGTGCACAGGCTGGCTGGCAAGGATGTATGTGATCAGAATCAGGATTGAGCCTCCTCTAAGCCAGGTGACCATTTGATTCATTGGGACACTTGAGAGCAAAAGCAGGTAGTAATTATGCCTGGACAGTAGGTGCAAACCAGAGCTGTCCTGGGCAAAACAAGATGGTGGTCACTCTGCCCATAAATGGAAGAAAGAGCTGGAGGCATTTTCCCTTCACATCTATAAACTTCTCTATGTAGAGTTTGGTAGAAGTGTCTGAAAATCCGTGTTAGATAAGCCAGAATGTCCTGGTTGGAGTATTGGAAAGCAAAGCCTATTGAGATCTGCTCCCTTTAACTCCCCAATTTAAGACTTGACCTTGCAAAATACCAACCAACAAATGTCCTAGGAAGCCAACAAAACTCGTATGTCCTTGCAGTTTCTGTCCTGAAAGTCACCGGTCTGGTGCCTGCATCTCTAGAACAAGCAAAATAGAAGTGAACCGTGGCGGAGCCCCTCCGCTAAGCCTCAGTTCGTGCACAGTCCCGGATTTACAGCCATTTCCGACAGCTGGGGACGGAGCTGCCACCAGCAACAGGGGGCTCCGCAACGCAGGGCTGAGAGCCCAGCTTCAGGGTGTGAGAACCCCCCAGCACATGGCCACCTTTTTAGAGCAGTTCTGAGCTAGTCATAAGGTGCTTATTTCAGCCAGCATCAGAAATCATAGAGACCGCTCACTGCAACCAACCCCCTTAACACGTGGGATACTCCCAGAAATCTCAGGAAATGTGTGCCAGAGACACTGCCGTGAGTCCACCAAATCCAAATCTAGTTTCCCTGTCCTCCTGGGTACTTCCTTTCCCAGTCTCACTTGCAGGCAGATGGGGCCATGTGTCTCCTTCTGGGCAATGGAATATTGACAAGAGTGATTTATGCCACTTCTGGGACAGGCCTCTAAAGATCTTCTGGGTAATCCTACTCCCTCTCTCTTCCCTCCATCCCTTGCCTTCCAGCCACAAGCAGTGGAGAACCATGAGGTCTAGGGCATGGCAGGGCGGGGGACCCTGGATGACATGGAACAGAGCCTCCCACTTGCCCTCCTCTTCCGCCAACTCATTTGGAACATTGACATGCGTGAGCTGGGTACTTTATTGTGTTAAGCCACAGAAGGTGTTCAGATTTTTGTTTTTGTTTTTGTTTTTTTTCTGAAAGAGAGAGAGAGAGAGAGAATATGCATGAGTGGGGGGAGGGGCAGAGGGAGAGAATCTTTTTTTTTTTTCAAAGATTTTGTTTATTCATTTGCCAGAGAGAGAGAGAGCACAAGCAGGATGAGTAGCAGGCAGAAGGAGAAACAGACTCCCTCCTGAGCAGGGAGCCTGATGTGGGACTCGATCCCAAAGCCCAGGGATCATGACCTAAACTGAAAGCAGACACTTAACTGACTGAGCCACTGGCATCCCAAGGGAGGAAGAGGATCTTAAGCAGGCTCCATGCCCAGAGTGGAGCTCGATGTGGGGCTCGATCTCACAACCCTGCGATCATGACCTGAGCCGAAATCAAGAATCGGACTATTAACCAACTAAGCCAACCAGATGCCCAAGCCTCGAAGGTTTTTGGTTGTTGTTTGGTATAGGTCTATCCTGACCAATGCGAGGAATTTTTTAAACTAGCCTCTGCCAAAGTAATAAGGAAGGCATCCCCAGGTCCAATGAATACAATGTGGGGTTTGCTCACAGTTCTGGATTTTCTAGATGATTGCGTTCCTTTGTGAGCAAGAATGGGTCAAGGGAATAGTTGAACGATTTTCGTACCTACAACCCCTCAAAGGATTCAAGGATTCAAATCTTCCCAGTTTTCTCAACTGTGTTGAGTGGGATGCACCAGCCTCCCAGACTGTAGGGTATAGTCTGGGAGCTACTCACCCCCTGCCCCCGCACCAGTTCCGCTCCAACCTTCCCTGCCACCCCTACCAAAAGAATTTCACCAGATGGCCTGCTTAACCCATGCCCCTTTTCTTACCAGTTAGGACGGTCTCCCATTTATCTGATCCCAATCCCTCTTTCGACAGAAAAGGCCTTTTCATTCTTCTACCCCCTGGGGGAGAATGGTTCTCAACCTCTCTGCTCCAAACATTTGCAGTCGCCCCTTTCCCCAGCTCCTGCGGCCTCCTCTGCGTGCCACCCCAGCGTCTGCCGGTGGTTCCAAGCCCCTGCCCTGCCCTGGCCCGCCGTCCACACGGCGTACCTGGCCAAGAAGCAGACAATGCGCTCTGGAGCACGCACCGAGGACGCCAGGGAGGCAGCCTCTGAGCTTTTAGTTACAGCTCTCTCCTTGGACATTGCCTTGCTCGTCCAGATGGTGAGCTGGGTAAACAAGAAGTCCCTGTTCTCCATCAACATGTCAGCGAGCGCCTTACTCTCAGGCATCTGCCAAGCTGGGGGTATGGTCTCCGTTTAGATTTTGGCTCCCTCGGTGTGCCAGAAATGTGCCCTTGTGTAAACACTCCGCGTACTTCCTCCAGGGAGGACACACGGACGGGGCAGTGAACTCCTGGCTCCCAGTAGCATGAAGAAAGCAGAAATATCACTCTCCTTCTCCCAGCCCTCTAGCCAGCCACCCCAGCCATCCGCCGCCGTACTGCCCCGAAAATGCAGGCGGGCACCCAACTGAGTCCATTTCTATCAGATCCCAACTGCCTGCCAGTTTTTCTGAATGTGTATTCAGCCGCTACCCTCTCATCTCCCCACCGCCCCCCCCCCCCCGTTATGCCATTTACCAGCTGTGTGCACATGGGCAAATCACTTAACCTCTCTGAGCATTTGTTTTCTCAAACAATGAAATAATACCACTTATCACACGAAGGTCTCTCCTTGCTGCTAGGACTTGAGAAAATATATGCTCATACACACAGACCTTGATACATCCCAGGGTCTCTCGACAAATGTTCATTTCTTTCCTCTTCCCTGGTGCACCTTAAGGAAATCTCCTACCTCGCATTATTTCTCGTCCCAAGAAGAAGTGAGTAAGACCCAGTGGCTGGGTCAGTCTCATGCTTCAGGGTCAGGTTTCTGTGAGCCATGTTCTCTGATCACCGGTGCTGAGCACCTCTGTCCTACCTACTGGCTGTGACGGCCTCCCCTGTTGGATCTCAAAAGCCTAGAGAGGGATTACTTCTTAACTTTCATCTCAGATGCCAGCACTCACGATCTAACGCCTGCTCCTGCCTCTGACCTCTGACCTCTGTCTTGTCAATACCCAACTGGCAATGCTTCTCGTCTATTTTCCATATTCTTCGTGCTTGAGCCCTCACTTTGTATCGGATGAACAAATGATCAGATGAATGCTGGGGCCATAGAGGCCCTAAGGAAACTGGAAAATGATTTATGGACTTAAGTTCTCAAACTTCATCCATCGCTACAGGGGATTTGTATTCACTGTGAAAAAATACTCCATGACGTTATTTTTCCGGTTCCGGTAGGAGGTTGTGACACGTGTCCTGGAAGACAGAGGAAAACTCTGCCACCACTGAATGTAAAATCTCTTCTGAAAGGGATCCAGGCAGAGATCAAATTTTGTCCTCCTAAACGGAGTCTGCACAAACATGTGGCCTGGGAGCTAAGATGTGGGTTTCTGTCCCTCACTGCATTCCTAAGTCTCCAAATTGGCCTGGCTGAGTTACTTGGCCTCTCTTATCAGCCCGGGCTTGGAGCTCCCTCGTTGTCTGCATGAATACAGGCCAGGGGAGGGCACTAGGTTGCATGAGAGGAACGTTGGAGCCAGCTCCTGTCAGGTTGCTAGAACTAGTTGTTACATTTTCAGGAATCCTGCAACCCACTTAATAACACACTGGTAGGTAGGTTGAAGTTGGCTACAGCGGGGTATTTATACCCAGGGAACTTGCGAACGCTCCAGATAAGGGTGTTTTCCCCTTAAAAGATCAGTTGATAAACACTTACCAGCACCCACTGGTTGCAAGGCACAGCACGTTCCCTCACCTCTGAGCCCTAAGGGAAGCCCGAAGGGCATGGAATTTACAACCCTCAGCTTCCTTCTCAGCAAAATGGAGGGAAAGACCCTTGCTTCCTACCTTCTCTCCAGACCCAGGCTCAAAGTGGGTGGAAGCAAGGACCTTCCTGGTGGTGTCATTTGTAGGAATACGAATAAGACGGCCCCACCCAAACCCTAATCACTGCAAGTGGCTTCCAAAATGCAAATTTGATCTTGCCATTTCTCTGTTCAAAAACTTGGATGATTCCCTATTGCCTCCAAGAAATAGTCAAAACCTTTATTACCTTACCCAGTCTACCTCTCTGGGTTCCTCTCCTCCCACTCCAGCCCACACCCACACCCCCAGCCACAAACTCTGGCTGTTTTCTGCAGGTTATTGTCTACTCACTGTGCCCCTTTATTGAGTAAGAGCACCTTCACTTTTGCGGGGAGAATGGAGCCCATTACGTGGGGTAAAGATCTGGAATGCACGAGGGGCAACCAGGGACTAAAAAGACATGATAGAAGACATCGCCTCAGGGAAGGGGCTCTGGAATCAGGCTTTCCTGCATGGGAGGCTCCATTCCAGCACTTACCTGCTGTGTGACCTCAAGCAAATTACTTAACCTCGCTGAGCCTTAGCTTCCTTATCTGCAAAACGAGGATAATAGCAGTACCTATCTCATAGGGTTGCTTTGAGGACTAAGCGGGCTGTTGCATAACAAGGGCTTAGCACAGTGCCAGGTACAGAGTTCAAGTTCAGGGAGCATTAGCCCTTAGCGTCGTCATCATCGCCATCACCGCACATCCTCATCGGATCACCTTTATCACCATTATTAACCCCACAGGCAGCATCGTGGGCTTTAAGTAAGTCTCGGCCCCTGCGTTCCTCTGGATTCTGTCCTTAGTTGGACGCTCTTTGGACCAAGAGAATCTCAGGAAACAAGTCGATGCCCTCCACCCCCTCTCTGCCAAACACTGAAAACTCCTGGGACCGAGTTAACAGTCCTGACTTTCCCAGTCCCTTTTAAAACCTAACGCTATGGTCAGCTAAACAACCTCGCAGATGAGTAAGAAAACCGTGTTTAAAACCCACAGAGACGGGGGAGTAGTTTCTTATGAAGGAGATTGGGCCTCGGCTCTCCACCCTGCACAGTTCCTATCAGCCCAGCCAGAGCACTTTGCTGAGAGCATCTTCCCACCAGAAGCAGGGCGCTGGGGCACTTCCGCTCCAGAACTTGCCAAAGCAGCCGAAGCACCTTGGAGACCTGGCGGTTAGTCACTGGAGACTTGAAGGGGGCGAGGATGACCCAGGACGAATGAATGTCTCGGAACAGTTAGAAAATGCTCTCTGTGTTCTGATGGGACGGTACTACGGCCTTTAATGACCCCTGTGGCCTGGCACATAGGGTTCCAACTCCCCAGCTTGCTGGTCCCTCCCCATCTGACTCATCTCGAAACATCAGCTAGAGAACAGAAACTTGTTCATCCTATATCCGGACCCATGTGTGCATATCGGAGGGACTATCGAGGAGAATCTAACAGAGCAGGCAATTGTCCCGAGAAACCAGTGCGTGCTGGGAATGAGGGGACTCCACGGACTGGCCGCTTTCCATCTAGATGGACACTGTCCACCAGGGGGGAGCAGGGAGAGGACAGTCCTGTGTGTGTCCCTCCGATCGCTCAGGCCTGGGACCGGCCCTGGAGCCTGGCTGGTGGGGGGCGGGGAGTGGGGATGGGACTGAGAAGGAGAGGGAGACTGGTTCAGTAAAATCTCTGCGGCAGGGCAGCACAGAGCAGCCTGGGCCGGTGAAGTCGGCCCCGCTGTGCAGGCCACTTCGGGAACCCTTTAAGGCAAGGGATGGAAGCTGCATCAGAGGCTGGAGAAGAAGGAATCATCAGGAGGGGGCCTCACGATCAGGGGCTCCCATAGCAGGAAAGGAAACCCGCGGGAACGAAGCACTTGCCGCCAGCACAAATTCTGGAGACCAGGAGGCTCTTTGGATACGCTCAGCACCGCGTGGGAGGAATCTTGGTGGACCTGAGTTGGCTCCTAGGACCCACAGAGGCAGGGCCAGGAAACGCGAGCTTTTGAGTCCGACGGTGACCTGATGTACAGGGAGGCTGGTCCCCAGCCCTGGGAAAGTAGGACTGTGCTTATTCCCACCACTTCCTAACAGAGCGCGGTTTGCTGCCGTGTATTAGCCCACGGTGCCCCCCTGCCACGTGGAATACTCTCCCCTTTTTTCTGGGCCCGACTCAACCCCACCTCCTCCAATAAGTCTCCCTCCCACAGTGAAGCCTCCCTATCTGACCTCCGGCTCGCGCACGCGGACGCACGCGGGTGTCCTCTGCCTCAGGCGCCTGCTCGGGACTGGATCCCACGCGAAGACATGAGGGACGAGGTCATCCACTGGAATGGTCCCTGCCCTCGGACTGAGATCCAGGGGGAGACAAAGAGATGAGGGGGCGTTTGATTCGAGGGGCAAGTGTCACCACAGGGATAAGCTCAGGGGTTGCCATGGAGAGGAGATCCTAACCAGGAGAGGGGACTGAATCAAGCCCGTCCCCCACCCCACCCCCTCTTGCTGAGTCTGGAAGGGGGAGGAGCTAAACCACAGAAACTTACCCTCTCCCGTTTCTGGAGGCCCAATGTCTGAACTCAAACTTTGACAAGGCCATGATCCCTACAAAGGCTTTAGGGGTGAGTCCTTTCTTGCCTCTTCCAGCTTCTGGTGCCTCCCAACTCTGCCTCCAGCTTCACGTGGCTCTCTCCTCCTCTCCTCTCTCTCCTTTGTGTGTCTCTGGTAGGAATGGTTACCATCAGATTTAGGGCCCATGCAGATCATCCAGGGTGACTGCATCATGAGATCTTTAACTTAATTACAGCGGCGAAGACCCTTTTCCCAAACAAGTCACACTCGCAGGTTCCAAGGGTTAGGATGTGCACGTACCTCTTAGGAGGCCACCGTTCAGGCCCCTGCACAGACAGTGGGGCAGCGCGAGTGAGGGGACAGTGGCGGGGAGGACGGGTTGTTTTCCATTCTCCCACGGGCGCTCTGGGACTCCGAGCCTAAGACACCAGTGTCAACTGTGGAGCCCTCTCGTTCCCGAGGGTCTTCGAACTCACTGCACACCTCATGCTGCCAGCAGCACTGTCCTCTCCCCGATTCCCCCTAACGCACACGCGCTGGCGGGGCCGAGCGGACAGGTGGTCCCGGAGAGCGGGCCTCGAGGGAGGGCTGGGTGGGGCAGCCCTGCTCCACGGGGCTCTCCTCGGAGTGACGGGGTGCTCACCAGCCTCCGAGGCGGGCCCTGGCCAGGCTGGCATGCTCCATGGCCAGAAGGGGAGTTCTCTCCCTCGAAACTGGGCTCGGAGCCACCTCCCTGAAGCCAGCCCTGATTAACCCCCGCTGGCATTTGTCATCCGGGAGGGTTGGTTTCAAGTTCCCCTCTGCCACTTCCCTACGGGAGCCACTTTGGATCTGGGACTTAACTTCTCTGCCCCCGTTTCCTTAACCGTAGACACAGACAATAAATCCTTGACCTGCTGGTCTCAGAGGCGTATTGTGAAGACACACAGCATAGAGCGGTGTGAAAAGTACTCGGCACACTGCGAACACGACAACATAATGAATTCAGTTTCCCTAAGTCTGTTTTGCTGTAACTTGTACATGCAAATATCTAGGGCGCACACATGCACACACACGAATGCACTTTTATTTCTGATTAATACCATTGCTTTATGACCTGGTTTCCTCATTTTCTGGTTACATGGCTGTCATCATTTCAACCTGCCCTTGCAGATTCACATGTATTATCATAGTTCCTGGGTTTGAGGGTTGGACAGGAAGAAATATTTCTTGCGTCTCCACAAGACATGGAGTCCCTGAGCTCAGGGATATACCTCTGTTTCTCCACGGTGATGGGATTCCGGGCCAGCAGGGAATCAGTGTTACTGATGGGTGGGCTGATGGACAGGCTATTGTCCCAGAACCAGAGGCGCTTTCCTGACTTGTCCTCACGCAGCTGCTCCCGCCAATGGCTTGGTGACGTCCACGCAGGCCACTCCAGGCGTGGAAAGCACGGACTTTGCAGCCCCCTCCCTCATGCCCCACAAGCTCCCCTTGGCGAGGACTCGGACCCCACTGGAGACACGGCTGACGCAGCTCTTGCTCACCTCCTAGAAGCAGAGTATCTGTCTTTGCTGACGTGGTTTCTTTACAGCTCGTAGTTTGGGTCCAGCTGAGAGCAGACGACGTCACAGGCAGATTTTTCCACAGCCTGCTTGAGCCCTCCAGCTGGCTGAGAGCCCGTGGACTCTGGTTTGCTGCTTGGTTTGCCCCAAGTTTGAGGGAAATTCTTCCCCAGAAGAAGAGCACTTACCTCCTTGCCCTGGGAAGGAATGCCAAGTTTACCCCACATTTCTAGGCAAAGAGTGGTCAGTGGCCACTGAAACTGCTGGAATTCTAACCTGGGAATAGGGAACCCAGGTTCCACTCTCTGCCACTAGTTGGCTGTGTGACTCTAGGCAGGTTACTGCACCTCTCTGGACTTTAATTAACTCTTCTGCACAAATAAGAGGCTTAGATCTAATGATGTCTTTGGCCTCTTCCTGTTAAGGTTCTGAATGGCTTGTTATTCTGGGGTCTACACTGGGGTGTGTGTGTGTGTGTGTGTGTGTGTGTGTGTGTGTGTGTGTTGGGGGTGGGGGCCACCATTTTTCCCCCATCCCCTCCCTGAGCACTCTGCTGACCTGGACAGCACACTGGGAGGGTCTGAGAGAAAGCCTCCCATGGATGATTTTCCCATGGCACATTTTGCTCTTTTTAATTCATTCAACAAATATATGTTCGGTGCTTAAAATCTGCCAACACTAGTCTAGGCACTGAAGGATTTTTTGTGAACAAAAGAAGTGACATCCCTATCCTGTGGAACTCAGGCAATGGATTATAAACCAGAGATGATAAGATAAACAGTCACACAGCGAAAAACTAAAAATTAAGCAAGTTGGGAAGGGGGGCACTAGAGAGTACTGGGAGGGGAGATGCCAATTTTAAACAGAGTGGCAGGGAAGGGCCTCCTGAGTGTCATGGAATGAGAGTCCGGAAAGGGGGCATCCCAGAACCCCGGGCTCACATGGAGCCTGACATAACGGGCAAAGAGGCCAGTGGGATCGGCTGTCCCAGTCAGGCAGTGGTGGGGAGATACGAGGGTGGGGAGCACGGGGGTCTGGACCCTTCACCTGGAGCAAATGGCTAAGTGCCAGGAATGGAAGGGGGAACGGCAGGGTCTAAGGGAGCCTCTGAAGGACACACAGCATGCCGTCTCATTAGCATCTCTGCCCAAGTCAACACCAACCAACTCCCAAGCTTTCCCAGAAGCAGCCCCGCCCTGTGAGTCCTCAGTTTCCTCCTTCCTTTCTTCCTCCTGCAGAGCCTGTGACCCCCAGGGCTCTGCCCCCTTGCCTTCCTGTCACATGCAGAGCCCATCCACCCCTGGCCACTCTCTGTGGCATACTGGGGCCCCCCTCTCCTCCCAAGGCTGACTTTGTGCCCACAAACCTCCCACAATGCAGCTCTCCTCTACAAGGTGGTGCCACTGGAGGGGAGGTGGGGAGAGATCTGAGCGTAGAAATGTGGCAAAAGAAGAGAAAAATGCGGTAAGTTAAAACAACTGCCACCACATTTGAGGGCAATGTCATTGCAGCTGCTGGGATACGAGTCAGGCTGCTCTGGCCCAAAGCCCTGGGCTCCTGGAGGGACGAGCACAGTGGGTCCTCATGGCCTCCAGCACGAAAATGTAGCCCTTCTCCTCTTGCCTAGGGTCCAGCTTTTGCTAACCCTCCTTGGGCCTGTCCTGATCACCCTCTCCTCTTCAGGAAGACCCTTGGCCCCCATTGCCGTGGCCTCTCCCACCTAACACCAAAGTCCCTATGAGAAACATGATGATTTGGTCTCCGTAAGGGCTTTAAAAATAGACTGTGGATCCCCTGCAAAAAAGGAAGAAAGAAAGAAAGAAAGAAAGAAAGAAAGAAAGAAAGAAAGAAAGAAAGAAAGAAAGAAAGGAAGGAAGGAAGGAAGGAAGGAAGGAAGGAAGGAAGGAAGGAAGGAAGGAAGGAAGGAAAGAAAGAAAGAAAGAAAGAAAGAAAGAAAGAAAGAAAGAAAGAAAGAAAGAAAGAAAGAAAAGAAAGAAAGAAAAAAGAAAAAAAAAATCCCTGGCTAAAAATAGCTCTCAGCATCTAGGGGAGGAAAAAAAGAAACTGCAGCAAAATTCAATTGGAGCAGTGACTTTCCTGCCTCTGATGTTCCGGGTCAGTTACAGCAGTGGAGAAGGCTGGGAGGAAGGGAAGGAGGATGGGGGTCCTACAAGGACAGGGAAAGGATCAGCATGGCAATCTACAGCAAACGCTGCTCTGCAGCCCCTGACTTTTGGTTCTTGGACCCCTTCCTGGTCCCAGCAACCACGCAGCATTCAAGACAGCAGAAGGAAGCTGCACAGCCCGAGTCTGCAATGGGGCTGTGCAGAGTAGCAGAGAGGACCTGGCTGGGGGCAGGCCTTGCAGTGTCCCAAAGACACGAGTTCAAGGAGAGCAGTACGTCAGGCTAGGATCTGATGTTGAAAATTCCTGCCATCCAAACAGCTGCAGAATGGCTAAGGCTTGAGGGCAGCTGCTCTGTCTTGAAGAGCTCCTGCTTTTGTACCCAACAAGGGACAAAGCTTTTTTGGAAATTGTCACTAGGAAAGTCAGAATTTATATCAGGACAACAGTGAGGGGGAAGGGGGATCCCCATAGGCTCTTGTTTAAGATCGCTTTCAGTGGCTGGCAGGAAAGAGAGCCGTGTGGGACCGAAAAGCACGGAAACATGGTTTTGCTTACTAAAAATGCTTTACCAAGTGTGGTCAAGGTGGGAACTACGCACACGCACACACACACGCCCCTTTTCCTTTAGATCTATAAAAGAAGGACTCCACTCATTTCCTCGTGCCGAAAGCCATCACAGCGAGCTGGAGAAAAATCAGGCAACAGCCTGAAGAGAAGGGTCCCTCAATTTTGCTGTAAGGGTGGGGGCTTTATCTGAACATGGGATTTGCATGTTTTGGTCACAGGGACAGGAGAAGGTTCATAAGCTAATTGGAGAATTACTGGAGGCAAGGGAAGGATCCCTTAGGAGAAGTATGGGTGGATCCAGGAAATAATGCACCAAGTCCCCAAACTAAATTTTTACTGCCTGTGTTTTGTTACCATAATTTGCCATAGAGTTTGTAGTCCCACGTGCACACAAAGGTACACACTTACACACACGCAGAAACTTGTATCTCAGATGAATTAGGGTTCAAAACACACACGCAGCACACCAATGATTTTACCTGTTTCAATGTTACCTGGCCTCGTATCTTTCTCCAAAATCACAAGGCAACCACTTTCATGCCAATAAAGGAAAGAAAGGGGCTTTTGGTGGCTGAACTGCAAATCCCCTCCAAATAACCTGTGGGAGATTCAGGTCTCTCCAATGTCCCCCACCTAGCGGGGAGGAAAGGGCTTCCTGAGTGAGGAAGAGGCAGGGTGCCGTGGAAAGGTCCTGTGGCAAGCTCCTGGACACACTCCTTTGCAAGGGCAGGGCTGGTAGATACCCTATTTGTCATTTTGTGTTTGCCTTGAGGACTGCCTTACTTGGTCTCTTTCCCCCTAAATAATTCCTTTGCTTTCCCCACCCCAAGGAGCAGTCTGATCAGCACCATGGTCATTGGTTGGGGTCGACAGAGACCTCAGAGCTGGCCAGCCGGCCCCAGACCTGCAGCCCTTCCACAGCACACGTGGGCAGGAGATATTTCGCTCCATTCATCCTGGTCCTCCCCTAATGTCACCTTGCTCAAGCCCCCTTCTCTCTCTTCTCTTCTCTGGCTACAAAATAGGAGTAGTGATCATCTGTCACCTGCCCCCTCTTGCCTAACGGGGTCACGGTCAATGCGCTTTGAGACCAGGGGAGGGAACCCAAACAACTTGAGAAGCAAACACTCCCTGCCCCCCATCCCCTCCCGCCAAGCCCGGTTCCCAGTGGTGTCCGTGCACATCGAGATCGAGATCGCAATGCTGTGCAGCACATTTTGCTCACTCTCTTCAGTACTTTTCCTCTTCTCAGCCCCTCGGGCGGTGAAGAAGCAGTCCCGGCGCCCCCTGCTGGCCAGAAGCTCCCCGCAGGAACCTCGATGCTTCCCTCAAACATGGTAATTAGCCAGTAGGCAGCTCATTGACTAACAGTGGGAGAAGGGACTGTCCTTGTTTCCTTGGAGATCTAGCTACTCACGCATCTATTGCGTAGACTGCTCCCTATAAGCTCGACAATCGTCAGCTTATTATTTGCACTGTGCTCGCTGCGCTGGATGTAGACGACAATGGGAGTCCTCACTGAGCTCAAGGCCAATGCTATTCAAAGTGTGGTGTCCTGACCTGCGGCATCGGCATTAGCGGCCTCGTAATAGAAATGCGCATGCTCGGAACCCTTCTCAGCCCTGAATCAGTAACTCCGGGGGTAGGGAGGTTGCAGCCCGGAAATCTGCATTTTAGCAAGTTCTCCAGGTGATTCGGATCCACAATGAAGAATGAGACCTAGACCTAACGTGCCCTGGTATTCTGCTCCTATTAACGTCCAGAAGCCTTTCTTGACTATTAAAGCACGGAGCAAAAGCGAAACTGAAAAACACTTTTTCCTTATTCCAACACTGTCTGGATTGGAATGATATATTGATTGCCATAAAGAATGCCCCCTCCCGGGTTTGCCTCTCAGGAAAACCCCTCCCTCCTCTCGCTGCCATCCACTTCCTTTTTCATCAAAACCCAACTTGGAACCAAGTCTGCACCATCGAGGCAGCTTTGAGAGACAAAAGTAGTGCTTGGAAATTAAGAGGAATGAGGACCCAGGACCCAGGATGTGCGGCAACCTCGCAGAGCCCCCCAGGAACTGACACTAGCCTGTCAACAGTCAGGAGAAACAAAACAGAAACCAGACAATAGGCAATCGTTGACATAAGGCAAATGTCATTGTTGACATAGGGACTGCAAACCTTAGCCCTCCTTTTGCACTTTTCCAACCTACTGCGGTGACCCTGTTAAGCACAAAGGGGCTCAGAATCATTTTTGATGAGTTGACTCGTTCCACGAGGTCAACCTAATGTTATTGTTACCGATATTTTTTAAAGATGCTTATGTAGGGGCGCCCGGGGGGCTCAGTCGGTTGAGCATCCGACTCTTGATCTCTGCTCAGGTCATGATCTCAGGGTCGTGAGTTGGAGCCCGGAGTCCAGCTCTGCGCTCGGCCTGGAGCCTGCTTAAGATTCTCTTTCTCCTTCTCCCTCTGCCCCTCCCCCATCCCACCCCACCTTCGCTCACGTGTGCATGCTCTCTCTCCCTCTTAAATAAAAATAAATAAAAGAGGGAAACCACTTTTAACACGGTTTAAGCTACAGAGAGCAGAGAGCGGATGACGAATAATGCAAGAGGGCAAACTGAGCTTTGGTCTGTGGCGGGGTGGGGGGGATCCTGAAGGTCATCAAGCCCCTGCTTGGCAGAGGAGGGAACTGAGGCCCAGAACTGAAAACTCACTCTGGAAGAGGAAGTTTGCGCACAGGTCCCCTATCTGGGTAGGAGCTCAAAATAACTCAGCCTGATTCCTGGCCTGGTGAGATTCCAGAAGATCTCTGCAACCAAGTGGTATTTGAACTGGAAAATCATTTTTTTTCAAAAGACCCTTGATTTCTTTGCGATGTTATTGCCTAGCCCCTATGGATAATTTCCTTCCAGGGAGAGCAAACAGAGCCAGGCCTCTGTGTGCAGTTTCCCGAGCAGTTTCCTGCTGCTGCCATTGCTTTGTTGCTTCTTCTAGGAGGTTGCCCCCCACCCCTACCCCCAGGCCAGGCCCCCTGAAGGTGCCCACTCGATTTCACAGGCCATAGGATCCGAGAGCCTTTGAAGCCCTGGCTCCCATCACAGGGGCCCGGGATCTCCGAGCAGCCCCGTTTACCATCGCACGCGGCACGTCCTCGTGCTCAAGCATGCGGGGTGGGGGGCAGGCTGTCACCCATTTCACTGGACTACCAGCCACTACCAGCCGCTGCTGGGAGGAGAGCCGGGCAGCCCCCGAGGAAGGGCAACGCAGACTCTCAGCCCTGCACGGATTCACACAGCAGGTTTGGTTAATCATGCAGGGACCTCACGGAATGACCTAACTGTTGCCTCATGGACTCTTCCAACCGGAAGGTGCCATGGCCACCCATGGACAGCTCTGGGTGTCTTTTTTTTTTTTTTTTTTCCATTTGGCCTATGGGAGAAATACAAGTGGTGATGGCTCCCTCTAGTGGAGTTGTCAGAAATGGAGAGTAGCTCTGAATCTTAACCGGGGAAGTCACCTGCAGGAGAGTCAGCGCTGGTGAGTGTGGCCCAGATTCTCACGGATGTCATCTCTATTGCACGTACAGTTTTTGGAGGAAGTTATTTTGTTTTGTTGTTATCACCTCCAGCATGGGAGGCTGTGGCTGAAAGGACAGCACTCTAGATCTCTGGCTTATAGGCCTCAGGGTCAGCAACATTCCAGAAGCCAGAGGGCCAGGAGCTCTACCAGCCACTGCCCCACCGGGGACAAACCCCCTTCGCTTCTCTGGGGCTTGCTGGGGGAGGTGGAGTGCAGGTCAGTCAGCTGAGCTCCCAACTCTGAGATGCTCTATGACCGAGTTGAGCTCATAGGCTATTTCGCATCCAGGAGGAAGACCCAGGATTACTCATAACCTCCTGTGTTTGGAGGGAACCTGATGGTCACCAAGCACTTTCGTGAACATCATCGCATGGAAACATCACTGCATGACAATATCACTGTGCTCTCACAACGACCACCTGACACACCTTATCCTGATCTCACCGACTCTTCTGCAACCACCAGACTGAGCTGAGAGACGAGGATCTTCCCATGTGGCCCACAGAGCCAGTTGAGAGACGAACGGAGATCCATCCAACCCCATTCCTTCTGTGGCCCACCGAGCTCCCTTATCTTCAGCCAGCCCTTCTGAGCTCAAGAAGCGAAATCCTTCTGAGAGTAGCCTAAGGCACCCAAGAGTGGCCTGGTACCTCTCCTAAAACAAAGTCAACGGTCGCCCTAGAATGGTGTGTTCCATAGGCGGTCAGATGGCAGAGAGCAGGGACAGTCTGAAGGCAGCCATGAAATTAGGCCTCCTGCTCATGGCACAAAGGGAGCCCATCCTCCTTCATCCATCTACTGTGGACAAGGCCTCCATGACCCCTCCTTAGGAGCCATGATAGTGGTCTTCTCAGCCTCCTGCTGGTTTTTCTTCTTTTCTCAGACTGATTTGGGGTTCTGCTGGTCCACTTCATGCACCCCACCTTTTCCTTCCCCCCTATCTCTGCCTCTGGTATTTTGGTCTCCTGCTTCTTATTTCGGTTTGACTTGCATCAGGATGTGACCACACTTTGCCTGTCATTTCTCAGCTGGGACCAGTGTCCGTCCTGTCCCCAGCTTTCCCAGGAGGAGTCTGAGTTGAAAGAGAACCTTCCAGGCGACCTCTCCCTACTTCTCTGTGGCCGTAGACTTCGATGGCAGTCTCCTGGCCCAAGGGCATCCTGCTATGGGTATTCTGTGACTTGGCTGGGAAGCAGGCTGCCCTACTCTTGTTTGAGCGGGGAGAGTGAGGAACGTGCAGAGAGTAGTGAAAAAAATCAGGGGTGGGTACGTGGAGTGGGGGGACTCACGGAAGCTCAGACATAGCTCATCCCAGACATGGGTTCAGGAAGAGGGCCCGGAAGGAATGCCAGCAGCTGCAACTCTCCCACCAGCTTCCTGGAGAAAAGCTAAAGTGGGCACAGGTATACAGCCTGCTTCCCTGGATGAGGGTCATCCTGCCAGCCAGCTGAGGGCCGGGGCTGCTGGGCCTCCAGCAACAGCCAGAAAGGGCGATCCCGCCTCCACATCTTCCCTTTCTTCCACGCACCTCTCAAACCCCCAACGCTACAGTCATCCATGCCTCTCTCTTCCTCTCACACCCGCCCCCCTCCAGTTCCTTCTGCCGTCCCCCCCACTGCTGACAGTGGTCCAGTCTGCCGCCAGCTCTCCCCCAGACTATTCCAACAATCTCCTAACTGGCAAACTCTGTTAAATCCTACTGCTTCTCTGCTCAGAACCTTGGAGGAAGGACTTCCCTCCAACTCAGAGTACAAGCAAAGTCTTTCCAGGAGTCTCAGAGGCCTTGTCTACTTGACAATCCACTTGGTCAGGCTTTGTGTTCTGCTCCTCTCCTGCTTGCTCACTGTCCTCCACCCACAGCGGAGGACACACTGGCCTCCCTGATGTTCCTAGAGTACACCAGGGACGCTCCGACCTCAGGGCCTTTGTACTTGCTGTCCCCTCTATCTAGAATGTTTCCCCCAGACACCTTCATGGTTCACCCTTGACCTCCTCTACTCTTTACTTAACATTACCTCCTAGGTCAGGCTTTCCCTGTCTCCCCTATATTAACCTGATCTCCACACCCCCACCCCCACCCCTGTATTCCATAGTCCCCTTTCTTGATTTTCCTCTATCACCTTTATACTCATCTAGCAAACAATATATTTTAATTATTTATTGTACCCATTGCCTGTGTCCGTGCACCAGGACCTAATCTTCATAAGGACATGGATTCTTGCTGATTTTATCCATTGGCCTGGCACATAGACACTCAAGAAACACTTGCTGGTTGAAGGAACAAACAAAGGAACAAAATGGTAGACACAGGTTGGGAAATAGACCTTCATGAGGAATGTCAGAGTTATGGGGCTTCTCTAGTAAGTAGAGATGCCTAGGAGGGAAAAGGATGTGTACTTGTGCGTGTGTGCATGTGTGAGCATGTGTGAGCATGTGTGTGCGTGCGTGCGTGTGTGTTGCAGGGCAGCTTGACAATTCCTTCACTTGTAATAAACAATGTAACATTCAACAAACGATGATTTGTATGTGTTTTAACGTCCTATACCAACCAGAATCAACACCTCCTTCATTCATGTCCTCACTCACTCATTCACCAGACATCTTAAGAGTGACAATTCTGTGTCAGCTGCTCTGCTAGACATTAAGCGGGCACAGGGCTAGGCACATGGTCCCTGCCATAGAGACTCCCACAGCGCGGTAGTGGAGCCCACATTCAGCACATATCTGGGAGGGCCCCGGCTTTACAGCAGACTGCAACCCCAGACACACTGACTTAGGAAAGTAAAGCCAGGGGGAAAAATCAGCCTCATCACTCGGAAGGTGACAACCAGGTAGGATTTCCCCCTCCAGAGCGCCCGGAAGGAAGCTGGAGAGAGAGGTAAGTGGGCAGGAAGGAGGCACCTCCCCAAAGTTGCTCTCCTTCCTCTGAGAAAGGCCAGGAGTGAAAAGCGGTCCGTGATCAGAGCAACGTGGGTCCCACACACCCGGAAGAGGTCCTTCCTGCTCCTGGGAGACCCTGCACACAGCATCGTCTGGGTCCTGGGAAAGCCATGCGAAATAGAACTCTGACCGTGACATTTGCCCACCGGCGTGTATATAGAAGGGGCTAACAACTCCTAGCGCACAGGTTGCCTTCTTGGAGAACGTCCCCCGTCCACGGTGGGGTCAATGCAGAAGGTAGTCGAGCACCTCTCCGATCCTCCGCAGGTGGCGGCCGGGCGCTGCTCCGTTGTTCTGGCACCCTGGACACCCGCCGGCCTTTGTCATGAGTACCCGACCTGTCTGCTTAACTTAGCTATTGATTTTTTCACTCAGCAAATCACACGGCCTCTGAGACTTTGCCATATATTTATTTGCTAGTCTTCATGGCCACCCTTTTCCCGGGTGGGTCTGTAGCACAGCCATGCACTGTCTGGCATCCCTTGACCTTGACCTCCCCATACCTGATCCCTTTGGCCCACACCACCACCTTCCACCTTCACCCCACAGCCTCACCCCAACATCCTGGGCCCCATCTTTAATGTCGGCAGGTCTGGTCTCAGCTTTTCTTGTCTGGTGACTGTTTGGGGGAGGCCACTGGAGAGATGTGAGGCCGCATGATCCAAGGAGGGGTCTTGTCTTCCTGAGAAGTTGGGGGTCCAGGCCCTCTCTGTCCAGCTGCTACCAGAAATGTATGTGTAAGTCTTCTTGTGGTGCCAGCCTTTTCCCTGCCAGGAGAATCAGAACAAAAGGAAGGGCAGTTAGGGGTATGAGGGTGAGCTGCATGAGCAATGGCACCAGGAAACCTGGGAATGCTCCCCAGCCTTTTTTCAGCTCCTCTGACATAGCACGGGTGGTCCCTCACCTGGCCCCGATTTCTGGGCTCTGGTTCACTCAAACCATACCTTCCACCCCGTAGGCCCAACGAGGGTCCCTGCCACCCGTCAGCTACTGCTGAGCACACCCACCCTGAAGGCACTCCTGCAACAGTTGTCTTTAAATACCATGTCACTAATTCTCTGCCTTGAATGGAATCAAGTCCAAGCAACGTGCTCAACCCCCAAGCCCTGTAGACTGAAGCCTCATGCAATCTATGCATCTGGGCTCCCTTCTCTCTACCTTGGTCCCAGAGGCCCATCTAGGACCCCCAGTATATACCAGGCATATCCCTCCCTCCATGAAAGAGTTCTGGCCTCTGCTCGCCTCCTCCCCGGCCCGGCCCACGGGATGCTCTTGTTTTTCCTTCCCACACTCCTCAGTCCCACCTTCCCGCTGGGCCCAGCCCGGCCCCACCACCTTCATGAGCCTCTCTGGCCATCTTAACACATAATTGATCGCTCTCTTCTCTGATCTCCTGCTCCCTTTGTGGCCTGCCCCATACCACGCATGCGCATCGTTTTCTACCGGAACACGTGTGAGATCCAGGACCCATAGTCCGATGTTCAAGGCCAGCCTCTTCCAGGCTGTGGGCAAAGAAAACTAGACCCCTGGCTACTCTCAGCGTGAGGTGCATGTGTCCGTGATCTTTGTGATCACTTCAAGAGCAGGCCAGAGTTTGGCTAAACACAAACAAACCGACAACTTCCTGCAACTTCTGTCTCTGCATGTATAAAACACAGATGACCATGGGTAGACCATGACCACACAAGTCAGCTCCAAGCTTCTTTAGAGCTACCGCAGGGACCTAGTGAAACTCCTTTGGGAAAGGTAAGCCTTCCCAACATGCCAGCAGGCGTTATGGGGTCTGGGTAGTAGCTTTCTGCAGAAGGAAAAGATCTATTTGTAAAATAAAATTTGTAGTTTCAATTATTTGGGAACAAGCCCAAAGTTTCGTAACATGGAGTTACTGTAATTTTAGTAAAGCACAAATGTGACACCAAAGTGTACTGGGGGCAGCAACTCATCTCATGGCCAAGTGTCACTGACCACATGGCATCAGACTCACAAAACCAGCACCCACGTGCTGTCCAGCGGGGTCACCTGTGTGGCAACCTCTGCCGATGGTTTGTTTCTTTGTGAAATTCCAATGGTCATCAAGTGAAAGATAACACTCTAACAAATGGTAAAAATATATATATATTTAATATAATATATGTATTTGTTATTGTTGTTGCTTCCAAGGAAAGAGAACAGAAAATTTCTTTTTTTTTAAGTTTATTTACTTTTAAGTAATGTCTATACCCAATGTGGGGCTTGAACTCACGACCCCAAGATCAAGAATTGCATCCTTCACCGACTGAGCCAGCCAGGCACTCTGAGAATGGAAAACTTCTTGCTCTTCTCACACACTCATGATGGGGAAGGAGCTTGCATAAGCACTTCCTGCATTCAAACTGGGGTCGTGTCAGATGTCAGGACACAACTTCCAAAGGCCAAGGGTCTGTGTTAGACTCACTTCTCGTGATGGGAATGTAAATGACACACTGTGGCCCGTACCCCAAGGCTGCCCTTCCAGCTTCTACAGCTCTTCGTGTGCTCTCAGGGAAGTCAACGCACTTTTTACAACAACCCCTCAAAAACGTTCAAAACTCTGCCTACCACTACAAGAGGATTTGCCCCACAAAAAAAGAAGCAAGGCAAGAAAGAAGAAATTATGGGCTCCAGGAAGATGGAGACCCAACATTTAGAGAGAAGGGAAACGAATTCCCAGGACAAAAGCTATGCTGGGGCAGAGAGACAGCAGGCAAGATTGGGATGGGAGAATGGAAGGCTCCAGAATGGAAGGCTCCAGAGTTGAAAGAGGAACCGATGGGGCGCCTGATGTGTTTGGTCCCATGGAAAATGGTCGGTGGACAGGTTTTCCACCTCCGTTGGAGAGAATTATAAGTAGATGCACAGAAAATTAAGCAGGTGAAGAAAATGCTATTAACGAAGTGCTTACAAGAGATTAAATGAACATTATCATCATATACTGCTTGGCAATGCAGAAAATAATACTTGAGAGTGATAATGATGTAAACACGAAACACTGTTTTAACCAAAAAATTATGCTGGAGGCAGAGAAAGTGGGCATATGGTGTCAAAAGACAAGAGGTAATGTCGCATCACTCGGAGGAAAAAATCAAAGTCCTGAGAGTAACCCACAAGGCCCTACACAATCTTTGTTGCCCATGTTACCACTCTAATCTTCCCCCTATCGTTCTCCCCTCATTCACCTTCCTCCAGCAAAAAGGGCCTCTTTGCTATTCTATTCCTCAGGTACACCGTATGTCCTCCTGCCTCGGGGCCTTTGCACTTGTTTTCCCTTTGCTCAGACCATCCTTTTCCTATACATCCTCAGGGCTTCTCCCTCCCACCCTTCAGGTCTCTGCTCAGATGCCAGCTTCTGTGTAAGCTCCTCCCTTCCTCCACTCGTATTTAACACTCCCTTCCTCAGCATTCCCAACATCGCCCCATGGATCCTTATTTTTCTTCATATTATTCATAACCATTTTCAAGACGGAACTAACTCTCTGATCCTAAAAAAATATACACTCGTTCATATTGCTCCAGCAATAAGGGCCTGCAGAAAACTATAAAAGAGAAACGGAAAATCACACATATTCCTTCTACACACACACACACACACACACACACACATTCACATTGCTTTTGGAGTACCACAGAGCTGATCTAAGCCCAGTTACTCCTGTTCGTCTAATAAATGAAAACAAGAATTGAAGCTGCCTCACACTGTGAGGATTTAAGATAATATTTTTGTGTAAGGCATAGTAACTAGTAGCTGATAGCTATGACCATTACTGTTGGCAATATACTTCCAGGAGATAGATAGATAGTGCACTCGTCATGTTTCCATAAGATGGCTTTGTGTGCCAAAAAAACATTATTTAGAAGATATGTTGCTTTGACAAATTAATATTCAATTTATTAAGGTTATACCTCTTTCAATGGAGTTCTTCCTCAAGTTTTTGAGTCCAAATGACATATTTTCTTATTCTGTTTATAAGCAGAAGTTGCCTGTTTTGTTTTTCAAAAGCCTGAATTCCTCGAGAGTCTACTGAAAGCAAGAATAAGGGTATGTGTTATGGACTGAATATTTGTGTCCTCCCAGTACTCATATGCTGAAGCTCTAATGCCCAGTGTAGTTATATTTGGACATGGGGCTTCCTAAAGAAGTAATTCATGTAAGCTTTAATGAGGTCATAGTGGTGGGACCCAGATCCCATAGGATTGGTGTCCTAGAAAAAGGAATAGACACTGATCCACCCTCTCTCTCTCTGTGAACAGAGGAAAGGTCAAATGAGAGCACAGTGTGAAAGCCATGGTCTGCAAACCAGAAGAGAGCTCTCACCACCAACCACACCTGCTGGCACCCGATCATGGAATTCTAGCCTCCAGAACTATAAGAAAATGAATTCCAATTGTTTGAGCCACCCAGCATGTGATATTTCCTTAAAGCATCCCTAGCAGCTAATTCAGTATGAGAAACAGAGATGCCTCCTTTACAAACAGGTCAGAGGTCAGAGGTCAACGATAAGAGCAGGGACCCACACACTACTAGACGGTTGCATCCGTGGAGATGGCCAGACGTTGGAGGGAATGGCTGTTGAGGGCACCAAGCCCAGACCTGAGGCATGGGGCTCTCAGCCTGCCAATGAGGTCGCAGAGCAACTAACGGATTTGTGGACTGAGATTTATACCCAGTCTTAAGAGTTGCCAGATTGAGCAAATAAAAATACAGCCTCCTTTCCTCCTCCAAGGAAAGAAAAGCTAGTGTGCTCCTCTTTGTATTTGCAGTGTTTAATACACTGCCTGGAACTTCAGTAGACTCAGTGATGCTGTTTAATTAATTAAAATAGCCCTCAAATGTTAAAACAAAAAAAAATTACAGGATCCACAGTTAAATTTGAATTTCAGATGATTTTGCAATATTCGGGACATTCTTTTTTTTTCCCCCCCCTCTTCGAATGTTTTTCTTTTTAAGCTAAAAAGAAAACAAACAAACAAACAGACAAAAAAACCCAGTTTATCCATTGGGGACATTCTTATATAAAAAATTATTCGCTATTTATTTGAAATTCAAGTTAATTGAGCAAATCAATTATTTTATCTGACAACCCTACCCCGTACAGGCATAATTTTCTGGAGGGCGTTTTAGTAATTCATGTCAAATCTTTAAACCTAATTATCAGCACAGCAATTCCACCTCTAGGAAGTTATTCACAAGAAATTACTAGATAATAGATATACGGATAAGGATATTTCTCCGGCGTATTGCTCATAATCACAAAAAACGGAATTAAGGTAAGAATGGCTAAACAGTTGTATTTTTGTTCAAATGTATGCAACCCTAAAGTTGTAATTTTTTAAAATCTATATTTATCAGTATGAAAGACATCCAGACATATTATTAAATTTAAAAGGGTAATAAAGTAATTTTAAGTTTGATTTTGTTTTTCAATATTTGTAGCAAGACACCATCCCTCACCCACATACACATGAAAAACAGTTGGAATAATTATACCAACATATTGACAGGAGTTATCTCTGGATTGTGGGGTTACTGGTAATTTAGTTTGCTCTATATCCCTTCATACATATATTATCTTAATAATCAGAACAATACAATGGTTCTATCACAATTTTGAAAAATGTACTTGCACCTTTCTTAAAAAGAAGTACACAAAAGCATTGATAATTCTACGATCTTAAAAGCTGAAGCAAGGAATTCATGTGTGGATTCAGGAATTCTTTACCTAAAGTCATGGGCACGATCCTTATCATATTTTAGTGTCGATTTCTCTAAGCTATGACCTCTTTCTCTTGCTAAAAGAACCACAGAAACACCTGGATATGGTAGATATTTGCTGTTTCTGTTCATTTTGTTTGGGGTTGAGGGAGTTACTTTTTTTCTCTACCTACCATCCATTTTATCCCTTCTTGTTACAGAGCACTAGTTTTCCTTCAGGGAACCATCCCCAGACCCCAGGCTCAGTCCACGTGCTTTGGGTAAAATTGACTCCAACCTTGGCTCCAAGGGTGTGCATGTGACCCAGTTATATGTCCAATCAGAGCATGCCATTCCCCGGCCAAATAATGTGCCCAGATAAGAGAATGAGATAGAATTCTGACCAATGAAAATCAGGTTATGGGATTTTGTCAGGTCAAGAGAAATACTCTTTTTATTGGACTAGAACCCAGAAGAATATGTGCCTGGAGCCATCTTACTGCCATCTGAAACCAACATGGACAGCAAAATTACATTGAGAGAGAGAAAAACAAAAACGAAAACAAACAAAAACAAAAACTTAACTCCTAGATTATACGGTACCTAAAGCTCGGTTTTATTATTTTTTAAGCCAAATTCTTTAGAAGAATTTTATCATTTTCAAGTCACATACGACGGACCTTAGACTTACTGTGCATTTTCCAGCAAAAGGTCTGGTTAATTTGATTGCTGAGGATGAAATTAATTGAATCTACTGGTGCTAGTTGTAAACACAGTTTACAGGTCTGAATAGAATTGCATTGGTGTCAATACCCCAAGGAGAAGTTTTGCCAGGCATCCTGCATATACAGAATATGTCCCATATTTAATGATTTTTGTCCTGCTTCCTGTATTGGCTTTCTCAGGGCATCCTAAGTGGCCTGTATTCAGCATTTTTTAATAAATTACAAAAATTCAGCAGTTGGGGTTTTTATGAAATTTATCTGGACATGGGTATTTTCATTCGCTAAATTTGGTGGCCCTACTGAGGAGACATTCATCCTCTACATCCTGCCGTGTCTCACCTGCTCTACCACAGCTCTGCCTACTGACGCCCA
>CM052897.1:88322330-88344375 GCA_028534135.1 Potos flavus
GTGGAGCCCAATGTGGGGCTCGATCTCACAACCCCGAGATTATAACCTGAGCCAAAATCAAGGGTCAGATGCTTAAACAACTGAGCTACCTAGGTGCTCCAAGACACATATTTTTAACTAGGCTGTCAACCCTTTCAGGTGAAGGGCTGGTGCTGTACGTATCTGTAGAAAGGATTAGAATCTGAAAATGCACATATCAACACAAGGTAACCTCCATTAAGTACAAAACGAGCAGGCCGGTCCATAGGAAGCCTTCTTGAAGGAAGCTGGATATGAGCTGGGTGGCGTTTGAAGGAGATTCAGAATTCAGAGAGATGGGAATCCAAGGGGAGGTGGAGAGAGGCGGGATTCTCTCTGGCCCTGGTGAGATGGACGTTCCATGGGGATGTGTTCTGGGAAGAGGCAAATGACTATGACTCAAGCTCAGATGTGGTGATTTAAGGTATAAAGGACACAACGAGGAAAGAACAGCTTTCTCATTGCAAGCCCAGCAGATGTTCCTTCTGTGAGGTCACCAGGCATAGCTGTCAGGAGGTACAAACCAGTGTTCGCCCTGGCCACTCTCAAGAGTCTCAAAAGGCACACTGTCTCGGGGGCCATAGGCCAATGCCCACGGCCTCAGAAATGACCAGGCCTGAAGAGTCTCTTTCTACCAGCTGTGCCCCCGTACTCGTCACATGCTCTTACTCAGTGAGCCACCTGCCAGCCTGGGGTGGGGGAGGGGGTCCCAGTCCTTTAATAAAGATCAGATCACAGGCTGAATGGATTTCACAAACCTAAAAAAAAATAGTAACAGAGAGGAAGCTGTTTCTTTCAAATCGCCAGGGTCTACCACCTCTCTCTCTGCATCTAAGTTGCCCCAAGCCTGAGAGGAACGATCAGGGCCTGGCAGGCTGGTACCCAGTTTCTGTGCAGGGCCACGTCCCTTGGAGTCTGGAGAAAAGGCACAAGGAAGCCCCCTGTTCTCCCAACGGCAAGCGGGAAGGTGCTAAATAATTCTTAATACAAACCAGCTACAGAATTTAGAGCACAGGGAAAGAGGGAACTATTATGTATTTGGCCAATAAAAGCCATCTTTCTTTTATTGAATAATGATTATGTGCTAAGCATATCTTATCCACATTAGAGAACTTGGTATATATAGATATGGTCTATATATACAATGGAATACTATGCCTGCATCAGAAAGGATGAATACCCAAATTTTGTATCAACATGGACGGGACTGGAAGAGATTATGCCGAGTGAAATACGTCAAGCAGAGAGAGTCAATTATCATATGGTTTCACTTACATGTGGAGCATAAGGAAAAATACCGAGGACACTGGGAGAAGGAAAGGAAGGGTGAATTGGGGGAAATAGGAGGGGGAAACGAAACATGAAAGACTGTGGACTCTGAGAAACAAACTGAGGGTTTTGGAGGGGAGGGGGGTAGGGAGTTGTGTGACCCTGGTGGTGGGTATTGAGGAGGGCACTGAAAAAATTAAATTAAATTTAAAAAAAGGAAAACTTTCACAATATGTCTCTGAAATGAGTATAATGATTCCCATTTTACAGTTGAGGAATACCAGCCTCAAGAGAGTGAGAAATGAGGGCACCTGGGTGGCTCAGTTAAGTGGCAGCCTTCAGCTGAGATCATGATCCCAGGGTCCTGGGATCGAGCCCCGTCATGGGCTCCCTGTTCAACAAGTAGTCTGCTTCTCCCTGTCCCTCTGCCCCTTTCCCTGCTCATTCTCTCTCTCTCTCTCAAATAAATAAATAAAATCTAAAAGAAAAATTATTAAAAAGAAAAAAAAAGAGAGAGAGAGAGAGAATGAGAAATGTGCCCACAGTCTCAATGTTAGTGAGTGGGAAAGGCAGGATTCGAACCTAAGTCAGTCTGATGCTGAAGTCTGTGGGCTCCCCATTAATGTCCCCTGCAGGGCCTGGCTACTCGGCTTTCTTCAAAATCTGAATGGAACACAAGTTTTCATAGGAGATTCTTTGTAGAGGCATCACTTAGTCAAGAGAGTAAGTGAGTTAACCCAGCTCTATAATAAAGTAACCGTAACAGCCATATGGCCTTGGCTCAATCGTGTGATTTCTCAGGACCTCAATTTTTTTCATTTATAAAATAAGAAAGTGACTCTGGATAATAGATGAGACCCCCTCCAGCTCCTGTGGCTAGGAGGTTTTCCATCTCCTCCATAGAGAGACTAGTCCAGACTGATCAGTCCCATCTGAGAGTTTCTGGGAAAGAGGCTCATATTGGTTCAGACTCAACCCTCCTCCAATCCACCAAAGTCGGGGGTCCAAGGGTACTGACTTAGCTGTTGGAGGCTCAGCCTTGTGGGTGACAAGGCAGTTAAAGGGGCAACTGTGAAAGATTCCTGGACCCTCTTATAACCATTCTTTCTATCTGATGACATCCAACCGGAACAGTGAAGATTCACCAAACCCGTCACTCTCTACCATGGGAAACTTCACTACTTCCCTTGCTTTGAGAAAGGCGAGCTTGTCCATCCCACCCCCGCTCCCCTCTTTCCAAATCTTCTGATGGGGCAAAAAAGCCACATAGGGTTGTCGTATGAGAGGAGGGGGCCAGCCCTGCTAGCAAAGAATGTACCTTTCCCGAAAGCCAGTCCTGGGGGATCAAATGTCATTGAGGACACTGACTGATCTTCCACACCAACCCCCCAAATCAGCCAGCAACCCGCAGTGGGCAGGCCCTAACCGTGGGGAAGACAAGACTGCTGCAGGAATCTGCGAGACTGCGGCTGCTTCTCAGTCACAAGGCTGCTGAGTAGGTAGATGAAGGGGAATCCTGCCCCGGGCATTGCCACGCAGTTCTGCGGCCCCGCACTGCCGCGGAGGCAGAGCCCCGCCGCCTCCCCGCGCCCGCCCCCAGCGTCCCGGGGACGGAGGCTGCGGGAGCCTGACACCGAGAGCCTGCAGTCGCTGCGAGCCGCTCCAGGACACAGCCTGTGCGAGGGAAAAGGTTTGAACAAGGAGAGGAAGAGTAAAGGGCAGCCAGAGTCGTTGGTTTGAGTCGGGAGAGTTTGAGCCAATAGCTGGTTGCTGGGGGGGACGTCGGGGGAGGGGAGTTAGGGTTAGCCCGATGTCCAGAGTGGGGACTCAGCACTGCAAGGGCCTCCAGCCCCCAGACCAGCCTCCCAGGAAGGACTCAAGTGGGCTTTAAGGCTGTTGGGGTGGGGTGGGGAGGTGGGATGGGAGGGTGGGGAGGTGCAGGGGAGAGAAGCTTTGGGGGTGACTGTGAGAATTCAGGAGGTGAGGTTCCAGCTGGGGAGAAGGGAATGTACCGCACCCCCACCCAGGCAGCCGCTGGGGGGAATGTGGCTTCCCTGGTCCTGCCATGCACTGCGCTCACTGCAGAGAACCAGCAGGGAAGGGCTAGATTGGAGACTGAGGTCAGGCTGCTGTGGGTGATGTGCACCATCCAGGTCCCGGGGCTGCTGTCCCTCAGAGCCATTATCTAACCGCACAGCAGGATACAGCTTGGGAGGGTAGGCAAGTGTAACTGCACGTTTCACAAGGATGCTCTCTGAGAAGGAAGGGCGGCTGCAAGAGGAGGGATGTGGGTGAAAATGAACAGAAAGAGCCCAGTATCCACACTAGGGGGGCAGCCGATGGAAGCTAAGATGACTTGATCCTAGAAGATCTTAAGGGGAGGGGAGGCTGCTCCCTCCCAGAGGGCCTAGCAGGACTGGCCTGGGCGCTGCTGCGGGCCGAGGGAGAAGCTGTGCAGCCTGGGGCCATTCGGTCAACGTCTCTGGGCCAGGGTCAATCATAAAAATGCCTGCTCTGTGACATTAGTGGATTGTTGTCATGTTCAGTGGTGAAAGAGGTTTATAAATGTGAAGCGCACTTAAATGTAAAAGTATAATATTATGCCCGACAGAATTTCTTAGACTAGTAGTTCCCAATTCCAGCTGCACATCAAAGTCTCTTGAGAAACTTTTTTCAAAAAAATGCCGAACTGGACTCCATCCTAAAGCAATTATTCAAATCGGAGAGGGAGAGGGGACAAGACAGCCAGAGGGGCAGGAAGTGGTATTTAAAAAAAAAAAAAAAACAAACTTCTCTGTGGTTCTGATGCCCTGTGAAGGTGGATACCCGCTGCCTAAGGTTTCACAGATTTCCTGAAGGTCACTGCTTGGAGCACACGTCTTATAAAGGCAGATTCCCGGCTTCTCCCAGAGCTGCTAGGTCAGAATCCCAAGGAGGCTGAGCAATCTCTCTATTGAGCAAGCAGTAAAGCAGCGTGGATATGTCATTCCAGGGATGAGTCTGTCGATCTCTTGCCCTACAGGGTGGATGATCATACCCAGCAACGCTCTGGACAGGGCGGGCGTAGCAGCTCGGGGAGGGGAGGGACCCTTCAGATGACAGGTGCGGACATGTGCTTCTGGGATGGAGTTGTGCTAGACAGCCAGTCCTATCCCTGCTGCGCCAAGGTGACAGCCCAATTACAAAATGACAAATTTCCCAGCCAAAGAGCCTGAGAACCCTAAGATAAAAAGGAAACCGTGATGTTATCTATAACTGATAGCAGAGATTGCCCGCGTTTTGTTGTTTTGTCAATAGATTGTTCAGGCTTTCTTGTTTCACACTCTTCTCTGCTGGCACCGTTCGAATCCCAAGATTCTATAAGCACACACAGACATATGTACCCACTCATACCCACTCACACACAGAGACCCCCACCTCATCAGGCACACAAATGGGCAGATGAAGAAGACTCAAGGAGCCGGGAACTCCTACCAGGCAGCCCATGTTACCTGGGCACATGGCTAGCGTAGAATAAAATACTGCAGCTAATGTGGGGAGGAAGGGAGGCCTAGGGATCGCTGGGTTTAGTTCTTTCCTCGGGGGCTGTATGAGCAGAGGAGTTCAGAGCAAGGACTGTGAGCCAGACCCCTGGGTTGGATCGTAACCCCTCCTGATCGGCTGTGCCACTTTGGGCAAGCTACTTCTGTGATAGGGAGATACCCACGGGGCCACCGGGGAGATTAAATGAGTTAGGACACGTAAAGCTCTTAGAAACAGGGCCAGCACATGGTACGCTGGGGAAGTGTTTGCTGCTATTATTGGGGTTTCTGCTGGGCTTTATTACAGGTGAGAAAGCTGGGGTCTAGAACATAAGCTGCTCCGTTTGTTCATCCTTCTTGGTTCTTGCAGGAATAAAGCCTAAGGAAATAATTATAAATGTGGACAGATATCCATACTAAAAACAGTCACTGTAGCATCATTTAGAATGTCCAACAGTAGAAGGTAGGCTAGCAAATAATGGTGTATCTAATGGTGCTGATGTAACAATTGCATGAGAATATTAGAGGTACATGAAGTTTTTTTTTTTTTAAAGATTTTATTTATTTATTTGACACAGAGAGAGAGATCACAAGTAGGCAGAGAGGCAGGCAGAGACAGAGGGAGAAGCAGGCTCCCTGCTGATCAGAGAGCCTGATGCGGGGCTCGATCCCAGGACCCTGAGATCATGACCTGAGCCGAAGGCAGAGGCTTCAACCCACTGAGCCACCCAGGCGCCCCCATGAAGTTTTTTTTTAATGAAATACAGACATGACCTCTATAGAGATATAGATACAGAGACAGAGCTAGTCTAGAAGAAAAACCCAAAACAGGCCAACACTGAATGTCCCTGGCTGTGGGATTATGGGGTCTTTTATTTTTTCCTTATATTTTTCTGAGTTGTACGATTTTCCATAGTGAGCAGAAAAGTCAGAAAATAAAACGTTTCAAGCAATTTGTTCAAAGTCAGTGCATCAGGAGCCCACATTAAGCTTCCTATCCCCGTCCGGGGTTCTGCTGCTTCTTCAGGCACACTGACAATAGGGAGGGAAGCTAAATGGGATAAGGATGATAAAAAGCACCAAGACCGGTATAGCCGTGCAGGACTGGGATCCGGCACAGGGGGAGCCCTGGTCTGGATGTGCAGCTCCAGCTCTCAAGGCTGAGCTGGCAGAGCAGAGCTGAACACTTTCTATCCAACGAAGACCCTTTATCCACAGTCGCTGCATAGCACAGTGGGGCCGGCATGCAACCCTGCACCTGCCCTCGGGGTCACTACCACTTTCCCAGAAGTGGAAAAAGAAGGCATCTTCTCCTTGGTCTGAGGATATCAAAGAATCGTACCACCTTTTCTTTCCTCTGTCTTTTCTACAGGCTCCCTCTGCAAATGGGGAGCCAGAGACCCAGAGAATTCTAGTTAGCACCTCTGCTGGTCTGCATTCTCCTGCTTCTCCTTAATATAGAAGTGCCTTTCCATGCCCAACATTTTTCCAATCATAATGCCAAGGTACTTGACACAGCCAAAACCGAGAAATGTTTATTTTGCAACTGTGAAATAAAAAAGATCTGGAAACACTTAATAACTAAGAGCTCATCTAAGAAAAATAGAAAGGCAGAAAGGCAGGAAGGAAGGAAGGAGGGAAGGAGGAAATGTAAGCGAAAAGCAGAGAGAAGCAATTTATCCCCCCCTTGGTATTACATAAAAATTATTGTATCTCTGAAAATTTTGCTATAACCTGCTCCATATATTTGTAAGCGGTAAATTCTGATCTTTGTCTGTAAAATAAGACACTGGAGTGGGTGAGCCCTGAAATCCAATGATTCTATATTAAGTTGAAATTTAGTAACTCCAACTCTCTTTTTAAAAGATCATTCTGGTGGCAAAAGCCAAGCAATAAAGTTTGCCAAGTTATCAAGGGAACCAGCTGTACATTCAGTGAGAAAGCAAAGCATCCACAGAATTTTCAAGCAAACACACAAAAATTGTCTAGTCCAACCCATCTCGTGTTACAGATGGAAACACCGGACCCAGAGAATAATACCAAGAGCTACCATCTTCTGAGTGCCGGGCAGGTGACTTGCTCAGGGTCACACAGCAGGTCAGTGACAGACCCAGAATTAGGTGTGATGCCCACCGTCTCCAGAGTCCACTTGTTCAAACTTTTCGTGGATTTAAAGATTTAAAGATGAAAGAAAGAAATGGCTATGAGGAACTCCTCACAGCTCGAGATGTCCAGAAAAGGAGCAAGAGGTACAAAGACAATAGCAGGTTAAAAGTCACCACATCCTCTCTCCTTTTACCTCTAAACACAGAAAGAAACCATGGAAGAAAGAATCTAGTTCTGGGCCAGCCGGGGTGGAGGAGTAGACAATGAACATCATGCCTTTCCTAGGGCGAGCAGAGACAAAGGTAAGAGCCCTTGGTAGCTCAAAGAACACCTAGCAGAAAGAGATAGTTAAGACCCAGAGGACTTAAGTCCCAGCACTGGAGGAACTGGGTCCAACTGGAAAGTACCAGCCCCCAAAGCATCATGGGAGAATACCCTGAAAACAATATTTAGGAGCACGAGAAAGAAGACTAAAGAGCCTGGTTACTGAGAGCTCCCTGCTCGTATTTCTTTGAGTCTCGTTCAGATTGTGAATATGATTTTTTAAATATGGTATTTAGGAAAGGCATGCTTAAATATTTTCATTAAAAGTTCTAGTTGGGTTCGGTGTCTGACTCTTAATCTCAGCTCAGGTCTTGATCTCAGGGTCGTGAGTTCGATCCCCATGTTGGGCTCCAAAAAGGTCTATTTTAGTTAGAAAAGTAAATAGAGACACACATTGTAATCTTTGACTTTGTTAATGAGGTGCACAGAACTTGGACTCTTACACCATAGGGCAATGCCATCAGGAGGCAGTCTGGAGAAGTGCATCTCAAGTGTGGACATTTGCAGTAAATTATTCAGACCCTTATCAAAACATTGATTATGTATGGCTCTGCACAACTAAACAGGAGTGTGGAGAATTTTCAGAAGGTTGATAAGAGGCCACAAAATGGTCCATTGGAGAAAACCTTTAAGGACTGAGGCTCCGTGGACTCAAATTCACCATAAGGAGTTTCAGATGTCTTTGAGTTTCTTAAAATTTATTCATTGGGTTATAGTTTTTGTGGGATGTAACTAGAAGTTACCCCCAAAATGGGGTGGAGATACTACGATAAGAATAATTTGAACAACACAGGTTTAAGAAGGGAAATAGGTTGATTTGCTGCAGGACTTCTCAGGGCCTTTCATTTTATGTTCCCATGCATCGTGTATCTCCAAGAGGCAGAAATGTAGTGGCTGGGAACATTTCCATGGGAATCCCGTGTAGGACGAGGACCCTGCAGATCACATTTGAGGAACTCTAGCATAAGGAGTTATTCTAGGTAATATGGTCAGTTGAATATCCATCTCAGTTGGTACAAAATGGCAGAAAGGAAGTTCAAAGTACAGCAGCAGATGTGTAACTGAGGTAGGAGGAAAATATCCCTACAACACAAATAGCAGGGAGTCTGGGTTTTGGAATCTCTCTCCCTCTCATCCCCTGGTTATGAGGATGTCTCAGAACAGGACTCGGATACTGAGGGACTTTTCCTGATGCAGGGCAGAGTAATGGATTCTTTGTCTTTTGGAAGCCACTGCCTGCTCAATTTTTGTATGTCATTTTATTCTCTACTTACTTAGACATCATTGAGTTCAGCTGACTTCCTTGCAAATGAAATATATTCCTGAAATGTTGTATTTAAGGAAATACACTCTCTGTAAATCGAGTCCTATTTTCCACTGGCTTGTGTTATAATTCCGAAGAATGCTGACCCCAAATGCATCATGACAGAGACGTTTCTGAGCCTGTTCAGCACCCAAGGAGACCTTCTTCCTGAGTCCTTGTGCAGACTCCTTACAGCAACTTCTCCCACTCAAGGCAAGCCCAAAAGTCAGGCACGTAAATGGCCAACCGTCCACACTTAGTTATTCGATGTCCCAGTTAATTCCTAAGTGTGTTGGAAATTTTCACTGCTTCCTAGAATTTTGCATGGATAAGTCACTTCATTGCTTATGTTCTTTCTAAATGGATTATCAGAACTGCTGGGTATTCCCATCTGCTGGCTGTTTTAGCAGGGAGGCTGTTTTCAGTCTAAGAGGGTATTAAGACCCTTTCTATGAGTCACCTGTCATCCAACCAAGTACTGGATAATTACATAACTGAACCATGGTCAGTCGTAGGCCAGGAAATCCAGATCTACAAAGGGAGAGAAACTATCGCACATATATTTCCTAAAGGCCTTGATTTACACGAGCTTTGAGTGGTTCTATTGTTTCTAAAGGTTGGGAAATTTTTAGAGGCCCTGTCTATGCCTCAGTGCCCTGCCGGAATGGGCCAAAAAGAAAGAGATCATGGAAAAAATAACCCATTTTCATCGAATGCTTACTGTGAGTCAGGACCTGCGATGCACCTAATTAGCTTTTCCTCCTTTCGCCCCACTGGCCACCATGAGGGATGTTCTATCAATGACCTGATTTTACGGAGGAGAGAACCACGGCTCAGAGAGGTCCCCAGTGTTCCCAAGGCCGCACAGTCACACAGACAGGGTGGCAGCACTGGGTGCTGACTCCTGGGTTGGCACATCACCCCTGCCTGCACAGTTAATAGAGGGACACAAGGGACTCAGGACCGGGACCTCATTTCTCCCATCCTGCCCCACCTGACAGGCTATAGGCGTGGGATACCATGCTGCACGCGTGGGAATTCATCATCTAGACAGTCTGAACACAGCAAGAAAAAGAGAAAACTGTAACAGAGTTTGTTAGAGTTCCTACTTTTGAGTATACATTTGAAAAATATCCCCTACTTCCTCCAGTGAATAAAAAGGCTCTTTCTCAAATCTGGCCCATAATCCTGCAATCTGGTCCGTAATTCCTTTTCCTTCCACCGGACAAAGGAATTACAATCGTATGAAGTATGCCATAAATTAATTTAAGTTCATTTTTCTACAGACTATATACTTTCTTTTAAGTTTAGCTACATTCTGTGATTTCATTTAAACGTGAAAGGGCCCCTGCCTGTTAAAATCACCTGTGATAGGAAAGTGATTCTCTTACTTTTATACACACACACACACACACACACGTACACACACGTCAAAAACAACTTTTCAGAACCATATCTATGGGGAAAAGTGAGGCAGACAGTCTTTAAGATGGAAGACCCGTGATGGATTTCCTTTAACCCAACGTGATTTAATTTTTTCTGTGCTCCTAGAAAGGGCAAGTATGGGGGTCAGGGGACTGAGCAGGGGAAGGGTCACGGAATCCTTTTAAATTTGGGTGAGCCCGGTGGTGGGTATTGAGGAGGGCACATATTGCATGGAGCACTGGGTGTGGTGCACGAACAATGAATCTTGGAACACCGAAAAAATAAAATTAAAATTAAATAAATAAATTTGGGTTTTAGGAAGTGAAAGCTGTCCCCAGTAAGAGATGACCAACATGAAATCTGCTCTTCTCTTGGGACCCTAAGGATTTGGAACTGCCTCTAGCCCAAATTGCTGTTGAACTCTGACCCCAAAATATTCTGATGAAATGACAGGTAAAGCAAAGTCAAGAGGAGAACCTTTCTTATCTCTCTCCCAACACAATAATATTGGACACACTTCCAGCTCTGCAGTCATCTCACTTTTGTCCAATAAATAAGCCCATAAACAGCAGAATCCAACTGAGAGCTGAAACTGACAAGGAAGAATCTAGAAAGAGAGGGAAGAAAAGGTGTGGGGATGACCCTGGGATTCAAGTGTCACACAGATGCAGAGCCCCTGTCTGGTGGCCAACCATTCCCCAGGAAAGCCACAGGATCCCACTGGCGAGCCCCGACTCGTAACGCTGAGTCCCAGCCAGCACGAACAGAGTGATGTCTCATTATCTGACATCACAGAAGTAGGCAGCTGGCCTCAAGTCAGAAATACCCAAACACCGAGGTTTGCCTTTTTTGCATTTTAATAATTTTAGATGGAAATCCTTAATTGCATCACACATTTCCTTGCCCACTTAATTGGACAGAGAACATAACTTAGCATGTTCTTGATTCCTACAAGGTCCCTTCTCTCCAAGCAGCCGCGCAGTTCTGTCTCTCATCTGGAGTTGTGACTGCCTCTTGCACGGGCTGCCAGCCCTCGCTTCTGCTTTCACTCTGTTCCTAACAACCACACCTGCCCGTGTCCCGTCCAACAGTCCACTGAGGTTCAGTGAGATCACTCAAGGAAGGCTTTGAGTGGGGCCGCATGCACCAGTGTCCTCGGAGTCACCAGATGAAGTGGGCTGGGCATAGTGCCTTTGGTAGAAATGCACATGTAGGACACGTTTCCCACCTAGGAGGAAAACAATGCTGGGGCACAACAAAAATGACAGACAGCCCCAGCCTCAGTGGACACTGGGCAAAAGAGAGCCCGCTAAGCCTTCGGAAGGGGGCAGCTCGCTCAGCTCCTGCCGACTGAAGGCGGAAAGCCAAAATGCAGGATCGACAAGACCAGATCTTTCGTTCTCCGAAAGAAAACAAAAGTCAAGCTGTGCATGTGAAATCTCCCAATATTTCTAGAATCTTCTCCCACTTTTATTGAGATAAAATTTTCATATCCCATATTTCTTAACATGGCATCGTATTTGACCTACAAGTCACTGATTTAGGACCTATTCTCAGGAATAACCTGCACAGTTTTTGGGTTAGGTGCTCTGGGATTGCTATCTAGAATTCTGCAGGGATATGAAACCATCTGCCAGAGGATTGCAGTGCAGAAAAAAAGAATTAAGCAAATTAAAAAAACCAAACACACCTCCAGAGGAGCAGAGGGGAAGTACCAGGCCTGGAGTGTGGTTGGGTAGGGGTGGGTGAGAGCCTGGGCCCCCCATGTGCAGTCGTGTGTGCTGCTCCTGGGTAAATGCGTCCCCCCTCCCCTGAAGCACCGAGAGCGGCCCTACAGAAGACACAAACTCTTTCTCCCCATCATGCCAGACTTCTCTCTCTTCCCAGCAATGCCAAATTGCCTTAAAGCAGCTGGGGACTGCCTGATTTATGGGTCAGCCACCATGGCTTTTAGAAACTTTGTTCTTCCTGACACTAGCCCTGTGATTTATAAAAAGAATCTGAAACCAACAGTGATTGCTCTTTCTCTCTCAGGACGACAAAGTACATAGAAGAACCTAGAAGCTGATTTCTGTTTCCCAGGGTGTCAGAAATCGGCACTCCTGGGTAAGATGCTAACTTTCAGCATCCCTCCTATCCTTCTTAAAATACAGAAGTCTCAAATAACCTGCTTTCCTGACTTCCAATTTGTGGCAGTTTCCCGTAGCCCAGTCACTAAATTTAACAGAAAAACTATAGCCCTAAAAGGTTATAGAATGTCTTACTGGGTAAGATTAAAAGCAAAGGGCTTGGCTGCCCAGGCCAGAGCCTGTGAATGAGCTTGTCTTTGCCTAGTGTGAAAATACCTCTGGTGTTTACTAGAGTAACAATTTTTAGTCGTTCCTTACAAATCCAGGAGCTGGTTATCTGATGAAGAAGTTCTCTAGCTAGACCTGCTCCCACTGTACCTTCGAAAGTCAGGGAAGACAGAGATGAAATTACAAAGCACCTAATTCCACTTCCTACAGACAGCTGGCTAGATAGGAAATGAATAAAATTGGTAAGTTTAATCCTTAGGTTTCTGTTTTCCATAAAAAAATATACCGGTGGTGAAGTTAGAAAATGCGAATCCTAGACCCAGCTTTGCCCTGAATTAACTGTGATCATGGGTTAATCTTTCCACTTGTCTGCATCAGCCTTCTCCTTCATAAAGAGGAGCATTTAGGACCCTTCCCAGCCCCCCTCCCCGTTCTGTCCCCGTGACCCTCAGTACTGTCCTTCCCAATGCTCTGGCGCTCCTGGGAGGGGTTTTCTATCTTGGTTGAGAAAAATATCACCATTATATCCATTCTATTTTTACAACGTACATTCAGATTACATTTTTATATATATAATCACATCTTAGGTGTCATTATTTAAACAGTTCTGCTGTGAATCCTTCAGGCAAAGAGCCTTCTGGATAAAATAGCTAGCTACCATGAGTCTATTTTTTATATCATATTTCATTTAAATGTTTGTTTCAGAGAACAGAACTGAAGTCAGCAGGGATCCTGCCTTTCTTGGCGAGTACAGGTGGTTCCAGTCCCACTCCGCCGTGGCTGGCTGTTCAGTGTCACCCAGGCTCCCCCGGCCTTGCTCTGCTGAGAGTTTACTTCCTGCTAACCTCTTTATTTTTTTTTTAAAGATTTTATTTATTTATTTGACGGAGAGGAGAGAGATCACAAGTAGGCAGAGAGGCAGGCAGAGAGAGAGAGGGGGAAGCAGGCTCCCCGCTGAGCAGAGAGCCCGATGCGGGGCTCGATCCCGGGACCCTGAGATCATGACCCGAGCTGAAGGCAGACGCTTGACCCACTGAGCCACCCAGGTGCCCGCCTACTAACCTCTTTAACGTGCCATTTGTTTGGGCCTCCCAACAACTATGTGAGGCAAGTGGAATTAGCTCCCTTATTTTGTAGAGGACACAACTGGAGAGGCTGAATGAGGCGCAGCTAATAATGGTGATTCGGATGCAAGTTCTCTACCTCCAAAGGCAAGCAAGCCAAGAAGTCAGAATGGGGAGGCAGTCCCATTACCCTGCCCTGGGTCAGGCCTTCTGTGCAGGCTGGAGTGGTTGTGGGAATGAGCACAGGGTGAGTAGAACATTCGGAACTGATTTGGGACCTCCAGTGAGAGCCGCAGTGGAAGCAAATGGGGATCCACAGGAGTAGGAGGGGCTAACCTCTTCCAGCTCCAGGGCGTCCTGGCTCCTTCCCCTGAAAAGAGCATAGGGAAACTGAAACACCCCCTATGTGTTACAGGGTGTCACCGCCTTCAGAGTAGGGGGCGGGAGGTGCAGTGGATCATGAAGATGGCTCCGGGAACAGAGGGGGATGGTGAGGACGAGGACCAGGGGAGGTGGGATTTTGAAGGCCACTGGAACGGTATAAGGAAACTGAGCTGGGGTCTGAATTATGTGTTCTATCCTTAGGGCTAACTATGGGACCCTGCATTTGTCCCAAGGAGGAAGACTGGAGGAAGTATGGGAGGAAGGCTCTAGCGGGGTGCCATCCCCCCGGAATGTTAAAATGTGGAGGGAGGAGAACAGTGGTGGTAGTAAGGAAGGGTCTATAGAAAGATGTACAGGTTTTCCCTTCACACCACTTTTTTAAAAGACTTATTTATTTCTTTTGGTAGGGGAGAGAGAGAGCACTTGAGGGGGGGATAGAGGGAGAGGGAGAGAGAGAATTTCAAGCAGACACCCCGCTGAGCATGGGTCTCCACACAGGGCTCGATCCCAGAACCCCGAGATCATGACCTGAGCCAAAATCAAGAGTCGGGTGCTCAATGATTGAGCGACCCAGGCACCCCACACACACATTTTTTTTAAATACCACTTTGCTTTTACTAAAGACCTGTGTTAGTACCTGATCTCAATAACCCAAAGAAATCCGAAGAGGATTTTTGCTTTTATGAAATGGTAATTATTTCTTTGCTTTACTTCATTTGGTTTATAAAAGGTTTCACAGCAATGTTCTACTTTTGGATAGCTGGGGAAACCTGTATATATGTATGTATGTGTGTGTGTGTGTGTGTAAAAATCTGTGTATATACATATATATAGCTATGTGCGATTATAGCTATGTGAGATATATAGCTATATACAGAGAGAGAGGGGGAGAGAGACAGGACACCTGCTGTTTTTCCCTCAAAGAGACAAATTGGCATAGAAATAAAAGCCCGTATACACATTTAGGAACCACAAACCCATTCTCTCTTCTCGTTTAGTATTAATCAGACCCCCACTGAGTTCTGTAAATTACATCTCCCCTGAGGACCATGGGTCACACATTAGTTGTGTGTGCCCTTGAACATGCCCTCTGAGCCTCAACCGTCTTATCTGGCAGAGGAAAACAATGCCTAGCCCGCCAACCTCATTTGGTTGTTGTGGGATAATAGTAATAACAGCCAAACTTTGTATAGTGTTTATATATTGTTACATATTAAACCACATATCTATTATTACATATTACATAAACACTGTACATATATTAGTTCATGTAATCCTCAAAACAGCTCCGTGACATTGCTACTATTATTACCCCCCTTTACAGAAAGGGAAACTGAGGCACAGAGCCGTGTCAGAACTTGCCCCATGTCACCTAGCAGGCAAGTGGCAGAGGTGGGATTTGAACCCCAGAAACTTAGCTCCAGAGTCCTTTTTGTTGCTCCTGACCTTTTTGTTATATGACATGATGTCCGAAAGCATTGAAGGCATTTTAAATGCTTTTTTCAATGAATTCTTGCTAGGACCACTCCCACTGGGGAGGTCCAAAGCAGAGGAAGGATTCACTGGGCAAGGACGGTGCCCTAGCCTTAGACCTGCGGACCCCGCCGGCCAGGTGCTGAGCCTCCTGGAAGAGAGGGAAGGAATCGCTCATCTTCCTGCCCCTCCCAGCCGCACCACTGTCTTCCTATGTTCTTTTTCAAAGCAAAATGTCTCGGCTGCCAAGAGCTGGTTTGTCTGTCTCCTGGAGACAGGGGTTGTCAAGCCCTGAGACAACAGCGAGCATGTCAAAAATAGCAGCGCCAGCAGACTGCGTGGCTGTGATTTCCTTTTGAAATGTTGGTTTTGCGCTCACCAAAGAGCGGGGGTCTGTCTGTGCTCCCTGCAACCTGCGCCGGGGGCTGCTTAAGGATCCACGATGTTTTCCAGGGGCGAGCAAAGCACATCTGCCAAGGCCCAAGGCAGACGCAGGGAAAAGCGACTTTAGAGTTGTGTTTAAAAAAAAAAAATCGTTACAAACCCTCACCCAGGCTAGGCCCGACGTGGGTTAAGTGATAGCCAGGAAGAGAGCAGTATTGATGATATTTACATCCCCTTTTGCTCTGTTGTTCTGGGAATGGGGGAGTCAGCAGTGAAGTCACTGTTTGTTCTTCAGAAGTGGTCACAAATAGATTTTCACCCCCTCTTTAGGGTACCCAGGGGGTGAGAATGAAGAAGGGGCAGGGAGCCCCCTCTCTAGGGGTTCAGAGCAAAGGGGCGTGACATGACAATCTCCAATCCCACAGGGACCTCCAGCCCCAAACGGGAAGGTATTTCATTGGGAGACACAGTAACATGAGAACTGAGAGCCCATCTGTCTTGTATTCCCAGTGGCCTACCTCGGTCAAGTTCCCTCTCCCACTAAAGCCCCAAGCTCTAGGTCTTAGTCAGCCAGAAGTTAGTCTGTGCCACCAGAGGCAGCCCCATATAAAGCAGAACGGAGAAAGAAAATCCTACCGTTTAAAGAATGAAAGCATTTCTTTTCCTTCCCTAAGTGACCTTGACAAGCTAGAATCAGACCCCACTTTGCTTCCCGGGGCAATAAGACACAGTCAAAACCGATCAGAGCCGGCGTGGCAGCCAGATTGTCCCGGGAGGACAATATTCTCTGGGAATCTATGTTGGCATTTGTGTGGCGATGCCGGGTGACAGAAATACTGCCAAAAGCAAGGGCTCAGCCAGTGGAGAGAAGGAATGATAAGCAGCAGGACTGGAAAGTGTCACGCGAGGAGAAGTACCAAGGGGAGGGAAGGACGGGTCCTAGTGAGCAGAAGGCCAGTGAGCGCAAAAAAAGCAATGTCTGATGAACAAACTTGGAGTCGGGTGAGCTGACTTCTGTTTGCCCAAAGCACCAGAGACCGCGGACCCCACAGCGGCTGTAAAGGGTTCACGGTTACTACAGGGAGGAGGGTGGGGAGGAGGACAGCAGACTTGACTCCTTGACTCCAGTACAATTTCTTAAGGAATTCTGAGCTCACAGGTGCACAGCCTAGGTGGGGGTTTTTTGGTTGGTCTGGGGGGATTTTGACGTTTGCCAGCAAAGTATGAACCCCTCGGGCAAGTTCACTGCCTTCGTCCTACGTCATGAATAACGTCCAGCACATTCACCTTAGCCCAATACATGCAATTCACGCTCTACACTTACCAAAAATGGCTTTGACCTTTCTTTTGCTTGAGCAAAGAGGAAAAATCCCACAATGATTTGATTGTCAAAATTAAAAAAAAAAAAAAAAAAGCAGTTCTTGGCAAGAAGCAAGTGCATGAAAGCTCTGGTGTCTCCAAGTGGCAGAAGGAAAAAACTGTCTTTCCATCCTGGATATTTAGACTGGTCCATCTTTAGAGATGCTAACCTTCTAGATTTATAAAACCAAACCATTCTCCCAGCCAAGGGGTGAAATTCTCAGCTTATCAGCCCCGTGCCACTTCTCCCCACCCCCGCCCCCACAACCCAAGGACTTTTTTGGGTTAATTTACAGAGTTATACAACTGTCGTCACAATGTTTTAGAAAATGCCCATTACCCTCCACCCCAACCACCCCCCCACCCCCACCCCTGTCCTGATGCAGGTGGGACTACCGCCAGCAAGGGGTGTGCACAGCTCCCCTTAAAAACTGGGAAGAGAATTTTAATCCATCTTGTCAAGGAGCGTCCCCAGCACCTCGCACCCCTGGAATATACGCCCTTGCTTTGTCCTGCCTCAGTGTGCAAGAGAGACAGCTGGATGCTATGAGGGCCTTCAAGTGAAATAAGGGCAGCTGGAGGGCCACTTCTGAATTAAGGGTTTTCCAGGCTGATTCCCCTCCTAATTCCACTTCCTCCTCCTAAGTCCTTGTTTTTGTGTTTAGCTTACTGTTCCTACTGTTCTTTTGTTTTGTTTTGAACCTTTATGTAAGCTTCTTTAGGTTGGGGAACTTAGAGGTTTTCTCTCTCTCTCTCTCTCTCCCCCCCCCTTTTCTGTTTCCTTCTCTCTTCTATTTTTGAAGATTCAGGAAATTTCTGCAGAGATGTTTTTCTAAACCCAGCATAATCTCTTCTTGCTCTGTAAGTTCAGGACTTGTGATCACAGGGGCGAGCTTGGCAGGAAAGGACAGGTCACTGAACTGGCAGGGAAGTGGGGGGGGGTGTCCTCCAGCTGGAGATTGGCCTTCTTAGCAAACACCTGAGATCACCTCTGTCCTAGAGTTCAAGGTGTGATCGCAACAGAAATGCTACAGCTGCTCACTGCCACTAAAAAGGTGGAGAGAGGGAGAAAGATGGAAAGACACATAGAGAAGGAGGGAGAGATTAAAACAACAGAAGGGCAAAAGCAAGAAATGTGCCAAGAAGGGGGAAAAATGCGGTGAAAATGAGTATACCTAGGAGAAGGGGAGGGGAGTGCAGAGAAAAGGAGGTGACTAGAAAGGGTGGGGGAGGCAGCAGTGAGGGAGCAGGAACAGAGGAAGGAGACTAAAGTACATGGAGTCACGGAAAATAGAAAGAGAGGAAGGTGGTCACCGAGGACCAGGACATCAAAGCCCCGGGTCTCTGAGATGCATGTGCTCCCCTTCCCGACTTGTAACCTGGCCTGGAGCGCTGAGCCAGAAACAAAGTTTCCCAACAGCAGAACCTACCTCTGATGCAAAGGCGGCCAGCTGTCCCCCTCTCTCCTTAGGGATGATCAGGCAGGAGGACTATCCCGTGTCTCAGCCGAGCCTGGCAGATCCAGGAAGGCATCTGGGAGCTCCTGCTGGCGAGTCAGGTATAAGGAGGCCTGACCCTCGCCTTTGCTCGCAGCTGGGAAATCACCACCCCAGCTGTCTCAGCAGCACGGGGTACGTCTTCTCTCGATGCTCGGGGCACAAAATCCACACAAAGAGGCTCAGAGTCAGAGGGATCACTTGGCAAAATCCTTCACAGAAACTAGGTCAGGTCACAGCCTCTCCGTGTTTCTTCGATGTCTTGAGAAGAACCACCTATGAGATTGCTAGGAATAGAGCTAGATAATTCCCCCGGGGAGGAAGAAATGTCCTTTCTCTCGGTCTCTCTGAGAGCAGGGAGGAGCCTCTCTCTGCGAAGATGGCAGTTCCATGATCCTCTCAGGGACTGTAACTGTCAGGACTCTCGGCGAGGCCCAGCCTGGCCGCCTCCTGAGGAGCCTGTCCCCTCCACGTCTCCCCTTGTCAGTTTGCAAAAGATAATATTGACATTGGTTTAACTGGCAGTTGCTTAGCATTCAAATTTCTGAAGACTCAGGGGTGAGACGAGGCAGCTTCGATGACTGGATGGGGAAACCAGGAAGAGAGGTCCAGGGAGAAAGTTTGGGGGAGCTGCTTCCCCCTCATTTTCCAAAGGTCACACATCCTGCTGGTCATCACCAGCCCCTAAAGCACTATGTAGGAGGTGTTCCCATTTCAGAAGCTGGGAATATGTAGTCTCCTGTTCTCCCTTGCTGCCCAAATCAGAAGATAGAGAGAACAGTCTGGAAGGTTGCTATGGCAACCAGAGTCCCTGGAGAGCCCAGCTCTCCACAAACCCTTCACTTTCAGGCATGCTCTGACTTGAAAAGGAAATGTTTTATTAGGGATGGTGATGAGGATGATCACATACACACATATAGAGATACATGCATACATGTTCCAACATTTACCCTCGCTGAAAGCATCCCCACTGGCTCTGTAGTGGGCCCTTCTCCTTTCCCCAAAAAGCCAGAAGTAACGGAAGGAATTTAGAAAACCAGAACTTTATGGCCTCGGAGCAGATTTCTGAATCATGAACTCCTCTTATCTGTATTTCAGATTTGGAGAAGCCAAGCTCCCAATCAAGGCTGCTTCTGGCCCTGGAAGGATCCCCCTGAACCTGTCTAAAGAGCACCCTCCTTGCTGAAGGGTAAGAAGAGAGACCGAGGCCCAGTTCAAGAGGCTAAGCAGGGATTCAAAGGGCTAATAACTCAGCAGAGCCTATTCTTGGGCTTTGGATCCAAGACAGGATCTCTGCAGGGAGGTTTTGCCTCCGGGAGATAGGAAAACAGGCTAATGAACTAAAAACTCAAGTCCCTTACTAAAATTCACACATTTGCATAGCATCATCCCCAGCTTCCCAGATGAGTTCATCGACATTCCCCATGAGGTAGGGAGGGGAAGACATTAATGTTCCCATTTAATGGGTGGGGAAACTGAGGCACAAAGAGGAACTGTGGCGCCCAAGGTACCCTGTCAGGCCGTGGCAAAATCCAGATTTAGATCCGGCACTCATGGGAGCCCACAGTGCCTCTCAAGAAAACCCTCAAAAGGCCATCCCTCGTAAGTTGCTCTTTGAGAAAATAATTAAAAAAATTTTTTTTCATCAAAGAGTCTTAAAGCATAGATATAAAATTAAAAACATGTTAACAGTCCTCTCGGTTTCTGAACTGCACCCAGAAGAGCTCAGAACAGTACATCACAGTTTTTCAAGGCAACAAACAAATGACAACGTTACCAGGAGAGAAATGAGGGGAAGCAGGAAGTGAAGGCAGCAGTTTCACGCTGGAAGAGGGTGACTTATCCGGTGGTGACACCGCCACATTACCTTACCAGTTAGAGCAGGTCGGCTGCAGCTCCAAGGGGCAGAGCAGGTGAATGTGTGCTTGACTCAGCAAAAAAAAAAAAACCTCTAACAGTGAGGCTGTCAACAAAGGAATGATGTTTCTTCTTTACTCTAAACCTGTTTCATTGCCCCGAAAATGGGAAGAACCCCACGCTAGCATCCAATGCATGCTTTTACCTGTCTGCAGGTTTAAGCCACAGTTTGCTTTGGAAAACCTTCAGCTGCAATCCTAAGTCAAATCCCCAGAAAGAAGGGTGGGGGGCTCGAGAGGGTTGGGGAAAAGCGTGGGGGAGAAATTCTCCCGTCTGCAACAAGGTTCCTCTTTGCACGCCTCCCAGATGACAATGTCTGCTTAAGTGATACCTCTCTTTAGATAATGTGGTCAGGCTAGTTTCTTGACTCTGTTCGGCCATTTCTCCTGGCTTTGTGGTTCCCCCTTTCCAGTTCCTCTGCACAGGAAGGCACTTGCACAAAAAGAGTATTTGGCTCTGAGAAGGAACCTTCCTGGAAGCTAGACAGTCAGGGAGGGAAGAACTGAATGTAGACCGAAGGCTGATATCCACTGTGTCAGGACGCACCTGGAGGGATCCACTGGCCCCTTTGGTCTGGGACTGACTCTAATGTCCTCCAAATGGCCAAGTTTAATTGCAGTTTCTCTAATTCCTTCCAGGATTCGAGATGAATAACAAATTTGGAGGCTGTGCAGCCAAAGGCTTTGCCAAGGGTCCTCTGCAGGATGACCAGCAGGTGTTACAGGACACGGGAATAAAACAGAAAGATGAACACTGTTTCTATCCAGCTTCTGCTAGTTACCATGTAGCCAAAAGCTGACAGGTGCATGCCCCAAAGCAAAGGACACGGAGGAGAGAAAAAGGACCCAGGTAAGCCTGGTTTCCATCCCGCCGACATCTCTGTTCCTAGAGATATTACAAGCCCCAGACATGAAAATTTAGAGTCATGAGGGAAGGTCGGACGGAAATCTCAGCCACGTGACAAGATGGGCATGAATGGGTGGCACCGTTAGAATTTCAAGAATGTCATTTAGATGGTTAAACCTTGAATGCTGGAGAGATCAAGCAACAAGGTTGACAGTCCAGGTACCTGGACCCGGTGCAGGGGAGGGAGTCAGGAATTCGGCTGGAGCTCAGGTGAGGGGAGTGGAGAATGAAAAGGAAGCCTGAGACGGTTTGCTCAGTGTCGTCCTTTTCATTCACGCCCCGTCTGCATCGGTCAAACCTCAGTGAGCATCCTTTTCTCCGCATACGCCCGATGTGGAGGGGGAAGGTAGCTGGGTCTCCGTTCCCGAGTGGTCTCGGAGAATTCAGGCTTGCCAAGTCCACTGTCGGCTGCCTTCAGGTCTGGTGCAGGCTGCCCACAAGTGACGTGGGTATACTGGCCCTGCTCCTCCTGCTCCGTCTCCCGGTGGTAGAAGTAGTTGAAGTTGGAGACAATGACGGGCACAGGCAGGGCAATGGTGAGGACCCCAGCGATGGCACACAGCGAGCCCACGATCTTGCCCCCCACCGTCATGGGGTACATGTCTCCATAACCTACCGTGGTCATTGTAACCACTGCCCACCAGAAGGCATCCGGGATGCTGGGAAAGAGTGAATCATCGTCATCAGCCTCTGCGAAGTAGACGGCACTGGAGAAGAGGATGACTCCGATGAAGAGGAAGAAGATGAGCAGGCCCAGCTCCCGCATGGAGGCCTGCAAGGTCTTGCCCAGGATCTGCAG
>CM052897.1:88344475-88378846 GCA_028534135.1 Potos flavus
TGTTGCGGAAGAAGGCTGGCTTGCTGGGACAGGCAGAAAAGCGAACCAGGAGCTCGAAAGTGAACCAAACTATGCACAGGGTCTCCACCAGAAAGAACGGGTCAGTAAAGAAAGAGCCCCCAAGAGTACTTAGTGAGGAGGAGCCCCCTGCCACCATGCCCCCCGGGGGGATGCCGGGATGAAAGGTATAGGAGTCATCTTCATCCTCGTCTTCCTCTTGACTACCCCTGGAAATTGGGGAGTCTCCGCTCACACCATTGCTTCCACCTCGGCCATCCGCACGGAACTGGGGCAAGGTCTCCAAGCAAAAGATGACGATGGAGATAAGAATGACCAACACGGAGACGATGGCGATGCCCCTGGCGGGGCCTGAGCTCTCAGGGTACTCGAAGAGAAGCCAGACCTGGCGCTGGAAGGGCTGGGAGGGCAGTGGCTTCTCGTCCTCGCCACCTTCGGGCAGGCAGCCCTCGTCCTCCCGGAAGGCCGCCAGGGCCTCATCCCCCAGCTGGTAGAAGCGGATCTCCTCCAGGAAGATGTCCAGGGGCACGTTGACCGGCCTCCGCAGGCGGCCCCCGGACTGGTAGTAGTAGAGGATGGCGTCGAAGCTGGGCCGGTTGCGGTCGAAGAAGTACTCGTTCCTCAGGGGGTCGAAGAAGCGGACTCTGCGACCGGGGTCTCCCAGCAGCGTGTCGGGAAAGAGTGACAGGGTGCGCAGTTGCGTCTCGAAGCGCAGCCCGGAGATATTGATCACCAGGCGCTCGCTACTACAGCAGCCCCCGCCCCCGCCGGCCTCCGGGAAATCTCCCGCATCCTGTTGCTCCCCCTCCGGCCCACGGACCTCCCCCGGCGCCGCCAGCGTCAGGGATTTCTCCGACCTCATGTCCCCTCCGCGCTGCGCTCCCTGCCACTAGGACGGCGCCCACGGCACCACCTCTGGAGCGCGGCACCTCTTCCCGGCTCTCAGCGGCGCCCTCGGTGCAGGGTGGGGCTCGCGCTCCTCCGAGCTCGCGGGGTGGCCTGGCCGCTGGGTCTGTGAGCCCCGGAGCCCCGGTCTCTGCAAGGCTAGGTCTGGGAGGGGACCCGGACGCAGAGGATTTAGCTCCGCGCCTCCAGATATCCGCGCTTGGGTGCCACAGCTTACTGGGATACCTGGAACCGCAAACTGGCGCGTGTGAAACGGGCTGCCCGAAAGGACGCGTGGCTTCGCCCCCTGTCGTGTCTGAGACTCCAGGACGCGGGGGTCCGCCCTCCGGACGGGCTAGCTCTTCCCAGCTCCCACTGCGTTTCTCCAGCCGCTCAAGCCCCCCCGGCTGCCGCTGGGAGCGAAGCGCCAGATGCGCCTCCCTCCGGCTCGGCAGAGACTCCTGGCGGGGCTCGGCCTCCGCCCTACGTGCACCGCGGGCTCCGTCTGGCCAAGGTCGCCGTTCCCGCCGTCACAGCCGCCACCTCCTCCCTGTAAGTCGCGCCGCAGGCCTCGCAGAGGGCCCTGCGGCTGCCCCGGCGCCGGGGCGCGGGGACCCACCTCCCCACCGCCCAAGCCTTCGCTGCAGCCGCTGCAGCTGCAGCGGATCGGCTCTCCGCTCTGCCCTTCCTTCCCAACACTCACTCTCCAAGTGACGTGGCAGGCCCCGCCTGCTGCCCCCTCCCACCCCACTCTCACAGCACACCCCTCGCCCAGCCAGGGGCTGCCGCGAGCCAGGGCGCTGTGGAAACAGACACACACTTGCCTCACCAGTAATCTTTCCCGCGCTCGCCTGGCACGCCTCTCCCTTGCTCGCATTCACAATCGCGGCCCCCTAAACAAACACCAGCACCCTAATACCACACCCCCTCCACCTCCGCAATCAGCTTTCCTCATTTCAGTTTACGGGAGGTGACCTGCGCAGTGCATTTCACTGATAAGAAAACACCCCCGCCCCACCATACAACACACAACACGGAACACTGTACCTCCACTCATCCAGAAATCTAATGAAAAAATCGAATCATATTTTGTCCATCCGTATTTACGAAGACCCATTTGCCAGCTTCCTTAATCTACTTAAAAAAAAAAAATAGAGAAAGCATTAGAAGTCTTCAGAGCTTCCAATTTAGCTAGTATCCCAGTGTAAGTCCCCAGAGAATCCATACCTCCCTTTTCAAACCTGGGAGGGCAAGGAGGCAACTGTCCTAGGGTAGCAAAGTAATAGCAGAGAAGAGGTTGGGAACTCTCCCATTGCCTCTCCCATCGGAAGTTTTCCAGGGGAGTTCTGGGAACCTAGGCAGCAGCCCCAGTGAAGAAAGAACCGGAAGATAGTGGTATCTCAGAGGTATCATGGTGCAAGGAAGCACGCCCTGGAATTCTTTTGCTCCCAGCCTCCCTGGGAGCTCATCGGGAATGCCTTCTTATTGCATAGACAAGAAAAGAGAGGAGAGGGGGAGTGGAAAGTGGTATGTAAGAATGTTGAAAAAAGTAATGGCTGTGTTTACTGAGCATCTAATATGTGCTGGCCGCATTCCAGGTGCTGTACCTGTGTTGTCTCCCTCGCAGCCCTGTTTATGTCACAACCCTATGAGAAAGATCGTCTCTGCTCCTAGGTAATGTTACAGTGAAGACGCACCTGACAGTATTTGGGTCGGGACCAAAGTTTGTTGTTAGGGATCCTTTCCCTAACTCTCAAGAATGGTTTTCTATCCATTTCCACTGGAAACCATGTAGTTTTTCTTTACTAGACCAGACAGGTTAGAGTTCGGTGGAAGAGGATTGCTCTGATCTTTTCAGACTGCCACTTCCGGGTAGGGTTGACATTTGCTTCTCTGTGCCCCAGTTTCTCCCTTCTTGGCTGTCTGTGGCCAAAACGAATTGGCTGACAGCTACAAGTTGTTTTGCGTAGCTTCTTACTCATTTTATTTCATGGGTAAGGGTTCATTGCTGATAATGACAGGAATGATACATAAAGGTAATATCAAACCACAAGATACATGCAAGAATTCTTTGTATTGCACAGGGTGTTTTAAAACCGCAGTGGTTCACAGCAGCATTCGCTGCCAGAGGGATTGGGGGAGCAGAAACGAAGTCTTCTGGATGTATAGGGTAGAGATCGGGGAGTGAATGCATAGGAAAGAGGCTAGCATCTCACTGCATCTTCATTCTCTGGGCTGTTGCCTCAGGAGTTCTCCCAAGCAACAGCTTCTGCTTCTTCTCTGTGCCTGTGTGTTGGTTTCCACTCCCTCCCTTCACCTTGCATATTTCAGTGAAAGGCGAGAAAGCAAGTGCACCCAGTCACCCAATCCATAGTTTCCCTATTTACAGGCTATGTAATTAAGCCAATATACACTTCACACAAGTCGCTCCATTAAAAAAAAAAAAAAAAAATGTAAAAGGGAAGAAAAGGAAACAACAACAGATACAATACAGAAGATATTCTTTCACCCTTGTCCAATTATCTGCAATTATTTTCTGGATTATAAATTGATTTCATTGTGATTCTTTTTGTCCTTCTTTTCAAAACTTATAATGAATTATTCATTTGCATGTTTGTTTTCTTCATTGCTGTTTTTATTCATAAGGCTGTCAACTAGGTCAGTAACTCTTCAAAACAAATGTTCGGGAAGCATGGGGAAAAAAAAACCTGCATTCTGCCAGAAGGGTGCACAGTCTAACATGGTGAAAGGAGCCACCATTTGAGTACCCCTGGTTAAGTCTGGCTGGTGCTGCCCACCAGCCTACATCAGAGCTGACCTTCCTGGTTACTTTCATATCATGCATGAGGCCGTGCCCCAGGAGACGTCTCACTGTGCACAAGGAGTTTCCCCCGGAGAGAAAAGTCATTAGCAAATTCATGAATCAGAGTTCTGTTTTTAGTTCTTTTGTGAAAGAGACTCATTTCTTAGCTTTAGAAAAGCCGTATACTTAGATCGTTCTTCTCTAGTGTATATGAAGAGCGAGTAAAATCACACTTTCAGAAGTGCCGGTTCCCAGGTGAAGAAAGACAAAAGGCACAAACCCGTGCATACACAGCAACACCACTTCCCATGACTGGTGAACGGCTCCCCAACATTCACTGAGCACCGATTTCATGACAGCACAGATTTTTCCTGTGTCTAAATTCAGATATTTGCAATGATGGGAGGGGCCATTCATGTAATTAACAAGCATTTATTGAGAAGCAGCTGGGTGCCCATCATAGTGGCATAGGGGTTTAGAAGTGATCCAGACAAAAGATCTGTTCTCGTGAGTTTACATGCCCATGCAGTAAATACATTACATTCTAGACAGAAAATTTTAACAATAAACAATAAAGAAGAAATTTATATGTTATAGTTAATGCTTCGAGGAAAAGAAATGGGATGCTATGTCAGAAATCAACCTGAGGATTCAACTTGCAACAGGGTGGTTGGGAAAGATGTCCCAGAAGAGAGAATATTTGGATGCTGCTCAAGCAGAGAGGAGACATGATTTGCACAGAGGCTGTGAGGAGAATTCATTACAAGGGGGCAGGAGGAAAATGGGCCAGGAAATTGCAGTAGTCTGGGAAAAGGTTGATAGTGACTGGGACTGGACTAAAGGTAAAGCAAGTAGGGATAGTATGGGGATGAGGCGGGGGCCAAGGCGGGAGTATTTAGGAGATAGAATCAACAGGAACTGGTGATGGATAGAACATGAGAAACAATCAAGGAATGCCAGGTTTTGAGTTTGAGCAACGGGGAAGGGGGGTGTCATTTATTAAGAAAGGGAATATAAGGAATTAAACAGGTTAGGTTCAGAGGTGCCTGGGTTGCTCAGTCATGATCTCAGACTGGATCAAGATCTCAGACTCTTGGATCAAGCCCCATGTTGGGCTTCCTGCTCAGTGGGGAGTCTGCTTCTCCCTCTCCCTCTCCCTTTCCCTCTGCTCCTCCCCCCACTCATGCTCGCACTCTCTCTCTTTCTCTCATGCTCGCTCTCTCTCAAATAAAATCTTAAAAAAAATAAATAAACAGGTTAGGATCAATCAAGACCTCGTGTTTAGAAATGTTAAATTGGAGAGGCAAATTTGACATGCAAATAAAGACATTGAGAAGTGATTATTTATTCAGGCCTGGAATATGGAAAAGAAATGAGTGATTTGTGAACGTAAAATATTTAGAAATATGTAAGCCCATGCCATTAACATCTTCTAGAGAGATAGAATAGGGACAGTGAAGAGAAACATAACCAAGGCCAAGTCCTGCACGGTACTTTGCAATGCCCAGTTCAAGTTCAGGAGGAAGAGGACCTCACAAAGACCAAGGGGTAGTCAGTGGGGTCAAAGGAAAACCAGGACACGGGGTTGTCCCGGAAGCCAACAACTATGATGAGACCTCAGGACTCGCATCTTCACGGGGCCATGACTTCCAAATGAACACAATATCTACATCAGATCAGAAGCACGAGTGGGAAGAAAAGGGTCACAGTAGGGAGGAACCACCCGAAAATGGGTGTATGTACTAACCAAGATGAGGACATAACAATAAGCCACATAATTTGATAACCATTGATATTCGTATCTCTGCCTGGAGTTAAAATGTACTCATCCCAGGTATGTAAATTAGCATTCTATTCTATTTTCTAGGCTTCTTTTATTACATTTTTTACTTTGTGTATGTGTGTGTGCACACGCGTATGCACGTGTGTGCTTGGCCTCACCCCAGCAGTAGGATCTTTGTAGTGTTCCTCTGGAGAGAGGACAGTGGGCACAGACTGGGCCTTGTTTCTCTGAATAATCTCAGGATGATTCTTTTTACCTGCCTTATCACCCACAGGCCCCTGTGGGAGGAAAGAGTGGTAAGTGGTCAAAGCCCTCAGTTCCTATTTGAGTGCACAAGTATACACACACCCTCCCTGAGAAGAATCACCCCTTTCTTTGGCTTTTCATGGGAGGAGACAAAGCATATGGAGACGATGGGGGCCAGGGGTGTGGTGCATCAGACACTGTGTCTCTCATCTTACTCTCTTACCTTGGGCAAGGCTCACTGCCCCAATCCTTCCATTCTTCAGGATGGCCATTGTGGAAGTTCCTCTGACCAGAAAACAGTGTCCCACATGACCCTGCCTCCTTCCTGGGTCATTTTTACTCCTCTTAACCTTCCCCCAATTTTCCTGCTGGGGAGATGAAGGAAGGAAGCTTCGAATTCTGGGGGAAGTGGGGAGTATTTTCCTATATATTCCCCTGTATAGGATATTCCCTATATATTCCCCTATATATTCCCCTATACTTTGCAGACAATCTTTGCTACATTCATTTTGTACCCTTCCCTTTACACGCACACACACACATACAAACACACACAAATTTGGTCATCTAAGACTTATATTAAAAAGAAATTACTGTCTTGAAATTTGAGGCTTAATTTCCTGCCAGTAGCACCCACTGGTCTTATAAACTGTTTGGTGCCCCATTCTCACACTTGATAAGGTAATCAACTCTTAGACATAAAGTCTCCTTCTATTAATTTAGTCTTTGGAAGCATCATGACCATTTTCCACCTCCCAGGCTTTCTCTGGGACCAGAGTGGAAAATGCAAATACATATTCTACAGACAAGCATCATTTATATTTAGCTACTTAGCCAGAATTTCGATGACGATGATGACGATGATGATAGTGATATCAACTACAAAATGGTGATGATGATGATGATGATACTCCAGAATCCACTAGAGGAAAATCTAACAGCTTTTGCTTGAGTGAAGCTGTATATTGGAAAAGGAATGCATTAGACATCTGTGCCATTGCAAATCAACAGCCTTAGGAAATGACTAACCATGCCAAGAAATAAATCTATAAAGAACTCCTTATCATTCAGGGAGGATCCCGAGAGAGCTTGTTAGTACCACACGTTGGCAGCCTGCTTCTTTGTGCCAGCCCACTACTGAGATAAGTCACCAGTGTTGTTTTCCAGATGTCTCCAGTTCTCTACCTTTCAGGAATGGGGGATTGTGCTCTCCTCCTCCCTTGTGGTTAGACCAGGCAAATATTTCTGACGAAGGATTTGTATGTGTGTCACTTCTAGACTAAAACATTGCACTGAATGTAAAGAAAGCCTCTAGAACCTTCTTTACCTCAGCCATAACAGCCAGTACTCAAGATGGTGGCTGTTCTCTCAACCTGAGGTGGGCTCCAGAGCGAGGTGACATGGAGCCCGCCAAAGCGATAGAAATGTAGCACGAGTGAGGAACAATCCTTTGTTGTTCTAATCCTCTGGTACATGGGGTTTGATCTGTGACCACGGTAGAGTCTAGTCTCTCCAAACCAATTCAACAGTACTGCCCAGAAATGAGGAGCTGCTAGAACCAAAAATCTGAAGTTTGTGGCATTGGACTGGGGCCAGATGACGGGCAGTAAAGAGACTTCGCAGGCAATTCATGTTACAAGTGGCAAAATATTTGAAAATTGTTGCCTGTGATGGCTTACAAGGCAGAAAAGTACCTAAAAATTTGCCTATCTGGGAGGAAATCTGAAAACAGATTGTTAATATTGTACAATGACTACTGCGAGCTACATCGACAACGTAGTACAAGGTATTGAAGAGCTCAGAAAGAATTGGTCTTTTAGCAAGCAGAGGCGAAATGGACCAGAGACCGTTTGGAAATGTGGGGAATTTGAGGATTGGCAGAGGGCACTGCTTCTCATCTCCCCCAGGAAAGTAAACAAAACTTGAAAGATCTCTGTGCAAAAAGGGCTTATTAGGACTCAGGTTTGCTTTAAGGAACAAATCAAGCAAAGGGCAGTCACGTCCATTGTTAATGCCTCTGAATGGAATAAGGTACTTTAGAGCAAAACTTATTATAGTTGTGGATTCCCTACGGCCACCACAAAAAATCATTTTAATTGGACAAAGTGGCTTAGAAAGGGAGGGCAGAGGAGAGACAGAGACAGAGAGAGAGACAGAGAGAGAGACTAGAAGTGTCACTTCCCACAGAAAACTGATAAACTCAAATTATCCACAGTTAGGTTCATCTCAAGAAGAACCATGGATGCGGTTATTGGCTATCAACGCATAGAGCTGCCTGGAACAGATAGGGAAAAACCCAAGATAATTTTAAGATAGCCATACTCAAAGGCACCATGACCTGGACTAAACCATTCATTACTGTTCAAGACTTGAAAGAACCATTTGCCCCTAAATTTTTATGGTCAAGAAGCTGGCTGACAAAGCCATTGAGTCCCCAAGGAAAGTATCAGCAGCAATGCCCATCTCAGGTATGACCAATGATAACAGAGAAAAAGGAACATTCCCGAGAAGAAGCTACGAGGCAGAGAACAGTAGCCAAACAAGGACCCAATTGTACTTAGCAGGGTTTCAGAATCACTGCAAAGAAGAGATGGCTGGGCTTCTTCTATCTGTCCCTTTCTGAATGGGACTATTCACATTATATTATTTTTCAGATCAACTATTGTCTATTGTATTGCGAAAGAGGGAAACATAGCTTGTCTTTCGGGTTCCCTAAGTCTCTAAATTAGGAGGACCCACAACCCTAACTGATGTAGAAACCAGAACATGTCACTCCCCACCATGAAGATGACTACATGCCACTAGAGATCCTAGAACTTCAGGTTCATGACCGGAATAGGTAAGACTTTGGGGTGACTTTTGGGTCGTCTCCCTTAGGGAGTGAGTAAGCTATTTTGTCTATGATAGACGGACATTTCATGATCAGAAGGGCAGTTGATGGGAGTCATTGCTACTGTTTACCAAATATTTCCAGCTCTCCACCTCCTGGGCACACGGTAGGATTGTGTCCTTCCTGGCTCAGGTAATGATGTGCTGGGGTCATGTGCCTAGTTCCAGCTGATGACTTACTTAGGGGATATGTTATATCTGGCCTGCAGCCCTTACTTGCCAGAGGGGTTCTCCTTCTGCCATAATGATCCAGAACACATGAGAAGGCATCTGCTTATCGCCCAGAAGGAGTAGAGCACAGCCTTAAGAACACCAGGATGCACAGGTAGTCTGAGCAATAAGTAACCCTTTATCATAACCCACTGAGATTTATGAGATGTTTGTTACTACAGCATAACCTCTCCTCACCCATGTACCTCCTTGCTTTCCTGCTTGGAAGATACATACAACGAAGGTAATCAATGTTCCATTTTCTATGGCTAAAAGAAACAAAATCAGACATGAATCATAAAATTCATTACCAAAGCATCACTTTGGTCAACGTTTTTATTCTTATTGCCCCTTACTCCTATCCCTGCCATATCATTCTGTAGGGATTTTCCCCTGTGTTTGTATTGAGCTCCTCTGAATTTTTGCTTTTCCTTGCCCATTTCCTGACCCCACTTTATATCACTGAGGCAGCAGCATGCTGTCTAGTTCTGGTGTCCTAGCTGACATCTCAAACAGGACCACAGACTGGCTAAGTCAGTCTTTACAATAAAATGTAAGCACTCTTTGTTGATTAGCTTTTCAATAAATATTCACTAAAGAGAGCCATAGCTAATTATAAGCATTTACTGAATGCTTACTGTATTCCAATCACTTTTCTAAGAGCCATGAGGTAGGAGCTTTCCCTAATTTTCTTAGACAAACAAGAGAACTGGAGCATGGAGAAGTTAGATAAGCCCCCAGGCGGCAGAACTAGTGGGTACTAGGTACACTGCACGTGTGAGCAGCCTTGGGTCCAGAGCTCATCGCAGGCATTCCACTTTTCATTCCCAAACTGTGTCCTACACAATTATAGTTTTGTGTCATGTTAATAGCTGTTCACATACACTCACAACCCCAAGAAAATGAGTTTGGGGATCTGATACTTTAACCATCTCAGAGAGGTTCACAATAGACATCAGAATATTAAAGCCTGTGATACATTCCTTAGCATTATTTAATGTTTTTCAGATAGATTTAACCACGGAACCTCATTTTTCACCAAACCTTACATTTTGAGAGATTCATGTGCTGTAGAGCATGATTTGAGAAAATTAAATCATAGGAACCAAGCCTTAGGAATGACAGCGGACCTCACCTCGCTCGACTGCCTTAATTTGCTAATGACAGAATTGAACTTCAGAAGGAGTCAATGACTTTTCCACGGGCTTACAGCTACAATGGTTGGAATCCAGATCTCCGAATTCCCCGTTCATCAGGGTTTCCCTACCCCATGGGTTAAATCGCCAACTCTTCTAGGATGAAGTGGCAGATCAGAGAGGGGCATATGTTCCCATAGATTCCAATTCTTGTAAGGACAAGGCCCCTGTCATCTTTTCCCCCCGGCCTAGAACAATAGCCTTCATACAGCAGGTGCTCATCGTGTTAGTTGATGGGTAACAATAAGGAACAGAAGGAGGAGAAAGGAATCAGAAGAGATGAAGCGAGTATGCAACCTATGCAGAGAGAGGGTTGGTTGATCCTTCTCAGGGCACTGATGGAATAAAGGCAGATCGTGTCTAACTGCATATGTGAACACGAGTGTGTGTGTGTGTGTGTGTGTGCGTGGGAGGGAAGGGGCTGGATGGCAGAGGGTAGGTGAGCTGGCCAAGACACCCCAAATAACAAACATGAGGGAAAGGGGGACCAAAAGCCAGTCCAGTAATGTTAGAACAACAACAACAACAAAAAAAGCCATCACTGTCAGGGTATGTTCTGGAAAGATGGAGAAAATATTATCCTGCTTCGTCCACCACTGGAGTGAAGTGTAAATTCTTTGAATAGGATCATGAAGAGGTTGATCTGGAATTTTTGACACAGTGAAAGAAATTGTAGTTCCAAAGTGTATGTCTATCATTTACTTTGCTAACTCTGGAGTCGATGGGGGTAGCATGTGCCTTTCTTTAGTTCTAAAAACAAGTTAGAGGATTTTATGGTTAGGAATGGTGAGGCCCAGGCTGTAGTTTGTGATGGAGTGCTTAAGGCGAAGGGAGTTAAATCATTATGCATCCAAACAAAAGTAAAATGACTTTTGGTTTTCCCCTAGGATCAGGAATTTGGGGAAGCCTATTGCTGTAAAAGAGAAGAAATTAGAGACGGCGGCCTGTCGAGTAAGACAGGTCCCCAAACTAGGGGGGAAGCCAAGATCTCAGAAATGTTCTCTGCAAAGGTTCCGTAGCAGTAGGGGAGCAGAGATTTCGGCCCCCTCCTCCCGAGCACACTGCAGGCAGAGAGACACTGTCCCCTACCAAGGAAGTCTAAGATGTAGGGAGTGAGCCTCCAAAATGCCGCTTCCCTTCCTCAGGAGCAAAGGGTGTGATTTGAATGTTCTGGTTGTCCTGCTTTACTGATGTGATGGAATATCTGGGGCTAAATAATGCAGAACTCCAGGTCCACTGATGGCAACTTCTCTCTTTTTTTAACTACAGACTCTAATTCACTCAAAGTAACAGATTATGTTTTATGGCCTTTTATAAAATATTCATTCTCCCTCCCAGTGCTTGGTGGTTCAAGAAGCCTGGAAACGGCCCAGTGTAAGGAGGAGCTCATTTCCTCCCAGACACAAGTTACAAAGGCTAGCCAGGCTCTGAGCACAGTGTGTGAAGGTGCCTGATGGGGCTGAGAGACAGGATTCCGGCACTCTCCTCCTGGAGATCTGGACTGTCAGGACCCTGGAGATGAGGGGCCAGGGAGGATGTGAGGGGAGGGGAGGGCAGGGGAATCCTCACACCCCACCCGTGCCTCCTGAGCAATCGAAGCCTCTCCTCCCTCCGACCGGCCCCCCACACGCTTCCTTCTCTGCACCTCCTTCTTTCCTGAAATGGTTGTGTTGTTTCCACCCAGGCCTGGGGCCAGGACAACAGCAGGGGACCGGAGTCCAGCCAAAGGGAAGACCACCGTGTGGAGGGTGGGGTGGGAGGGGGTGCAAGAGAGGGCGGGGGGGGGGGGGGGCGGGAACGATCACTGCCTGGAGAGAACTCCATTTCCTCTCCATTCACACTTCCCATTCAGGTGACCACAGGACACGTGACCACAACGTTAACGATGACCCTACTTGTTCATGGTGCTTTACCCTCTTCGAAGGACAGTCATATCCAGACCCTTGAACCCTGAAGTTGAGGTCAGAGAGTCTGACTTCTGGGCCCACACGCTCACCATTCAGGCTGTGTCAGAGCACTTCCCTGGGCCTCAGTTTCCCCTCTTGCACGGGAAGACTCTGGATTCTAAGGTAAATTACAGTCTTAATTCTATAACCCTGGGATTCTGGAAATGTGCTCCTAATTCTAGGTCTATCCTGTTTCAGGGGTGCCTGCCCACTGCCTGGTAGAAAGACCTACATCCTCCTCAAGGACGGCAGTAGCAGCAATGCCCTGATGTGTACTCTTCCAATTCTGGTCTCCCGCTGGGACCCCAGACATCCCCGACCAGGCCCTTCTCACTGGAGGAGCAGGGGGCTTTATGCACCCCTCCCAGCAGGCCCAGGATCTGATTTTTGGAGGCGATGCAGAACAGGACGTGTGTTACCAGCTGCAGTATCTACAGCCACAGAGGCAGAGAGGGAGAGAGGGAGAGAGAGAGAGAGAGAGAGAGAGAGAGAAAGAGAGAGAGGATGGAGACACTCACCCCTCCTGATGCCATTTTCCCTCAGATTCACAAGTGTTCCTGTCCCATTCTATATTGGGAAGCGCTCATCTAAGAGAAAGATGAATGGCAGAAGCTGAAGGATCTTATACTAACAGCCAAAATACAGAGAGGTGAAAATTACAGTAAAGGACATTTCTAACAGATTTGTCATCTAAAAATCTCAAAGTACTCTGTGTCTCCCATTTAGTTCCAGAACCCATTAATCTGAAAAGCCCAAATTAATTAGTGCAGGCATTTTCTATTATCCCAGGCAATAGTGTAGGTAAGAATCTGTGAGCCCTGAACTCCCCAAGCTATGTTAACCGCAAAATAAATAGAATTCTCCACTTATTTTAGTGCGAATTGAACAGTATTTGTATATGGAGAGAGAACGAAAAGAAGGCTCCTTTCAGTGCTTTTTGTCGATTCTTTCTTTTCCTTGCCTGTCTTTTGCCATGCATACTGGAGACTTCAGAGGTATTTATGCATTTATTCCAAAAATAATTACTGAACATCTTCTGTGTACCAGGTACTGCATTAGGCTCTGGAAATACAATGTCGAACAAAATAATTGTGAATCCTGGCCCCAAGGACAGTCTATCTAATAGGGAGCAAAGTAAATACATACGCACGCGCATGTACACGAGCGCACACGCGCGCGCACACACACACGCACACGCACACAGACCCCTGGGCATTGTATTTCACTGTCTTATCCCCAGAAGTGAGTTCTCTCAGGAAAAGGATATGCATGCAGCCTTTCATTTAGAGAGCAGGCATAAGCTTAGCTCATCAGAGTCCGCATACGGAATGTCACATCTGGCTGATGTGGGCCATACTTTAGCCATGCTCTCTGCAGCACGGAGAAATGAGACATAAGGTTCCAATTTGAATTCCATCTCCAGGAAAAAAAAACCTTCCAGCCTAATCCTCTGGTCCTTCCCAAAGCCAGGAAGGGGCCCTGCTCTAGGGAAGTGCCTGCGTCCTCACAAAATAGGTCCTTGTTGTCTTGTCAAGCATAGGGAGATGAAGAGAGGAGAAGTGGGTACAAACGAAGGGCTGGCCCAGTGCCGTCTAGAAATTCTGCAGTTGGCATTCCCGATTTTGTCAGCTCAGGAATTGGCAGAGGAAGGGGCAAAGCGACATTTTAGGCAAAGGAAAGAGAGTTTCCATTTTTGACAGCTTCCATGTGTCCGGACTCCATTTCCCACAGCTGCTTAGAGAAATGTCAAACCGTGCGAGCATCCTGGTTTCCCTTCAAGTCGTGGATAGATTGGGAGGGAGCAGAGGGGACTGGTGCCTCAAATTGTAAATGAGAACATAGAGAGGAGGGCAGAAGAATGTACAAGGTCAGAGACAATGTTTATTCATCACCGCAGTCCCAGTACCCAACTGTGATGGCTGGTAAATAAGAGACATTCAGGGTGTGTCGAATGAATGAAAATCTGACCTCCGTACTGGCTTGATACTGGGTTCCTAAAATATTTCAGGGAATGGAATGGCTAACTTGCTCCCTATCCAGAGATGTGCCTATTATCTTCAGAGGAAGGGTAGATACACTGAAAGTGTAGGGCTCCTTTGCCGGCTGGTAGGGCTCAAGCTCCTGAAAGATGATATGGAAAGAGCACAAGCCATTCTCCCAGATGCCACTCACCAGCTGTGTTATCCTGGGCATATATCTTAACCTCTCTGAGCCTCAGTGTTTTCTGTTCTCCTCTTTAAAATGACGCCAAAATTTCTCCTCTTTCCAAATTAATGTGAAGCTATGTGGAGTACTTTATACATAAAGTAGAACTTTAATAACTGTGATTCCTTTCTCTTTACCTTGGGTTGCCACAACTCCAGGGATAAAATTTTGCCAGAGAAATCTACAACCTTAGGTTTTCTGTTCTTTCTCTCCCTTTCACCTCCTTGCCCTTGTAATCTGGCATACGTGACAGCCCAGGTGTACGGATGCACTTTGGGATGTCAGACTATAAGACATTGGGTGCAAACCCCATCTCTCCCACTTTTAGAGAAGTTACTTAACTAATTGGAACTACCAATTTCTCGTCTATAAAAAGGGAGTCATGGGGTGTCTATCTAACCGTTCAGTCAGTTAAGGTTCTGCCTTTGGCTCAGATCATGATCCCAGAGTCCTGGGATTGAGTCCCAAGCCCAGCGGTGTCAGGCTCCCTGCTCAGCGGGGAGCCTGCTTCTCCCTCTCCCTCTGCCTCTCCATCTGCTTGTGCTCTGTCTGTCTCTCTCAAAATAAATAAAGTCTTTAAAAGGGGGGGGGTCACATAATAACATCTTTGTCAACACTGTCAAAGGGATGCTCTGTTATAAATTGTAAGGTTGTGCCCTGCACAGGGCAGCTGGTATGCGAGCTGCTGGGGCCAAACCTACATTCCACACACCATACCACGTACCCTGCTGTGGCCGCCATGACCAGAGGAAGGGGTGTCTTTTTCTAATCTGCACAAATGTCCTCTATGGGCTAAAGGTGGCCCTGAGCTGCCATCAGGATCAAAGGAGACCTAGCAAGAATGCCACTTACCCTAGTTCATAATAGGAGGAAGCTTTAAAAATGTGCTCTAAATCTGATTACTTTTTCTCGCCGCTTTACTGCTCTAGAAGTCTCTCCATCGGTCTCCTCCTGCCAGGGGTGTGCTACAGCTCAAACTGGCTCATCAGAGCCGATTACTGTATTTTCAGGAATTTTTCCAGCCTGTTGTCAAACTGGTGCTAGTTTAAAATTGGCCACCGTGGGAACATTTACGCCAGAGAAATTAGCAAACATTACAAACCAGGGCCTTTCTTCCCCCTAGAGAGCTGGTGTTCTACTCACCCCAACCAGCCTGCACACTGTCCTCCACCCCCAGCCAGAGTAATTTAAAAGTGCAAATCCACGGATGTCATTTGCTTGCTTCAAAGACTCCAACAGCTTCTCATTCACATCAAGTACAAAATCCGAACTCCCAACCTCAGTCTGTAGGATCTGTGTCATCTGGAAGGTGCTAGTGCCTACCTCTGAGACTTTAACTCCTCTCCCTCACTCAACCTCAGCCGCACGGGCTCCTCACTGCTTTTGGACGTGGCAAGCTCTGTGTCTTTCTGTCTTGCACTTGTTCCTTCAGCATGGAACATTCTTCCCCTGATATATTTGCAGAGCCTCCTTCCTCACTTCTCTCTGGTCTCCACTTAAACGTCACCTCCGTGGAGAAGCCTTCCCTGACCACATCCCATGTATTCTTCAGAGAGCTTATCACCATCTGGCACAACATACATTTGTTCCCTTGTAACGGATTTATTGAGATGTAATTCACATGCCGTGCAATTCTCCCATTCAGAATGTACAATTCAATGGGTTATGGTCTGTGCAGAATTGTGCAAATGGTTACCACAATCAGTTTTAGAGTATTTCCATCACCTCCAAAGAAACCCCTTTAGTTATCAGGCTAAAGGAGAAGGCTCTGAAGCCTTCCCCAAAGTCCCCCTTCATTTCCCACCAGCTCGCAGCAAGCACTAACCCACCTTCTTTCTTTATATTTGCCTGTTCTAAACATTTCCCATAAATGGAATCGTGTCATATATGGTCTTTAGTGACTGGTTCTTTCCCACAGCATAACACATTCAAGGTTCATCTTTGTCGTAGCCTGGGTTAGGACTCCAGTCCTTTTTGTGGCCAAATAAGATTCCATCACAAGGATATATCACACTTTGTTTATCCATTCGCCAGCTGATGGAAAATTGGGTTGTTCCTACTTCTTGGCTATTATGAATAATGTGCTACGAACATTCATATACAATTTTTTTTGCAGGAAGTGAGTGTTCAGATTTCTCTATATCCTCACCAACAGCGGGTATTTTCTAAGGTGTTTATTCGTTTATTTGTTTGTTTTTTAACTGTAGCCATCCAAGTGAGTGTGAAGTGGTATTTCATTGTGGTTTTGATTTGCATTTCCCTGGTGGTTCATGACATTGAGCATCTTTTCATTTGTGTATTGGCCATTTGTGTAGCAGCTTTGGAGAAATGTCTATTCGGATCCTTTGTCTACTTTTAAAGAATTCTTTATATATTCCAGATACAAGTCTCTAATCAGATATATGGTGTGCAGTATTTTCTCCCTTCTTGTGAGCTTTTTTTTTTTTTTTTGAGTAGATTTTATTTTTTTAGAGCAGGCTTACAAAAAAAATTATGAGTTGTCTTTTCACTTTCTTGATGGTGTCACTTGCAGCAAATAGTTTTTAATTTGATAATTCAAATTAATCTATCTTGCTGTTGTTGCTTCTGCTTTTGGTGTTATACCTAAGACTCCGTGTCAAGTCCAAGTTCCCAAACATTATGCCTATGCTTTCTTCTAAGGGTTTATCGTTTTGGCTCTCGCACTTTGGTCCTTGATCCATTTTGAGTTATGTTTGCATATGATGCGAGGTTAGGGTCTAACTGTGGACATCCACTTGTCCCAGTTTATATATTTCTTCTTAAAAATGTATCTATTTTCAGGGGCGCCTGGGTGGCTCATTGGGTTAAGCCTCTGCCTTTGGCTCAGGTCATGATCTCAGGGTCCTGGGATCGAGCCCCGCATCGGGCTCTCTGCTCGGCAGGGAGCCTGCTTCCCCCTCTCGCTCTGCTTGCCTCTCTGCCTACTTGTGATCTCTCTCTCTCTGTCAAATAAATAAATAAAATCTTCAAAAAAAATGTATCTATTTTCCTGCTTAGGTCATCAGCTCCATGAAGATAGGGATTCTCATCTGTTTTGTTCACTAATGTCTGTATCCTCAGCACCTAAAACCTTGCCTGGCATATAGTGGGCACTCGAGGTTTGTCAAATAAATAATAAGTAACTCAATAAATGTAATTTATTATCATTATTTTACACTTTCAACCCCTATGGCTTTCAGCCCATGTACCTCAAAATTCCTAATACAAAACAGTCTTTCACAGAAGTCCTACCTCTACTCTCGTACCTGGATTTGGTTCTTCCTGGTTATAACCCTGATCCTCTAGCCAACCTAAGGGTAACCTTGGTCCCTCTATCTGCTGTCTGTCAGCTTCTTAGCACCTTCTCTTCCACTCTCTGCTCCCTCCCCACTTCCCCTTCTCTCTCCCTAATCATCCCAGCTCCCCCCTTCCAGGCATCACCATCCTGCTCAGTGTAGTATTCCTCACCTTTAGTGACCCCTAGTGTTTGCCTAGATTTTTGCCTTTCACAAGGTGCTCGTTTGCCTTAGAGACCCCCAGGAGACCCCTATGAGGGAGATCAAGCACTTAGTAGTATCCTTATTTTTCAACTGAGAACCTCAGGGGCCCCTGGGTAGCTCAGTCAGTTAAGCATCTGCCTTTGGCTCAGGTCATGATCCCAGGGTCCTGAGACTGAGTCCCGCCTCAGGCTCCTTGCTCAGTGGGGAGTCTGCTTCTTCCTCTCCCTCTGCTGTTCCCCCTGCTTGTTCTCTCTCTTTCTCTTGCTCTCAAATAAATAAATAAAATCTTAAAAAAAATAAAAATAAAAACAAATAAAACAAAAATAAAATAAAATGAGAACCTGAGTCCTGAACAGCTTCCTGGGGCCGCCTGCAAGGCCCACAGCTTGGTAGTGGTGGCTCTGTGACTGGAAGCCACATCTTCTGTCTCCAAATGGGTGCAAATCCCATGAAAACAGCTTTCAGGTTTTTGTTTGCATGAGGACAACTGTATCACAGTGTCTGGAATCCCTTCCCAAATTTCCAGTCATTTCCTTGACCAAACTAAGCATTTTTTACAGTATCAGTCCACTTTTGATAAATGAATGCTGTACCAGATGCTGTTATTTTATATCCATTATTCTTCTAATCTTCACCCTTCCCTGAAGCTCGGAGAAGTTAACAAACTTCCCCAAGTTCACCTAGCTAACAAACGGTAGGGCTGGAATTCAAACCCAGGTTTTTAAAACCACACATTGCAACCCTCTTTCATAAGGAAATCCACCAGAAAGAAAAACAAAACTAGTCAAAGAGAAGGGCAACCATGGAGTTCTTCTCCACCCTGATGGTGAGACAGCTATGCATTGGTCCTTAAGGATTCCTCTTTTTTTCTGAAACAGGGACCCTGAGGGCTCTAGGACTAGAATCCTGAATCTTGGTTCTCCACACTTCCTGCTAGGCTCCTTCTTCAACTTCTCTTCCACCTTTTTTCTAGCTCGTGGGCTGAGCCTTCTCCTCCCCTCTTCTTGTTCTCCCATATACCCTAAGACCAGGCCTTTCTTCCTTTTCATGCTTCTCTGAAGCAGAAGAAGCCTGCAGCCTTCCCTCCCCCAGGCAGAGCAAGAACAGCTCATGGCTGGGTAAAAACTCTGAGTTCTGAGCCACAATCATTATTTCCCTTTAACTTGTCACATCTTTTCTTTCAAATGATCCCTATTCATCACTGTGCCGCTTGCCCCTCACTCCTTACACATATGGCTCAGCAGCTTTCTCCTAATGACCCATTCTTGGACATCTTCAGAGAGGGACTTGTTTTCCAAGTCGCCATTTCCAAGTCGCCCCTCCCAGCCAGCCCCCAGTCTTCAGATCACGGAGTTCATTACTGAGCCTACTGCAGCTCTCAACTACTGGACACTTAATGGAGATCTATCTGTCCCCTGGGATGGCTCTAAAAGCAGTACACATCAGTAAGTAGTTTCTTCTTGCTGTTTTTTCCAAGGTAGGGCTTGAACTGGTGAAAGGGAGAAGGAATAATCTTCTAATTATGTCTTTAAAAAAATATTTGTTCTACAAAAATCATCAACCCTGAAATATGCAGGGAGGGAGGTAGAATTTCTTCTCTTCCTAATTAAGTTTCCATCACCAGATGGGGGGAGAAGGAGAAATGGATTGAAAAGGCATAAAGACCCTAACATTTGGAGTCAACAAAGTCTTACTCCATTACAAAACATTTACCTCAGCGTTCTCTCTACTCTCTGTTCAATTGATTTGCATACTTAGTTGCACACGTGTTTGAATTAGTCTGGACCTTTCTCTCAGGCCAAATTCCATTTAATTCTCCTTTAGATGGCCTATATTGCCTTATGTATTCCTCTAAATTATCTTGCCTGATTTAATCCCCCCTCCCCACCTATCACTTCTGATTTGGCTCCTATTATAATCCTTAATGAGAGGAATTATTGTGTGTCAGTTGGGGATGGTGGGAAGGGGACAATTAGCAGCAGCAAAGGCAGATGAGGATGGCTAGGGACACTGCTTCTCTACGGAGCCGGGAAGCATCACTGGGTCTGTCAGACAAAGAGCTCTTTCCTAAGGGTGCTAGAGCTAATGGGCTATTTTCTGTTTAAGTATTTTTTTTACTGATTCTAATGGACTATTTCTTACTGAATATTGTTTCCTGAGACACTCTAAAAGAAACCACAAAGGAGGACTGCTTTCACAACCCACAATTTACATTTCCTTCCTGAAGCATCTGTTCTCCCAGGCACCCTTTGCAGGGCATGAAAACCCGCATTCCATATTTACCATGTACGTGGCACTGCTCTCAGCACCAGCACTTACTTATCTAACTTAATTCTAAAAACAACTGTATCGTTATAGTGGTAGAGTTAGAAAGGCTGACCAGGTATTTGGTAAACCAAACCATTTCCTTTTACCCCTGGGCACACAGCTGGACTACATTTCCCAGCTTCCCCTGCAGTTAATTGGATGCAGCCATGTGACTGGGTTCTGCCCAATGGAATGTGGGCAAAGCAGATGCGGTCATTTCCCGGCCCGGACCATAAAACTGCACCAACCTTAATACTCTCTCTCCTTTCCTTATCTTTGGCCAAACAGGGGAGAACTCTGAGGACTGCAGGGTGGAGGGGGTTGAGGAAGCGATAAAAGGGAGGAATCCTGAGTCCCCGAGTTATAGGCTAGAGAAGAGCTATGCAGAAGAGCCACCTGAGAAGGAACAGCCATGTTGGACTGTAGGATGAGTAAGACATAAGCCTGTATTGGGTTAAACGACCAGACTTTTGGTTATATCAGTTACAGCCTGACTGACATATCCCCTATTCTGTAGATTATGGAATTGAGACACAATGAATTTATGTGACTTCCCCCAAGCCAAATGCCTATTAAATGGCAGAGCTGAGATTCATAGTCAGATTTTCTGACTAAAACCAGTGCTTTTGTCACTATACCACAGCTGCCGCATAATTGCTTCTGCTACTACCTTCAAAGAAGCAACAAATCTGCTGAGACAAGTGATCATTTTCTACAAATGCATTCAGCATTCATTGATGCTGTCATAATTAGGAACTTCATGCAGATGGCTGGGGGAAAGAAAAGCAGCCTTAGCCAACAGAAGGCCACGAGGTTAGCATAGGAAGGCTGACAACAAGAGTAGAAAATGAATACATTAAATTCACATTAGAAAAAGGAAGACTGGGGCACTTGGGTGGCTCAGCCGGTTAGGCGTCTGCCTTTGGCTAAGGTCGTGATCTCAGGGTCCTGGGACCAAGTCCCATGTTGGGCTTCCAGCTCAGTGGGGTGTCTGCTTCTCTCTCTCTTTCTCGCCCTCTGCCCCTCCCACCTGCTTGTGTTCTCTCTCTCTTTCTCTCTCACTTTCTCAAATAAATAAAATCTTTAAAAAAAAGAAAAAGATCAGGTGTCATCTCTTTCTCCAATCTGAGATTAATGCCCCTCCTCGGTACCCCCAGTCCCCTTTGCACACCTGCACCAATTATTCGTTCCTGCCTCCAGTTGTTGACTATGTACTGTGCACCTCTGACTTCCCAGCACCTAGCAAAGCACACGGGTCATAGTAAGAGCTCGACAAATGCTACGTAAGTAAGTGCATGGGTAGATGATTAAATAAGTGGAATCCTGGAAAGAAGAAAAGTCACTTGGCACCATAGTAAACAGAGTAATGGTCCCCCAAAGATAGCCTCATCCTAATCTCTGTGACCTGTGACTATGTCACGTTACATGGTAAAAGGGTATTGAGGATGCTAATCAACAGACCTCAAGATAGAGAGATGATCCTGGGTTAGCCAATTGGCTAATTACATTAGCCAATGTAATCACAGCACCCCTTAAAAGCTAGAAAAGGGATGAAGAACTGTCAGTGTCAGAGTGACGGGATGTGAGCAAAGTTTGACTAGCCACTGCTGACTTTCAAGATGGAAGAGGGCCACAAGCCAAGGAAGACAGGGAAGACCCTAGAAGCTGGGAAAGACAAAAAGAAAAACGAAATAAAGCAAATGGACAAACAAGAATAGATTTGCTCTAGAATCTCCAGAAAGAATCACAGCGCTGCCAAAGCCTTGAGTACAACCCAGTGAAACCCATGTCATGATCTCCAGAACCGTAAGATAACATATTTATGTTGTTTCAAGCCACTATTTGTGGTCATTTGTTCCACAAACTGGAGAAAACAAATACAGGTACTTTTAACCGGAACGCAAAAAACTTCCAAAAGAAAAGACTGTTATGCATTCATGCACGTTAATTGAACATCTTCTCTGTGCAAAGCATGAAGTCCTGGAGGGATCTAGAGCAGAATCAGAACGAATTCTGACTTTGGGTCTCCCCTTCCAGGAAATTCGAGGGTGGAGAGAGGTGGAACACATCACAAACTGCCACTAAAAGACTAGAAGGCATTGAAAGAGGGATAGAGCTAAAAGTAGGTAGGAAATAGAACCCTTATCTGTAGCCGAGCCAAAGAAGCATAAGGAGGCCACTTGCCACGCTCCAGAAGAGACCTTTGAAGGCAGCCATTCACTTTGGGCTCCAGATCAGGCCGCCCTGGGACCCCAGAGATCCTTACATACGGAAAAGAGCTGTCCTTGGTGACAAATCCACTGAGGAAAAGGGGATGAGGATTACAGAATGCCAGGACCAGAAGTCACTCTTGCCCAATTTAATAGATGAAATAAGGCTCGGGGAGAGAATAATGGCTTCATTCTGAAGCCTCATCTTACCCTCATCAGGCCAGTTTAATCCTCTTTCACAGCTGAATTTCCTGAGCCCTTGCGTCAGGTGTCTATGGTAATCATCATTACAGATGTCACAGTTAGGGGACATGTGGTTGCCTAGTCCCATTGCACTATTTCCTGGAGGCAGGGGCTAAACCTACCCAATTTTTTTTTCACTCCCCCTAACAGTGACTAATACTTGGCCACTGAAAGGTAAGTGTTTGTTGGATGAATTAGTGTAAAATCCTGGCAGGGGAAATCAGATAACAGAGACTTTCCAAATCAAGGTACTGGAGAAAAGAGAGGGATTCATAGCAAGTTTTCTTCAATAAATATGCATTACTTTTATAGTCTAAAAGAAAGTTTTATTTTAACAAAAGTGATCCAAATCCATGTTTTCTGTGTATATCAAAGCCTATAATTTTCTATTCTTCCACCCTCTCGGAAACCCAAGTCAGAGCCCTCATTCACTCAGTTAGCAGTCGTGTGACCATGGACAGATAAATTAACCTTTGAGAGCCTTAGTTGCCTCTCATGGAAAGGATGGGTAATAACAACTATTTTGTCAGATTGTTTGGAGGATGACAGATAGTATTTGCACAGCTCCACTGCCCCGCACATAGTAGATGCTCAATAAGTAATAACTGTAATGAGCGTCCCCCTAGGTTGGGAAGTACTGACCCGTGCACTACAGAACATTTCCAGCTTTGCAGGCTCCCTCCCAATGCACCAGGGAGGACAGAGCTCTTCCTTCCAATATTCCTCCCCCTGCCCTCTTCCTTCTTAGAGCAGCAGCCCCCTGCACCGGGCTGCTAAGCTGAGGGAGTGCTCTGCTGCACACAAAACCTGAACCTGGAAGAGACTCACTGACACCATTAATCTAGAGTTATCTCCGAAAGCCTGTGCCAGAAACTTCTTCCTTTCAGCTGATGGCTTCTCTAAATCTGTGTAAAATGCTAGATTTCTGGATACAGAAAGAGAGAATGCCTTCTGCCTCCAGAGACACAGCCTCTGGACAAGGTGGTGCATGTCAGCGCCGCCCACACCCTGCCCTAACACCCGAGCACCGCTCCAAGAATTGCCCTCCACACCACACTCAACAATCCTTATTGTTATCTCAAGAACGAGGCACTGAGAAGTGAAGAAGGCTGCATTCCAAGTGTCGCCCCAGACATCTGCGTAGCATATAAACTGCCCCTGTGGCATGGCAGGCTAATCAACCTTGTGGACTGGTCAGAGGCTTTTGCAACGGTTGTGACAGCTGCTGAAAAAAAAAAAAAGGATGCAAATTCTATAACCTCGGAAGAAAGCAGTGAAGTTATCCAGGCTCGGTTTATTAGAGCTGTTTCTGAACTAGAACTTTTCGGATTTATAAAACCTACCATACAGAAGACTGCCCATGTGGCAAGGCTAACATGGGGAGGCTGCTAGAAAGCCAGTGAATGAAGCCAGAAGTATCACATGAAGCTTACGGGAAAAAGGAGACTAGTCATATTTACATACCGCCAGAAGTCTGTCGGCAAGAAGTGTGTAATCTTTGTGTGGTGTCTGATTAGAAAGCGGACTGTTAACCCCAAACAGGAATATATCAAAACCCCTTTGAAGTACCTTAGGACCCAGCAAACAACATCCTTACATGGTAACTAAAACCTCTCCCACATTGTCACTGTAATTTTCATAGTCATTACTAAATTATAAATTGTTCTTAAGCACAAAAAAAAATATTCTATAGAATATTAAGTCAAAAAAATAGAGCTACAACTGTTTATCAGGTATAGTCCTTGTTTTATAAAATGTATAATAAACGTGTTCAGACATACAGATTCAAAGAAAAAAGATGAAAAGGAAATAAAGGCAAATTTATAATTATCGATGTGGTAAGATGACGCATGCTATTTATTATTTATGTCTTTATGTGCTTTGGAACATTTACAATGAAAAATAAAACTTAAGTATTAGTTATTCATTTGTTTCTCTATGTATTCCTTAGGGAGAAGATGGCAGGAAAGATATTTCTGTTGGCCCCTGTTCTCCCTGAAGGCCCAGCTCTCTCCCAGGTCTTGCCCTCATCTCCTTGTTCTTTCATTTCATCCAGGCAAACTCATTGTTGGCTCCCTTTGCTCCCGGTTCTCTATTCACCGGTAGTCATGTCCTTCGGATTAGTCTCAGGCTTCTCGAGCAGTAAGAGTCCACTTCACTCACCTCCTCAAATCCCACACTTGTCAGGAAGCCTCTGGAGCGTGAGGCATGAACTGAGAACCTTCTCCACACACCCTATCCACACTTACTAGCCTGTCCCTGATTCCTGAGCTCCTGCTTCCCTTTCTGCACCATTCAAGTTGATTCAATCAAGTGTCAGATACATAGAAATGAAAGTTAGGACTGAAGGACAGGCAAAATGGAGAAAACCATAAAACTCAAAAAAGGCATTGCTGTTTACATACCCTTAGTATGTCTAGGTCATGCATGAGAATACAAAGTTCCAAAAGGCAACAAGAGAAAGGGATTCAAATAGACCTTTCTCCCTTTTTTCTGACCCCTGCAGTAGGAGGCAAGACAATGTGTATCTGAAAGAGAAGAAACAAAGGTATCCCTTCTGTGAGGACACTCACTCTCCAAAGAAAAACATTGTATTACAAGGTGCCCTCCTGATGGGAGAGAGGAAACTCCCAGTCTCAAGGTAAGCCAAACCCTGTCCCTGGAGCCATCCCTGCAGGGAGCTTATTTACCTTGGCTTTTCTAGTCTCTGATTCACAGATGTACTTAAACTCTCTCTCTCTCTCTCTCTCTCTCTCTCTCTCTCTCTCTGGCTATGTCTTCTAATACACTGGGGTTTTTTCAAATTCCCAACTGTGGCTTCAGAACTGACCTGCACGCTCAGTCTAGAAGTTCATTTATAATCACCAACACCAGGAGTGTGATGGTAAAATCAAAGGTATTACTCATTAAAATAACATTGTAAAGGAATGCCTGATTCGCTGTAAAGTTTTCTTCAAAAAAAAAAAAAAAAATTGGGATGTTTGTCTCTCTTCTTGTTGCTATTTCAGGGAAAATAACTGCCAAATGGAGTTTTTCCATATTTGACTTGAAAGGGGGGGAGGAGGGAGGGTAAAGTTGATCCTTGTTATAACATTGGTGCCAACAGTTGGCCTGGGATAAGTGTTCACAGCCAGATTTTCAAATTCCAGTAACCAGGAGGCCAGAATGAAAAGACTCCTACAAATCTCTCTCCCTCTCTCTCTCTCTGTCTCTCTCTGTCTCTCTCTGTCTCTCTCTCTCTCTCAGGCTTTTGGCCAAAAAAGCAGGAACCTCTGATCTTGTCTGGAGCCCAAATGATCTAAGGATGGAGTGGGACAGACAAGACTCTTGCAAAGTCTCAACTGGGTGCATTTATTCAAAGCATGTCTGGGGCGACGTCTCTCCACTACTGGATTTGCCAGACCACTCCCACCTAGGGCCAGGGCAAGTGGGATTTCAGAACTGCTGCCTGTTTATTCTACCATGTTGCGTTCAGGGAGGGACCAGCCAACTGGTCTATTTGCCCAAAGAGGCTCAACCCAACCACAACCACCCTCCCTCAGGCACTTTGGCAGCTCCCTTAAGAATCTCCCCTCCTTGCCTATTGGGGGGAACTGGTCCTGACTGCTTTCATTTTTCCAAAGCCCTCTGTGCATAAACAGGATGTTTGGAAAGGCTCAAGATGGCCAGGGGTCTGCCGAGTTGGCCCTTGATTCTCACTTGGAGAGCAGTGTTGGGCAACATCAGTGGAATTGCTTCTGCCTGGATGCTGCCCAGAATAGCTCAATCCTCTCCTCCACCCTCTCTCTCCCTCTCTCCTTGGCTACAAGGAGTTCACACTGGTAGGGATGAGGTAGAAGAGATGCCTTCATTTTTTAAGGGTGTTTCTCGTGGGGGACTTAGGAAGTCTCTCTGTTCCCAAAGGGTTCAAGGAAGAAAAGTAAGTCCAATAGGTGGGACTTTACTCCCTTTACAGAGCTCTTCTCAAGATCCTAAAGGCTAGGGCAGGACCCTAAAGAAAAATCTTCCATGGAAAACAGCTTGCCCATGATTAAAGATCTATCGGGCAAAGTGTTTATGAGTAAAGACCCGCTACTGTCCCCTCCTGACTGAACAAAAAGATGCACAAGATCAGACTACCCCCCCTAATCAGTAGCGGCCAGTGCGTGCTCCCCCGGAGGTGAGTTGACTCTAAGTGCAAAAGTCTTAACATCTGAGGATGGGTAGAGACAAGGAAAACCTCAGGCTCAAAGAGAAAGCCAAAGCCTTCCTGCAGGGAAGGGAATGAGACCAGCAACAACCACAAACAGAGGCCTTTTCTCAGGCCCCTCTCACTGCTTCCCTGCCTGGCCAATCCCCAGGCTTAGCTATCAATGTTTTTACACTGAGCCACTACTTGCCATTGCCAGAATTCCCTGAGAGCTATCCAGCACCATGTGGCCCCCTGGAGAAGCTACTGGAAGCAAATAGAGTCCTCTGCCAACCCCCACTCCTTTCGCCACCCTGCAGGATCTATTGCCCTACTGACCCTGTCCTAAAGCATGCAGATATCATTGCTGGTACCCACACAGTCTACATCCCCAGCCACACCTACCCTGCAGCATCCTCCGTCACCCAAACTGGCTTTGTAGTCGTCACCTCTGTTACCCTTAAGCCAGTGCTTTTCTGTCCCCTTAGTCCATGTCCCCTGTTTCCTAGGGCATGCTGGGCAATTCAGGAGGGAAGCGTTCCAGCCCAGAAAAGCAAATCAAGGCTTGGCAGAGAGCCCATCCCCAGGGTAGCAGCCTGGCCTGGGACCCAGTGTCTGATCAGAGTGGCAGGACTCCAGGCGTAGAAAGCAGAGCATGGGTGCCTAGAGCTTCTGCACTGCAAAATCTGTGTCACCTGCCCTGCACCCTGGACCCATCCGTGAGGACGGATTTCAGCAGGGAGGGAAGGGAGTCCATGAAGGAGCTTGGAGGACAGATTTTGGAGGAAAGGAGTGCCATAGATTATGATGCTAGAGCTTTGAGCTACTCTTGGATTCCTTTTATTGCACCTATAGTCCTAGATTTTTCCCTTTCCTCACGAGCAGAGGAAATGGAAAGTACATGTTACTCCACTCCATGTCAGTGAACTTCATCTTCAGCAGAACTCCTGCCCTGGAGGGAAGCTCTTGAAGATTAAAAAGTCACTGGGAACTAATTGTTGAAGACTGTTGCAATCAAGTGAACCACTGTGCTCCGACAGGAGCCCACCCGACACTGGCTGGGTTGCTGTCCCCCCAGCCATAGCTGAGATCTTGCAGCCATGCACAGCACATGTGCACACAGACGTAAGGGGGAAAAAAAGATTCCCAGGAAACCGATTTTGTGGAAGACCTTTTAAAACATTTGGCAAATTTTCAACATCATGGATGGACGTGGAGGACATTATTCTAAGGGAAATAAGCCAGAAAGAAAAAAGACAAATGTGGTCTAACTTATATATGGAACCTAAAAAAAGTCTCATAGAAGCAGAGAGTAGAATGGTGGTTGCCAGGGGTCAGGGAGGGGGAAATGGGAAGGTGGTGGTCACAGGGTACAAAGTTTTAGTTTTTCAAGATGAGTAAGTTCTGGGGTAATACAGCATAGTGCCTACAGCTAACAATACTACGTTGTATACTTAAAAAATTTTTAAGAGGGTAAATCTTATGGTAAGTATGCATACCACAAATAGTAGTAGTAGTTATAACAATAATAACAACAATAATAAAAGGGGCAAGAGGAAACTTTGGGAAGTAATGAATATGTCTATGGCCATGATAGTGGTGATGGGTTTCATGGGGGTATACTTATCCCCAAACTCACTGAGTTTCTTTTTTTTCTTGATGAATATTTTATTACGCAAATTTAAAATAGCATGACTTTTTAGAAACATAACATTGCCATTACCACTCATTGAGTTTCATATATTAAATATGTACATCTTTTTACATGTTAGTCATACCTCAATCAAGTGGTTTAAAAAGAAACTGGCAAAAACAATAGGACAAAATTTTTATTTAAAAAAACCTGAAAGTTGGGGGACCTGGGTGGCTCAGCCATTAAGTGTCTGCCTTTGGCTCAGGTCATGATCCCAGGGTCCTGGGACTGAGCCCCGCATCGGGCTCCCTGCTCAGCGGGAAGCCTGCTTCTCCCTCTCCTGCTCACCCTGCTCGTGTTCCCTCTCTCGCCATGTCTCTCTCTGTCAGATAAATAAATAGAATCTTTTAAAAAAACAAATAAAAAATAAAAAACCTGAAAGAAACTCCTTTGATTGAAAGTTTAATGGAGAACCCAGAGCAATAAATTGACAGAGACCAGCCCCAGTAGGTTTCAGTAAGGTTAGGGCAGTATTCCCAACAATTTCCCAATAGACATTATCTTGGGGATTCAGGAAAAAAATCCAAACTGTCAGGAATTTTCATAAATGCCCTCAAATCCTAAGTTATTCTTTAGTATTTCTAAAATTAGTTATACTCTTTACTTGTTATTATGGATTCCTAAAAGTTGTTTAGTAAATGAGAGATATTAAGCTTCGTAATATTTACAAAAACTATAGGCTATAGCAAATATTCAAACCCTAGAAAGTGCCAGCCAACATTACATGACATTTGTAGTATTCAAGTAATGTAACATTTGGGACTCCTGGTGAGAGGGGTTTATCTATCCATCTATCTATCCATCCATTCCTTCATGGGTATGAACTCATGGATTCTTATTTTATTCTATGACTTCTAATCTATATAATAAAAGCATTATTTATTTTAATGCTCAAATTGTCCTAGATTTGGTCTGTGAGAACCCCTTGGATCTGGCTGCTATAGATTGTGACATGTCCCCATCAATCTTGGAGCATTTCGTTATTTTCTAGCACAGGAAAATGTCTAAGGCCCCAACCCTAAAATCAGCTATTTCTCCAAGGAGCCCTAATTCCTTTTACTGGAAAATATTCAGAAACCAAGATCTGCATGCTGGATTCTGAGTGTGCTCAGAATGAGTGTATAAACTACAGAAACATAAGTAGGTCCACTTGTTTATGTTTTACTCCATTTTGGATTTCCCTTTATCCTTTGGGGTTGGTGTATTTATGTTTTGAACATAATATGAAACATAACATGATTCTTAAAGTCTAAATTACAGAAAAATGTTTATTTTGAGAAATCTCACTCTCCCCACATCCATTCTATCCTGTTTCTATCCTCAATCCTTTCCTTCTTATTTCCAACCAATACCACCCATAAGTAACTGATCTCATTAATTTCTGGTTTATCCGTATGTTTCATTTTGCAGAAATGAGCAGATACATGTATATTTTCCTTTTACCTCTTACCTAAAAAGTACAAACTATAAGTATGATTTCCCTTTTTTTCACACTGGAAATCATTCCATATCAGTTCAAAGAAATGTTCCTAGTTCTTTTCCATCGCTGCAGAGTACTCCTTTGTATGGGTGTAATCAACCACTCGCCAATGTTTGAACATCATAGTTCGTTTCCAACATTTTACAATTAAATTCAATACGGCAAATTATTCATTTACACATAAGTATTCTTCTTTTTTGGAGGTGTGAATTTCTCAAGGTAGAATTGCACCAAAAAGAAAATGTGTGTATATATATTTTTTATTTCTTTATTTGAGAGAGAGAGAGAACATGCACATGGGCATGAGTGGGGGGCAAGGGCAAAAAGAGAGAAAGAGAATCTCAAGCAGATTCCCTACTGAGAGTGGAGCCTGACCTGAGAGTGGAGCTTGATCTCAGCATCCTGAGATCGTGACCTGAGCTGAAATCAAGAGTCAGAGACTTAACCAACTGAGCCACCCAGGTGCCCCTATAGTATTTTTAAATACTGCCAAATATCCCTCCAAAATGACTGTATCCGTTTGCATCCCTATCATCAAAATATGAGATTTCCTGTTTCCCACAACCTTGCTAACAGAATGTGCTGTCATACTTTTTAATTTTCACCTATTTAAGTGAAAAATTATCTCAGTGTCATTTTAATTTGCATTTCTCTGAGTAAGATTAAACATCTTTTCATATGTTTAAGGATATTGCCCATTTTTTTACCCATCTTTCTATTGGGTACAAGCTTTTTTTTAAAAAAAAAAAAGCTTTGCCATGAATTGCATTTTCCCTTCAATTTGCTATGAAGAAACTAGAAGTTATACGTTTGCTTAACATTTATCCTGCTCCTTAATTTTTTCATCATAAGATCTCACCTATGATAATGTTTTAGTTCTTGATATGGATTTGGTCACTGTGACAGTTTTATCAAGCTGTACACTTACGACTTATACACTTTTAAAAAAAATAGCTGATTAAATTCTGTACTAAATTATCAGTGTCTAATGCCTAAAGGAAGCCTAATTATTTTCAGAATCATACCCAAGTAGCACTCACATAAAACTAAAAGGAAAAGGTGACTCTCTTTTTTTTTTTAAGATTTTATTTATTATTTATTTGACAGAGAGGAGCGAGATCACAAGTAGGCAGAGAGGCGGGCAGAGAGAGAGGGGGAAGCAGGCTCCCTGCCGAGCAGAGAGCCCAATGCGGGGCTCGATCCCAGGAGCCTGGGATCATGACCTGAGCCGAAGGTAGAGGCTTTAACCCACTGAGCCACCCAGGCGCCCCAAAAGGTGATCCTCTTAAGGAAGGGACCCATTTGCACATCCTTGAAAGGTGAGCCCACAAAACAACATATACATATAACATCCTATGTCCTCTCCTATCATGGTGCCCACTCCCACCAACCACCAGGGCCTTGCTAAAATTGGCATCCTGAGACATAACTTTCCAATTTACCAACTAGGGGAAAGGACTTATCCAGCAGACAGCAGTAAGTACCCTTGGTTTTAAGTTTATGCCTACAATTCCTTCTTTGTGTCCCAATAAGTGATGCCCCCCTGTTTCAAGCGTCAATTTCTCCATAATTTGCAGGGAGAGTAGAAGGAAATAGGTAGTAAAGTCTATTAAGTGTTATAAGCTACTTAAAGACTCAGATGGACTTTTTCTACCATTCTCTGTGCACCGTGCAGAGCTGGGATTAGTGGAGACACGTTCTCTCCTACCCTCAGCCTCCAGAATCTCTTTGGTATGGGGGAGATTGGGTAATCCAAATAAAACTGCTGTGGGGGGATGCTGGAGGAATTTTTAAAGATTACTTGTCTATTTGCTGCATCTTTCAGGACAGTTCAGGAAGGGGGAACAGCAGGGGCAACACGCCTTTCAAGAGCTGGTGCCACCTGAATCATTGTCATGCTGCCAGCCCGATGATGACCCAGTATCTCCCACGGAGAAGCCCCCAGGCTGTCTGGGGAGTCTCTAAGCAGATGGGCTGGGGGAGGATGTGTGGGGCAGATGGCAATAGTAGTTGTCAGGCATGAAGACTAAACAGTGTTGGCAGAAGTCAACGATAGACTTCCACCCTCCTAATTCTGTCCTCGCATAGCAGCCAGATGATGGTGCTTATTTCAAGGAGTTTCCAATAATGGCATTGGATATATATCATGACTTTCCAAGGGAAGTTGGGGGAGAGTTTCCTCACCCATCTCCAGCCTGGACATCTTGACACATGCACGAATCTCCTCTCCCCACAGCCTGTGTTTTGCAGGCCAAAGTCACAGTAAGCATACACACCTACTTTCCTTTCTCACCCTCTCCCACTTTGAGCAGCATTAGGATAGAAGCCATTCCAGTGGCAAGAACTTGTACCCCAAACAAGGCTCTCCGAGGATCACTGGATGTTAGTTTGACCCCCAGTTTCGTATGGTATACTATATCATCCACGCTTGCGTGGTGCAGTTCTGGAGTACAGGCACGTAGATGCCTGAAGGGTCTTTCTTCATCTCCAGACATCGCTTGGTGGCTCTGTTCATGACAGCTCTTCCCTGGATGGGAGAAGAGACAGAGTCAAGGTATTGAAATGCCCTCATCTCCTCTGCCCTTACTCTTCCTGCTGAGGTCAGCGACATGCTTGAAGGGTCCCTCAATCTTCTGCCAGTCATCCAGAGGAGAAATGAAGCAAAGGGTAGAGTTAGACCACCCAGTGCTTTCTCTGCTAGTACCATGGCGGACTAACCACAGATCCAGGAGTAAGCAAGGCTGTGCTTGGCTTTCTGTTATCATCCACCTCTCATGAGGTTGAAACATCAATGCAGCGTGACTGTCTAGACGTGACACATCTTGGGAGCCATGGTCCTTCTCTACTTGGCCTTCCTTGTCACACCTTCACCCCTGAGTCCATGAAACCTATCAGGATTCTCCCTCCCTCCTCAGTGAGGCTTGGTGGCCAGAGGAGCAGAAGCTACATTTAGGCATCTCAGCCTGTTTTTTCTACCACTGTTGGGGCGGGGGTGGAGTGGAGGGCAGTTCCTACTTATTCTGTCCTGGGGGCTTCACCAAGGTTACTACTGGGAACACTATGGGCTTAGGATCCAAAGAGTCTGAGCTAAATCTCTACTCCACCACATACAACAGAGGGCCTTAGGCAAATTACCTAGTCTAAGACTCAATTTCCTCACCTGTAAAATGGATTTATAGTCAATATTAGGGTCAAAATTAATATTAATTGAATAAAATTAATTGGTTAATATTTATTGAGCATCTTGTGCCTGACATGAAAGATGTGCAGTAAATTAGTACATCTCTGCCTCTTCCTATTCTAATGGGGGAAGGAGAGGAAGGGTCATCCTTTTCTTTGTTCCTATGTGCCACCTAGCCCCCTGAGCCCCTTCCTCCTTATATCAATGGCTCAACAACTGTCATCATGCCATCTGTCCTGGTCCTGTCCTCTTCTCCTAGCCCTCCCATTCCCTATACCCCTCTCCCCCCTTTGCTGGAATCCCTCACAGAATCTATTCCAGTGCCCCCGTAAAGTTGTTCTCCCTTTATCCACCCTGTCCTCTGCCGTCATCCTGAGTTAACAGCCTCCCTTTGTTTCTTTTGTTTGTTTTGTTTTTGTTTTATTTTTTCAGTGTTCCAAGATTCATTGATTATGCACCACACCCAGTGCTCCGCGTAATGCGTGCCCTCCTCAATACCCACCACCAGGCTCACAAAACCCCCCACCTCTCTCCCCTCCAAAACCCCCAGTTTGTTGCTCAGAGTCCACAGTCTCTCATGATTCGTCTCCCCCTCTGATTTCCCCCAATTCACCCTTCCTTTCCTTCTCACAATGTCCTCCATGTTTTTCCTTATGCTCCACACCTAAGTAAAAACATATGATAACTGACTCTCTCTACTTGACTTATTTCACTCAGCATAATCTCTTCCAGTCCCGTCCATGTTGATACAAAAGTTGGGTATTCATCCTTTCTGATGGAGGCATATTATTCCATTGTATAAATGGACCATATCTTCTTGATCCATTCATCTGTTGAAGGGCATCTTGACTCTTTCCACAGTTTGGCGATTGTGGCCATTGCTGCTATGAACACTGGGGTACATGTGGCCCTTCTTTGTACTGCATCTGCATCTTTGGGATAAATACCTAGTAGTGCAATGGCAGGGTCATAGGGTAGCTCTATTTTTAATTTCTTGAGGAATCTTCACACTGTTTTCCGAAGTGGCTGCACCAGCTTGCATTCCCACCAACGGTGTGAGAGGGTTCCCCTTTCTCCACATCCTCTCCAACATTTGTTGTTTACTGTCTTGTTGATTTTGGCCATTCTAACTGGTGTAAGGTGGTATCTCAGTGTGGTTTTGATTTGAATCTCCCTGATGGCTAATGATGATGACCGTTTTTTCACGTGTCTGTTAGCCATTTGTATGTCTTCTTTGGCGAAGTGTCTGTTCATGTCTTCTGCCCATTTGTTGACATGATTATCTGTTTTTGAGTGTTGAGTTTGAAGAGTTCTTTATAGACCTTAGATATAAGGCCTTTGTCTGTAGTGTCATTTGCAAATATCTTCTCCCATTCCGTGGGTTGCCTGTTTGTTTTGTTGACTGTTT
>CM052897.1:88378946-88389743 GCA_028534135.1 Potos flavus
GTGACAGAGAGCGAGACACACCGAGAGAGGGAACAGAAGCAGAGGGAGTGGGAGAAGGAGAAGCAGGCTTCCCGCCAAGCAGGGAGCCCGATGTGGGGCCCAATCCCAGGACCCCAGGATCACGACCTGAGCCAAAAGCAGACACTTAAGGACTGAGCCACCCAGGCGCCCCTATCCAGAAGGTTTTTATCTTGATGAAGTCCCAAAAGTTCATTTTCACTTTTGTTTCCTTTGCCTTTGGAGACATGTCTTTAAAGAAGTTGCCGTGGCTGATGTAGAAGAGTTTACTGCCTATGTTCTCCTCTAGATGCCTGGGAATTAACCTAACCAAAGAGGTAAAGGATCTGTACTCGAGGAACTACAGCACACTCATCAAAGAAATTGAAGACGACGCAAAAAGGTGGAAAAGCATTCCATGCTCATGAATCGGAAGAATAAGCATTGTTAAAATGTCTATACAGCCCAGAGCAATATATACTTTCAATGCCATCCTCATCAAAATTCCACCAACATTTTTCAAAGTGCTGGAACAAATAATCCTAAAATTTGTATGGAACCAGAAAAGACCCCAAATTGCTAAGGAAATGTTGAAAAAGAAAAACAAAACTGGAGGCATCACGTTGCCTGATTTCAAGCTTTACTACAAAGCTGTGATCACCAAGACAGCATGGTACTGGCACAAAAACAGACACATAGACCAGTGGAACAGAGCAGAGAGCCCAGATACGGACCCGCAACTCCATGGCCAAATAATCTTCGATAAAGCAGGACAAAATATCCAGTGGAAAAAAGATAGTCTCTTCAATAAATGGTGCTGGGAAAATTGGACGGCTATGTATAGAAGAATGAAACTTGACCATTCACTTACATCATAGACAAAGATAAACTTGAAATGGATAAAAGACCTCAACATGAGGCAGGAAACACCCTCCCTTTGAATGTCTAGTGAGAGACCCTGATCTCACCATCCCACTTGGGAACTTACACCACCAAGCTTTTGAACACCGAGCAAGGCTGCAGCAGATGTCCAAATCCTGCTTCCTCTGATCTCTTTCCATTACAAAATGCAACCCCCTCCCAGCTAACCCTGCTCCCTTAAACTTGCCTGCCCTGGCCACACTGGACTCCCCGAGGTACACCTCCCCAGTGTAGGCAATCGCATAGGCTCCCCTGGTTCTTAAACTCCTCCTGTCACCTCCGCTGCTCATTTCTGCCGGCCGTGCTTGTAGCCCACAGGGAGCTCCTGGAGAAGGTCCACCAACCAAGCAGGCCTGGCCACAAATGTGCCTGCAGCAGTCTGGCTTAAAACTTGGCTTACTCCTTAGGGTTACCTTCCGGACCTCCTCAGCACTCTTTACCCCTCGTCTCCACCCCTTGATGCTCACTTTCACTAAATGCCTTTTTTTTCACTTTGTTGAGAAGATCACAACTGCCAGCCAGTCTAGCCCCTCCCCCAAGTGCCGGGAGTGACCCTCAGGACACTGCTTGTGGGTGGCTCAAAGGAGCTGCCCTGCCTCTTTCTCTACTGCTAGCAGCCTCTGTGCTCTGAAGTGGATGCCAGAGAAACACTCTTCCTGTTTCACATCAGTCTTTCATTTCTCCCTCTGGGCAGATTCCTTTTCTTACCGACTTTAAATATACCCAAATGTCCCAATATTAGAGGGGGAAAAGAACCCTAACTCTACCATCCTTTTTTTTCCCCTACCGTCTTTTTTTTTTTTTAAGATTTTATTTATTTATTTGACAGAGAGAGAGAGATCACAAGTAGGCAGAGAGGCAGGCAGAGAGAGACGGGGAAGCAGTCTCCCTGCTGAGCAGAGAGCCGGATGCGGGGCTCGATCCCAGGACCCTGAGATCATGACCTGAGCCGAAGGCAGAGGCTTTAATCCACTGAGCCACCCAGGCACCCCTCCCCTACCATCTTTTTTAACCAAAATTCAGTGCTTTTCTCCCTTTCAGAATCAGACTTCCCAAGCAATGAGGTGTTAACAACAGTGGCTAAGATTCTGTGTTTGAATCTGGACGTTTAATCTGTGTGACCTTCGTTATATTATATTATATTATATTATATTATAACCACTCCCTGTGGTTTAGTAACTTCATAAGTAAAGTAGAGCTAATGATAATATTTCTAAGATTCATGTAAGGATTAAATTAGATAATTTAATTATCTAATTAAATATTATTTATATGTAAATATATAAATTATATTTATATGTATAATGTAATTTGTATTACATTATATGTACTCAATAAATCTTGGCTATTCTAATTTATTGTGATTTTTTTTAGATAAAGTCAGTGACCTCCCTCTTTTTTTTCTATTTTTTCTCCACTTCCATGTGACATGTCCTTTGGAAGTATTCTTTATACCTTCTTCAGACTATTCTCTGGTTTCCTTTACATTGTGTTCATCTGGATCTTATTCATTTTTGGTTTGGTTTTGTGTTGCCTGCCAGTTTTTAAAGAATTTTTGGTTTTGTTTATTTTCCACTTTCACAGAAGGAATATGTGCTCCTTCTTTTAATTTGGAAAACATACTTCAAAAATTAGAAGCACTTGTAGTAGAACAACATTATATATATAGTTTGTATGTCCTGCTTTTTAAGTTTAATACCATCGTTTAATATCTCATGTGCATTTTCCAATTTCATTAATTTTTGAAAATATACTTTTTGAGGATATAATTTGAATGACTATATCATATTCAGTTCAATATTCAGGGGATGCACAGAAATCTCCCCTACTGTTGGGTATTTAATTTTCCCCAATATTTTGCTATGATAAATATTAAGATATTTTCCAAATTAATTTTGACCCACATGCCATATTATTCTTTAAATACTGTCTTAAAAGAAAATGAGCCCCGTAAGAGGGTCATAATTAATTTGAGGGTTCTGATTAGTGTCAGGGGTTTTCCTACAGAGAGCTAAACTGCCTTCCGTACCTGTGCCCACTAGCATGACAGCATTCCCACAGGTATCTCTTCCTTTTTATTTCTTGAACCCTGACTGTGTATGGTCTCCTCATTCCCACTGCCTCTCCCAGAGCTCTTCTTTGTGTCACTCCTTGCAGACGACTTCCGCATGATGACCTTTACTCCAACTCTCCATTATTTCAGCTACCTTTTTACTCTCAACTCTGCTCCTCATCTCAAAGTCCAGATGTTCATTCAAATTGAGTCCCTTCTCAGTCAATGATGCCATCTCTCTTGTGGCTTTCAGAAGTCATACCTCCTCTGGTTGACTCAAACCATGAATCATGGAATTGGAAGACGAAAGCATTATCTAGTCTTATCTCCCTCTCAATTCTGAAAAGTATCTTTGGTAGCTTTTTAGTAGAATGAATGTATAAGTTGTACCTACAACTTTCTTACCTGAAAGAACTGTGATCCTAAGATAAGGTGGACAGGAAAGACTAATATAGAGTGAATAGACTCATGAGTTACATGATCACCTTCCTCTTCAATTTCTGGATTTCTTGACACAGTGACCTGAAAAGGGACCTGGGTTGGACATTGGAGTGGTGGGCAAAATTCCCCTGCATGTCCTGCAGCTCCAGACCTCACACCCAGCCAGAATCTATAATCTATCAGCAACTTCAGCCAGCTGAGAAAGTGATCTTTCCAAAATTTTACTGGAAAGGCAAACCTCAAAATGTTTGGGATGTTATAATTGCTTCCTTAGCATAACTAGTATGTTTAATTCCCCGAAGATTTATGATTAAGTAAAGATGTTAAAGGAATCAAACAAATAGTATTTGTTAAAGATTCTGTGTAGAGTTACTATTTTTAAGTACCTGCTATGTTTTTAAAAAATTGTGTTACAGATTAACCTTGTGATACCAATTTAAAAATGTGTAATTAAATAAAGTTTGTGAAATCTTACCAAATTTCAAACACTTTTGAAACATATAATAGAATTTAAGAATCATTAATTTAAAATCAGATAATTGACATTCTTAAGAAAGAAAATATAATGTATTAAATTTATACAATATGTAATGTTTCAGGCAATTTATTAAATTGTAAAGTCCCCATTAAAGTTGCTAAGAGAGTAGATTTTAAAAGTTCTCATCAGAAGAAAAAAATGTTTTTGTAACTACGTGTGGTGATGGATGTCAACTAGACTTATTGTGGTGATCATTTTGCAATATATGCATAAATTAGGTATGTTATATGCTTGAAACTAATATAATGTCACTTATATAAATAATCAATTCACTATTGCAAAAAACTTTATACTCATAAATTTGAAGAAATGGACCAATTCCTCAAAAACCATAAACCCCTGAAATTCAATCAACATGAAATAAATGATCTGAATAGCCCTGAACCATTAAAAATTTTCATGGGCACCTGGGTGGCTCAGTGGGTTAAGCCTTTGCCTTTGGCTCGAGTCATGATCTCAGGGTCCTGGGATCGAGCCCCGCATCGGGCTCTCTGCTTGGCCTGCTTCCCCCTCTCTCTCTGCCTGCCTCTCTGCCTACTTGTGATCCCTCTCCTCTCTGTCAAATAAATAAATAAAATCTTAAAAAATTTTTTTTTCAATTTGAGCTCCAAGAAGATGGCCTCCCAGGCCGGCAAATCCTCTGTGCACACAGGCCTAGAAAGTTGTCAGGTAGGTCTGAATGCAGGAAGTGTGCAAGGAGCAAAGTGTCCATGCTTGGGTGCTCCAGAGCAAAAACCAGGCTCACTGAACTTGGCTTTAGGCTCAGGGGATTGTGCTGATAGCTTTGAGTAGAGGCAGGAACTTGTGGGGTACACACAAGGCCAAAGGGTTTTAGAATATTTTAATTCATGGTTTAAAGGCCCCTGGAAAAGAAACCTCCAGGCCCATATGTTTCCACTGGAGAATTATACCAAGCATTTAAAGAAGGATTAACACCAATTTAAGACAATCTCTTCAAAAAAATCTCTTCCAGAAATGCCTCTTTCAGAAACTGATCTATTCTAAATTTTTGTCGATAGGAAATTTTATCAATTAGAAAGAGGAAACACCTCCTAACTCACTTTATGAGGCCAGTATTACCTTGATACTAAAACCAAAGACAGTACCAAAAATAAGAAAAGAAAAGAAAAAAGCTGCAGGTCATTACCTCTAATGAACTTAGCCACAAAAATCTTCAACAACATACAAGCAAACCAAGTATAATAAAGTATGAAAAGAAGTGTACACCTTGAGTAAGTGTGATTTATTCCTGGCACACAAGGCTTTTTCAACATTAGAAAATTAATCAGTATAATCCATATCAACGAGCTAAAGAAGAAAAAACATAGTCATATCAATTGACAAAGGAAAAGCATTTGACAAAATCCAACTCACATTCACAATAAAATATTTCTTAGCAAGTTAGAAATTCAGGTAAATTGTATCAATTTGATAAGGAGGATCTACAAAAAATCTACTGCTAATGTATATGCAATGATGAAAGACTCAATGCTTTCCCCCTGCATTTGGGAACAAAGTAAGGATATCCATTCTCACCATTCTTATTCGACACAGTACTCGAAATTCTAGCTAATGTAATATGGCAAGAAAAACAAAAGTCATACAGATTGGAAATGGAAAAAAAAAGTGATTGTTAAAACCTGCTAGGTTTAAATAAAATAATAAGATTTCTAAGCTGAATGTAAAAGCTTAAAGAAAAACAATAGGTCTTTAATTTATAACTTTAATAAATTTAATATTAATTTTTAAAAGTAAGGGAAACCTGTGATAGTATTTTCTGCACAGAAAAAGATACTGTTAAGGATATCGAAAACTCACATTTAGCACACTCGGCCTGCCTATCAAACATGCTCTGCTTGGTGACTGCTATTGACAGAAAGCTCACCACCTTGCTAGGCAGCCCATTATTCTGTAGAATAGCTTAAGATGTCAGGCTATTAGAAAGCCTTCCCCTGCCCTTATGTTAAGTTGAACTCTGCCTCTTTGATCTCTAGACACTGGTCTCAGTTCTGCCCTCCTGTAGACACTGAACAAATCTAATCCCTCTTCCTTATGAAATCAGCATCATCTTTTCTCTAGGCGTATGTCTCCAAGCTGGTACTTCCAGATTTGCCAATCTTTCATTTGCTCTGCAATTATTTATTGAGTGCCTGCCATGTTCTAGGCACTGTGCTAGATGCTAGAGAGAAAACAACAAAATCCAGGCCCGGTCCTCCAGCTCACAGTCTAGTGATGAAAAGATGCAAGTGAGATACTTAGAACTAATTGTGAGATAAAACCTGTAGGAAGGGCCCTGAGAGCACAAATCAGTCATCCTCATCCTGTGGAGTCACAGATGGCTTCTCAAAGAAGACAATGTCTAAGGCCAGAGGAACATTTTGTAGTTGGCCCGGTAAAGAGGTGGGAGGAGAGGGAACAGTACGTACACAAAAGCCTAAGATAAGAGAGAGCCTAGCCTTTCAGAGAATTACATGTAGGTCCATTTAGAGCAGGAAGTGAAGAGCAGAAACACAACTTATCATCTTCCTCCTTCTCACTGATATTGCCTAGTTCAAAGACTTAATCTAGGATCCGAAACCCCTCCGAAATTGTAAACAAAATTGTGCACATATGTGCATATATATGTTTTCCTGGAAAGAAGATTTTCAAAAGAGTTGTTAGCTTTAAGTTAGGAGTAAAAGAGTTAGATTGATCCATGTCTGTTAAAATGTAGTCCCTGAACCTAACACAGTACCAAAATGCTCAGTGATCCCATCACAGACAGAGCATTGCCTCCCTTCATCAGGACATCACATCTCTGCCGATGCAGATAACGCAGCCCCATCCCACAGCGAATTCACATGTAGGCTGTAGTCAGTCGAATCCCTTATGTCATTGTCTTATGAATTCTGCCAGATTCCCTCCACCCTGTTCTTAGTCAATTGATACTGAAATTAAAGTCAGGCCTTTACACTAGTCCCTGTCAATTTCAGCCCAGGGCTCTAGATTCTCTGATTATCATTAGTAATAAAACTAATCATAATCGCTAATATTTATGGAATACTTTCTATGTGCAGGCACCATGCTAAATTCTGCATACACACTATCTCATTTAATCCTCCCAACAGGCTCGTAAAGTAGATTTTGTGATCTTCATTTTATAAATGAGGAAACCGAGTAACAGAGAGGGTAAGAAACTTGCTAATGGTGACTGAACTAGGACTGAGCCCAAACTCTTCACTGTGAAGCTGTAACAGATTCCAATATTGCTTCCCGTACCCACCCGCCTCTGCCAACAGACTCAGCGTTCCATGCCCAGTTTCATTTTCAGTCTTTTCCCTACACAACTGCCACAAAGCCAATCCTTCTAAAACACTATCAAATCAAATATGAACCTTGCAGACTAGATTTGAGTATGCTTATCCTTTAAAAAAAAAAACAGGTGACTCACCGGTTTAAAATCCCAGTATATGTGCAGTCTGTTTTGGGCTGCCTTGGAACATGGCTCTAAAGTGGGCTTCTCCCCATCGCCAGGGTCTGTCAGGCAGTGATCATCAATGCCTGCCTCTGCAATCAGTGGTCCCACATAGAACTCCCCAGTTAAGTGATAGTAGACATTCTAAAAGAGAGCAAAGCAGTCTGTCATGGATACAGTCAGTGAGACAGTCATCGACCTGATAGAGGGCATGAAGACTGTTCTTAGGTTCCCTAGGCACTCAATCACCATGAAGGGGAACTAAACTTTCCTGGGCAGCAATGAGTCACCCCCGCTTCTTTGTCCTCAACCCCCAGTTGACTTTAGGAAGAAAACCAGGCATGAGGAGGGGGCACTAGCCTGCCTGCTTCCATACAAGGGCTCCAACACAATCATGACTTGCCTAGACACGGGAGATTATCTTTGAAACACACACACACACACACACACACACACACACACATCCCTGAACTTCAGAAGCTATCATCATAAGCTCCAGCTATGGGCTTGTCAAGAAACCTTTCCAGTTCTTAATCTGATACTGTCTTGCTTGGTGAGCTTGGACAAGTGGATTGTTTTTGTGCCTCAGGGTTTTCATTTGTCAGGTGGAAATGCTTATCTATCCTACATACCACCCAAAGTTCCCTGTGAGGGTAACATGCAAAGTGACGAGATAGATAGGAATATTCTCAAGGGGAAAAGTCCCCGGGCTGCACCATCGGTTCAATGCTAGATCTCTTCTATTCTGTGGAGCGACTTCCATTTAGAGTCTCTCTTCTCTAGCCCCTGTTTCCTTCTCCACAGAAGAAGCCACAGGTAGCATCACCTGCCCACCTTCCGGGCATACCTGGAGTGGTGAGAGGTGGAGACAGTAAGGGGAAGGGAGAAAGATGGGACCTGAAGTAACTGTCAATGAAAATAATGCCATTGCAAATGAATGTGACACGGCATGCTTTCTACCTATCCTCCCTGTACGCGAAGTGGAATGGTCTAGCTATGATCTTTTGAATGGACTTGGAAGCGCTTAGTTATAAGGACAGGTTTGGGTTTCACCCTTACCCATTGCTCAGGATGCTCTGATCCTGCCTTCCCATCATCTAACACTTAGTCTGAATCTGGCAAGGGTTGCCAGGGGCTGAGCCACAGCAGACTCGCCCTGGGGCAGGGGAGATTGTGGAAGATACCTGCAGACTGTATTTGTGACAGTAATACATGATGGGGGTTTTGCCTGAAACAAGTCCCAGGCAGATATTTTCATCCAACGTGTTTTTCATCTGAAAGGGCAAAACACACAGAAACACCATTGGAAAGAGATAGAGAAAGAGGGCCCTCAAGTCTCCCCAAGGCATGCATTTTCCCCACTACTCCAAGGGTGCCAGAAATTACCAACCAAAAGGAAGCAAGAGTTTGAGACCATAGAAGCCATTTTCTTTGCACTTTACAAATGTTGGAAGGAGGTCCTGCTGTGATGCTCCTGGGAACACCCACCCGTCAGACTGTCACAGCGCATATCGAGAAGGGGGCCAGACCAGATACCCTGGTTGGCTGAGAAACCAAGAGGTCAGATCTAGGGCTGCGGTTTGCAAAGTAAGGACCCAGAGGCAGAGACAAGAAAAAGAAATGGGTTCTGGGGAGCAAGAGACAAAAGGACACTGAGAGGGCCCAAGGGCAAAAATCTGAGAAAGGAGTTAAGGGATAGAAAGATAATCCTGAGCACGATGCATTTTGGAAATGCTTTTCTGAGCTGTCATGTAACTGAGGTCCCATTGTCTCTTATAGTCAAATATTTAAACTCTGAGATGCAATTTTGTGATACATACTCTTCCGTAGCCCACAACGTTGTGGACTGGCTTCAGGTTTGGATAAACATTTTTCAGATACCAGTCAAAAGTTTTACATTTCAGTTTCTCCCGGAGTGCCATTCTGGAAGAAATGTCTCCAAAATCGATTTCAGAGTTCTATAAATAAAACATGGAATATTTCTGTGCCTTGTAACATCCTTCACTCCACCAAAGGGTATGAATGACGCATGAGGGAATGCAACATTTTCCTGATAGCCTGGAAGGTAACCTTGATAATTCTAGTTTTTCGGGGAAAGTGGCAAGAGCTTGAACCCTAGTGATCTCTGCTGGCTTCAAAGGCACTTGCAAGGCCTTTGTAGTATGGCCACGCGGGTTTATTTCCCTTCATGAGCAAGCTAATGCAGACTGCTCCCATTTGAGATAATATTTACACCAGTAAGACACAAAATATTCCTCATGATAGCCAGAAAAGACTTTCAAAAGGAATATTCTGGTAGCAAGAGTTAAAAGTTGAAGGAGATTTTCTACAAGTGTTATCTGTGGGGAACCAAAGGGAAAGAATGCTTGAGCCCAGAGCTGCAGCTCAAGGACAGAATATAGCATACTGTGCCGACCTCAGGAGGCTAGCCTTAGCCAAGAAGGCCATCCTCATTTGTGTGCATCCAGCAGAGTTACCGTCCCTACTCCCACCAGCCCACGTCCCACCTGCCATGTCCCGCGAATTCCTTATGTCCAGCTCTGCCCCACAAGGAATCCCCCAGTATAGATGATGCATTAAGAACACAGACTCTAGAAGATTCCTTGGTTTGAATCATATCTCTGCTCCTTATTACTTTATTACCTTAGACAAATTCCTTTCAACTCTCTGTGCTTTGGTTTCTTCTTCTGTAAACATGGAAGAATAAAAGCAAAACCTACCTCATGGATATGTCTCAATGATTAATGCGTGCCTGGAGCATAGCATTACTACATTAATGTTAGGTGTCATTATCACTGTACCAGTGGGACTTTATGCTAATTTTTTGGGGCAGAGATGGTGCTTTTACACTATCTCTCCCATTTTCTACCCTTACCACCCCTCCTCCTCCTTTGTTCTTCCCTGCTTCTGTTCAATTCCATGACAAACCTGGAGAGGTATGTTCCAGGCCAAATAGACCATGTGTTTGTATTCATCCATCCAGATTTCAGCCACTCGCAAAGCATTACGCTTCAAGGCAAGATTCAGATCCTTGGCATAAGGCTTGTGGTGTCTCTCCAGGTGAGCAATCTGGGAGCAGGGTAAGATTTCGATTCCCCCCCCACACTGCCACACCTGTAAAAGAAGAAAAGAAAGTCACCTGGGCAGGCTAGGCCCATGATCAAGAAGCAGCATAGCTTGTGGACTCACGGAGGCCACATTTTGGAATCATTTTTAAAGAACGTGTCTCCAAAGGCAAAGGAAACAAAAGCAAAAATGAACTTTTGGGACTTCATCAAGATAAAAAGCTTCTGCACAGCAAAGGAAACAGTCAACAAAACTAATAGGCAACCCAAGAATGGGAGAAGATATTCGCAAATGACACTACAGACAAAGGTCTGATATCTAAGATCT
>CM052897.1:88390243-88501312 GCA_028534135.1 Potos flavus
TCAGGCAACAAAAAAGAAATAAAAGGCATCTGAATTGGCGAAGAAGAAGTCAAACTCTCACTCTTTGCAGATGATATGATACTTTATGTGGAAAACCCAAAGACTCCGTTCCAAAACTGCTACAACTCATACTGGAATTCAGTAAAGTGTTAGGATATAAAATCAATGCACAAAAATCAGTTGCATTTCTATACACCAACAACAAGACAGAAGAAAGAGAGATTAAGGAGTCGATCCCATTTACAACTGCACCCAAAACCATAAGATATCTAGGAATAACCTAACCAAAGAGGCAAAGAATCTGTACTCAGAAAACTATAAAGTACTCATGAAAGAAGTTGGTGGCATCACAATTCCAGACTTCAAGCTCTATTACAAAGTTTTAATCATCAAGAGAGTATGTTACTGGCACAAAAACAGGCACATGGATCAATGGAACAGAATAGAGAGCCCAGAAATAGACCCTCAACTCTATGGTCAACTAATCTTCGACCAAGCAGGAAAGAATGCCCAATGGAAAAAAGACAGTCTTTTCAACAAATGGTGTTGGGAAAATTGGACAGCCACATTCAGAAGAATGTAACTGGACCTTTTCCTTACACCACACACAAAAATAGACTCAAAGTGGGTGAAAGACCTCAACGTGATACAAGAATCCATCAAAATCCTTGAGGAGAACACAGGCAGCAACCTCTTTGACCTCAGCTGCAGCAACTTCTTCCTAGAAACGTCACCAAAGGCAAGGGAAGCAAGGACAAAAGTGAACTATTAGGACTTCATCAAGATCAAAGCTTTTGTACAGCAAAGGAAACAGTCAACAAAACCAAAAGACAACTGACAGAATGGGAGAAGATATTCACGAATGACATGTCAGATAAAGGATTAGTATCCAAAATCTATAAAGAACTTACCAAACTCAACACCCAAAGAACAAATAATCCAATCAAGAAATAGGCAGAAGACATGTACAGACATTTCTGCAAAGACATCCAAATGGCCAACAGAACATGAAAAAGTGTTCAACATCACTCGGCATTAGGGAAATACAAATCAAAGCCACAGTGAGATACCACCTCACACCAGTCAGAATGGCTAAAATTAACAAGTCAGGAAGCGACAGATGTTGGCGAGGATGAAGAGAAAGGGGAACCCTCCTACACTGTTGGTGGGAATGCAAGCTGGTATAGCCACTCTGGAAAACAGTATGGAGGTTCCTTGAAAAGTTGAAAATAGAGCTACCCTATGACCCAGCAATCGCACTACTGGGTATTTATCCCAAAGATACAAATGTAGTGATCCGAAGGGCACATGCACCCAAATGTTCATAGCAGCAATGTCCACAGTAGCCAAACTGTGGAAGAAGCCCAGATGCCCTTCAACAGATGAATGGATAAAGAAAATGTGGTATATATACAGTGGAATACTATGCAGCCATCAAGAGAAACAAAATCTTGCCATTTGCAACAATGTGGATGGAACTAGAGGGTACTATGTTAAGCAAAATAAGTCAGAGAAAGACAATTATCATAGATCCCTCTGATATGAGTAATTTGAGAGGCAAGGCGGGGAGTCATAGGGGGGTAGGGAGGGAAAAAATGAAACAAGATGGGATCGGGAGGCAGACAAACCATAAGAGACTCTTAATCTCATGAAACAAACTGAAGATGATTTTTTAAAATAGACTCAGTGAATTGTGGGAAATGAAACAGTCTAATTGTAACAAGAGTCATGGAAGGAGAGCAGAGAAAGAATGAGAGAAAAAATATAAAAGAAATAATTTGAGGAGAGCACGTATTGCATGGAGCACTGGGTGTGGTGCATGAACAATGAATCTTGGAACACTGAAAAAATAAAATTAAAAAAAAGAAAAAAGAGAAATAATTGAAAAATTGTCAAATTTAGTGAAAACCACAAAGCTGCAAATATAAGTGTCTTTTTTGCAGAATGCATTTTTCAAAAGCACGTATTGGCACTACACAACTTTTGTAAACCACTGAAAGATCTCAAAAGCCACTATGGGGGCAAAAATATCAGTGACATGGAGGCTAGAAGACAATGAAACGACATCTTTGAAGAAGTGAAAAAGCGTGCATATTAACATAGTATTGTACATCAGGCAAAAATACTTTTCAGAAATAAACATATTTTTGGATAAATGAAAGCTTAATCAGTACACTTGCACTACAATAAGCACTAAAGAAAATTCTTCACACCTAAGCTAAAGTAACATTGTGTGTCAACTGTACTTTAATAATATACTGCACTAGAAGGAAACTCTGATCTATAGGAAGGAACAAGGAACACTCAAAATAGAAAATATGTGGCTAAATATAAAAGACTACATTTTTTCTTCTTCTTAAAAAACAAACGACCATTTAGAGTAGAAATAGTCACATAATAATGTAGAATTACAATGTATGTAGAAATAATAGCACAAAGCATGGGGAGGTAATGGAATTACACTTATGTGAGGTTTCTGCATTTTAAAAATATTAAATTTAAAATTATATAATACCTAACAATTATATAGTATTAACTCAAGGTAGATAATTTAAGGATGCATATTATAATCCCTAGAGCTATCAAGGGAACATAATGAAAAAAAATAGAGAAATTAAAACAAAATAATAAAAAAATTGATCAAGCCAAAGAAAGATGGGAAAGGAATAACAGAGGGAAAAAAACCAGATGTGATAAATAGAAAACAAATAGCAAAGTGGTAGATTCAAACTCAACCATATCAATAATTATGTTTTTAAAAATGGGGAGACTAAACACACCAACTAAAGGCAAAGACTTTTAGACTAAATCAGGCACTGCCAAACTATGATCCCGCAGGCCAAATCCAGCCTGCCACTTATTTTTTAAAATAGATTTAATTTTTTAGAGCAGTTTTAAGTTTGCAACAGAAGTGGGCAGTATACAGAGAATTCCCATACACTCCTTGTCCCTGCACACACATAGCTTCCTCCACTATCAGTAGCCTGTACCAGTTTAAAATTTGATTAAATCAATGAATGTATATTCACGCATCATTATCTTTAAAATCAATGGTTTACAGTAGAGTTCATTGTTGATATTATACATTCTATGGATTTTGGCAAACATATAATGGCATGTCTCCACCATGATAGTATCATTTGTAATAATTTCACTGCCCTAAAAATCCTCTGTGCTATGCCTATTTATCCCTCCCTCCAAACTCAGGCAATCTCTGATCTTTTTACTGTCTCCACGTTTTTGCCTTTTCCAGAATGTCATATAGTTGGAGTCATATACTATGGACCATATTCAGATTGATTTCTTTCACTTAGTAAATGCGTTTAAGTTTCCTCCCTGTCTTTTCATAGCTTGACAGCTCATTTATTCTTAGAGCTGAATAATATTACATTGTTAGGGGTGCCTGGGTGGCTCAGTCAGTTAAGCATCTGCCTTCGGCTCAGGTCATGATCCCAGGGTCCTGGGATCCAGCCCCGCATCGGTCTCCCTGCTTAGTGGGAAGCCTGCTTCTCCCTCTCCCACTCCCCCTGCTTGTGTTCCCTCTCTCACTGCATCTCTCTCTGTCAAATAAATAAATAAAATCTTTAAAAAATATATTACATTGTTGGATATATCCCATCTTATTTATCCATTCATCTTTTGAAGGACATCTTCGTTGCTTCCAAGTTTTGGCAACTGTGAATAAAACTCCTATAAACATCTATGTGCAGGTTTTTGTGTGGACAGAAATGTAAACTTACTTAGGTAACTTGTTTAGGAGTGAATACTGAATAGTGTGTAAAGGGTATATTTAGTTTTCTAAGAAACCGCCCATTGTCTTCCAAAGTGTCTATACCATTTTACATCCCACTAGCACTGATGAGAGTTCCTGTTGTTCCAACATTCTCACCAGCATTTGGTGGTGACAGTGTTTCAGATCTTCTAATAGGTATGTGGTGGTATTTTGTTGTTTTAATGTACAATTCCCTAATGCATATGAATGTGGAGTATATTTTCAGATGCTTATTTACCATCTGTATATCTTCTCTGAATTATCTGTTCAGTTCTTTTGTCCAGTTTTTTAAGATTTTATTTATTTATTCAGTGGGAAAAGAGACAAAGTATGATCAGGGGTAGGGGCAGAGGGAAAAGCAGAGTCCCCACTGAGCAAGGAGGCTTGATCCCAGGGCTTGATCCCAGGACCCCGAGATTATGACCTGAGCCAAAGTCAGACGCTTAACTGACTGAGCCACCCAGGTGCCCCTGTCCATTTTTTAATAGGATTGTTAACTTTCTTATTGTTGAGTTTTAAGTGTATTTGTATATTATGGATAATACTTCTTATCAGATGTATCTTTTGCAAATATTTTCTCCCAGTCTGTAGCTTATCTTCTCATTTTCTTGACATTGTCCTTTGCAGAAGTTTTTAATTTTAATGAAGTCAATTATCAATTATTTCTTTCTTGTATTGTGCCTTGGCGTTATATTTAAAGATTCAACCCCCAACCCAGGATCATCTAGGTTTTCTCATATGTTCTAGAAGTTTCGTAGTTTCGTATTTTATATTTAGGCCCAAAATTCATCTTGAGCCTAAGATAATTTTTGTGGTGAATGTAAGCTCTATAAATACACTCGTTTTCTTTTTCTTTCTTTCTTTTTTTTTGAATGTGGATGGCCAGTTGTTCTAGTGCCATTTGTTGAAAAGATTATTTCTTCATTGTATTGCCTTTGTTCATTTGTCAAATATCAGTTGATTGTATTCATGTGGGTCTATTTCTGTGCTCTCAGTTCTGTTCCATCTATCTGTCTGTTCTTTTGCGCATATCACATTGTCTTGATTATGGTAGCTTTATAGTAAGTCTTCAAGGCAGGTAATATCAATCCTCCAACTTTCTTCTTACTGTATTGGGTAATCTGAGTGTTTTGCCTCTTCATAAACACTTCGTTCTAACCTCTTCATAAACACAACGAATCAGTTCGTTGATATCCACAAAATAACTTGGTATTTTGGTTGACAGTGCACTGAATCTATACATAAAGTTGAGAAGAACTGACATCTTGACGATATTAAGTCTTTGATCCATGAACATGAAATATCTCTCCATTTATTTAGTTCTTTGATTTTGCCCATTTGAGTTCTGTAGTTTTCCTCATATGGATTGTGTACATATTTGGTAGATTTATACTGAAGTATTTAATTTTGGTGAGTTCTAATGTAAATGGTATTGTGTTTTTATTTCAATTGCCAATTGTTCATTGCTGGTATATAGGAAAGCCATTAACTTTTGTATACATTAGCTTTGTATATTGCAACCTTGTTAGAACTTCTTAGTTCCAGGAAGTTTTTTGTTGATTTTGGGGATTTTCTACCTAGATAATCACATCATTTGTGACCAAATAGTTTTATTTCTTCCTTCCAAAACTGTGCTTCTCTTATTTCCTTTTCTTGTCTTATGCCTTAGGTGCACTTCCAGTACTATGTTAAAAAAGAAGTAGTGAAAGGGGACATTCTTGTCTTGTTCCTGATCTTAGCAGGAAAGCCTCTAGATTCTCACCATTAAGTATGATGTTAGCTTCAGATGATGTTCTTCATCAAACTGAGGAAAATCCTCTCTGTTCCTAGTTTAATTATGTATGGATATCGGATTTAGTCAAATGTATTATCTGCATCTATTGATATAATCATGTGATTTTTCTTCTTAACTTGTTGATGTGAAGGATTACATTAAATAATTTTTGAATATTGAGCCAGGCTTACATACCTGAGGTAAATCCAACTTGGGCATGGTGTATAATTCTTTTTATACATTGCTGAATTCAGTTTGTTAATATTTTATTGAGGATTTTTAGATCAATGTTCATTGGTCTTCAGTTTTCTTTTCTCATAATGTCTTTGTCTGGTTTGGGTATTAGTGTAATATTAGCCTCAAAGAATAAGTTAGGAAGTATTTCCTCTCCCTCAATCTTCTGGAAGAGATTATAGAGAACTGGCATGACTTTTTTCTCAAATGTTTGGTAGGATTCACAAGCGAACCCATCTAGACTTTGTGCTTTCTATTTTGAAGGGTTATAACAATTGATTCAATTTCTTCAATAGATAATAGGCCCAGTTTGATTATGTACTTCTTGTGTGAGTTTTGGCTGATCATGTCTTTCAAAGAATTGGTCCATTCAGTTAGTTTATTAAATTTCTGGACATAAAGTTACTTATAGTATCCCTTTATTATCCTTTCAATATTTATGGGAACTATTGGGATGTCCCCACCTTCGTTTTTTATATTATTAATTTCTGTCTTCTCTTTTTTCTTACTTAGCCTGGATAGAGGCTTAACGATTTTGCTAATCTAAAACTAAGCATTAGCTTTTGATCTTACTGATTTTTCTCTGTTGATTTCCTATTCTCAACTTTACTGATTTCTGCTCTAATTTTTATTATTTCTTTCCTTCTACTTCTTTTGGATCTAATTTGTTCTTATTTTTCTAACATTCTAAAGTGTAAACTTAGATTATTGATTTTAGGTCTTTCTTTTTTCTGATATGTGCATTCAGTGCTGTACATTTCCCTCTAAGCACTGCTTTCATTGCATTTCACAACCTCGATAAATTGTATTTTCATTTTAATTTAGTTCAAAGTATTTTTTAATTGCACTTGAGATTCCTTTTTTGACCCTTTTAGAAGAGCGTTGTTTAATCTCCATGTATTTAGGAATTTTCCAGCTATCTTTCTATTTTAATTCCATTGTGGTCTAAGAGCATGTATTGTATAGTTTCTATTCTTTTAAATGTGTGAAGATTAGTTTTATGGCCCAGACTGTGGTCTACCTTGGTAAATGTTCCATTTGAGCTTGAAAAGAGTGAGTATTCTGCTTGTTTTGGATGAAGTATTCTATTAACGTCAGTCATATCCAGTTGATTGATTGTATTGACTCAATTATGTCCTGACTGATTGCCTGCCTGCCAGACCCGTTCAGTACATACAGGGGGTGCTGAAGTCTCCAAGTATAATAGTGGATTCATCTATTTCTCCTTGCAGTTCTATCAGTTTTTACCTCATGAATTTGACACTCTTGCTGTTAGGTGCATACACACTAAGCATTGTTATATTTTCTTAAAGAATTAACCCTTTTCACATTATGTAATGCCCCTCATTATTTCTGACAATTTTTCTTATTCCAAAGTCTGCTCTATCTTATAGCTACTCTAGCTTTCTTTTGATTAGTGCTAGAATGCATGTTTTATGAAACTTATAACAAAGAACCAAAATACATAATGCAAAAAGTATCAGAACTAAAGATAAACAGGCAAATCTACCATCCTGGGAAGAATAAGTCATAAAACAATTAGAACAAAAAGTTAGTAAGTGTATTTGCTTCCTATTGCTGCATAACAAATTGACACAAAATTAGTGGCTGAAAACAACACAGTTTTGTAGGTTAGAAGCTAAGGTGGACTTAAATGGTTTCTTCCCTGTGTTTCACAAGGCCAAAGTCAAGGTATCAGCTAATTTGGGCTCCTTAGCCTTTAGAGAAGAATTCACTTCTAAGGTCCTTTAGGTTGTTAGTGAAATTCAGTTCCTTGTAGCTGTAGCCTGTTTGTTGGCTGTTAGCCAGGGCCACTCTCAGTTCCTAGAGCTACTTGCATTCCCTCCGTCTTCAAAGTCAGAAATGGTGCATCACATCGTCCTCATGCTCAAAATCTGACTTCCTTCTCTGCTACCAGCCAGAGAAAATTGTTTTTAAACAGAAGTTTATTAACACGCATACCTCTTGGGGAGACACTTGAGGGAAATGAATAATTCTCAATGTGGTGGCTTAAAATTCGGGTTTAAATATCACCTTCAGCTAAAAACAAAGCAAGAAGGCTATAGTAAGTCCAGTTTGGAGAGTGATCAGGAAAAGTATGGTAAGTAAAAATATGATTTTTCGTGAAGATTTAAATTGGTGCCTCCTCCTGTCATCGATGAGTCTCCAGTCATCTTTCTCTTTCAGGTACAGAGAGGGAGATACCATTACAAATGGAGATTTCCTTTATAAATGTAAATTTACATTACAAAAGGGTAACTTCTACTCAATTTTCAGAGCTTCTTCTGTGACCGTTGTTTCTCAAAATAATCAGTTCAAAATAATCCTTATGCCAAAGAAGCATATTTTGAAGCGGCATATTCTGGTCTCCTACAATGGCATCTGTAAAATCCTCTTTTGCTGTATAACATAATTTAATCATGGAAGTAATATTAGAGAATGGAGATCATAGTGATGTGGGAAACAAAGGCAGAAGAAAAATTATTAGATTTCCTTACTATCTACAGCGCACCGACAAATTCTTGAAACAGGGAGAGTGACATTCCTCTAGGGACTCAACTGCCTTGATGTTAATACTTTGCTAAGGGCAAAAGGCAATCCTAGCCCGAAGGATCCCCCACCCCAAGATCCTATAAGTCTACTTTAACGTATAAAAATTCCTTTGGAAACTTCCTTTATCTCTACCCCCCCCCCCAAGACACATGTTGGCAATCATCCCCCAAGCATATGGCCCACCGATATACATCTGAAGGGTCTCATGACTAAGGTTTTATTAGGTGGTAATAAATGGCCTTTTCCCAACAATAGCTAGCCCCCTCCAGGTCCTGGAAACCTTGTTTCTAAAACTTCTTAGAGACTTACACTATCCCTAACCCTCTCCCAACTCGAAAGTATATAATGGGCCACTCCTCATGACCCCAGTACAGCTCTTTCTGCCCACAGGTCCTGTCCCCATGCTTTAATAAAATCACCTTTTTGCACCAAAGACATCTCAAGAATTCTTTTTTGGCCATCGGCTTCGAACCCTAATGTTCTTACCTACATCAATAGGGCCCATCTTAGAACTCTTCCTACCATATTAACGATATGGAAGATCTGAACAACACGATCAATGTGGCCTAACTGGCATTTACAGAACACTCACTTATAAAGTTAATTATAGACCTACACTATGATCCACTCCTAGGTACCAACCCAAGAAAAATGAAAACTTATGTCCATAAAAAAGACTTTTATGTGAATACTCATGATATGGTATAATTAACAAAATAGAAAGTTTTAATGATACAAATAAAGCATATGGCTCCTCATGATAAAAAGAAACACAGTTAGGAACTCCAGCAATTTTTTTCTGAAATCACTGAAGAAATATGAGAGAGCCAGAGAGGCTGCTAAATAAACGTTTGAAATGATGTTCTAGCATTCTTTTTTCCTCCTTCCTTGGGAGTTCTTAGCTACAGACTTTGGTCTAGTTTTATCCAAAGTAGGGATGGTGAATAACATTGTGAAAGTGAAAGAGATGGGGAGATAAATATCCACAGGTAATGGAAGGACTCCACACATGTGTGGTGGTGGTGATGGTGTCCATAGGAGTACGTAGTATGAGTACAGATTGCTTTTTCCACGAAGGTTTGGGCTTCTGGGCTGTGGGACGCTTCTGGGGCAGCTATTGCTACTGTTGTGACTTCTCTTAGCCATTTTTAATGTTGCCACAGTGGGATTACTTGAGTATTGGGGGGTGGAGAATGATTGCAAAAACTTAATTAGGGATTTTGTCATTATTCTAGTTCTCTGGGAATAGACTCTCCCTCCTTCACTCCAGGGCTACAACATATAATTGTTCTGATATCTGTTCAGGAAGGCAGTATGAACCCAAGTAGATGACGGCCTATTATATATGTTTTAGGGGTGTGTGTGTATTCGCGTATCATTGATACCCCAGCTTGATTCTAAATCTACCTGATTCATTCAAGCAAGGAATAGCATGACTTTCAAACAGGTATAATGGTTCTACTAAGGGCTCTGTCTGTGTTTCAGGGCTGAGGTAGATCTTGGGAAAGAACTCGGCTCTCCTCCCCTCTGTTTTTTCTCCCATTTCACGCAGCTGGAGATGAGGGCTTCCTGGTCTGTTCTCCCCTATTTTGGGCAGTTTGCCATCAGAACATTCCCCTGGCCAGCTACTAAGGCTAGTTCTACATTGTAAGAGAGCTTGGAGTTTTACCCCCGTAGCTCTAAGCCAAGAGTTTTTCCAACATCCTCTGTGAAGTCAGGAGACTCCATCGGATGCATCTGGAGCTGATATAAGGACCAGAAAGTAGGTAGCAGGACAGCAGAGCACTAGACCTTCTGTCCTCCTCACTGCTTTCTGCTTCCACAGAGTATCTTGCTTTTATCTGTTTCATATAAAATGTGTTAGAGAAGGAAAGTTTTAATCAAAGAAAATGATAGGCTGATCAAACAAAATAATCAAATCCAATAATCTTCCAGTGTTTCAAGGTGAATTTCCTAGAAGCCTTGTGAAGAAAATTCTATTTCCAGAACTACAGCATATTTCCCCAACCATATGTGTTTCTTTTCTTATTTAAAACACTTTACTTAGTTTTGAACATAAATATTCAATTCTTATTGAGGAACGACTTTTGATTAGATCTTTGACACAGAAAATGCATAAATGCATGTATATATTCATGCAAAAAATTGTTTACAATTTCAGAGGATTGATGAATCTTTGTCCTTATACTTTAGGCTCAACCCTCCTTTCTCAATTTACCAGGCCCATGCTGGTAATAGTATTTTATCACCATCATACTCTGACAATGGTCTTTAAAAATAACTATTACTGCTTTAAAATGTTTGTTATTTATTAGTTTTATTATTATAAAAGTAAAACATGCTCATTGTAGAAAGTTTGTAAAATAAAAATAAGCAAATAAAACATTTAAAACACCTGTAATCCCAATACCTGAGGAGAACCAGAAACAACCTGTTGATTATGTCCTCCCAGTCACCTTTTTTCTTTATTTTTAATTGAAATACAGTTGACATATACAATACTGAATTAATTTCAGGCATACAACATAGTGACTTGACAATTTATACACTATGAAATGCTCACCACAATAAGTACAGTTACTTCCTAGTAACTTTTTTTTTTTAAAGATTTTATTTATTTATTTGAGAGAGAGAGATCACAAGTAGGCAGAGAGGCAGGCAGAGAGAGAGGAGGAAGCAGGCTCCCCACTGAGCAGAGAGCCCGATGTGGGGCTCTATCCCAGGACCCTGAGATCATGACCTGAGCCAAAGGCAGAGGCTTTAACCCACTGAGCCACCCAGGCGCCCCACTTCCTAGTAACTTTTTAAAACATTTTTTACAATAAAAATGAGATCATGTGAAGTTTTAACTTGTTTTTTAAAATTTAATGATATACTTGAGTATCTTTCCATGTCATTGAACACTCTTCAAAAGCATTATTTTGAAAGGTGGAATAAAAGTTTATCAAAAGCATTCATCCAAGCCTTGATTGTTATTTTCAATTTTTTACTACTATGAACAACGCAACAATAAACATCTTTGAAACAAATTTTAATTCTTTGCCTAAATTCAAGATTATTTCCCTAATGTCTTTGAGGTGTTATTTTCATACATATTCCCAAATTGTTCTTCATTTGATTTTATATGCCACTGCCCCACCCTCCTAGCAGTATGGAAGATTATCCATATCACCAATCTTTGCTAACTCAGTTTTATTATTATTATTGTTGTTATTTATTAATATGCTAGGTGGGAAATACTGTCATTTAAATTTGTATTTCTTAGATTACTAATTACATTGACTTTTTTATGGCTTATTAGTTGAATATCTTAGTTCACCTTCATCCCCTGGTAAATCTTTTCCTCTTCCAATGTTCCATGCCTTGATCAATAGTACCACCACCCAGTCAGATTCCCAACCATTGTTGATACTTTCCTTCATCTTCTACAACGAGTTCATGACCAAGATGTGTTCATTGAATTTCCTAATTATCTTCTAAACTGATCCACTTCTCTCTCTTCACTACTCTCAGCTATCAGGATGTCTTGCCTAGATGAGTTCCCCAGAGCCAGCTGGTTCCCCCGCTTTTAGTTCCATTCCCTTCTGACCCCTCTACAGGGTGCAGTCAGAATAATCTTTCCAAAATACAAATTTTATATTGCTATGTTGCTTCAAGCCCTTCAGTGGCTTCTATTTCTAGCTGCATGAGGTCCAAGTATCAAGATGTTATACAAAGCCTACATGACTAATCTCTGCTATTTGTACAGCAAAGTTTTCAGCACTATGTCTTGTGTCTTGTCTGTTTCCTCTGCTTAGAATGTCCTTCCTCTTTTCTCTCATTTCATGGTGTAGTAAAATCCTACTCATCCTGCCAAGTCCAGTTTAAATATCTCCTTCCAGGTAATTTTTTCCCCAACTTTTCATTCAGCCATGAAAGTGCTCCCTGTGTGCCTATGGTATATTGGTTGTATGTCTGAAAGAGCATCATGTGGCTGTGTTTGAATTTATCTATTTACATACCTGTCTTCCCAGTGAGACTTTAGTTCCTTAAAGACAAAGAAAATGTCTTCTTCATCTCTGATTGACATAGCCTAGCATAGAATTGGACATAGTAGGGTATAAATAAATACTGAATAAAAAGAATTAATAAACGAAGCAAACCAGTGAACTGAGGAGTCTCCAAAATGTTTTCTTTTCTCTTTTTTTAAGATTTTATTTATTTATTTTAGAGAGAGAGCAAGCATGAGTAGGAGGAGGGACAGAGGGAGAGAACACTCAACTGACTGAGCCACCCAGGCACCCCTCCAAAATTTTTCTTAAAGAAAACGTGTTCTTCCTTTTTTTTCCTCTTCTTTTAATTCAACAAGGACTTAACTGAGTTCTGATGTACTTGATATAGGTGTCAGGGATGCCACAGAAAATAAGACAAAGTCCCTGACTTCAAGGAGATTACTTGCAGACATTACTTTTCCTTTACAAAAAAAAAAAAAAATGAAGTGAGGAAAATCTGTCTCTATCCTTGACAGACACAACAGAACTTCCCACTGTCAGCTCATGAGAAAGAAAACCCAGTTCACGGCTCCTCAGATTTGGATAACTGTGGTAATTTAAATAATGTTTCTGCTGTCAATTTCCCTACCACATAATATCATGTGGTTCTTGCAGTGAAAACAACAGAAGGTGCTCTAATTAACTAGTCAAGTTTTGAGGACACAGAAGGGAGAGGGAAAGAGAAGAAAGTGAAGATTAGAATTAGGAAGAATATAATCTCGTGTAGGATCTTATCCTTCCTATGACTTTCAGAAACTGACTCATCCCATGACTTTAATTTTACACAATTATAAACTGGGAATATCTACCACATATGTATCAGTAGTTTCATGTGCAGAATATGACAACCAGTTTTATTCTTACTGAGCATCAATGCCCAGTATCTTGTGTAAGTCATTAGAAAACATACTTTGCTCCCTAGGAGTTTATATATACTGAAATAATGAAAGAAATAAACTCCCTAGGAGTTTATATATACCGAAATAATGAAAGAAATAAACTAGTACTCTTCATTCCTCTCAAACCTGGATAGCTTGGAGCAAAATCATTTCTCATTTGTGTCTGAGTTTTATGGTTGGCTTCTCACACCTTGGGGACCTAAGAAGAAAAAGAATATCGTTTTGCTGATACTTTATTCCATCTCCATCACTCTAATTGTTCTTTATTGGGTACCATCAAAAATATCCTCTGCTGTTGATTGCCTTCTCTTTCCTGGCCTTTCAAATCCTTCAACCTCGCCCTTTACAATGCTGGTATCAAAATTTAAAAATAGGCAACAGTTGGCTTTTTTATGTAGTGATCACTCATTCTGTCAGTCAGAGGCCAGTTCTCTAAAGGCAGGTGTCTGATCATGAAACATTTGCTGCAGCACCACTGGTAATAGCTGAAGACCAACAGTGAAAACGGGCCCCTGCTCTGAAGCTAAGAGGATCATTGTTAGAACTTCTAAAATCGTTTTGCAATGAAATAATTTTCTAAACATTTTCCCTCAAATGCTGATTTTGTCATATCTGCAACACCCAGGCCACCTCCCTGAGGAAGAGCAACTTATCTAGCAAAGTATCCACCCTTTATCCTTGTGATAAGTATTACTGAATACCTACGGTACATGAGATGTTGCACAAAGATACCAAGAAGTATGCTCGAGGGACCTATAAGACGAATACCAAACCAGGGAAATTAATCCCAAATGGAAAGAGATTGTGTTATGGTCTCCTCATTTTATGATTTTGTTGTTGTTGTTTTGTTTTGTTTTTTAAAGATTTTATTTATTTATTTGACACAGAGAGAGAGAGAGATCACAAGTAGGCAGAGAGGCAGGCAGAGAGAAAGGGGGAAGCAGGCTCCCCACTGAGCAGAGAGCCCGATGCAGGGCTCGATCCCAGGACCCTGAGATCATGACCTGAGCCGAAGGCAGAGGCTTTAACCCTCTGAGCCACCCGGGTGCCCCATTTTATGATGTTTTATGTCTGAGTTGTAATGCCTTTTCTAACTTAGATTTCAATCCCCAAGGTGAACACCTTGTTCTTGGCTGGTACCCAGTGTGCACCCAATAATCACCATTATTAAAATTAGCACCCCTATGTCAACATTGATGTCCACTACCAACCACAATCCAGAGGAAGTTTAAAAAGTGTAACGTAGGCACATTAATTGATGTAGTCTTTAGAGGAACACCTGTAGATATTCTAAGGCCACAATATTCTCTGCTCCTTGGGAGTGTTTTTACATAAAACACAAGATTCTCTACAATGTCCACATTTTGGCTCTGCAGTCTAACCTGTCAGAACCTGCATACGCATCCTATATACCTATTGGATTTGAGCTGATGATCATAGTTCTGCTCCCCTAACGTGGCCAAAAGACACAAATACTTATTCACACCTTTGGGACTGAACGATCGTTCTTCCAGTTTCTTATGTCGCCTGCCCTAGCAGTGACCACATACTGTCATAAGTCAACACGGCTAAGGATGCACTATGGGGTTTCCAGTTGTGAATTCTAAGAGTTCACATGATAACCAAAATACTTGTTAAAGGTCAGTGTCACGGCTCCCCTAATTCCACCAGGAAACATAGATCTGCCATCAGGATGAGTTCCTAAGTCGAGATTAACCCAGCCCGAGAAGTTTCTCTGGCCAGGACATTTACACAAGCCACTGTCCACACAGTTTTTATTTGCCTCTAGTGTAATAACAACCACCACAAAAAACAGTCAGCACTTAAAGGTTTTGGTCCCCCTCTGCAGCATCTCCTTGCAGTCACTTTGGGAAGCAGTGATGAGGCTGCGTGTCTACTGCCCTCTCTCTTCCAGTCTCCTCGTGGTGGATGGCAGCATCGAATAGCCACCTCCCCAGTGATTCTTTCTAAGGACCCTCGGTGGGCCCCAAGGCAGCTCTGCTTTGCTCCCTTTGCCCCTTGCCTTCAGGAGAGTGGTTCTCAGGCCTCCACATTGCCAGGGATTGAGGTTTAGTCCTACTAACACTTCCTACTGCCCCATTTCAAATTTGAGTAGCTAGACTGGGAGGGAGTATAGATCATGTACTTGAGATTGCCCTAGGAGCACCACCTCCTTGGCTGGGGTTTCAAAAGACCTGACTTCTTCCTTTCTAAACCCAAGTCCTCATTTTATCCAAGGTCTTGATCCGTCAAGAACCAAGGTGAACTTCAGGTGTACTCTTACACTCGATCTTAGCCAAAAGGCCAAAAGCAATTCAGGTGTACTCTTAGATATTAAGAGTACCATAGCGCTGCAATAATTAAAATAGAATCCAATTTGGCACAAAATATGGTATATTGGTGAAACAGTAGAACTTCCAAAACAGACCCTAATAGTGACAGAATTTGGTATATGATAATAACTAACATGCACATAGCAGTTAATTTTGTGTTCTTGATGGTTATCAAGATGTTCATTTCCTTCAGCCCAGTAATTCCACTTCCTGACAAGACAATCAGAAATGTGGGTCTAAGAATGTCTAAGAATGTTCTTTGCAGAATTACTCATAATGCTGAGGCCATTTATGAGATAGCACCCTTTGTCACACATAATGGACGCTCATCTCCAAACTGGGCACATGTGATTTGAAGATTCACATCATGGCAAATTCCCTGCATTTCTGGAACAGTTTTCCTGGGAACGGGACAACTTACACCTCAACTTGGCTTCTGGAGTTTTAGTGCAGGGGACCTGGTTTCAATGTTAATTTTGTCATTTTCACTAAGAGCAAAGGAACCAAGTGGTTTCTGCAGAAAAGACTCAAGATGGCCATGCCGAGCCCCCAGGGCTCTGCAAATTTCTCTCTAGATTAGGATTCTAGCATCCTCCTCATGTCTCCTGATTCTGTCTGGTTTCATGGGCTCTTTTCTCCCCCTTGGCTTTCCCTCGGTACTGATAGCTCCCAAATCTATACCTTCTTGTCCTGATGTTAGCCAAAATGCCAGTAATGAACTTTGAGCCGTTTCCTGTCTGATTCTTCACAATCACATCAGGGTCCACACACCTAAAAAGAATGGCGTTATCCCTGTCAAACTAGGATTGACTCCCCCACCACTGAGCATTTTAAGCAAGGGAATAAAAATTCAAGCTTCTATGTTAAGAGAAAAACTCTGACAATGGTGAAATTTGGAATAAGTACAGAGAAGAAAAGACCAAAGAGGGGAAAATTCTTTTAAGAGGAGAGGTGGTAAACAAAACAAAACAAAGAAACAAAAAAACCGAAACAACAACAAAACAGCTAGAGGTTCCCCTTCAGAGTAGTGTCAATTTCTTGTCTTTGACTCCCCAGCACCTAGCACAATGTCTGAAATATCATGAGAGTTCTGCTGAATTGAATTGAGTAGAAAACTTTGTGATACACAACGAAGACAACTGAACCAGGGTCCTTAAAAGTTTATTTTATTTTTATCAAGGGTCAGCTGTTCGTATATTCTGCTTCTTTGTCTTTATTTCAAAGCGGCTGATTATGAGCCCCACAGAAATGATATAATCAAAGACTAGAGCTCTGGATTTAGAATCGTATTATGTTTTATGATATCATTGCATTTGTTTTATGCTATCAGCTGTGCATCTTTAGGTGCATCTACCTTGCTTACCCTTACTGTAAAATAGAGATAATACTTTCCTCTCAGAGTGGTTATGAGCCTAACTCAGGGTCTTGCCTGCCACGTTTACTGGGGTAAGCAAAATGAGGAGGGGCAGAGACAGTCTTAAATCTGTATGCGATATGCCAAGTAGATTCCAGTACAGCGCTAGACATGTTCGGTAGGAGATCAGTAATTTTTTAGATGAATGAATGAATGTTTTATGCACTCTTGTCATGAAACTTAAGGCAACTCAAAAGCGAAGAAGCATTGCTTTTTATCCATCCTACGATCCTGCCAGTTTTCCTAAAAGTTCATCCATGCTGTTGTTTCCATTTTGATTTACAACCATCCGATTAGTACTGTCCTTGAGAAAGAATCTAGGTATTAGGTTTAAAGAACCTGGGTGTATTTCTTCAGTTGGCACTGAAACAAAGCCTTTGGAGAAGGTGGTGCATTATGCAAGTGTCTCTGAAAACCCACCCTGACCACTCCATTAAAGGATCTCCCTACTGACATTTCTTGTGAACCTGATGATCTCACAGCTCAGGCTCACGCTGGCCCCAGCAAAATTATAAAGCATGACCACCTTTCCTTCTCTCCTCCAACACCCACTGCTCCTGGTCGTAGGGAAGAGCGCTGGGCAGAGAAGCCGGGTATGGACTCGCTGCCACCCTGTAACATGGAGCGGTACCCACTTCCCAGGGTGGCAGTGGGGGCAAGCAAGTACCCACGGGAGGCCAGGGTCTACTTCGGGTCAGCATTTGGAACTCCTTGGATCCAGGTTTCCTGTGCTTTCCAGACCCAATACGGCGGCCACTGGGCCGGATTGGGCCACTGAGATTTGGGAGGCACACACAGATTTTTTTTTTCAAATAATCATCAATATTTAAAAATAAAGAGGTTTTATACATGAATAAGAATTAGGTTTTCAGTCTCCCTTGAAAATCTGTGGAGAGCTGGTAACACTGACCAACATCCCCATCCGGAAATAATCATCTAGAGAAAGGAAGTGGGTACTGCCCCAGTTGGCCCCAGTCCCTTGAGTTAAAGGGTAATTTTGAAACAAAGGTACCAATCACGACTCTCATACAGACGTAAAAGTGAACACATGCTAAAGATTGTATTTAATTCATTAATGAGTCAAGTGGTGAGATGTTACATCTAGTTCAAAGGAGATCCAAAGATCAGGAATATTGAAATAAAGGGTACCTTTGGAGGCAAAATTAGGGAGGGAGGTCTGCCAAACTGCTGCTGGACAGAATTCACGTGTCTCTGGACAGGAATTATTTTTGCATTGCTAGCAGTTATTTCCAGCTTACAGAGTTGTGAGACAGCCCCCACAGACTCTGAACCAGAGAGCCAGGCAGGGTGAGTTCTCTTCTGCAGTCTAGACTCCAGATGATGCTGTTTTCCAAGGAAGTACACATTTTCCCCTACACTTCCATTTCCTGTCATCCTATTTATGGACGGCCTGGCCCCAGAAGTGTTTGCTCACCCAGATCCTATAGAGCTGTTAGCTCTCGTTTTTATTGGTTTCTTCAGTTACGACATGTGGAGATTAGACCTGATAATGTCTACATTCCCTCACGATGCCTTAATTCACATTTCTTAGTACTGCTTCCATCTGATACCCCACTCCACACACATATCACTCCATAAATTATTCATCTTATTCAGGCATTCGTGTCCTTATCAGTGAGCTGTAGCCACTTCAATTTCTGCTAAGGTGTGAATGGGTGATGTTTTAATTATGTGCTACTTTATCTTCTGCAGCATCTGCTTCCATAGCTTCAATTACCATTGCAAACCATTATCACTTGCATGAAAGCACCTTCCAACATTCAGCTTTAAACATCTGCTGCCGAGAAGGTCCACAAATCTCTCTGCCAGTGAAGACCCTTTCCCCATAAGACCATGCCTTTCCCCATATTCCCTCGCCCGTGGCCCAGTCCTGGAGGAAAGAAAACCTCTCTTGGCTAAGTGAGGATGAAGACGAGTAAAGGCCCAACCACACCATCTTCCTCGACTCCAGCTGAGGAGCAGAGGAGATTTAGGTTACCAAGCTAGGATTTTTTAAAAAATATTTTATTTATTTATTTATTTATTTGAGAGAGAGAGCACAAGCAGGGGGAAGGGGCAGAGGGAGAGGAAGAAGCAGACTCCCCGCTGAGCAGGGACCCCCCCCCCAATGCGGGACTCGATCCCAGGACCCTGGGATCATGACCTGAGCTGAAGGCAGATGCTTAACCGACTGAGCCACCCAGGTGCCCACCACGCTAAGATTTTAATTATTATCTGAGACTAGGCATCCTCACTATGAAATTGAGCTTTGAGATTTTATTACAAAAATAAAATTGATATTATGTGAACAAGCCCAGAACAATTTGGGGTCAGATGGAGTTTTCACCTAAGAATAAGGTGAGAATCTCCCTACCCCATTCATTCAGCAAATACTTGTTGAGTGCGGATAAGATTTCTAGCACTGTTTTACGTGTTGGGTACATCGCAATGAATATGACAAATAAAAGGTCCTAATCTCATGTGGTTACATTCTAGTGTTGAGATTTCATTTTTTTTAAAAGATTTTATTTATTTGACGGAGAGAGAGAGAGAGAGCACAAGCAGCGAGCGGCGGAGGGAGACAGAGAAGCAGACTCCCCACCGAGCAAAGGACCCGACGCGGGGCTCGATCCCAGGACCCTGAGATCATGACCTGAGCCGAAGGCAGACGCCCAACTGACTGAGCCACCTAGATGCCCAATCGGTTTTAAAGAAAAGTTGAGAGACAGAAATTGACATTGCATTTTGGATCCATTGGGAAAAGTTTCTGTTTAATACACGCTATCATACCACTATTACTATCAGCCCACGCTGTCCGGTGCTGAAGCCAGCCCTCCATCTGTGGTGTCCCTCCTATCCCGTCCACTTCCTCCAGAGCCAGACACCACCGACTACCCAGGCATCGCCCCAGAACATCAACCTCCTCTCATACAGTTTAGAATGGTGCTGGCGTCTATGTGCCCCCTCCATCAAGAGGGCCTTAGCACTCCCTCAGCCTGACTAAACTTTGGACAGGCTTCTTCCTGCCTCTAGGCCCCTGACCTCCCTTAGAGCATTTTCTTTAGAAAATGTGTGAAGTCTTTCTCTGCCCCTTTGAGACGCATGTACATATTTTTAAAAGCCTTTTGTCAATTTTACAGCCCAGGAATGTCTTCCTCAAGGACCATCCCTTTGAAATGTAACCATCCAGGAGATAGCACCCGTATGTCCAGTCTCTGCAGAGGGGTAGGAGCGTAACTTGGGCACCTTGCTCCAACCTGTAGAACCACCTCCTGTCATACAGTTTAAAACGCTTTATTTTCACTTTGGACAAAGCCAGTGACCAAACACAGATGACCTATGACCTCCTTTCCCCCTGGGCCTCGTGGAATCCAGACGGCCCACTGTCCACCAGGACTTCCCCTCCAGCTCACCCTCAGCCCTTAAGAACCCTCCCGTGCTCTGTTTTAGCAGAGTGAGCTCAGACTTAGTTCTGGTCTCTCTCTTTGATTGCAATAGTCTCTTTCCCTCCCTTGCAATACTCTTTTCAAATAAAACTTCTTCCTAACTGAGTCTGCATTTGCTTTTTATTTGACACCCTTCAAACTTCTGCCCTGCTTTTGCTCATTCTCTCTTAGGTCTTTCCTTCACCAGAGAGATTTCTTCAAATATGCCTTCCATTCCCTACAGCTTTCACTCACTTCGTAATCTTCTAGAATGTAAATCTGTGTCTTTCTCCTAATCATCCTTAAACCCTTCCTGGAACAAGGCTCCCGTTTTGTAGCTAGATAGATCCAGGTTAGAAAGCCAGCTCAACTACTTACTAATGTGGCAATTCACCTTCTCGAAGCCCCTGTTTCCATTATTTGGAAAATGGGGATTACTCCCTCCCTCAGGAAAGGCAGCCATTACCAATGAAGTCAGGAAACCAATGCATGGACTCGGAGAGTCATGGTATTCCCTACTTAAGCGATTATAGCTAATGTTTACTGAGCGCTTACTATGTGCCAGACTCTGTTTTACATGCATAATTCCTCACCACGATCCTATGATTTAGGTATTTGTAGGTATTACCATCATCATCTCCCTATTACAGACACTTTTGAGGCTGAGAAAGAGAGGTTAGGTCATCTGTCCAAATCTATAGCTGAGAAGTGTTGGAGTTCACCTTGGGACCCAAGTCTGTATAGAGCTTACCTGCTAAAAAGGTCACACTCCCCCTCCTCCCTCTCCCATCGCACGGACTCTACCTCCCACAAATAAGCACCTACTCTCTATGCCCCAGTGCATTTGCTCATGCTGTTCTCTTCATGCCAAGTGACTGCTTCCTCCTCACCCAAACAACAAACCCACATGTACGCTCATGTTTCCCCAGGTTATCCTCAAGACAGTTTTAAAATCTATTTTCTGTGGAATTTTCTCAACTCTTCCAAAAATAGCCTTTCCTTCAATACTCCCAGAGCTCTTCCTATCTCCACATATGCTTCCATTACAGGATTCATATTTGTCATTAGGATAAAGTATGTGAGGTGACCTTAGGACCAAGCAAAGCTGAGGGAGACATACAGGAAGGCCAGGGAGAACATGAAAGGAATTTAGAGTAGCATCAGAAAGTAAATCGATTTGTGGGATTATAGAGGTGTAATGATAAATGTAGGTAAACTATAAATGCAATGAAATGACAAATGGGGCGGGTTTAGAGTCTTGAAGGCTCGTATCAGCTGTGATGATCAGGTCACGTGCAGCTTGAATCCAGAGAACACAGGCTCTAAGTGTGCCCCCATGAGAGCAGGGTACCGAAAAAAAGGCCCTATAAATGAACACTTAGCTCATCCCTCTTTACCATGAAAGGAACTACCCTGGATATGAGTGTCCCAGATCTTGTCCCCAGGGCACTGTCTCTGGTCACTCACAATCGCCACGCACTGAGAAGGGAATTCCAAAAAGCTTGGGATGGGACAACTGCCTCCTTAGTTGGTAAAGGTCTTCCACTTCTGAAAGACTTTAAATATACAGAGTGAAGCAATTCAAACTTTGGTTAATATTTCATGTCAAATTTGGGGATAGCCTCTGCATATTTGGTACTGAAAGTATTTAATATTTAAGAATTTAGCGTTTTAGAGTCTGACAGTTTCATCTTATGATTCTAGTTTTAAGTGTGTATTTTATTTATTTAGACTTTGGTTTTTAAGTTGAAAGGTAGGAGAATTTTGTGAGGTTTGCAAATAGTGCCATGGTTACCAGACTTTAATATTAGTATCAATATAATTAATTCATTAGCCTTACTAGATTTGTTCAAGAACATGGGGAGGGGGCACCTGGGTGGCTCAGTGGGTTAAGCCTCTGCCTTCGGCTCAGGTCATGATCTCAGGGTCCTGGGATCGAGCCCCGCATCGGGCTCTCTGCTCAGCGAGGAGCCTGCTTCCCCCTCTCTCTCTGCCTGCTTCTCTGCCTACTTGTGATCTCTCTCTCTCTCTCTCTGTTAAATAAATAAATAAAATCTTAAAAAAAAAAAGAACATGGGAAGGTTTTGTATATTGCAGAACTTACGTTGCAAAACTTAACAGAAAAAAGAATTTATTAAATTTTTACTTATAATTTGTTATTTTTAAAAATGAATTTAGCTCAGGAAATTTAAGTAGCTAAATCATAAGAACCCCTCAAATCCAATTGCTCCGTTCAATAAATATATAATTACACTTGTGGGTTGAATATAAAAGTTTAAAAATTAGTTATTTCAATAAATTATATAATTTGAAAATTTCTATACTAATAAGCTCCCTCCCGGAAACCTAAAAATTGATATTGAAGTACAGGAACTACTGCTTCTATGTCTGTTTCCTGTCACTGAACTGTGAATTCATTGAGTGGAAAGCATCCTTGCATCCCCATCATCCAACACAAGAGTGGCCCGAAGGCTAAGACATATAGCAGCTGGTATTATCTGCTGTCTGCCAGGAATATGACTTGTGATTTATCCATATAACTCTCAAGAAATCCTCACCACAACCTACTTACGCAGTGGAGGGAGGGAGCAGCGACAACCCAGTCACCCAGCTGGGGACAGTCAGAGCCCAGGCTGAACCCAGGCTGACTTCAGGGGCTGCATCCTTCCGTAACTTTTACGTTACTAGTTGAATGGATGACAATCTTTAATGCTGGGACTTTGGACAGTAGTATTTGAGCCGAGGAGACAATGTGCACGTGCTAGACACGGACATAAATTGTCCTCTGCAGACTAGTGACCAGGAGAGAGATATAGGATCCAAGTGGAGCTTCCTGGGAACAATTTGAGAAAAGTGGCAAGGCTTGTCTTCCCTAAAAGATAGAAAATATAAAGAGTCTGGAGAGAAGGAGATAAGCATCGGAGAGGAAGAAAATAGTTTGGACTTCATTTAGAAGGATCAGGAAAAGTACTGTCTGGTCATGATTTATTCAGTGAATGCCCAGGGGACATTGCCTTCACGGTCAGTTGACTGTCGTGGCATTTTGATTTGGAGCTGAGGCACAATGCCAGGGAACCCAGATTAAACAGGATTCCTCAGGAGCCAAGGAAAATGAAAGAGAACATCTCTGGCAGTGGCCTAAGGAAGAAGTACGAGAGGGCAAGCCAGGAGGACGGCCGAAGGAACAGTATCAGAGGGGTTGGCTGACCGGGAAGGGGAACCCAGCAAAATCATGCATAGGAGTTTGGTTATTGTGCTAATTCATGGCAAACCACGAATACTGAATAATTTATGTAGCTAACTAAAGTTAGTACCAGAGGTACTATGGCAGCTGTTTTGCATTCCAAACTTCAAATGTGCACTCCACTGAGGAGCGTACTGTAGGGGAAGAAAATCAGAGGTCAAGTCAGGAGGCTGAACCGTGGTGTGGGCTGGGCCTGCTGGTAGAGAAGAGCCGGCAGAGAATGTTAGGGACTTGTGCAAGGGAGGGAAACACTACACTTCTGCTCAATGGGGTTTCCGGTCTCTAAATTCAACCACCGTCACCTTGGCCAAACCCATCCTTTGACCCCCAAGACAAGATTACAACATACTTCTCAAAGATTTCTGTGCATGGATCACAGCAATAGTTCTTAACAGGAGTGGTACAGCCCCCGAAAGGCATCTGGAAACCCTGTGGCTACCTCTCATTATCACGATGACTGAGGGGCACCAGCAGCATTTAGCGGGCACAAATCAGGAGGGGTAGGAGTTGAAACACACTAGAATCTAACTCTATTTTACAGATATAAGGGACTTCTGGTGTGGGTTTAATAAATGCGGATTTTTTTTTTTTAAGATTTTACTTATTTGAGAGCGGGCGCAAGAGAGGAAGTGAGCACGAGTGGGGGTTGGGGAGGGGAAGGCAAAGGGAGAGGGAGAAGCAGACTCCCTGCTGAGCAGGGAGCTGGTCGTGGGGCTCAATCCTAGAACCTTGAGATCATGACCGGAGCCAAAGACAGATGCTTAACTGACTCAACCACCCAGGCATCCCCACGCTGCATTTCCTGAGAATACAATTACTATAAACCTAGGATTATATTTTGTTTCGTTCTGAACTTTACAAGAAGTTAGTTGTTCACTAAATACAGAAGCTGGTACCATGAACAGTGGTGATGCTCACAGTATTTCAGTGACCAACACGACTCCTCCCCTGAGATGTCAGGCCAGTTTACATCTGTGCCCATCGTGACCGCCCAGCGGAGGCGAGAAAGCAACAACTCCCTCACGCCTTCTGTGTGGCCGTGCACACATTGATATACAGGAGTACGTGTTGTTTTACTATGTACTACCTTCGTTTCTCGTTTGTACTAATAGGACATTGTATTTCGATTACATGTTCTTATAGAAGCTATGCCCTTCATATCAGGATAATAAAGGATGCATTAGAAAATATAAAAGGTGTTGGCCATGACAGGAAAGAAAAACTGCCCTGATTGAATCACAGTTTTTAGAGAAAGCAAGTATGTGGCCCCATGAGTTATGATACAAATGAGAAAGAGCACTGCTGGAACACGTAGATTCTGTAAGAGAAGATGCTATACATTACAGAATTAGGATTTCTTTTCAGAGCGCAACCACCCATATGTGTGCCTACCGGCTGGCTTGTGACCAACCAGGGTGTCATCTGAAATGAGTTATCTTCGCTGAAGACAAAAAGTAAAGCTGGAATTGGGTTCCTTTTCCTAGAACGTGATTCGCCCATCTTACTGTGCAGAATAAACTGCCATGTTTAATAAAAATAAAATTGCTGGGTCTTTTTTCTAGAGATTCTGATTTAGTGGGTCTGGGTGGGCCTCAGCCATCTGAGTGACAGGAATGGCCCCACTCCGATACAGCATTTCTGCACATCGGTGCTTTTCCACTACTGTGCACACACATCTTCCAGAGGCCTTTCTGAAATGCAGATCCTGATCCAACAGGTAGGGCCTGGCATTCTGCATTACGGTATTTCTTTCTTTTTAAGATTTATTTATTTATTTGAGAGAGAGAGAGAGCATGAGAGGGGGAAGAGGGAAAAGGACAAGCAGACTCCCAACTGAGCACAGAACCCGACACGGGGCTCAATCCCAGGACCCTGAGATCATGACCTGAGCCGAAATCAAGCTGACAGAGCCGCCCAGGCACCCCTGGCATTCTGCATTTCTAACAAGCTCCCAGGTGATACGGATGCTGTTGGTCCATGACCACACTGAAGAGCACACTTCCGTCCATCTGGGGACAAAAGATTCTGGAGCCTGCAGGCAGCGCAGGTAGAGAACTCACCCCCCACGTTCAGGTTCCCTACTCTGTGAGGACGAGATGGACATTACCACAATGGAACGGGACAGGGTTTGCCCGGTCATTCCCATCCCACCGACCAAGGGGCTGCATCACAGTGGAACGCAGTGACCCACCCTGGGTCACCTCAAATGGCAGTGTGTGGGCTTCGCCACAAATTACGGGAGTTTTTAATCATACCGCACTGAGGGACTTGCCCTCACCACCCCAACTGTTCACGTGCATCCTGGCTGTGATATTAACAACTTATATAAAAAATTCTAATTCCTAAGCATTGCCATTACTGAAGAGAGGCCGTGGCCCTGCCTCTGCACAGGAGAGAACCCACCCGCGCCCGTATATCTGAAATCATCTAGATGTTGTCCAGACGGCAGCGAGACAATGGCCTCGGGGAGTTCCGATCCAAGCAGAGGACGGAGGAATTGCTGCAAGTCGCTGGAGAACCCACGTGTACAGACAATGTTTCTACAAGTACTAACTAGTTTTTAAGTGTATATAGATGCCATTAAGATAAATTGTTGAAAATACCTAAAATGTGAGTAAGTTCAGGTTAGTTATGGGACACTATATAGTTTCTCAGTTAACGCATATTAAAAGACAGTCACATATCACTTGGGGTCATCACAATACTTGGACATTAAAAAAGGGTCCTTATCTTCCAAAACACATGAAAGAAATAGCCTGACATATGGAAATTCAAATCCTTAAATATTTCAGAGGATAAATGATATATTATATATATATGTCATTATTAAATATATATTTAAAGAAACTATGTTCAAATTCTAAATGACTGAATTTCTCATTTTATAAATGAGGAAAGAAAAAGCTGTGGCATAATTTAACCTCAGGTGATTTAATGGAGGGATCTGATTCACTATATACAGGATTCTTTGAGGACAGTGGGCTGGTCGCCAGCCAGACAACCCGACAGACACGGAAAGCCTGGGGCAGCGCGGGGGCCGCTAAAAGTTGACGGTCTTGGCTGGCTTCACATCTTCAATTTCGGACGAGAGCCAGCGGTAAGTACGATGGCGCCGCAGCACCTCAATGGCCTTGAGCTCCAGGGGTGTGGCCTGAATTCCAAGGTCTTCCAAGCCAGGCAGGTGAGGCGACAGCTTGTCTGTGATGTGAAGCTGTGGACACACAGAACCACGGAGAACTCTGAGAACTGACCCAGAACACAAATGCTGTCTCACTGAGCCCTGAACACTCAAGCTGGCTGAGTCCCGTTACTGCAACTTGTCTCCAAAGGACACATGGCTAGTTTTGATTCCTGGACCTCACTAAAAGTACACCACAGAAAAAGAGCTTAAGGGATAGGTAAAGACAAGGTCACCAAATTTCAGTGCAAAGGTCCCCAGCACTACCCACAAACAAGGAACACTGGCTTCAGGTGAGCCATTCTGCAGACTGAACCAGAAATCAATCTGCAATGGAGAAGCGCCAGTCACATCGTCGCGGTGGCTTCTCAGGAGGTCCAGGAAGGAAACGAAAGAGAGGCTAACGCAGAACCAGCCCATTCCCCAATTCTCCCTTGTGCATGGGCTTCCTGCTTCCGTTCGCACCGCTGCATTAAGGAGATAACTGGCGCTTATTCCTTGCTAAGAGATAATCCATTAACCTTTGCACTTCTACTATACTTCGCCTGGTTGACTGACGCCCGCCATAGATCTAAAACACCAAACCCATCTTGCTTGTAGGGGAGGAGAATGAGCTGGAAGACTTCCACGATCCCAAACCATCCTCAAGCCCATGAAGAGAATCCACGTGCATAGAGAGCACCTCACTCCTTCATCCACCTGACAAAGTCTGCAATTTTTACTGGAATGCTATGAGGCAGCCTCCAAATCAAAAGCCCACTCGGCCTACCATATCACAGCCCGCTCCATTATCAGTGTAAGAGGCACATTTGCACACGACACACTCAAGTGTTCGGACAGTCAGTCCTCCTGTCTGCTTTTTCATGAATGTAGAAGGGATATCCTGAAAACGGTCTCAGCTTTCCGGACACAGTCAATCAGAAGGGAGGATCGTGCCTGCCCCATTCACATCTGTTCCCCAAGGACTACTTTCTCATCTTCTCTGTGTTTTAACTTTTAGGTAACATTCAGAGGATCATTTGACTATTCTTACTGAGAAAAGGTCAATAGGTCTTCAAATGTAGAGACAAGATGGAGTTTTTATTTTATTTTGTATTCTTCCTCGAAACACTTCTACACGCAGCGCGGGAGACTAGCACAGGAGACAGCGAGACAGAAAGAACCAGAGCTCTGGAACCCAACACACTGTAAGGGAACGAGACAGGCAGCCCGAAACTGGTCAAGAGAATGAGAAAGGAATAATCTACCTACTTGGATTAGGGTGGGCAGAGTGGAGACATTGCTTTAAGCCAGAAATGTTCAATGCTATTACACACACACTTTCAGAATACAAAGTTGAAAAAAAAAAAACAAAAACGAACAAACAAACGAACAAAAAACCAAAGGGCCGGGAGAAGCAGGAGTAGTTAAGACCTGGCATATATTTTGAGGGTTGCCTGAATAACACCTGCCGATGGTCTATGGCTGTGCTCCCCAATACAGCAGCAACTGGCCAAATGTGGTAATTTTCATTTAAGTTTAAATTAATTAAGTAAACTTCAAATCTTATTTCTTCAGTTGTACTAGCCATATTTCAAATGTTCAACAGTCATATGTTGCTAGTCTCTCTGTTTTGAACATTGTAGATTACAGAACATTTCCGTCATTGCAGAAAGTTATACTGTTCAACACTGGTTTAGACTGGTAAGAGAAAGTAATAAATCAGGGGAGAATTCCTAGATTTTTGGCTTGAGCAACAGAGAGAACAGTGATCTCATTAATTAAAATGAGAGAGGCCAGGAGAGAAGCAGGTTTGCAGTTCTATCTGCGGAGATGTTAAGTTTCAGAAAACTGTATTAGACCTAAATAGATGTAAGAGTCTGCAGCTGGGAAGGGTGGGGGGCAATTCAAGGCTGGAGATAAAAATGCGGCCGTGAGCTCACAGACAGCAGCTGGAGCATGAGACGAGGGGAGAGTCGTTCAGAGGTTGAGCAAAGATACAAAAGAGCTGAGGACAGAGCTCATCAGTCCCCCAACATTTACAGATCAGGGAGAAGAGGGTAAACCAGCAAGGGAAACTAAAAAGCATGGCCGAGTGAGAGGAGGAAAAGCAAGGGAATATGGAGATGGCCAGAAAACAGACAGGCAAGTGGGGGTTCAGGGAGAGAAGGGGTGATTATAGGTAATCTGGATCATAGGTAATCTGGGAAAGAGCAGTTTGTGGGGAGAGATGGGAATAAAAGCCTGAATGGAGTGGGTTAGAAAGACTGAGGTGAGCAACGGTTAACAGCAGGGATAGATAGCTCTTCTGAAGAGTTATGACTCAAAGGGACCCAGACAAACAGGACGGTGGCTAGAAGGGACAAGGGGGGGAGGGTGTCACCTTTGAAAAAACGGAGCCCTGATGCCATGTTTGTGTGCTGTTGGGAATGATCCAGCAGAGAAGGAAAACAGAGCACATCTGAGAGAAGCTAAGGGAGCACCCCCACAGCTGGAGGAGGCTAAGGGAGGGTGAGTTTCAGGGCCCAAGCCGCGGGGCTCGCCTCAGATAGACGGATAATGGACAAGAGCGTGCAAATAACCTGGCAAGCCAACAAAAATCAATTCTAACTTATCCATCTCTGTAGCTGTCTGCCCAGACAGATGTTCGTCACGTACTCACCCGCTCCACTTTATCCCTTGTCGTCCAGGGTTCAAATGGACTCATTTCAAAGAGTCGTGCTACCCACCTAGAAAAAGGAATAAATATGGCGCATGTGATAAGCGTCTCAGTACCCAATACTCAAGCCGGCCTCCAAGAAGCACCAGAAGAAAGGCTGCCAGAGAGGCAGGAGCTCACTCATCGTTTGGTTTTAAAGAAAATAACCAATATCCTGGCACCATTACGTGTGAGGTTATCTTTCCTTTCAAGCTAACCCAGCCTGACTGCCCTAGCTGGTGGCAGTCCTGCTCTCCACGGAAGATGTAACAAATCCAAACAAATGAAAATTAAAATAAAGCCATTACTACCAACAAAATAAACAAAAACTATCCGACGTTCAAAGTCAGTGCCCTCTAATCTAATTTAAACCTCAGACATTCAGATATGCTTCTGTTAAGAACATGGGACAAGCCGAGTAGTACGCAAGACGCAAATTGTATTCCTTAAAAGCAGGGCCCCCTAGGGAACCAAAAAAATTGAAAAGTAAGGAGAAGCCTAGGACGGATGGTTCAAATCAGGAAGCAAACAGAAAACCCAGGACAAGAGAGCCGCCTGCCTCGATTAATGACATCTCTCCACTCTTACTGAAAATAGGGTTTTTCTTATCTACCACCGAGTTCCTGTTAAGTATCCTTGGAGCAGGGGGTTTCAGCCTGCGTCCGGGGTACCCTAGGAATTCCGCGGGGTCTCCACAGAGCACTGGGGGCAAAGGCTGGGAGTCCGAGCTCTGAAGACCGCCCACCACAGGTAGAGCAGCTCTGCTTCTCTCTGATGTACCTCGTAGGTCTCCGGTGGGTCACTGAACGCGGGGTTCCACAGCTTTCTAAAAACTTAAAAACCTCATTCTAATACACCTAAAAAAATGAAAAAGGAAGCTGAAGATGGGTCAGAACTTCTCCAGAAACAGATCAAGTCTCAGATTCCAGACAACCTGTCCCGATGGCACCACAGTGGGCTATTACAGCGTAACTAAAACACCCCCAACAAACCTCCAACTCTGTGCTCCGGTTGTGTGTTAACAGAGGACTTCCGCTGTCCATCTCCGTGTCCTCGGCGGGCCACTCCGTGTGCATGTGCCAACTGCACTACGCGGTAACTCTCAATTTCCTGCTCAGCCAAGGAAGCAGCTCCCTGCAGTCTGGCTTACGCCCCCTGCACTGCACCAAAGCCGCTATCGGAATGACCTTACTACTGACTCCGGTGGGTACTTTTACGTCCTTCGCCTCGTCTGACTTTTCTGTACCCTTTCATTCCACAAATACTGACAGAGTGCCTACTGCGCGCCAAGCACTGTTCCAGGTAGGGGAGATACAGAAGTGAACAAACAGCCAGGCTCCCCTTCTTGAAACAGTCATTTCCTCCCTAAAACACCCCCTCCTGTCCCTATCTAGGCTTCCGAATGCTCTACTTCTTTCACCTAAATGTCTGATGACTCACTTTGAGCCTCTTGATAAATTTCCCTGCCTCTGGGGGTCCTTTAAATGGACGTATTCCTCGTGCTTGGCCCCCAACCCTACTCCTTCACGTACACTCCATGCTCTTCCCTGCCTACGTCACTCGCAGAGTATTGAGGATGAAGTAGACGACTTGAAAAACAGAACACCGCCAATAAATAGTATCATCACACTGCGGTCTGCCTATTTTTCTAACACCTGTGTTAGATCGCAAGCTTTCTAAGGGTTCGGTAATATCTTCAGTCCCTAGTGCCTTGCCTCAGACATAGTAGGCATTCGAGAAACATTTGTTGAATGAATTCAGGAGTGAAGTTGGTTTATAAGTCAATCCCTGACAAACTGGATGTGAAGGTCTCCCTGACCAGACCCCTACTATGTGACATGATCACTCTGAGATTCTAAACCTGCAAAGAGAAGAAGTGAACCAAGAAGCAGGACAAGAAGAAAGAAGATAAGGCAACCACAAGATCAAGTGTGAATCAACCCGGCTCCTTTCCCCAACTACATGATCAGACCGGTTGAATAAAAAAGGATCATTTCCCACGTCTGGGACAGAGGTATGAAACAGAGGGAAACCTGATTGTTCCTTTATACAACCTGCCGAGCAAGACACTTCTCCAAATTAAAACTCAGTGGTTTCTAATGAGAGAATCTGAAGAACTGCAGATTTAACCTCTCAACACACGTTGTTTTTCTCATCCACACTAATCCACATTTCCCTTTCTTAGACACCTCTGGTTCTGTCCTAGACTAACATCAAGACATCAGAAGCACCTCCTAGTTAAGAGATTCAGAGGCTCTACTATAACGAACATACTCCCTATAACCCTAGATGACAGCATTACAAACAAATGTACAGAGTTAGCTCTATTTTAGAAGGCCTAAAAAGAAGCGCTTTACTTACCGATAGGCAAAATGCGGCAAAGGATATGGCAGGAAGGGTCTATGAGCCATAGCAAAGATGTACTGCACCAGGTCAAAAAGGAGGTACCGATTGGGGCTACGAAAAGAAAATTTATAGTTCTCCCAATTATTTGCTCCTTACAAATTTTCTTTTTAAATTTAACAAACTAACATTTTTCTTATGAAAGACGAAACACGCATGCACTGCAGTCAATACAGATTGGCACAAAGAAAACTCACCCATAATCCCATCAAAGATAAAGTTAATACATTTAATGTAGCCTTCTCATCCCCTTACATATACCCATTTTTTTTGCTTTTACAAATGTAAGATTACACAGGTCATCCTAGTCTGTAATGCCTTACATTTAACATTAAATCCCAATCACCTTCCTATGTCACTCAATATTCTAGTGCATGTTTAACGATCACATAAATCGCACTGCGTGTAATCATAACTATTTGATAAATTCCCAGTCTGGGGGATATTTAAGCTATTAAAATATATTTTTCTTTAATAAGATAATGCTTTAATGACATTCTTACAGTAAACATTTGTACTTATCCATACTTATGTATTTATAACGTATTCTACAAGTGGCACTGACTCCGAGTATGCTTGGAAATTTTAAGGCTTTTATTGAATATTTCCAAACTGCCTTCCAAAAAGGCCGTATCAATTCACATGAATTCACATAAAATGCTAGCAGCCCCCTCACCAAAAATGAGTTTAGTCATAAAACTGTGCCAATCTGCTAGGTAAAAATGGTACCTCAACATTCTAATTTGCATTACTTTGATGACAGAGATTATTCTTTTTTTTCTTTATATAGTTTTGGCTACATATACTTCACTTCTCTCTTTCTTCCTGAAGCCCTGTCTATAAAGAATGTTTTCTAAGAATTCTTTACATAGAGAGGGGGGCGTGCGCGTGCACAATGTGCACGAGCAGTGGGAGAGGAAGAGGCAGACTCCCCACCAAGCAGGAAGCCTGATGTGGGGCTCGATCCCAGGACCCCCGGACCACGACCCAAGCCGAAGGCAGACACTCAACCGACTGAGCCACCCAGGTGCCCCAGAATTTTTTATATTTTAATGATATAGTTGGAAATATTTTTTACTGCTTGTATTTTGCTTTTTAATGTTTGTTTTGTGGCATACACAAGTTTAAACATTTCACTTAAGCAAAAGTTCTGATTTATTTTATGGTTTGATTTTATATTTAGAAAATCCCTCTATAGTAACTAGTGACATAAATTCCCACATATTTCTTTTTTTTTTTTTTTAAGGATTTTATTTATTTATTTGAGAGAGAGAGCATGAGAGGGGGGAGGGTCAGAGGGAGAAGCAGACTCCCCCCTGATCAGGGAGCCTAATGTGGGGCTCGATCCTGGGACTCCAGGATCATGACCTGGGCTGAAGCAGATGCTTAACGAACTTGAGCCACCCAGGCGTCCCCTCCCCCCACCTATCTTTTCTCATGTTTTGGGGTTCTTTAATCCATAACATATGTTTCTTCTGCAAAGTATCTTTGTACTGATACAAGGTAAAGATATAATACCATTTACTGAATGATCTACCCTTTCCCCATATTTTGAAATGTCACATACTATGTTCTTCCATATATTTGAGACTGCTTCTGGACTTTCTAGTCCACAGATCTGAATAGTTTTGTACTGGTATAACCTAGCTTTAATAATTGTTATTGCTTATAATACATTTTAGTATCTCTTCACCCGTTTGCCTAGTCCCCTCTGCCTCAGAAAGTCGGTGAGAGCTCAAGAGTTGAATGAATGTAATTCAGCAAGAAACTCCTCGTTCTGACATTTTAACAAAAACGAAAAACATGAAAATGTCAGCGAGGGGAACTATCAGACAAAGGCCTCAAATAGCTTCCTTCGAGTTCCAGAAGGATGTGTAAGGATCACTGAAGGGCATACATGCTATGCCAAAGAACGATCTGTAATCTTCGCAATGACAAGCAATACTGGTATCATGGGTAGACTAATTATATGTAATATACTTGCTCTTCAGCTGCTCTGGAGCACTTTGTGTTGTATTAAGTGCGACTCAAAGACGGGTTTAAGTGCCTCTGCTCACAGGGAAAGGCACACTGAAGCCTGTGTCCTTCCCAGCTTAGGTTTCATGGTTCAGCGCCATGGTCGTTCCTTTGCAAATAGCCTCGGCAAAACCTTGCCCCGAGCTGCCTCTCCACTGTACTAGCATAGCCACGTCCCTCCTCTGGTTCATGCAAGTATCTGCCTTCTTCGTGGCAGAACCCCAGCAAGACAGAGTTGGAGAGAAAATACAATGGGGCTACCCAGCTTCACCTATATTTCTGATCACTAACTTCAAACAGAAGACTCCGTTCTGCTTTGCCACCCTACGTTGCTCTCCTGAGAGGTGTTCTCCTGTGCTCCCAGGGAAAATGTCCTATCTTCTCCTTAGCCCTCAAGGTTTTCATATACCTCTCTTACCCACCCCCTCCCTTTTAGCTGATGATCTCCCCATTCGTCATCATTTCCTTAATGGTGCCTTCTGAAGTACAAAAGTTTTCCATTTTGGTCGAGTCTGTTTTATCAGTTTTTTCTTTTATGAAGTATGCTGTTGATATCACATCTAAAAAATCTCTGCCTAGGGGCACCTGGGTGGCTCAGTTGGTTAAGCATCCAACTCTTGGTTTTGGTTCTGGTCATGTCTCTGGGTTGTGAGATCGAACCCCATGTCCAGCTCCACACTCAATGCCAAGACTGCTTGAGAGTCTTTCACCCTCTCTCTCCCTTCCCCTTTGCTCCTCCCCCCACTCACACTCTAAAATACATACATACATACATAAAATCTTAAAATAAATAAAATAAAAAGTCTCTGCCTAGTGCTAGGTCTAGATCATTTTTCTTCCAAAGTTTTATTACATTTGGGTCTCTAATATATTTTGAGTTAATTTTTTCATGTATTGTGTGAAGTTAAGGCCCTATGTTCAACTTTTTGCATGTGGATTTCCCAGGACCATTTGTGGAAAAGATTATTCTTTCCCCACCGAAGTATCACAGCACTTTTGTCAAAAATCAATCATCTATAAACACAAAAGTTGATTTCTAGACTATCAATTCTGATAATTCATCTATATTCTATCCTCATGCCAGTTATCAGTCTTCATCTATGGTTTTAGAATAAGTTTTGAAATCAGGAAATATAAGTGCTCCAACTTTATTCTTTGTCAAAACAGTTTTGGCTATTGTGGATCTCTGTATTTCCATATAAATTTGGAGTTAATTTGCCAATTTTTGCCAAAACAAAAAACAAAAACAAAACAAACAAAAAAAACACAACCTGCTGGAATATGGATAGGATTGGGTTGAATAAACAGATGAATTTGGGGAAAACTGCCATTTTAACAATATTGGCTCTTTCGGTCCATGACCATGAGACGTCTTTCTGTTTACTTAACTCTTCTTTAATTTCCCTCAGCAGTATTTTGCAATGTTCTAGATACAGGTCTTATATTTGTTAAATTTACACCTAAGTACTTTATTCTTTTGATGCTATCGTGAATAAAATTATTTTCTTATTTTTATTTTCAGATTGTTCATTTGAGAATATATGGAAACCCAGTTGTACATGCTGATCCTGTACCTTGTGACCTTGCTGACTTTGTTTATCAGTTCTCATATTTTTATGTATATGTGAGTCTATCAATAGGTATTTAATGAACGAATGATGGAATGGACCAACATCCTATAGTTAATAACTATGAAAAAACTAGGAGCAAAATTAAGGTCTTATGCTTCTGCCTTCACCTCAAAGTGTCTGAGAAATAAGCCAAGTTTTCCCCTGGGCTAAAGAGAAGAAAGAGAAGTGCAGATGCCTATCTACATTTACGCGCTCACAAAATGCGTATATTGTCATTCCTAGCACTACCTTTCCCACCAACATGCCAAACAAGTATGGTGCACTACAGCCCAGCAAAGAGACCGGAGGTCTCTCTCCCTCAGCGTAAAGAGGGAAACGGCTAAGAGTTATCTCCAGCAAGTAGTAAGCAAAGTCTGTAAAGCCACTTCTATTTTCTTTTCTTCGGAATCCTAGTCTACCATCTGACTAGAGACAGATGTCTTTGAGTCTAGTGATTTATGGACCCTGAGCTGAACACACTTTTTGTAACTAATTCTCCTGGAGTATAGAACTCTGTGCTAACAGAGTGAACTAGGAACTCAGAGAGAGGCATACATCTTGCAGCCGCTAGATATGGAAATGCAATATGGCTTTTTACACTGACAAAAATTTTACTAAACTAAGCCTTTAACAATAGTGAAAAACATAACAATGTATGAGTTCATAATCCTCGGAATATATACTATGCTTCCTGGCTTAGAGAGAAAAGCATCTTTTCTCTGGAAGCAAATTTTTCTTAGGAATTAAGCTATCACTTAATTGTTAATCAGATTCTCATCTTTCGTGGACATCAGGTGTCATTAGTTTGCTTCATAGAATGATAGGGTTCGGGGCTAATTTTTAGGTGGATTTAGTATCTATCGATCTGGCAGACTGAGTCTTAATTTTTTAGTTTTAGTTAAGTCGGAAAAGAGGTCCTAAACCCAGCTGTAACAAGATTTAAGAAAATCAGGCAAGTCACATGGCTTAACTGTGCCCCATCTGTCCTGTTGCAAAGGCAGCATATCATAAACAATCAGTCTTGCACAGCACTACTGACTGTACCCGAAACCAGCCATCTCCAACCGTTTAGGGGCACTGTGATACTCTACCAAAAGCAATTTAATTTTGCAACTGTACTTACTCCCTAAAAGTATTCTGTTTGTGTTTCTGAATCCCTAATAATATCCTTTTATATGTTAAAAACATCATTGGAATAGTACAAAACCATCCTTGGTGATCACTGGAATAAGTATACCTAATAGTCTAGGGCGGTTGGTTCTCTCAGGCTTTGGTGACAGAAAAATCACTTATTAAAGCAGATTCTCCAAATCACTCAAAATTCTGATTTAAAGGAACCATTCAGGAGATTCTGACAATAGCGGCCTTTGGACGCTCTTTGAGACACACTGACCTCGGGGCTAGGGAATAAAATTTCTGGAATAAATACAGTTGCAAAAACACTAAAAATGCAACAAATAAATCTGTAGTGACATGTTTAGAAGTTATTGTTCTTATAAATCATTACAATTTGTTCATTTTAACAGGGATCACAATTTTAAAGTCAAACTCTAGTCACCTACCCAACAAAGGCAAAAGATTTCCCTCTGGAATCTGGATCCTTAATTGCATTAATAATTCCTTTTGATACATCTACAACCTATAAGAAATCATAACACATGTTTAAGTAATTGTTGAAAGAGAAAAACAGAGTGATGGGGAGGGGGAAGGTGGGAGGAAGGAAGGGAGGAAGGAAAGCAGGCCACATCAATCATAACCAAAAAATAAAAAATAATAAAAAAATTAAAGAAATTTAAAATTAAAGAAAATCCTTAAAGAATCCACTCCTCAAGGGCTCAAATGATCTGCATATTGGAAGGTTCACCTAAATATTTTTTCTAGTCGGAACCCGTTCACGCTCAGACAGCTGCTGAGGCCTTCTAATCGGACTGCGCCCACTATCTCTGCAATCTCACCCCTTACCACTCGTCCTAACACTGTTACCATGCTGTCACAAATTAGTGCGCGGAATCCTATGGAACTGCCAGTATCCTACCATTTTGACTTGCCCAAATAATAATTTTATTATTTCAGACCCCGTGGTTTTCACCGGGGGCGGGGCGGAGGGGGGGAGCGATTTTGGCCTCACCTGGAAGGCCCTTTTGGCAAAATGCCTGGAGATATTTCTAGTCGTCACAACTGGGGAGGTAGTGCTACTGCCATCTGGTGGTCAGTGGCCAGGAATGCTGCCAAACATTCTACAACCGCCCCTTCAACAAAGAATTAACTGGCCCAAAATGTCAACAGTGCCGCAGATAACAAATTCTGGTTTCAACATAATATGGAACCCAACATGCTCTTACCTCTGGACCCCTGTATATCCTGTTCCTTCTTCTTGGAATGCTCTTCCCCAAACCCCTTCATCTGACTTGCTACTAGTCCTCTTGAAGGTCTAACCTTAGATGTCGTTTCCTGTGGGAGGCTGTCCCTGACCCTCAAGCCTAGATTCAGTGTCCCTCTGCTGTCAGTACACAAATCCTCTCCCTATCACAGCACTTACCACACTGCAGGACAAATGCTTTGCGAGCCTGCCTCTCACTGAGGCCAACGTAAGGAGAGGAGAGCAATTTGTCTCTAGCTCCTATCTCTATATTCCCAGTGACATGTATACAGTGTACCTGGCACATTCGATCTATTTTTCTTACGTGAGTGAACAAGGGAACACACAGAGAATGCATGTACCTCTTAGGCAAACTGGGAGGCAAGCAGTTGGAGCAAGTTGAAAAGAAGAAAATGATGGAGTTACAGGAGTAGGATAAAACCAGAAAACTGATCACCTTGAATCTGAATCCAGCCAAAGCCCCTTCATCTGGGGTACTTACGTATACTGGTTGTTTCACTGTCCTCTTGCCCAAGGAAATAAGAGGTACACCACCAAACCAGCGAGTATCTGGCAGAAGAAAGAGAAGTATGCTAAGAAGGTCTCGTATTAGAAGCCTCGCCAAACTCCACGTGCTCCAGGTTAGCAGAATCATTTTGCATAAATGAAATAATGGAATAAATGTAGCTGACACTGAGAAAGCTAATGGGCAGCCAGGCCAAATCTTTAAGGACGTGGAGAGTAAGGGAAAATGGTCAAATGGCTTGGCCACTTGGTACATGGCCACTCCCAAGACCAGACAATCACTGCACCCCATCCTAAGGAGGAACATGGGAATCAACAGATCAGCAATACACCTGGGTAACTCAGAGAAAGACTCTGGTAAAAAACGGGAATTTAGGATATGATGAATACATTACAACAAACATGTGAAAAATGAAAAGATTATTTAATACGTGGTGCTGAGACAATCATTTTATTAAAATGAGAAAAAAAGAGACGAAGGGAGAAAAGGCTTATATCTCACCATAAACCAAAGCAAATACCAAGTGGAATGAATGTGAAGGTAAAAAAAAAGCCTTACAAAAAATTTTTTAAAGTAGACATCATTTATAAAAGCATCAAAAAGAATAAAACACTCAGGAATAAATATAACCAAGCTGGCTAAAAACGTGCACACTGAAAACTATAAAACACTGCTGAAAGAAAACTTTTTAAAGATTTATTTATTGATAGGGTGGCTGGGTTATGGACATTGGGGAGAGTATGTGCTATGGTGAGTGCTGTGAAATGTGTAAGCCTGATGATTCACAGACATGTACCCTGGGGCAAATAATACATTATATGTTAATAAAAACTCAAATTTTAAAAAAGATTTATTTATTTATTTGAGAAAGAGAAAGAAAGAGAATGAGAGGGACAGAGAGAGAGGGAGAGAGAGAATGTCAGGCAGACTCCAAGCTGAGGGCAGAGCCCAACGCAGGATTTATCCCTTGACCCTGAGATCATAACCAAGAGTGGGATGCTTAACCAACTGAGCCACCCAGGCACCCCTGCTGAAAGAAATTTAATTAAGACACAAATAAACAGAAATACATCTCGTGTTCATGGTGGAAGACAACACCGTTAAGACGTCAAACTACCCAAAGAATCTACAGGTAATGCAATCCCTATCAAAATCCCAATGGTGTATTCTGCAGAAGCATAGAAAGCTCCATCTTAAAATTCATATGGAATCTTCAGGGACCCCAAATAGCCAAAACTATTTTGAGAAAGAAAAACAAAGTTAGATCATATGGGAGATTTCAAAACTTACTACAAAGCTACAGTAATCAAGATCCAAACAGTGGCATAAAGATAGACATATAAACCAGTGGAATAGAATAGAGAGAAATAACTTTTGTATGTATGGTTAAATGATTTTTTTGACATGGTGCCAAGACCATTCAATGGGGAAATGATAGTGTTTTCAATGACATCAGTTTCAGATGTTGGAGGAAATGAATACCCACATATAAAAGAATAAAGTTGGACCTTTACCTTACACCATATATAAAAATTAACCCAAATTGGATCAAAGACTTAAACATAAGAGCTACAACTACAAAATCCTTATAAGAAAATATGGAAGGGGCGCCTGGGTGGCTCAGTTGGTTAAGCGACTGCCTTTGGCTCAGGTCATGATCCTGGAGTCCCGGGATCGAGTCCCGCGTTGGGCTCCCAGCTCCATGGGGAGTCTGCTTCTCCCTCTGATCTTCTCCCTTCTCATGTTCTCTCTCACTCTCTCTCACTCAAATAAATAAGTAAAATCTTTAAAAAAAAAAAAAAAAGAAAAGAAAATATGAAGGAAAGCTTCATGACACTGGATATAGCAATGATTTCTTGGCTACGATACTATAACATAGGAAAAAGTAAAAACAGATAAGAAATGAATTTGGGGAAGGGAGGGCAGACGGTGACATAATTCAGTCCAAAGCAGATGATAAATTTTATTTTATTTTAATTCATTCATTCTTTCATTTAGGAGGTTCCATGCCCAGTGCAGAGCCCAACATGGGGCCTGAACTCACAACTCTGAGATCAAGACCTGAGCTGAGATCAAGAGTCAGAAGCTTAACCACTGAGCCATCCAGGCACCCCAATAAATTTTATATTATACGTTTTTTATCATAATTTTTTAAAGTTGGAAATTAACACAGAATGTGAAAAGACATGAGAAATCAGGGTGAAAAAACACAGGATAAAAATAGCTAAACTGCATAAATGAACTGTGGTCCATACATACAATGGAATATCATTCAGCTATTAAAAAGAAATGAGCTATCAGCCACGGAAAGACAGGACGGAAGCTTACATGCAGAGGCTAAGTGAGGGAAGCCAATCTGAAAAGGCAACATAGTACATGATTCCAACTATATGATATTCTAGAAAAGGCAAAACTATGGGGACAGATAAAGATGAGTGGTTGTCAGGTATTAGGGGTGAGGGTTGCAGGGCAAGGAAGGAAGGGTAAGTAGGTTGAGCACAGGAGATTTTTAAGGCAATGGACCTATTCTCTGTAATACTCTAATGATAGGTAGATGTCATTATACATTTGTGAAAATCCACAGAATGTACAACATAAAGAATAAATCCTAATGTAAATTATGGACTTCAGTTAATAGTAACGTATCAATATTGGCTCATCAACTTAACAAATGTACCATACTCATGCCAGGTGTTAATAATAGAGAAAAGTGGGAGGGTGGCTCAGTAGGCTAAGCGTCTGCCTTCGGCTCAGGTCGTGATCTCGGAGTCCTCGGATAGAGCCCACGTCGGGCTCCCTGCTCAACTCCTTTTCCCTCTGCTGCTCCCCCTACTTGTGCTCTCTGTCAAATAAATAAATAAAATCTTAAAAAAAAAAAATAACAGAGAAAACTGTTGTGGGCAGAGATCAAGGGGTTTTAAAAGGTATGTGAGAACTCTGCGTGTCTTCCACTCAAATTTTCTGTGAACCTAAAACTACTCAAAAAAAAATAGTCTATAAATTTTAAAGCAATTTAAGTAAATAAGTCAACAACAAAAAATAACAGTAAATATAAGAAAAGATGTATACCCTTAATATAGAAAGTCTAAATAAATCAGTAAAAAAAAAAAACTCTCAAAACAAAAAATACACATAGGCAAAGGACGTACAAAGAAAACTGAAAGAAAAACTATGAATAGTTAATAAGGAGACACAGGAAGCTACTTATAAAACTGTACCTCACCAACCATGCTAATACTTCCTAGGAGGGTCAGAATCCTCTCCTGGGGCGTCTGGGTGGCTCAGTGGGTTAAAGCCTCTGCTTTTGGCTCAGGTCATGATCTCAGGGTCCTGGGATCGAGCCCCACATTGGGCTCTCTGCTCAGCGGGGAGCCTGTTTCCCCCTCTCCCTCTGCCTGCCTCTCTGCCTACTTGTGAGCTCTCTCTCTCTGTCAAATAAATAAAATCTTTAAAAAAAAAAAATCTTCTCCTAATACATAAGTGAATAAACTGAGAGGTAACTGGTAATTCGATAGAATCAGAAACTAAAGCTGGGTTCTTATCACAGACTTTAAAAATGTATTCTCCCTTCCCACCCCAACAAATGTACAGGGAAGTTACTTTTTTAACCTGCAAAATCTCAAACTCTCAGCACTTAGTCAAGGGGACTGATTTCCTCTGCCAAGACAAGTCAAATTATTACACAAACAAAGACTGAGAGCAAGCATAACACGATGCCCAGCCCACGAAAGCAGCTTACACACCAGTTTAGCAATGGTCAAATTCCTATTTATTAGTCCCTAATCCCATTCCACAGACATCGCTATTAACAAGGAAGACTGACATGATCTCGGGATCATGAGATTGAGCCCCATGTCGGGCTCTGCGTTCAGCGCAGAGTCTGCTTGAGATTCCCTCTCCCTCTGCCCCTCCCCACCACTCGTGCGCTCTCCCTCTCTCTCCCTCTCTAAAATAAATAAATAAAATCTTTAAAAACCAACCAACCAACCAAACAAGACTGATGACATGCACCTGACAAACTACAATGCTGCCTCTTTGTCTTTCAGAATCAACAGCCAAGGGTCTTGGCAAATCAGACTAAAGGTGAGAAAGTTGTTAAGAGGGGCTTCATGTGAAAAATATAAATAAGGCCAACATTTAAGCATTGTCTAGTACGGTGACACGGGCTACTTCATTTCGGTAACACACCACTCTTGAGACAGACATTTTCATCTCCATTTTAACATACAAGGAAGCTGGGACCCTTGCCACAGTCAGCCTCTGCCTCCCAAGGCTGCACTCTTTCTGTGAAGTTAACGCGCTTCTTTTCATAGACAGCAATGAAGACCACACTGGGCACTTAGAACCTCTGGGGAGAAAAAGGTAACCGAGGGAGGGAAAAGATCCCTCAGTCTGTTGAGTCAGAGAACACTGTTAGCTTGCGCTTAACTTCCATCTGGTTAACCCGTATCCTCTTTTCTACTACTGAGAAGGAATATAAGAAAGAATACATACTTGCGAAATGATTGAGTAATCTATCCTCTCTTCCAAAGATGTCCGATGGCTTTATGATAACAGCTTCTGGAAATGCATCTCTCACTTCCTTCTCTCCAACGGCCTAAATAATCAACCAAACAAAAAAAGAGAGTTCAGAGATGAGTCAACAGAGCTTGCATTCCTTCCACTATCAGGACGTTACTTGTATCTCAAGGTCAGTTTCTCCAGATTAAGATGTAGGATTCATAAAAATCAGTTACACAGAATTTTTTTTTTTTAAATAACATTCATTTTTTTTTTCTGTATAAACACTTTCAACTGATTATTTTATTCAGAAAAAAAACAAATAGGAGAAGAAAGAAACACAATTCTTGTCATTTGCAGTATCTATCAGCTTTCAATTTGGCTCTCCTGTCCAGAAGTGTTTCGTGCAAAAATCCATCTTTCTGGGCCTTTTTGGGAATGTTACTGTCTTCTTTCCTTATTTTATGTTTGTGGTCTTGGAAGCTCTGAAATTTCTTTATGTAATTGATTTCACGTGTTTAACATTTCCTCTGTCCTGCCTCCAATGGCTCTTGTCAGGTCTTCCTACATTTATCCTGGGGAAGCTTACGCGGAAGAAGAAAGGAGAAAAATCAGAGTAGAACTTTTCCAGCCTCCATTTCTCTTTCTAACCACAGGCTCCCTGGATGGGCTCAACAATCTAGCAGGCTGCCAGAGAAAGGACAGTGTGGCCGGAGGTCACGATATGGAAGTGGCGGCACACGTACCCACCCAGGCCAGGAAGCTTCCTAACCTCAACATCTTTGCTTGGTACCATCTACCTCCTAGATGAGGCCTCTTTCCATGCAGGTGTCAGCACCTCGTCCGGCCTTGCTCTCCACCTGCACTGCCACTGAGAGTGACATATATGTCCAGGTGGACTTGAACCTCTCGCTTTCCGAGCTTCTCAATTCCAACGACGTCCGCTTCTCTCCACTTCTGCCCCTTCAACTCATTCAGGCCACGGACCGCATCAACCACTGCAACTGCCCTTCCCCTGAAACACTACATGAAGACGCCCTGCTCAGAGGGCAATCTCCCGCACTTCCAGTGCTGCTGCTTCATCGCCTGCTCCCGCGATGTCTGGTCACCACCTTCTCACTAGCACTCGTCTGATGCTGCTTTCCTCCACATCGAGTCCTCCCAACCTACCTCACACTAGATCCCATGGCCCAACTCTTCAATCACTCTCTGACCAATAGTGTAAACTACCTCCTCCCTTTGTCTTTACTCCCCCACCCACTAGGCAAAATCCCAGTTCTGAAAGAACCCCATTAGCTTCCTTCTTCGAGCCAAGCACTCCCGCTGCCCTCAGAGCTGGAGGAAAACAAACGCATAAAAATCACAAACTGGACAACTCAATAGCAAAAAAATAATAATAATAATCACTATTTAATTAAAAAATGGGCAGAGGATCTGAACATTTTTCCAAAGAAGACACACAGATGACCAACAGGTATATGAAAAGGGGCCCATAATCAATAATCATCAGGGAAATGCAAATCAAAACCACAATGAGATATCACCTCACACTTATCAGCATGGCAATTATCAAAAAGACAAAAAACAACAAATGTTAGTGAGGATATGGAGAAAAGGGAACCCTTGTGCACTGTTGGTGGGAATGTAAATTGCTACACCCACCATGGAAAACAACATGTGGGTTCCTCAGAAACTTAAAAACATAACCACCATATGATCCAGAAATTCCACTTCTGCTAGTATGCCCAAAGGAAATGAAAACACTAACTTGAAAAGATATCTGCACCCCATGTTCAGTGCAGCACTATTTACAATCGCCAAGACACGGAAGCAATCCTAAGTGTCCAGTGGGAGATAAAGGGTTAAAGATGTCATAAACACACACACACACACACACACACACACACACACACACAGCCATTAAAACAGGAAATCTTGCCATTTGCAAAAACATGGATGGACCGTGAAGGCATTTTGCTAAGCAAAGTATTCAGACAGAGAAAGACAAATACCATATGGTCTCACTTATACATGGAATTAAAAAAAAAAAAAAAAGCAAACAAAAACCCCACGAAATTCACAGACACAGAGAACAGATGGCCAAAGACAGGGGTGAAGGGGCTCAAAAGGAACAAACTTCCAGTTATAAAATAAATAAGTCTCGGGATGTAACATACAGCACGGCAACTACTGGTAATAAGACTGTATTGTATATCTGAAAGTTGCTAGGGTGCCTGGGTCGCTCAGTTGGTTAAGCAACTGCCTTCGGCTCAGGTCATGATCCCAGGGTCCTGGGATCAAGCCCCATGTCAGGCTCTTTACTCAGCAGCCTGTTTCTCCCTCTCCCTTTGCCTGCTACTCTGCCTGCTTGTGCTTGCTCGCTCTCTCTCTGTCAAATAAATAAATAAAATTTAAGAAAAAAAAGTAAGAAAGTTGCTAATAAAAGAGTAGATCATAAAAGTTCTCATCACAAGAGGCCCCTGGGTGGCTCAGTCCGTTAAGCATCGGACTCTTGAATTTGGCTCAGGTCATGAGGTAGGAAAGGAGGATAGTTGTGGGTTTTCTCGTGGGAACTTGAGATGGTTTTTGTCTGCTGCAGTTTTTTGTCTACTGCTCATTCTCTTTGGATGAGAAGGTGAAGTCATTTACTGGAAGGAAAAGAATAGTAAGGGAGGAATTTGAATAGAATAGAGAATGTTTGAAATTGTCATACGAGACATGGAATAGAGCCCCACATCGGGCTCTCTACTCAATAGGGAGTCCGTTTGTCCCTCTCCCTCTGCTCCTCCTCCCGCTCATGTTCTCTCTCTCAAATAAATAAATAAAGTCTTAAAAAAAAAAGTTCTCACCACAAAAAAAAAAAATCTGTAACTGTGTGGTCATGTTAACCAGACTTATTGTGGAGATCATTTCACAATATATACATATGTCAAATCATTCTGTTATATACCTAAAACTAATATAATGTATGTCAATTGCACCCGAATTTAAAAAATCATAAATTGGTGCCATTATACACTCATGTCATTAATTTTAACTGGGCACTCAACATTTCCCAAGCACTGTTTTCTTCTAATTAGCTGTTCTCTCGTATGACAATTTCAAACATTCTCGATTCTATTCAAATTCCTCTCTTACTATTCTTTCCCTTCCAGTAAATGACTTCACCTTCTCATCCAAAGAGAATGAGCAGCAGACAAAAAACTGCAGCAGACAAAAACCATCTCAAGTCCCCACCAGAAAACCCACAACTCTCCTCCTTTCCTACCTGCCCTGCTCCAGCACTCACTTCCTTCCACTTTCTCAGGAACCTGCCCCATTAACTCTCTCCTTTATCCTCAGTCTCACTCTTTACCAGCACCTACACAATGTCAAGACCTTCCACCTTAAAAGAAAAACGATTCCCAATCCCACATGTCCCCAGCTTCTTGCCCCCTCCCTCTTCTTACCAAACTACTTAAAACTGCCGCCTGCTCTTGCTGTCCCCACTGCCTCAGCTCCTGCTCACTCTTTGCTCACCTGAGCTCTAGATTCTGCCCCAACACTTGCTCCCAAACCATTCTCGGTCAGATCGCAGATGACCTCCACATGGGTAGAGCCAAGGTGACTTTCCAGTTGTCACGTCACTCGGCTTCTCACGGGCATTCGTGAGCAACTACGCCCCCCTTGTGACACTGTCTTCCCTTGGCTTCCATGACCTTGTACTCTCCTGGTTTCCCTCCTATCTCACCACATCCGCTCCTTCTTGATCTTTGTTTGTCTGGGTTTTTGCAGGTGCCTCCTTGTCTGCCAGAGCACTAATCATTAGTATTCCTCTGAGCCCTGCCCAAAGTTCTCTCAATCTACGCTTCCTCACTGGACAACCTTACTCCCAAACGTTGCTTCGATTAACCGGTTTTATGTTTTTTAGAGATTTTATTTATTTATTTGGGAGAAAGGGAGAGGGACAGAGCAAGAGAGAGCAAAGATGAGCACGGGGAGGGGCAGAGGGAGAAGCAGGCTCCCCGCTGATCAGGGAGCCCGCTGAAGGGGCTTGATCCCAGGACCACGGGATCATGACCCAAGCCGAAGGCAGACGCCCAACTGACTGAACCACCCAGGCGCCCCTAATTAACTGGTTTTATATCTCCAAACCAGACCTCACTTCTGAGCTCCAGGATCATAAACCCCATTCACCACCGTTACTTGGATGATTGACACACACATGAAACGCAACCTGAGTCCAAAACTGGATCATCCTCTTCCTTCTCTGTAAATACTATTTTTTATCTTTGCGGTGCTCTGGAATTACCTCGGAAGAGTTGAAAATATCAATGCCCAAGTTCTATCTCCAGAGATTCTATTTTCATTGGTCAGGGCACAGGATTTTTCAAAGTTCCATCAGTGCTTCTACTGGGCAGCTAAGGCTAAGAACCACTGCCCGGCAGCCCTGTCCTTCTCAGGGTGTTTCTCCAGCACCACTATCCACCCCTCCACAGGGCTGGACGTCTCTGAGTCTTCTCCCGCCACTGACTCTAGCCCCCAACCCTGGCCCTTCCAAACAAGCACAGATTCACAGGATTCTGTGAATGCCAGGGTGGAGACAGGGAGAGAGCATATCCTCATTCTCTCTTATCCGCGTGGTATGAAGACGGTGAGGCTTGGACGTGCTGCTAGCCAGTTCCATGACTATGAGAAACAGAGCTTACACAAAAAGAAGGAGCTGAAAGAATCACAGAGAAACAAAGCCGAAACTCTGATGAACGTTGGCACCAATGTGACTAAGTTTCCTTATTGCTGGATCTTTCAGATACAGGGGCCTATACACCCCCTTTATGTTTGAGCCAGTTTACATTGAATTTCTGGATGGTAACAATTAAATGCTCCAAACTGATAGATGCCCTCTCTCCTCCATTATATGCTCCAATGGCACAGTTCCCTACTTTGCAACACCAGGCGCAAGCGGAATTATTTTCCTCAATGGATTAGAAATTAGATAGGCGCTAAGGCTGTGTCTGTTTTATTCACTACTGCATCCCCACCACCTAATACAATATATAGTACACAGCAGGTATTTAATAAATCATTAGTTCAATAAAAGAATGCAGTGGGTCAAAAACTGGCAAAGAACTCTGTGGTCCTTATCAATCTGACCCAAAGCGGGCTTATGATGGCGAAAAACAAATGCCAAAGACAGTCCCAGACACTGCAATTCCTCCGAGTCCCTGACAATAAAGGCATTTCAGGCTACAGGATGACCCCAAACCAGAAGTGGTCAATCCCTACGTACCATCTGGATGACAATGTGGTTTCTGGAAGTACAAAAAGCCTAAATACTAGATTTCCTTGGTAAGTCTTCATCCCTGTCATCCTCAGCCTTTACATTACCCCCATAAGAGCTGCATACAACGATGACTAGGCACGAGGTTTGAGAAAAACAGATGGTTTTTTAACCTGTAGGTGACACGGGTAGGACGCTTTAGACAGGAGTAATACTCTACCTTTGATGAGGTTTTCTATATAATTCTATGATGTCCCAAGCTACTTGCAGCATTTGAGAACAGGTAAGAATGCTCTATCCATCTCTCAGGCCCCTTACCATAGTTCCCTGCATACAGAAGGCCCTCTGTATCGCACACATCAATCTATTCTGGATACGGAGAATTAGAAACCCCTTTTATTTCTGGATATGTCAGTGAGAAATTCTTATCACTTAACTCCTATTTCGAAGGAGCCAAGAAACTCCAGCTCTGGGAACCACTTCCCAAGTTAACTTGTCACTTACCTTATTTCTTAGATATCTAGAAGAGCTTTTAATATCAGCATTCAGATGTGAAACATGAACGAATTTTTCAACTCCAGCTTCCTTGGACACTTGAGCAATTGCTTGGGGAATCTTCACAAAAACATCCTCAAAATCGAAGTTTCTGGAAGAAGAAGAAAGAGAGGGCGGAATCAGTTAAGAACATCTGATTCAGGATTCCAAAGCTTTCTGTGAGAAGCTCGTTTGCATATAATAGTTAAACTTTTAAATGGCAACAATTTAACTCAAAGTCAAAATTAATATATATATATGTATATTTTATATACATATAAGTTTTACTGCTCATCATTACTGTACATAATTTAAACCTTACCATAAGTTATAAATCAGCACACATAATATTCTCTGTCCTCAAGGAATCCCAAGGCTGAGACCCTTTGAGAACATCTGGCTGCAGTGGTTGGGAAGGGAGGGGGAAGTGTTGGGAGCTGAAAAGGGACCCACTTCTTATCCCTGGGCCTTTGTTTCCCCCAGGGGAAAAAAAACCTAAAAAATCAGTCACCAGTTTAATCCAATAACATTAACATGACACAGTAAAATTAATGCTTACACTGTACAAGGCACTATTATTAGTCACTACAGGCAATTTAAAGTTGAATGAGACTCTCCAAATCACCAAAGAACTTAGAAATGTGTGCTAAGGCAGACATAGATTTTCAAACTTTAATAAATGTTAAGAAAATGGTATGAACAAAGTGTGCAACTACAAGATTCAAACACTACCTGTTGATAAACAACCCACACAAAGGCTAAAAAGACCTGTTCAAACCAGTACTCACGTCATCCTTGATTAACAATGGGAACACGAGATCTAGAACACTGTTCACACAAGAAGAACCAATGTTTTCAGCTGGAGGAACAGTAGCATGGGCAAAACCATCCTGCCTAACCCATCCCAGCTGGACAAATCCAAACACAGGATTGGCCATTCACGAACCAACTGGTCATTCCAGCAAGTTGATGACACCGACCACAATGACACAATCACTACTGACTTTTTATGGGTAGCACATCGCATTGCTCACTTATACCAGACTTACTGCCAACTGCGTCTCCTGAGAGGGGGTGTTTCGGTATGGAAACAGGTGCTCAATCAATGTTTAATGATGGACTGATTAAAAATGTGATAACTACAATTCTTGACATTAGAAGGTACCCAGGGAATGTCTACTGAGCCCTAAGATAGCATATGCAAGGAAAAAACAAGAGCCAAAACTTACTTGGTTTCCCAGTCTCGCCCAACAAGATTAATGACCACATTGCTGTGCTTTACTGCTCTCCGGATAGAATCTCTGTTTCTCCCGTCCCATTCCTATAAGAACAACAGCCAGTCAGATGCAAACATAACGGCGAGTTTCAAAATAGGCCATCTGTGGTAGTTACGATATGGTACCATTTCATATAGGCTCCATTTGTTACAAGAGAAATGGGCATGAGGTCTCAAACTCCCTGCTGATTCTCTGACTCTCCTGGAGGTAAACAGGTCACACTATATCTATTTTAGTCGGGTAATGAAATGATAGAATTAGAAAAGACAATATTCATTTTTAGTGGGGCACGTCCATTTCCGGCCACCCAACTGCCTCCTGCAAGTTTGTAAGGGATTCTGGTTACCAAATCTCCCTTCCTGAAATAGGGCCCAGGAGCCAAGGATGATTTGGGAGGAAAACTGACTTGCCCTTTTTGCAGCAACCAGATACAGATTGAAGATTGGTGGAGTATCTCTTAAAGGCTAACGTTAAATCGGGAGCATTCATGACTATTTTCTTATTTCTTCTTAACTCTTTCCTCTTTATAATCCTAGATCTAGTCATTTCTACTTTAAAGACATGAAAACAACACTCAGGGAGGAGTGACCTGCCTAAAAGTGCAGGGTGAGCCAATGGCAGATTTCAGTGCAGAACAAAATCTCTGAGCGATTCAGGCCTATAGTCAGGCTGATGATTCTTGTCCAAAATGGAGACCAGGGATTAAATGACCTCAAAGGTACAGCATTTTCGATGTTAAAATGAAATTGGATTTTTTTTAAACATTTCAAAGGAAAATAATAACTAGTAAGAAGTTGTGAGGGTTCAATGCTAAGGGGTATGTATGAGTGAGTGGAGAGTGAGAAAGGAATGATGGGGGCGTGGAGTGAGCAGGTGGGGCCCACTAACCAACCTGTACAATTTAGAAAAGAGAGGGCTCCAGAAACCAGACTCAAGAGCAAAAGAGGAAGCCCTCAGCAGGAGGAACTAGGTACAAGTGATGAAGGAGATGGGGTACAAGAGACAGATAGAGTGACAGCTGGGGAATCAGACAGGAATTCCATTTGCCTTTTGTGAACTATGTATAAAGTTCTCTCTCCAACCTCCATGTAAAATTTGAAAATACAACCTATCTCAGGGCTTTGCTATGAAGATTAAGTAAAGCAGACATACAATCTGCAGCACGGTGAGTGACACAGCTAATAGAAAAAAGCATTTCTACACATAAAGAGCTAAAAAAGGCTTTTTTTCTTTTTAAGACTTTATTTATTCATTTGTCAGCAAGAGAGAGCACAAGGAGGGGGAGTGGCAGGCAGAGGGAGAAGCAGGCTTCCCATTGAGCAAGGAGCCTGATGCGGGACTCGATCCCAGGATCCTGGGGTCATGACCTGAGCTGAAGGTAGATGCCCAACCAACTAAGCCACCCAGGTGTCCCTTTTTTTTTTTTTTTAAAGAAAAGATGGCAACTTTTCTTTAAAAAGATGAGAAAAAAAGAATCCAAGAAAACTCAGAGTAGAAGAGCTTGAGCTTGGGGCATACCTGCAAGAATGGTGCAAGAGAGAAGCCTGGAGAGAAAGAATTAAAAGGAAACCAAATTCCCAGGGATAAGGCCCAGGGGGCACGGTCAAGTTAGCAAACCAAGTGGTCATTCAGACAGCAGTTTCTGACAGAGACTAAAGCAGAGAAATCACACTTAGTATGGTCCACCCTTCTCAAAAATAAACAACAATATAGTGAAGTCTTCCCATTTTATCTTTCTTGTCTTTCCCCTTTTGTAAACATTATTATATTCAAAGTAATATGTTTGGGGCACCTGGGTGGCTCAGTTGGTTAGGCGTCCGACTCTTGATTTCAGTTCAGGTCATAATCTCAAGGTCATGGGATCAAGCCCCACATTAGGCTCCATGCTGGACACAGAAACCGCTTAAGATTCTCTCTCCCTCTCCCTCTGCCCCTTCCCCAAACCCCCCTCACAGGTGTGCACACTCTCTCCCCTCCCCCAAAAAAAAGTTTTATGTTTAGTCTCTGTATTCTCTATTAACACTGAAAGGTCCCTGTGGTCTTGTTCATGAAGACATGCTCAGAGTTTAGCTCAATGCCAGGCACTCTATAAATACCTATGGAAGGCATGGAATATATATCAAAGAGCTCAATTCCGGTGACTCCGCATCTGCAAGCCAGTCAAAGTTTTCACCTATTATTTGTGAAATACTTTAATTTTGAGAATTGACAAAGGGACCAATAATCTCAAGTCACATAGAAACAGGAAAAAAGCTAAGCTCCTTTAACTGTAAGACCAAGAAAATATTTGAGAATAAGATTTTAGAGAAAAATAACACTTTAGAAACAAGAATTTCCAACATAGTATTACACTTAGCTCGTGAACATTCAGTAAGGAATAAATGAAAATGCTATCAAAAATAAGTAAAAATTTTAGAGATCACAAATAATCTGCATGAATATATTAGAGGTCTTAAAAATGTTTACCAAATTATTTTTTAAAAGGGGAAGTGTGTACCTGGAAAAGCTCAACTCCATACAGAATGATAAAAGCAGGATAATTTAGCCAGAAGAACAGACCGAGCATCAAGGCCCAGAGTGTCTCTCAATAGGATAACTATAGGCACTGGAGGCAGTGTAACTCTTTGTAGAAAGGGACTACCCTGGGAGGTGTATGATATTTGGCATCCCTGGTCCCCGGCTAATAAACCAGTACAGTCTCCAGTCATTGTGGTAACCAAAAAGGCCCACAGGTTTTTAATCACCCCCTTGAAGCGTCCCCCCCACCCCATCCCCCACCACCTCGCCCCATTGGCAACTCTTGACCTAAAGGAAGAACCTGCAGATTAAAGAATAACAATAGGGAAGCAGAGCAAGCGCTGTTCTAAATTCAGTCTGTGCCAAGGAAACCAAGTTGTAAACACCCGATCTGTGATGTTCACCATCTACAGAAGCACTATAACATGAGGCACACAGGCAATTCTAAATTTTCCACCAGTCACATTTAAAAGAGTAAAAAGAAACAGGTGAAATTCATTTTAATAATATACTTTATTTAACCCAATATATCCAAAATATTATTCTAATATGTAATAAGTGTAAAAAATTATTAATGATATATATCATTTTCTTTGTCTTTGAAATCTGGTGTGCATTTTATACGTCCCGCACATCTTAATTAAGATCAGCCACATTTCAAGTGTTCGGTGGCCACGTGCAGCTAGTGGCTACCATGCTGGATGGCACAGGCCTACAGCAGGGGCTGGCAAACTATGACCCGCAGGCACATCTAGCCTGTAGTCTAACTTGGTAAATAAAGTTTTATTAGAACACAGCCACTTCCATTCATTTATATATTATCTATAGCCGCTTTCAGGCTAAAAGGGTAGAGCTGAGTAATCATGAAAAGACTCTGTGACCTACAAAAGCTAAAATATTTACTCTCTGGCCCTTTACAGAAAGCGTTTGTCAACTGCTGGGCAAGAGTTTATAAGAGAGGGATGAATGAAGGATGCCCTTGGTTCACTCTGGGATGAAACCGCTGCTTTGTCACAATGCCTCTCTCTCCTAAAAATGACCACAGTAATTTACATCTGTCAACTCCAATAATCAGTCACACAGGCTCTTACCAGAAAGATAATCTGGCCCAGGTCACCCATAGGACGAAGGTGCATGGTGTCATATGGATCACATCGATACGGTACGATCACCTGTGACCCCATACGTCCTAAAAAAGAATGGATTGAAACAAGGATCAACATTAACATAATATGGATACTCTCTAGGACAGTGATTTGGTAAATATTTAACTTCTAGTATGATAAGTGAATGGATACCATGTTTAACAAAAAGCCTATTTTGCTGTGCTAGAGATGCCGTAACTTTTCAGAGACCACATTCCCGCTTCTACATCCTATACAGGAAGCATGATAAGGTTCCTAATGTACAGCAGATCAAAATGACATAAATCCAAGACAGGAGTAATCTGTAACACTGTTAAACGGAAAAGAAACATGCTTCATGGCTTCTCATTAGGCAACCCTAATAAATGGCACTGGAGCATACGGAACTCGAGGAACATTACTTACCGAGGTGGTTGACAACATATCGGCCCAGGAATCCTGTTGCTCCAAACACAGTAGCCACAATCCCACTGACTGAGGAACGTCCACCTTTGCCATGAGGTATGAGTGCATGATGAAGCTGGCGCCGGGGTGGGCCATGAAACACAGCAGTGGCTCTTGCAGTAATAGAAGAACCTTAATCAAAACCCCAGAGTACAAAAATGGCAAATGTTAACATAAAAGTGAGCATGAATAACCTCTTTTCCTAGAAACTGGTCACGTTATTTTGCTATCAGAAATTTCATATACTTAAGTTTAAAATGAACTTTTAAATCAAAAATTGTAATTTAAGTCCCAACAGCAACAAACACAAACTACCGCAACAAAGAATCCACGTGTCATAAGGAAATATACAAAAATTAGAAAGTACAGTTGATCCTTCAACAACACAGGTTTGAACTGTATGGATCCACCGATATGCAGATTTTTTCAATAAATACAGCACAATACTATATTTTCCTCTTCGTTATGATTTTCTTTAATGACATTTTCTTTTCTTTCACTTTATTGTTAAGAACACAGTATATAATATATATATGTAAAACATACAGAATATGTTAATCGACTGTGTTACCAGTAAGGCTTCTGGTCAACAGTAGGCCATTAGTAGTTAAGTTTCAGGGGAATGAAAAATTATACAAGAATTTTTTACTGCAGGGATGGGGGGGGGGGGGTCAGTGCCCCTAACTACCACATTGTTCAAGAGTTAACTGTAAACTCCCTGCCCTAAAGGATACGATATACCTAGGAAGACAAATCACATTTAAAAAATGAAAGTTACATATTTAGAGTATAAACCGCCACAGTAAAAGGAACAGAGAGAATGCAAAGGAAGGAAGCAATAAATTAGAAAATTACGAGGAAAGATTCCTGGATAAAGTGGATTTTGGGGGGCTTTTCTTCCAGTTTTACTGAGAAATAACATATATTGCTGTGTAAGTTTAAGGCGTACAGCATGATGGTTTGATTTACATATATTATAAAATGATTACAACTGGTTCAGCTTATGTTCATCATCTCATAGAGATATAATAAGAAGAAAAACACAATTTTCTCCTTGTAATGAGAACTCAGCATTAACTACCTTAATATTTCTATGTATCACACAGCTGCGTTAGCTATAGTCACCATCTCGTACGTTACATCCCAAGTACTTATTTATGTTATAACTGTAGATTTGTACTTTTGACCACCTTCCTCCAAACCCCCCTCCTGCAACCCTCTGCCTCTAGGAACCACAAGTCTGAGCTCTTTTTCTATGAGTTTGGGTTTCTTTTTAATCCCACATATAAGTGAGATCATACAAAGTTGAGATCATACACCATTTGTCTTTCTCTGACTTATTTCACTCAGCGTAATGCCTTCAGGGTCCATCCATGTTGCAGCAAATGGTCGGATTTCCTCGTTTTTTTACGACCGAATATTCCATCGTATATAAATACAACTTCTTTATCTGTTCAACCCCCGATGGACACTTAGGGTGTTTTTGTGTCCCGGTTATTGTAAATAATGCTGCAATAAACATGGGAGGGCAGATACCTCTTCTGAGTTAGTATTTTCATTTCCTTTGAACATATTAGCAGAAGTGGAATTGCTGGATCACATAGTAGTGGTATTTTTAATTTTTTGAGGAACCTCCATGCTGTTTTCCATACTGGCCACTCCCTTTCCTCCATATCCTCGCTAACATTTGTTATCCCTTGTCTTTTTCATGATGGCAATTCTAATGTAAGGTGGTATCTCATTGTGGTTTTAACTTGCATTTCCCTAATGACAAGTGATGTTGAGCACCTTTTCATGTACCTGTTGGCCTTTCACATATCCTCTTTGCCCACTTTTTAATTGGGTTATTTGCGGGATTTTTGCTATTGAGCAATCAACTAACTTGAGTAAGCTTGTAAAGAGGAACAACAGAAAGAATAGATTTCCGTGTGAAACACATTACACATTACACATATGTGTTTCCGTGTGAAACACATTACACATATAACAATGTAGATGTGGGAATGAATAAGCCCAGTGCAGGGAAGAGAAGATTTACCTGAAACAGACTCTGAAACTGGTAATGAATGAAAAAATAAAGTCGATGGTACATGCTGGAGGCAGAGGACTATTAGTAGAGAACATTTTTTTTAAAAAAGAGTACAGTTCAGACAATATAAAGCTATCGAAAATCATCAAAAGTAATAACAAAAAGAGTGTTTGGGAAAGGATTTTCTGGCCTTTAGAAAGGTTAATTTGCCAAATCTCTCACTATTTACATCTCCACGTTATATGCACAAGGAGACCACGTGGCCTTAGCTTGAACATCTGCACAGGAGGGAAACACGACTTCCCATTGCAGACCATTCTTATTTGAGCCATTCTAACAGACGGTTCCACCACATGGGAGATCAATGACTGTTTCCCAGCAGCTTTGATTGCTTTGTTCCTCTTGAATGACAAAGAACAAATCTAACCCCTCTCCTGCATTTAAGTGAAGCAATTACATCTCTAAGTCTTCCCCAGGTTACACATCCCTAGTTCTAACTATTCTTCATTCCGCAGAGGTGTAAAACTCCTTTGGAATCACACTGCTAATTTTCAAGTCCCTAGAAACGTATTACGGCAGAGTTTTAGAGCAAGTTACCTAACCTTCGGGGAATAAGTAAAAAACAAAATGTTTAACGTGCTAATAAACTTTTGCTACAATCAACAAACTGTTTACCATCAGCATTGGTGCTCTGTAAACTTGGGGAAAACTGAAACAAATAGAAATTGCTTTAGAAAACCTGTGTCTGAAAAAAAGGAAGGAAGGAAGGAAGGAAGGAAGGAAGGAAGGAAGGAAGGAAGGAAGGAAAAGTAAGTAACTAAGTAAGCGTGTCTGTTTTCTGCACATGATTCTCCAGTGGCACTCTGCCCAGAAACCATGGTTTTTCCCTATCCAAAAGCACGAAATTAGAGAAAAAGCCTAGCTTACTGAACAGTGACTGAAACCACAAAGATTAAAAACAAACACTGCAGATCAGACACATAACAACAAACTACAATAACAGCTAAACTTACAAAACTTTTAGCAGATGCCGGGCATTGTTCTAAGTGCTCAGTAGGTATTATCTTATTTAATACTGTTCTTCCTGTCATTTTACAGGTGAGGAAGCTCAGGCTCAGAGAGTTTAAGTGACTTGCCTGACAAGCCAGCAAAGGAGACTGAACAGCAGCCCAGTAAGCAAGGGGAAAACAAAAGGAAATGGTACCCAGAAGATAAATGAAGAAAGGGACTGACAGAAGTAATAGTTAACTCTATCAAAGGCTGATGAAAAGTGAAGTAGGATGGGGACAGAGGACCATAGACCTGGAAGATGTTGGTTTTGAGTGGCCCTAATAAGAGCAATTTTATTGCTGTGGGAATGACAGCCTGACTCGAGCAGGTAAGAGAGAATGTGAGGAAAGGAAGTGGGAAAAGGAGTATCGATGATTCTTTTTTTTTTTTTTTTTTAAGATTTTTATTTATTTGACAGAGAGAGATCACAAGTAGGCAGAGAGGCAGGCAGAGAGAGAGAGAGAGAGAGGAGGAAGCAGGCTCCCTGCTGAACAGAGAGCCCGATCCCAGGACCCTGAGATCATGACCCGAGCAGAAGGCAGAGGCTTTAGCCCACTGAGCCACCCAGGCGCCCCTCGATGATTCTTCTGAGGAGACATGATGTAAAAGGGGGCGAAAAAGGACTAGAGGAACATGAGGACAAGGAAGGATTTTTTTTTTAATATGAGCTATTATAACATATTTATACACTGACAGAAATGACCCAGTAGAAGGGAAAAATGAATGATTCAGGAGAGGGAATACACAGGTAACTGAAGATGGAATGGAATGCAAAACAAAGGAACTGGCTTTAGATCCAAGTACGAGGAGCTTATCCACTATCACAGGAGGGAAAGTTGAGAATTATCACAGCTCAGCTATCAGAGTTTTATGGTGGGAAAAAGATCCTTCTCATCTGATTCCTCTGATTTCTAGGTAAAGGTGAGAATGAGACAGAAGCACATGTTAGAATTTTTAGGAAACTGCCAATGTTAAATAATCATTATGGAAAAGGAAAAGTAAACTTCTTTGAAAAACACAATATTGAAAATCTACTTGATATTTGAATTCATGAATTTAAAATACGGTCGGTCAGTTTGGAGTTTTCTGTAGCTCAGTTCTCTACTACTCAGGGGTATACAGGAAATATGTGGAAAGCTTGGTTTAATTAGTGTTGATTTTTTTTTTTTTAATGCCACAGGCAGATAGGCTGGGGAGTTAAGAATGTATGAGGGAATGGTTAGAATGATCAGTAAGGAAGGAAATGAGGACACTGGATAAAGGACAGTAAAACAGGAAGAATGACTGGAGTCAAGGAATTAATACCACCAATGATTGTTAGGAGGATTACAGTAAATGTATATAAAGCATTTAGCACATTATGTAGTGCATGTTAAGCCCTCCATGAGTAATAGAAGCTTTCACTTGTTATTACTTCAAAATCTCTCAGGTGATGTTACACTAACCTCATGAGATTATTTGTTTATTTTTCCCCAACAATTATAGGCCAAGCACTATTCTAGAAACTGACCAGCACAATAAAAAAGACAAAGCCCCTGGTCTTTGGGAGCTTACATTTTAGAGGGTTGACTTGAAAATTAGTGTATGGGTAGGTACCTATCACAGTGCCTTGCACTAGTAGGTACTCAATAAACATAAGTTGTTACCTTCTTTGGCTCCAACCTCTCTATTTTCTTCCATATGTTATGAACACCATTAGGAGAGTAATATTCCTTATCCATTATATTCTTCTGCTCAAAAACCTCTATTGGCTTCTTACTGTAATATATAAACCAATCTTCTCGAAACATTTGCTTGCATACTGAAAGTTTTAAACATTTAGAAATCACATATACATTCTGTGTAGTACCAATACATCATATACACTATAAAGCATATTAAAGCACTTAGAATAGTGTCTGGTATATAGTTTGAACTACATTAAGTGTTAGCTATTGTTATTATACTGAAAATGTTTTTTTTAAGTTCTAATACTGTATTTTTGTATCCCACTGATTCCTCTTGCAAAACCCACTTTCCAGACCACTGGACAAAACTGCTTGACTTTCAAAGTCCTCCACTATTTGATCCCACCTAACATATTCAACTTTCTTTCCTACTTTTCTATATCTACAGGTAGTCATTTCAATGCCTCCTAAGTACTTTGTGATTCCATTCTCACCACCCTGTCCTTGCTCATGCCAGGAAAATGCCTAGTTTCTCTAACTTTCCAAATCATAACAACCCTAAAAAAAAAAAAAAAAAAAAATCAATGGAAGCACTGCAATTCTCCACTACTCTTCCAATCTTCTCTCACTACTTCAAATGATACTAATCTTTCCCTTTTCTGATTTCCTATGGTACCTAGTAGTCTCTCCACATCTCACCATATATAATTGTTTTAAACAGTTACGTTCTATAGTTTTATTATGTTACACACTAGACTTGCCTCTCTAAGTTTATGCAAAAGCTTACTTACCGGGGACAATAAAGCATAGAGGTTAACAGAACAAGCTATGGCTTCAGCTAAAAACAGGTTAAAGTGAAAATATTTATGAAAATATTTAGGACTGTGGTTAGCAAATAGCCAATACACAATAAATAGCAGTTATTATCATTCATGATCTACATTATGTCACACCAATGTAATACTTTCACAAGAACCAACAAATGTCTTTGCAAAGAAGTCATGGCTACAAAACCACCCACTATAAACAATGTGAACCAATCACCTTCCCAGTGGCATGTAGGAGCTCTACCCAAGATGGAAAATAGAAATGTGTCCTCCAAATGCTCCTGACTTGCTCCTCAACCTAAACATCAGAAGGACTTGTGGAGCTTTTTTAAAACCGAAGATGCAAGGAGCCAATCTCAAAAATTCTGATTCAATAGCTCTGCAATGAGTCCCCATTTCTATTTTTTCTAAAGCACTAAGAATGATTCTGACATGCAGCTAACTTTGAGAGCAAATGATATTTGATAATGACCTGAATACACTACGGAAAAATACAACTTTTGGAGGCTGATTGGGGCAAATTTGTGAAAGGGTGGAGAGGGAAGAATGATAATGAAGTGTAACTGTATTCCCAATTTCCTTGCTTTTCTCGCCTCGTTTTTTGAGTGTAAGAGCAAATGTATATTTTCAGCTTGAGGACCATGACAGCAGATCCAAACAGAATAGAAGGAAAAATGAATAATGCTTAGACAACCTTAAGATATCCTTTACTCTTCACTTTCCTTTCCACCAAGCCCCTGATTGTTCTCTCCAGCATCCCTCGTTCTCCCAGGCCCCAGTGCCTCGACCTAACACACTCTACATATACAAGGATGCTTTTGACTTAGAAAGTACTTTTATAAATATTACTTTATTTAATCGTTTCAGAAACTCCCTGACGTTGTGGTATGATCATCCCCACTGTAACATGAAGAATCTGAAATTGAGACAGATTAAGGGCTTGCACAAGGTCATACAATCAATCCATTAAGAAACTTCTCTCACTATCCTTTTTCTTCCATCTTTTTCAGATGCCCCCCCCCGACCCCCGAACGTCCCGCCACCGGCCACACACACGAATTTTTCATAACCTCAAACCCTTACAACCCTACGAGAACTTATCTTTCCATCCTTCACATGTCCCCCACTTTCTCCTTTTCCCTTCCCTCTGCTCACGTTCGCTCAGCACAGACCTCTTCCCAAGTGTACAATTTAATGTGAGCCAAGAAAGGGAAAAGGAAAGCAGAAACTACAGGCAGTCCCGGACCTAGAGAGACCAAGGTGCTCGGGGAGTCGGCGTGACCGCCGCAGCACAGCGCCACTCCCAACACTTCCGATCCCCGTCTCGGAATCCCGATCGGGGGCCGCTGTTACCGGTGACACTTACGTGACATTGGCAGAGCCCGGACAACCCGGGGGTGAACGGCGGCCGCCATCTTCTCCCACAATCCCCCACGGCCGGCGCCCCGACCCACTACGGTTACTGAGCTGGGCCAAAAGGCATTGTCCACGCCTGTCTGCGCAGGCGCTAACCCGGAAGCGAAGAGGGTGGGTCGGAGATTGGGGTAGGATGTGGAGTTAAGAGAGCTGGGGGAAGAGAGAGCAAGGCGAAAGGGAGGAAACGTGAAGGAGAGGGCAAAGAAGAGAAATAGAGAAGAATCTTGGGGTTAGAATCTCAGACCTGGAGTCGACTGTAAAGATAATCTCATTGCCAAAGAACGTGAAGTTCAGATTCGACCCGTGACTGACTGAAGGGCATGCAAAATGGTAGAATCCGAGCTGCAGGGAGCCCAACTTTCCTGACTCTTAGTTCGGTTCTTTATTTCTTGAAAATGTCAGACAGCAGCTATGGCGAGACTCAGGGAAAATGGAGGCGTGGCCCCTGCACTCGGGAAGTTCTTAAAGGAGAGAACCGGGGTCCAGAGGAGAGGTTGGACAAGACAGAAGTGAGGCGGGACGCAGAGAAAGGAAGGAAGAGAGATAGAAATCAGGATGTGCACGTCGAACTCGCCCAGCACATTCTCCTCGGAGCCATAGCTCTTGCTGTACCCTTTACCTGGGATACTCACTCAGAAGTCTACATCAGCTCAGGTTTCCGCTCGAAGAAAACTTCTCTGACACCCAAGGTGGTCATCATTCCATTGTCTCTTTGTTGTTTTTATTTAATATGAAAGCACTTATCACCACCTGACATATGACTCCAGGGATTCTTAACCTGGGGTGTGATTCATGAGTAGACTGAAGGAAGTCTGTGAACCTCCTGAAATGTTAAGTAAAATTTAATGGGTATGTATGCCCCTGCACATTTTTCTGGAAGGAAACTCAAGATGACTCTAGAACAATAGTTTATAATTTTTATTTTCTTAGCTGTGGACTCTGAGAATCTGCACTGTTCTAGAAAGAGGTTTCTAGAGCCTGAGGAGGTTGCAGAAAGATTAAACACTTGCATTTTTAAATAGTTTCTGGTTGCTAAAAATTTCCGAGTGGGAGACAGCCAACAAGCAATCTGTCCCGAGGCATCTTCCTTGGGCTTATCAGAAAACAAACTAGTTAGGGGGATCTTTCTAGATTTGGCAATTCTTCCAGTGCTTTGTTTTTGTCAGGAAGAAAGTAGTGTGAGTTGCTTGGATGGACAAAAGTCCCCTAATGAGTAGAGGTTGCCTATTATTGGGCTTGTGAGATCGGTTGGTTCCCACTCCATCCCACCCCCTCTATTTCTTGAAGTGTCATTTACCAAATTGAATTGGAAGAGAAAAGAAACTCTTTCTTAAAAAGAAAATTTCTTGAGGAAATTTTATCAGAGAGGTTTAATAATGTTACACAGTTTTATATTTCTTGGCCTCATCCAGTGTTCACCCAGCTCTTAAAATTCTCTAATATTTGCTTCTGGGGTCAATATGGATATAAAATACTTGACTGGTTCTGATAAACTGACAGACCCCATTATCATCAGCAGCCTCCTAACGCCTGTGTAACATGGCAAGGCTGCTATTTTACATCTTGAAGACAAGCACTGACTCATGTTCTCAATACTAATTTCAAGATGGCATATTGTTGAAAGAGCACTGACTTAAAACTCAGAATATTAGATCCCAGTCCTAGTTCTACCAGTTAATAGTTGTAATCTGGGCAGGTTTCTACACCTATCAAACGGGGAAAGTAATACCTGCCCTGTTAAGCTCAAAAGATTATTGTGAGGATAAGATGACATAATGGGTGTGAAGGTGCTTTGTCAACTGCAAAGTACTATATGTACGTGTGTGAAGTTCTATTTAAATACCACCAAAGTTTCAAAATTCTAGACTGTTAGAGCTCCAAGGGGTCTTAAGAGATAACTAAGCCCAATTCCTTTATTTTAAAGATGAAGAACTTGAGACAGTATAAAAGATCATCAATAGATAAAAAACCTTGTTGAAGGAAGCCTGTAACAAACTAGTCAGTCACTTTTGAATGTTAACAATTTTAATCTTTATCTTGTGGCCTTGATCAAGATTCTTTTTGTTTCATGGAAACTATGTACTAGTCCTATGCTTAATCATTAATTAAGAGTACATAGGGTAATATTTCCAAACAGAATGTACTAAGAATAAAGTCCTCCTCAAGGACAGAAATTGTCAACCAAATGCCTCTAAGTCTGATTTATCCCAGTACATTTCCTCAGATAGAGGCATTGCAGAGAATGGATTAGTGCTACTGTATCTGACCATTGAAGATAAATTATAACCCAGAGATGGTCAGTTTGGGCAAAATATCTGCAAATTTGTTTGTTTGCTTGTTTTTACAAAAGGTAAGATGCTTATAACTCAGAGTCAAGGCTAGGTCCACAAAATGAAGTGATTCCATGGGCTTTGCACAAAAAAATTTAGTAGATGAGAAATTTTATTTCTTCCTCTCTGTACCCCTCTGAATTTGTTCACACATAATACTCTGTTGTTTTAAGTGCAATCCATTGGCAAAATTTTCCCCTCCCATAATCCCTGCCTAATTAGATACTTAAAGGAGAATATTAATTAGGGGAAAGCAAGCCCAGTCCTTCCAAACTAAGCGTCAGAGATATGGAGTATATTTTAACCTATCTCCCTTGTCCTTTGACAACTCAGTTTCTGATAGCCTCACTACTGTTGCTATAGAGACAATGATATCACCAGTTGCAATTCTGATGTCACTCTTCAGTCCCAACAAGGGGGAGGTACATGGAAGGCTGGGGGAGGAAACAAGATCTTGAGCTGAGCAAGAACATCCCAGCATCTTCACTGACTTTTAACTTATAGTCTGGAGTCTTCTGTGGTTCACTATTCCAGTGCTGCAGAGGTAGGAAATTCCACTGTACTGATAAAACAGCTCATTTTCTGAGCCTCTGTACTTAAAAAGGAGAATTCAGTGACAAGCGATGGTTAGCTTTTAATGTTCAACCCAGCGTCCCTCCTTGCACAGTTTTAATTTTACATCAGAGTTTTCTGGAAATAAATGAGCCTCTCCCTCAGTAGCATTACAGCTAAACCTATCATCTTTGCTGCTGAAATTTTAATTTTATCGCGGATTTAACCAGATCTCCTTGGCCATCCTTTTGGGATCACGAGGGGGTCTTACTCCTCGCTTCCCAATTTGACGATGAGTCTGGAAGCTTAACTACCTGCTGACTTCTCTTCATTGTGTAACTATTCCAATACTTGTGTTTTTGGTTTTTGGTTTTTTTCTCCCAGTGCTCTAATAACAAAATCAGACCGGTGTAGCTATGAGTCCTCATTCTCATTTACTTTCATCCTCTCTACTATTATTTCTGAAGTCTTGGCTAGACAATAGAGAACATGGAAAAGTCAGTATAGATATATAGATATAGATATAGATATAGATATATAACCTTGTGGAGGAAGTATGCGTATTTATGGGGCACCAGGGGAAGAAACTAAGGGAAAGTGAAAATGGAGGAGATCCACAGAGAGGCTTAACAGTGAATGGTAACTCCAAGGGAAAAGACATGCACACACTTCTAATCCTTATTTAAACAATCAATTGTAACTGATGTCAGGAATAACCAAATTTATTGAGTGTGTACAATTTGCCTGACACTTAGAAGAAGGGAATGAGAGAGAAAAAGAGAATGGATATAATTGAATATATTCTTCCTTTTTAAAACTAGTAACAAAACTTGGTTGAATAAACTTTAAAACATGATCAGATAGGTATCAACCCAGCAAAAGCTTCATTTATGTTACCTGTGATTTGGGCTTTTCTGTGACATTGAGACCCTTGAGTAAACAGGAGCCTCTTGCTTATGATGGATATAGGAGACAAATGTCTTGGGATAGAGCTATGGTCTGAAGTGCAGGAACCATAACCAGGTCCCTGTGTTATGCCCTCTCTGGCTGCCATTCACAATTTGCATTCCTCCTCGATTATTACTGAGGTAGTAACCACATTGGCACTTTTAAGGGATGTCCCTTCTATGGGCCACAGAATCCTTCTATTGGCTATAGAAAAATTTCATACCTTCTGGGATGTTAACTTGCAAAGCTGTAATATTTAAAGGAATATATCCAGTGTTTTTAACATTTCTTTTCTGGGCCTCAGTTTCTTAATCTATAAAATAAAATTATTAGAATAAATGGTTTCTAGGGTCCGTTTATCTATACACTGTATAGAGTTAGCTTTCTTTCCTCATCAAATTTAATAGATAATACAAGGCATCTTTTTTCTCTTTTATTTTCTACCCTAACTCCAGGATATTATTCATCAACTTTGAACTTAAGATATTTATGAATCTGTTCATTGGGTCCATGAAACTCTAGATTTTCTTTCTAGAATTCTCAAATTTCATTATGGGAAATGTGTACAGATTTAGAAGTCTGAATATCATTATCACCAAAGATATTTAAGTACCTCATATAAATACAACTAGCCAGGACATTTAGGAAGTTTAAAGTCTAAAAGAAGCTTCATGGATGCAGATAAAAATGCAGAAGACATAGAAAATAGAATAAAAACATTAGTACATGTGAGTGGAAGTGTTTGCTGGATACATATGACTAAAAGGTTATTGATTTATTGGTATTATTGGGGTAGAAAGTTCTGTTAATAAATCGTTGGATAAATATTTATACCTTGGATATGTCTCTAGGGTGAACTTATCCAACCAAAAGGAATCAAGCTTCAAGAAAGCCTGTATGTGTGGCTTACCACCATAGCAAACTTGAGCAAACCATTTTTTTGTCGTTCTCAGATTCTCCTATTTAAGATAGAAAGAAAAGATTACACTATCTGGAATTCGAAATAGGCAGTATTCCTATATTCATTCTTTCAGCAGCTAATTGTTAAGCACCAACTTTAAGACACTAGTTACTATGAGAGATACCGAGATGAGTAAGAAAATGCATCTGTCCTCAGAAAGCCATCTAATAATCAAAAACTAATGATGTACTGTATGGTGACTAACATAACATAATAAAAAAAGATTTTCACTTAAAAAAATAAAAGATGAAATATATGTGAGCAATTAAAGGACTAGATGGAATGTAAAGGTTGAAGCAAAATATGATGGAAACTTTGGTGGAGGACCAATCACGTTCAGTTAGGTATTTAGAAAATATTTCATAGATGTGATAAGCTTGTCCTGAGCTACCAAGCAAGGGTGGGATTTAGAGAGACATCGCTGGGGGTGCGGGGGGGGGGGTGCATGGGTACTCCAATATGAGAGTACAATGCCCTAATGTCTTCTATTTAAATGTCTTAGAAGAGGAAGTACAAGGAAAATTTTTGATCTGGAAGCTAGATCTAACATTAACTGTGAATTCTCTTTACAACATGAAGATGTATATTTCTCTCAAGTCCTCAAAAGAATATTTACAAAGTGCTTTGAGATCCATGAATTCAGGACACTTATTCTTCATCCTAGCTACTTATTTTCTGACTTCCTAATCAAGAAGTTTGAGACTAAGTTAAAAACTTTTAGTTTTGTCATTGTTAAATAAGCCTACATATCACTGATTTGAAAGTGGAGAATAACAATAGTCATTTCAGAAAGTGTTGGCCAGAAGATGGAACCTTTCTTTTGTCATCTGGGAATATCAGACTGCACCCAGAATAAGATGTGGACTTTAAACATGAACAATGAATCTTGTAACACTGAAAAAATAAAAGTATTTGGGAAAAAAATAAATAAATTCGAATGTCATTTTGTGCTCATGACTCGTGTACTACATGTGAAAAATAATGAGTAAGTCAAAATCATTATTTGGTAATAAGAGCAATAGGGCTCATATGTTAAATTAGTCATTTTTATTTGTGTCTTTCCATTGCAGATCCCTTATATTTCATGGCAGGAGGGGTGGGTAAATTTAAGGATAGTGAAGACAACAGCAAATTAATCACGAGTTTTCCTCATATCTCAGAACCTGTCTTCAGTAAGAGTAAGTGATCACATAATTTCCTTCCTTATGTACTTAATTTTCATTCTTGCTTTTTCATTGCAATATATAGCTTAAATAAGTTAGGAGCCCCTATTGATTTCATCATTTTCTATTAGATGTAATTCATTAAGATAAAATATCACCTGGAGATTCAAAGGTAAGCTTCTGGCTTTCACTTGTTCTAGCAACAGTTCAGAGCAACCTATTTCCAACTCTTCTCATTCTCTGTCCGGGTAATAGTAGCATCCATTCCTTTATTCATGGTACTATGCTTAAGTATAAGAATATTAGCATATAATAGTTGCTGAGAGACAATAAAGGCTTAACTTCATAGACATTAAGAACTTCCTTGTTATGGTTTAAAAAAAAAAAAAACATTAAAACAAGATACCAAAGAATGTTAGGAAATCTTAGAAAAGTTCTAAAGAAAAGAATAAATTAATATAAATCTGGAGCCAGGTAGTCTTTTTCTCAGAGAGAATCCCCAGACCCAGGGATTCTCATTCAAGTACATGTAGATGTACTTTAGAATCACCCAGGATGCTTTTAAGATATTCAGTGGCTAAGTTTCCCCACCCCAAAACCATTGAAATAAGGTTCTTTGGGAGGTAATATCTCAGTCAGTATCTTTAAACAGTTCTCTGGATGATTCTAACATCTAATCAGGGAGGAAAACCCAGTGTGTACCCAAGGAAACTATTGTATTACACTGTCAGGAAGAGTAAGAGAAACAGTGTCCCTAATCTTGAGTTAGGGATTAGGGTGTGAAAACAGGTACAAATCTCTGTGGCAACAAAGGACAAGTAGCTCTTAAAAGGTCTTCTAGTTTTTTTTTAATAATTACTTGTAATACGCTATATAAGAAAAATAATAAATCCATTTATAAATAAGCTTAAATCTTGTGGATTCTGTATTTAATTTGTGTTGGTTTTATCTTGAGGGAGGATGTCAACCCCCACCATTGCCCAAAGTCCTTTAAAACAAACATTTCCCAATTAACCAGATATTCAACGCTTAATAATGCTTAACTTATTTCAAGCAATTTTTTATAAAATTTAATTTCACTGTAAAAAAAAAAGTAGGATAAGCTTTTGGACTTTATTGTAACAGTTTAAAACAACTTATAACAATTTTATTTTTTAAGATTTTATTTATTTGAGAGAGAGAGCAGGAGCAGGGGGGAGGGGCAGAAGGAGAAGCAGACTCCCCACTGAGCAGGGAGCTGAGCTCAATCCCAGGACCTCTGGATCATGACCTGAGCTGAAGGCAGACGCTTAACGCCTTAACTGACTGAGCCACCCAGGCGCCCCTATAACAATTTTAAATAAATGTTTTATTGTGTTCAAACCAATTATGAATATATATGTATGTTATGTGTATATATATGTGTGTGTGTGTGTGTGTGTGTGTGTGTATATATGTATATATACATACATACTTATATATATGTGTGTGTATATATATACATACTTCTTAAAGACATTTACATTAGAGAGGAAAACTTGGCCCTCTTATTACACCTTGTTGAGAAGTATAGATGTAGGCAAAGTTTGTAATGAAAGAAGGGAACTTCAGTGTGGAAGCCTGGCATGGAAAAAGAGATTAAAGAAAAGCTTCTTGTAGATTATCAATGAACAAATATTATGATAATTAGCCATGTTTTCAAAGACTCAAATAAGATGCAATGCTAAGGAAAGTGGACAAGACTAAGGCCAAAGGAATAGGGGCTGTTATGCTAAATTTTGAGGTTAGCAAAAAGCAAGTATAAGCAATTCTTTCATGAAAAGTGGCAACAAATGAAAAAGAAAGTGGTAGCAGCTAGAGAAAGGCTTGGGGTGGGAGAAGACAGCTAAAATGATTGTCAGTTTTCTGGTTTGAAAGACCAGCTAGATGGCAGTGCCATTACTGAGATGAGGGAGTAGAGCAAAGTATTGGGAGGGTTATGGAACCATCAACATCAGCAAGGGCATCCATGCGAAGGTCCATTGGATGGTGTTCATGCCCTCTCTTTTCTCTTGGCATCCAGAAGTTTGGCTGAACCGTGGAGACTAAGAATTTCCCCACCCTTGGCTGTTTGGAGGAGAGATTGGTCTTAAGGAGGAGTTACCAGACTTACTGCTAATAGAAGTTAAGTTAGTGCTCTAGAAATTAATGAAAATGAAGCATATATTACTCTAAAAATAAGTTGGTGGGGCAAAAAATAATAAGTTGGTGGGACAAGAATGGGCAGGGAAAATATAAATTAATTCTATTCTGATCACATTTTTTTGAGTGTCTAGTGAAAATCCAGGATGTGGAAAGGCTGTCAAGCAAGGACACATAGAGCAGGACATGGCTACATAGGTTCATTTATGAACAAATCTGTATTAAGTACCTCTAGCATAAACCAGGCACTGGCCTCAGTACTAGAGATACAAATATTTAAGAAATCTTCATGCAATTGAGAACTGAGGATGAAGAGATCTAGAGTTTCGTGGGTTGAAGTAGCTCTTGGGACAGGTCTCTATTGAAAGCATTGCTCCTGTTTTCCACACCTCAACCATTTGTCTTAGTTCTTCTTAATTTCATGTAACTTTCCTTTGATGACACTTTCTCATTTTTTTCTACTTCCAGATGTCGGAAAGGGTCGACTGGTTACAAAGCCAAAATGGAGTATGCAAAGTTGATGTCTATTCACCTGGAGATGGCCAACCCCAGGACTGGAAAATGGTAAGGTTCGACCTCTTTATAAATACTGATTTAGGAATAAGTAGAATACCATTAAGAATAGACTTATGAACTCCACCACCACTACTCACCTCTCTGACTCACTACTCTTACTTATCACAACTCACTTGAAATTCTTGGGGAAAAACATGAACTCCTCTAGAACAAAAAATTCTTATCCGTATTGTTTTTTGGGGAAAATCCTATATATGGTAATTTCATAGAAGAAATATAATTAATGCAAAACCTATATATTACAGCTGTAAAATTTTCTTTAATTTTCAAACAGAAGGGGATTGGATTTCAAACAAATGTCTACAAAGTTCATAGAAACTATTTTCTGAAATGTAGGACGCCTCAAAATTCTTAGGACTGTAAGCTCTCATCTAAGTAACATTATCATTCTGCCGTCATCATTCAGCAAACATTTATTAAGTACTTAGTATCAGGCACCGTAAGTCAGGGTCCAGTCAGAAGATGGAAACCATAGCAAATAATGTGGTATTAAAAAATTTAGTCTACCCCTGAAACAAATAATTCATTATATGTTAATTTAAAAAATTTTTTTTAAGTAAAACAAAAATAAAATTCAGTAAAATGGTTTAAAAAATTTAGTGAAAGATAGTTAACAAATTAGCTACTAAAAGTCGTAAAAGAGGACTCTAAGAATTTCCGAAGTAGCAAGTGTAGAGAGCAGCCACTACCCCAGGCTGTAAGAGAGTGAACAAGAAAAGACTAAGAACTCAAAGAAGCTCCCTCTCCTTCATTCAAAGTGATTTCAGATCTCTCTGGAGAGAGTGTGGCTGCCACAGGAGCACTAGCCTGCTGGGGCAGAAGACACTCGCCAGAGGGTTCAAGTGGTCCAGAAGTGCAGTGTCTCTCCAGTGCCCTCTACTGACAAAGCCAGCGGCCAAAGAAGAAATGTTCACAGGGGTCCGGTTCCAATGTCACAGAGCAAAGCAAAGACGGGTGGTCTTGGAGTTGGGAGACAGTCATGGATAACTGGCATAGACTCTGTACTGAGTCCTAGGGTCAGAGATATAAAATCAAATTAGACAGTCTTCTGTCTCTTTGAGGATCTCATAATCTTAACAGGATCACTATGGCAATTCTCATCCCTTGTATTAATATTTATCAAACACCTATTTGCATGTAATGTTACATGACCCATCTTCTACTTATCCAAAATCTATTTGGTCTATCTTACGTAGCCTAAGAAAGAAAACATTAACGAATCTAAGACATTAAGACATATAGATAATGAATATCCAGTTACTACAGAGTAAGTGCCAACCAAAACTGTTTCTATTAGATCTTGTATTTACCGCTGCTCTTTCATGTAGAAAAACAAAAGATAGATGAATTTCAATACTAAATCAAATAAACAAAAAAAGTCATGATTTTTCATTAAGGAAGAAGGATTCTGGGGGATGCAAAAAAAAAAAGAGAGAAAGAGAAAGAAAGAGGGGTGCCTAGGTGGCTTAGTCAGTCGAGCATCTGCCTTCCACTCAGGTCATGATGTCAGGGTCCTGGGATCAAGCCAGCGTCAGGCTCCCTGCTCAGTGAGGGGCCTGCTTCTCCCTCTCCCCTCTGGCCCTCCCCACTGCTTGGTCTCTCACTCTCTCTCAAGTAAATAAATAAAATCTTAAAAAGAAAGAAAGAGAGAGAGAGAGAGAAAGAAAGAAAGAGAAAAAAAAGAGAGAGAGAAAGAAAAGAAAAGAAAAAAGAAAAGAAAAAGAAAAGAAAGGAAGAAAGACAGAAAGAAAGAGAGAAAGAGTTTCTGCCCTCACAGACCTTAAATAAAAAATGTGCAAATAAAATCAAAAAGTTCTAAATAACCAGTAGATCCTAAATATAAGAAGTTCATGGTAATTTGCCAAATGGCTTTTCTGACAATAATTGCTATAGGTATTTAAAGAACAGATCAAAGTGGGAAGTGGTCAGAGAAAATTTCATAAAGTATATTTAACAGAGATAGAGGTGAAGAAGAATAGGATGGTAGATATATGTTGACTTCAAACTAAGATACTGGAGCAGAAGAACCCTTGGTATCATGTGGAAGTAGGCAGACATTACTGCTTACAGTTAATGCTTTTATGAATGACAATACTGATAGCTTCTAGCCTCAATTCTAAACTTTCAGCCATTAGATTCAAATGTCCGGTTTTCAACAACAATCACAAGGTGTACAAAGAAACAGGAAGGTGTAGCTCACTCAAAGGAAAAAAGTAGATCAACAGAAATTGTGTCTGAAAAAGACCTGATGGCAGATCCACTAGACAAAGACTATAAAAACTTGGGGCACCTGGGTGGCTCAGTCAGTTAAGCGTCTGCCTTCAGCTCAGGTTCTGGTCCCAGGGTCCTTAGATTGAGCCCCATGTCAGGCTCCCCGCACAGCAGGGAGTCTGCTTCTCCCTCTTCCTCTGCCCCTTCACCTCACTCATGGTCTCTCTCGCATTCTCTCTCCCTCTCAAATAAATAAAGAAAATAAAAATAAAATCTTAAAAAACAAAACTAATAAAAAACAATTGTCTTGGGGCGCCTGGGTGGCTCAGTGGGTGAAACCTCTGCCTTCGGCTCAGGTCATGATCTCAGGGTCCTGGGATCGAGCCCCACATCCGGCTCTCTGCTCAGCAGGGAACCTGCTTCCCCCTCTCTCTCTGCCTGCCTCTCTGCCTACTTGTGATCTCTCCCTCTCTCTGTCAAATAAATAAATAAATAATCTTTAAAAAAAAAACAAAAAAAATTGTCTTAAAGATGTTCAAAGAACAAAAAGAAACAGGTGGAGAATGCCAAGAAAACAATGTATGAACAAAATGCAAGTATCAATAAAGAGATAGAAAACCTAGAGATAATGTAAAAGAAATTCTGCAGGTGAGAAGTATCTTGTATACATCACTCTACGAGTACAAATTTTGTGTGCATATTATCTCATTTACTACTGATTGCAATCACATGAGGAAATTATTAAAATTAACAATAGTTACCTCATGATCCATCAGTTCCACTTCCAAGTGTATATCTGAAGGAAACAAAATCACCATTTTGAAGTGATAGCTGCACCCTATGTTTAGTGCAGCACTATTCACAATAGCCAAGACATGGAAGCAGCCCAACCGTCTATCCATGGATGAATGAATAAAGAAAATGTGGCATAGATACACGATAGAATATTATCCAACCGTAAAAAGAAGGAAGTCTTGCCATTTGCAATAACATGGATGGACCTAAAGAATATAAGCTAGGTGAGCTAAGTCAGACAGAGAAAGACAAATACTGTATGATCTCACGTATATTTAGAGTCTTAAAAAACAAAACTCCTAGATACAAAGAACAGATCGGTGGTTGCCAGGAGTGGGTGGTGTGAGAGTTGGATAATGTCCTATTGTGTATCTATGCCACATTTTCTGAGAAATAATTAAATATTTAATTATTTAATTACCTTTTAATTAATTAGTTAAGATGTGTGTTAATTATCTCTTTTTCTAATTTTTCTGTTTCTCTAATTTTCTTATAATTAATGTAATTACATTTATCTCTCATATTAATTAAAATAAAGTATGGTAAAAGTTTCAATCATTACAAGGAACTGGTGCGGTTCAAAAGAGAATCAAAGAAAAGAACCACATATATAGATCAGGAACATTGAAGTGAAATGGGGGCAAAACTGACCTGCGCTACAGTGGAACCTTCTCTGGTCAGAATTAACATGTATAGACAATAATTATATTGCATTGCTCTCAGTTATCGACAGAGTTGTAACATAGCTCCAAGAGAATCAGAAACAGAAAATGTGGCAGTCTGTGCTATAGCTTATGCATAGTTTTCCACTAAAGTGTGAAATTTCCCTGAAGTAGCTATTATTCAAATTAGGAGAACCATTTAGGAGGACTTCGCACCAAGTGCCGTGGCCCACAGAGAGCTTACACCAGCCCCACAGCAGACTGGTACGGCTGCTTTTCTCTTCTTTCCAAGTCATCAAAACATAACAGTGTACCGGAGGTGAGGAGAGCCAATTCTAGAGTGAGAGCTGGATTTGAATACTAAACTCCGTCATGTGGCAGCTATGAGATACTAGCCAATTTATGTAACTTCTCTAAGCCACAGTTTTCTCATCTATGAAACCAGAACAATAATACCTCCCATGAAGGCTGTATATGAGGATTAAGTGAAATAATGTGTGTAAAGCACTGAGCACAGTGCCTGGCAAATACACGTATTTAAGAAATAGCTAGCAGGGACGCCTGGGCGGCTCAGTCGGTTAAGCGTCTGCCTTCGGCTCAAGTCATGATCCCAGGGTCCTAGGAACGAGTCCCACATCGGGCTCCTGGCTCAGTGAGGAGCCTGCTTCTCCCTCTGCCTCTGCCGTTCCCCCCCGCTTGTGCTCTCTTTCTCTCTCTCTCTCTCTCTCTCTGACAAATAAATAAAAAACCTTTAAAAAAAAAGAAAAAGAAATAGTAGCTAGTAACTTATGTGACACTTGGTAATTAAAGTGCTAAGTTATTCTTTAAAGATGGGCAGTACTTGTAGTCATTCCTAGAAGACATTAATATAATTACAGCGTTCCTTTACATTTGATAGTGAATAGGACACATACTTCTTATTTTAGCCTATATTCAAGTGAAAATTATAGATTGTAATACATAAACATAAAAATATGTATATGTGCTTATTACAGCTAGTGTCCATTAAAGAATCTGTATTCATTCAAAACTAATAAATTGTCCACAGCTATTAACTCCTCAATTAAAAATTGATTGTTCACTTAAGTGATATCATATAGTTCATTGGAAGCCATTTAACATATCAAGACTGTGCTTGTATAGCCCGGCAAAGTGATTAATTATGGACAATTGTCCTTGAATTCTCTAATTTTTTTAAAACTATAGTTTTAATAAGAGATCTAAATAAAAACAGACAAGCCGCAGAAAATAGCAAGTAATATAAATATAAGAAAAATTGGATTCCGTGCAAATGCTAACTCTGCTACATAGCAGACGACTGTCAGGTCTTAAGGTTATATGTTGTTAAAAGCACTATAGTGTAGTGGCTGAGAGCATGGGCCCTGGAGTCAGACCACCTGGGTTGGAACTCCTGCTCCATCAGCGATTAGCTGTATAACCTCAGATAAGTAACTAACTTGATCTCTCCTTTCTTCAGTTCCTTCTTCTGTAAAACGTGGATAATAAGAGAGCTAACATTTAAGTTTACTGTAAGAATAATGTTAAGTGAGGGGCATCTGGGTGGCTCAGACAGTTAAGCATCTCTCTTCGGCTCAGGTCATGATCTCAGGGTCCTGAGCTGGAGCCCCCTGCTCTGCAGAGAGTCTGCTTCTCCCTCTCCCTCTGCCCCTTCCCCTCACTCATGCACTCTCTCTCTCTCTAACAAGCACATAAAATCTTTTTTTTTTTTTTTAAGAATACTGCTAAGTGAGATAATAGTCTTAAAATACTTGGAACAGTGCCTGATACATCATACTAAGTACCTAATAAATGTTGGTTACTTTTATTGTGATGATACAGCAGTCAAGGCTTGAGAAAGGTGACCATTTTTGTAACTCATCTTTGAGGTGGTACTGAATGTCCCATATCTTTACTTTGTTATAGTCGGATGAATCCTTGTCTATTTTTAAGGAAGCCTCAACTGATCCTATCAGAGTGCTCAGCTGGCTCCGCAGAGACCTGGAAAAAAGTACAGCAGGATTCCAAGATGTTAAGTTCAAGCCTGGAGAATCTTCATTGGGTGGGGAAACGAGCGACTTAGGAGACCACCGCAAGGGTTTCTCTATGGACTATTACAGTGCCACCAACAAGGGCAACCCAGGAAGATTGCATTTTGAGATGACTCACAGAGAGAACCCCGTCCAGGGCCCCAGTGTCCAGCTTGGTAACGGGAGTTCAGTAGATGAAGTTTCTTTCTATGCTAATCGCCTCACAAATCTAGTCATAGCTATGGCCCGCAAGGAGATCAATGAGAGGATAGATGGCTCGGAAAACAAATGTGTCCATCAGTCACTGTACATGGGAGATGAACCCACGCCCAACAAAAGCTTGAGTATGGTGGCATCAGAACTGGTGAATGAGACCGTCTCTGCATGTTCCAAGAATGTTACCTCAGATAAGGCTCCAGGCTCTGGTGACAGAGCCTCAGGATTATTACAGAGTCCCCCAAATTTGAAATATAAGACCACTCTGAAGATCAAGGAGAGCACCAAGGAAAGCAAGGGTCCGGATGATAAGCCTGCTTCTAAAAAGTCTTTCTTCTACAAGGAGGTGTTTGAATCTCGCAATGCAGGTGATGCCAAAGAGGGTGGAAGGTCCTTACCTGGGGAGAGAAAGATGTTCAGAGGGCAAGAAAGGCCTGATGACTTTACAGCTTCTGTTAGTCAAGGGATCATGACCTATGCTAACAGTGTGGTGTCTGATATGATGGTTTCCATCATGAAGACACTGAGGATCCAAGTGAAGGACACAACCATTGCCACCATTCTGCTAAAGAAGGTACTGCTCAAGCATGCGAAAGAGGTCGTCTCGGATCTTATCGACTCTTTCATGAAGAACCTCCACAATGTCACAGGGACCCTCATGACTGATTCAGACTTTGTCTCAGCTATAAAAAGAAGTCTGTTCTCTCACGGAAGCCAGAAGGCCACAGATATCATGGATGCCATGCTCGGTAAGCTATACACCGTAATGTTTGCAAAGAAACCTCCTGAAAACATCAGGAAAACTAAGGACAAGTCTGAGAGTTACTCCCTTGTCTCCATGAAAGGAATGGGTGACCCTAAAAACCGAAATGTAAACTTTGCAACCATGAAATCTGAAGGTAAATTGAGGGAAAAAATGTCCTGTCCTGCATCCAAACCTGAGAAGGAGAAGTCTTGCGTCGAAACTCTGGGTGAACACATTATCAAAGAGGGATTGACCCTTTGGCATAAAAGTCAACAGAAAGAAGGAAGATCTCCAGATTTCCAAAGGGCGACATTTGCAGCTCCCAACAAACAGTACAAGCCTGTACCAGACATTCCTCTGGGATATCCTTCGGATCCTTGCAACCTCAGCCCCCCTATGCATCGCCAAGAGAAACCTGAGAATTTTATGTGTGATTCAGACTCCTGGGCCAAGGACCTGATCGTATCCGCCTTACTTCTGATTCAATACCACCTGGCCCAGGGAGGAAGCATGGATGCACAGAGCTTCCTCGAAGCTGCTGGCAGCACCAACTTGCCTGCCAACAAGTCCCCTGTAGTTTCTGATGAGTCCAGCCCTAAGTCTCCTCAAATGGGCGGTGACCAAGAAGAAGCAGAAAAGAAGGATCTGATGAGTGTTTTCTTTAACTTCATCCGGAATTTACTTGGCGAGACCATTTTCAAGAGTGACCGTAGCTCCGAACCCAAGGCGCCAGAACAGCCCATTAAGGAAGAGCATAGCCACCAGTGTGAAAGATCTGTAACCCCTTCTCCCATCAAATTAAGTGAGGGCGATGAGGCTGGCGGTCCCTTTGCTGGGCTGACCAAGATGGTGGCTAGCCAGCTCGATGGCCACATGAATGGGCAAATGGTCGAACATCTGATGGACTCGGTGATGAAGTTATGCCTCATTATTGCCAAATCCTGTGATTCTCCCTTGGCAGAGCTGGGAGATGATAAGTCTGGGGATGCAAGCAGGCCAACTTCAGCCTTCCCAGATAGTTTATATGAGTGCTTACCAGTCAAGGGCACAGGGACCGCAGAGACTCTCCTGCAGAATGCCTATCAAGCTATCCATAATGAACTGAGAGGTATATCAGGACAGCCCCCTGAAGGATGTGCAGCACCCAAAGTAATTGTCAGCAATCATAGCCTAAGTGATACAGTTCAGAACAAGCAACTGCAAGCCGTACTTCAGTGGGTAGCCGCCTCTGAACTCAACGTCCCTATTTTGTACTTTGCTGGTGATGACGAAGGAATCCAAGAGAAGGTAAGGGAGTAGAGTCAGAGGAATATGGGAGATTTATTAAGGGTTAATTAGGGTTTTAAGTTCTATTTTCTTTCTGAATGGGAAGATAGCTACAAGAAGAGTAGGAGGAGGACAGTGAGAATTTGAAGATGCCTCCCGGCAGAGATAATGGATAAAGTAAAATTGGATTTTGCCCAATAAGAGGCATATCAAAGGGGAAAAAAGAGGGATAAGTATATATATATATACATACACACACATATATATATATGTATGTATGATTTATCATATGTGTATGATATATGATAAATCAAATCTGATTCTTTTTTCTGGATATATTGGTGGGAATGCACAGATGAAAAACCTCTAAGAGACTTAGTAAAAGAGTCAGATAAAGGTCTGGGCCTCAGCCTGAAGTTTGGATAGGACAGCATATTGCCTTAAGAATGAGAAGGAGCTGCTAGGAGGCATCTCGGGAATGTGCTGAGGGGGTGGGAGGTTAGGGTAAAGGGTCTAGGCTTATACCCTTTCAAACTCGTCATTACTCTCTCAGCTGGTTGTCTAGGAAGTGTTGGGGATTTGACAGGATTCAATAAATAACATCCCTCTTCCCCTTACTCTAAGTTCTGAATCAGTTGAGAAGTAAGACTAAAGAATAAGGCAGATGGGAAATCAACTTATCACTGTTATTAATGATAAAGGTAAGTGTGTGCCTTCTAACTCCTTGCTCCTCCCCATGAGGCCTCGCAACTGCTTACTGAAGAGAACCGTGCATGTGTCTGGTAAGATTGGTATATAACTTTACCGGCAGACCTCAAAGGCATTGTGGGTTCTGTTCCAGACCACTGCAATAAAGCAAAGTCAAATGAATTTTTGGTTTCCCAGTGCATATAAAAGTTATGTTTATACCACACTGTAGTCTGTTAAGGGTGCAATAGCATTATTTCTTTAAAAAACAAGTGCATACTTAAATAAAAAAATGCTTTATTGCTAAAAATGCTGACCATCATCTGAGCTCTCAGTAAATATAATCGCTAGTCAATATCACTACAACAGATATAATAAGAATGAAAATGTTTGAAATATTGCAAGAATTGTCAAAATATGACACAGAGACCCAGAGTGAGCAAATGCTGTTGGAAAAATAGCACCAACAGACTCGCTTGGTGCAGGGTTGTCACAAACCTTCACTTTGTAAAAAATGCAGTATCCGCAAAGTATAGTAAAGCAAAACACAATAAAACAAGTATGCCTGTACATCAGTTTCAGGTGTACGTTATAATTCGATATCTGTATATACTACGAAGTACTCATCACCAAAGGTCTAGTTACCATCCATCACCCCACAATTCAGCTCTTGGCCCATTTCACACACTCCTCACTCAGTTTCCCTTTGGTCACCACCAGTCTGTTTTCTGTATGAGTTTGGGGTTTTTTGTTTTTGTTTTATTTGTTTTTGTTTTTTTAGATCCCACACATAAGTGAAATCATACAGTATTTTTCTGTCTCTATCTGACTTATTTCACTTAGCATAACACCCTCAAGGTCCACTCTCAAGTTATCACAACTGGGCAAGATTTTCTCCTTTTTTATGGCTGAGGAGTATTCCATTACACACACACACACACACACACACACACACACACACACAGGGCCTATACCTTCTTTACCATTTATCCATCAAAGGACACTTGGGTTGTTTCCGGGTCTTGGCCACTGTAAAAAATGATGCAATGAACATAGGGGTACATATAGCTTTTCAAATTTGTGTTTTTGTATTCTACACATAAGTACCCAGAAGTGGAATTGCTGGATCCTATGGTAGTTCTACTTTTAATTTTTTAAAGAATCCCCATACATTTGCCACAGTGTCTGCACCAATTTGCATTTCTACCAACAGCGTATGAGGATTTCTTTTTCTCCACATCTTCTCCAACATTGTTATTTCCTGCCTTTTTTATAATAGCCATTCTGACAGGTGTGAGGTGATATTTTATTGTGGTTTTGATTTGCTTTTTCCTGATAATTAGTAATATTGAGCGTCTTTTTATGTGCCTGTTGGCAATCTGTCTTCTTTCAAAAAATGTCGATTCCGATCTTCTGCGCATTTGTTTGTTACAGTATTTTTAAAATGTATTATTATTGAATATAGTCAACACGATATATGAGTTTCAGGTGTGCAAAGCAGTAACTTTACGATTCTTTTTTTTTTTTTTTTAATTTTATTTATTTATTTGACACAGAGAGAGATCACAAGTAGGCAGAGAGGCAGACAGAGAGAGGGGGGAAGCAGGCTCCCTGCTGAGCAGAGAGCCCGATGCGGGGCTCGATCCCAGGACCCTGAGATCATGACCTGAGCCGAAGGCAGAGGCTTTAACCCACTGAGCCACCCAGGCGCCCCATAACTTTACGATTCTATACATTCCTCATTGCTCACTGTAATGAGTGTAGTCACCATCTTTCACCCTCCGAGGTTATTACCGTGTTATCGACTATATTCCCTGTGCTGGACTTTGCATCTCTGTGACTTTATAACTAGGACTTTGTACCTTTTAATCTCTTCCACCGATTTTGCCCATCCTCCAACCTCCTTCCCTCTGGCAACCCCCAGTTTGTTCTCTTTATTTAAGAGTCTGTTTGGTTTTTGTTTGTTGGTTGATTCATTCGTTTTGTTTTTTAGATTCCACATATAAGTGGAATCATGTCATATTTGTCTTTCTCTGTCTGACTTATTTTTTTTATTATTATGTTCAGTTTGCCAACATCATTCGTTTTTGATGTAGTGTTCAACAATTCACTACTTGAGTATAACGAGTGCTCATCACCACACTTGCCCTCCTTAATGCCCATCACCCGGTTACCCTATCCTCCCACCCCCTCCCCTCTGAAACCTCAGTTTGTTTCCCAGAGTCCAGAGTCTTCCATGGTTTGTCTCCCTCTCTGACTTCTACCCATTCAGTTTTCCCTGCCTTCCCCTGTGGTCCTCCTCCCTTTCCCTTATGTTCCACCCTCTTACACTGTTGGGAGGAATGCAAGCTGGTACAGCCACTCTAGAGAACAGTATGGAGGTTCCTCAAGACATCTTTTAACCTTTATATTAGCTTTATAAGTGTTTAATCCACTACCTTTACTTACATTTGCATTTACCAGTGAGATTTTTACTTTCATATGTTTTCTTGTTATTAGTTAGTGCCTTTTGTTTTTGGCTTAAAGAAGTTCCTTTAACATTTCTTATAAGGCTAGTTTAGTGGTAATGAACTTTTTTAGTTTTTGCTTTCCTGGGAAACTATCTCCCCTTCAATTTTGATTGATAACCTTGCGAGGTAGACTCTTCTCAATTGGAAGATTTTTCTTCCAGCACTTTGAATATATCATACCATCCCCTTCTGGCCTGCAAAGTTTTTTTTGAAAAATCTACTGATAGTCTTGTGGGGGCTCCCTTCTATTTTCTCTTCTAAGAGAAAAGTTGTTTTTTTCTTGCTGCTTTAATATTCTCTATCTTTAAGTTTTGACATTTTAGTTAAAAATTAAATTATCTCTTTGGGTTCATTTTATATGAAACTTTCCTTGCTTCCTGGAGCTGGATGTCAGTTTCCTTCCTCAGGTTAGTAAAGTTTTTAGCCATTCCTTTTTCAAGTAAGTTTTCTACTATTTTTTTCTTTCTCTCCTTCTTCTGGGACCCCTATAACGAAGATGTTATTGTGCCTGATGTTGTCCTGCAGGTCTCTTAAGATATCCTTACGTTTTAAAATTCATTTTTCTTTTTGCTTCTCTGATTGGGTCATTTCCAGTGCTGTCTTCTGGATTACTGACCTGTTCAATTTCATTTAATTTTCAGTTGAACCCCTGTAGTGTATTTTTCAGTTTAACTTGAATTCTTCAGCTCTGTGCCTTTGTCTGCTGCTTTCTTATATTTTCCATCTCTCTGTTGAAGTTCTCACTGTGGTTATTCATTCTTCTCCTGAGTTCAATGAGCACCTTTATGATCATTACTTCGAACTCTTTATCAGGTAGAAGTATCACTGATCTCCATTTCACTATGGTCTCTTTCTAAGATTTTGTTTTTATTCTTTCATTTGGAACATATTCCTCTGTCTTTTCATTTTGTGTTGACTCTTTAGGTATTTGTGTTTGTTTCTAGGTATTAGATGAAACAGCTATCTTTCCCAGACTTGAAGGAGTTATTGTTGAACTTACTGTTCAACTGTGCCCTAGCTTTTGGTTACTTCTCAGACCTTAGTGATGTTCTTTTTTTAAAAAATTTTTTTATTTGGGGGTGCCTGGGTGTCTCAGTGGGTTAAAGCCTCTGCCTTCGGCTCAGGTCATGATCTCAGGGTCCTGGGATCGAGCCCCGCATCGGGCTCTCTGCTCAGCAGGGAGCCTGCTTCCTGTCTCCCTCTGCCTGCCTCTCTGCCTACTTGTGATCTCTCGCTCTGTCTGCCAAATAAATAAATAAAATCTTTTTTTAAAAATTCATTAAAAAAATTTTTTTTATTTGACTTCAATTTAATTAACATATACTGTATTACTATTAGTTTCAGAGGTAGAATTTAGTGATTCAGCAATTGCATATTATACCCAGTGCTCATTACTTCAAGTGCCCTCCTTAATGCCCAGCACCCAGTTACCCCATCCCCTCACACACCTCCCCTCCAGCAATCCTCAGTTTGTTCTCTATAGTTAAGAGTCTCTTATGATTTTTCTCCCTCACTGTTTTTATCTTATTTTATTTTTCCTTCCCTTCCCCTATGTTCATCTGTTTTGTTTCTTAAATTTCACAAATGAGTGAAATCATATGGTATTTGTCTTTCTCTGACTGACTTATTTCACTTAGCCTAATACTCTCTAGCTCCATCAATGTCATTGCAAATGGCAAGGTTTCATTCTTTTATTTATTCATTTATTTTTGTTGTTGTTTATTAACGTATAATATATTATTTGTTTTAGGGGTACAGGTCTGCGAATCATCAGTCTTACACAATTCACAGCACTCACCGTAGCTCATACCCTTCCCAATGTCCATCATCCAGCCACCCTATCCCTCCTCCACCCCCAGCAACCCTCAGTTTGTTTCCTGAGAGTAAGAGTCTCTTATGGTTTGTCTCCCTCCCCAGTCCCATGTTGTTTCATTTTTCCCTCCCTCCTCCCCACAAACCTCCCTGCCTCTCAAATTCCTCATATCAGAGAGATCATATGATAATTGTCTTTCTCTGATTGACTTATTTCGCTTAGAATAATACCCTCTTGTTCCATCCATGTCGTTGCAAATAGCAAGATTTCGCTTTTTTGATGTCGGCATAGTATTCCATTGTATATATATATACCACATCTTCTTTATCCATTCATCTGTTGATGGACGTCTGGGCTTTTTCCATATTTTGGCTATTGTGTACATTGCTTCTATAAACATTGGGGTGTATGTGCCCCTTCAAATCACCGTTTGTATCCTTTGGATAAATACCTAGTAGTGCAATTGCTGGGTCATAGGGTAGCTCTATTTTTAACTTTTTTGAGCAACCTCCATACTATTTTCCAGAGTGGCTGCACCAGTTTGCATTCCTACCAACAGTGTAAGAGAGTTCCCCTTTCTCTACATCCTTGCCAACATCTATTGTTTCCTGAGTTGTTAATTTTAGCCATTCTGACTGTTGTGAGGTGGTTTTGATTTGTAGCTTGATTTGTTCTTAATAGATCCCATTGTTGAGTGTGTGCCAAGATCTGTCAGTGTTCCAAAGGGAAGGATCTTAGTGCCTAGTTTCAAGTTAATTGTAAGCCAGATCCCCAGGCAACAACTTTTAAAATATGTAAATATATACAATCTTGTGGGTCCACAGTTGCAATCCCTGATGACTTCCAGACTAGGAGATCTGGAGATCAACACTTGCAAAAATCATGTATTTAGACATGCGCATAAGTTCCTTTCAAGGAGGTATCAACAAACTGTGGCAAGGCCAAGGGGCTGAGCAAATATGGCGTCTCCCTGCCCACGTTCCTTGGGGGTGCCTCTGTAACCTCTGCGTGTGTGGCAAACCTGAAGCCTGCCCCTCAGGCTGAGGTTCCAGGACGAGAATATAGGCCTTTCCACATGAAGACTGGAGGTGTGTTTTAGTCTGCTGTCTGTGCAGTGCCATGGGGTGGTACCTTGCCAAAGACTGTGCCCTTGATTGTTTCAGACCCATGGGACCCAGAAATGCAGTCCCCTCTGGCCCCCAGAGCCAGGTTCTCAAAGAGCATCCCCCGTGTGGTTTGCGCGTGCCCGCTGGCTGTGGCTCGGTGCGCCTTGGCTGCGGTGTGCAGGAGCACGGCGCTTGCACTGGAGCTACAGGCTAGGGGGTGGCGTGAGAATCGCATCCACCGGTACTGGCACCAACGAGGCGGAAGGAAAACACAAAAACAGCCCCCAAAACAGTGCCTTCATCCCCAGAGAGAGTACCGGAAGATTTCTGCCTTCCTGGCAGATGGAGAAATGGGTCTCCTTTGCATGTAGTCCAGGAGCCTTTCAAACTTGCTTTCGTGCTGGGTTCCAGGACAAATGGGTTTGTGTGCAAACCCTTTAAGAGCAGATTTTTCATTCCCTATAGCCTTTTGGTTCTCCCGGAAGTAAACCCTGTTGGTTTTTGAGACCAGACACTTTGGGAGCTTATTTTTCTGGTGCAGTTCCTAAGGGTTGAGGTGCCTGATACGGGGCACAGACCCCCTCATTCCTCAGGGACAAGCTCCATTCTTTGAGATTCCTCCTAATCGTAGGTCACTGTGCCTAGGTTCGGGTTTATTGCTAGACCGTGTCCCTGTTTCTCCTACCCATCTTGATGTGGCTCTTTCATTCTTCCTTATGGAAGCACTGTTTAGTTAGTTTGGGGGTCCTTTTCAGAGGGAATTATTCCGTATGTAGCTGTAGATTTGTTGTGTTTGTGGGAGAAGGTGGGTTCAGGATCCTTTTATGCTGTCATTTTGAATCCTCCTCTGAAAGGAAATTTAGAGGCCGAAAAGCATGAGTATTTATGTAAGTAGCTGCTTCATGGTAATGTAGAGGAATTAAGAAACAAAGTATCCCTACAACACACACACACACACACACACACACACACACACACACACACACACACTTTTAGGACTTTGATAATTTCATTTCCATTGAGAGAAGTGGAATAGCACCAACTAAGTAGTAAGCATGGCACAGGAAGCCGGAATTATAAAAATTATTATCATTATGAACAAATAATTCATCCTCACAGAAACCAGAGGATGTGGAAGAAGAGATTTTCTCTGTTTAATCAGTGGTATTAGTAATCCTTATAACTGGGTTACTTGATTTCTCTGATGCCTGGGGAGACCCCGGATTGTATAATATCCAGGGAAGGCTTTACTAAACAAGAAACTGTGTGATTTATAGACTTGCTGTCACAGTGGGTCTGTGGACCAACAGCATTGGCATTGGGAGCTTGTTTTAAGTGCAGAATCTCGAGCTCTACTCCTGCTCTACTGAACTAGAAACTCAATTTTGGCAAAATCCCCAGGTCATATGTGTGCACATTTAAGTTTGGGCTAGAGGACAGAACATGGGGTTCCAATCTGAGATACATCCCTGAATTCTAGGCAAGTTCTGTCTCCTTACAGTTTTCCCAGTCTGTAAAACAACTAGTTTGGTACATAACAATTAACAGAGGGGGCTATTTTCACAAAAGCTGATGGAGAAAAAAATCTAAAAAGGAGCATAGGTTCCGTGTGTATAATGCATGAAATATTTTTGTTCTATATCCATCTTTTAAGTCAAACCCAGCAAACATAACATGCATAATACATTCTGTTTTATATTATTTTGAATTAGAATGTCTATATAATATACTTATCCAAAATGAAGACAATATACTTGCATTCTCTCTCTCTCACACACGCACACCTCTGCCCACTGTAAAGATAAAGATGAACATCTAAAAGAATAGAAAAGATGGGCAAAAACACATCCAAATTTCAACTGTGTAGATTTGCATTGAATATCAGTATTTTTTTAAAAGATTTTTTATTTAAAAAGAGCAGGTTTAACCTGCTGAGCAGGGAGCCTGACGCAGGACTTGATCCCAGGACCCTGGGATCATGACCTGAGCCGAAGGCAGACGCTCAACCACTGAGCCACCCAGGCGCCCAAATATCAGTATATTTTTAATAAAAGTTGGATGAAGTATACATCAAAGAAACTACCTAAGAATAATTTGAGATTTTTTTTTGGAAAGAAGTTTAATCAATATGTGGAAATACTCTCATGCTGAAGCAGTAACGCTGGAATGCCTATGAACCCAATTCCTTTAAACAAATTGGTGTCCATGTTTCAATAGATAATATGTGCATAGTACTAAATCCAAAGGCACAAAAGGCACAGTGAAAATGAAGGATATTTTTCTATCCTTATCTCCCATCCCATTTCCCTCCCTGGAGAAAACCTTTCTGGTCAGTTTTTTCGTTATCCTTCTAGAAATACATATTCAAGCACAAGCAAATACTTATAGGTATATATTTTTTTCTTCAAGGCACAAATGTTACTACAATATATATAGTCTGTTCTGCAACATATTCAGCTGCCACGTTCTTTTTTTTTTTTTTTTAAGATTTCATTCATTTATTTGACAGAGAGGAGAGAGATCCCAAGTAGGCGGAGAGGGGGAAGCAGGCTCCCTGCTGAGCAGAGAGCCCGATGTGGGGCTTGATCCCAGGACCCCAAGATCATGACCTGAGCCAAAAGCAGAGGCTTTAACCTGCTAAGCCACCCAGGCGCCCTCTTTTTTTTTTTTTTTAAGCTTTTTATTTGAGAAAGAGAGCACAAGCAGTGGGGAGGGAGGAGGGTCAGGGGAAGAAGCAGACTCTCCTCTGAGCAGGGAACCAGATATGAGACTCTATTCCAGGACCCTGGAATCATGACCTGAGCAAAAGGCAAATGTTTAACCGACTGAGCCACTCAGGCGCCCTGCCACATTTTTTAGTGGCTACATATTATTGTATGAAGATACTGTGTTTAACCACTTTCCTATGTGGACATTTCAGTTGCTAATATTTTGTCCAAAAGCAGTGCTGAATGCACAGATTCAAACATCTCTGCATGTGCTAAACACCGAGGAAAGGAATTTCAAGATGTCTATGAAAAATGTATTTGTATATTAGATGTATATTTCCAAATTGCCTTCCATAGAGCTTGCACCAATTTGCACACCTATTAAAACAATATGAGAGCGGTGCCTGGGTGGTTCAGTTGGTTAAGCGTCTTCCTTTGGCTTGGGTCATGATCCCAGAGTCCTGAGATTGAGCCCCACGTCTGGCTCCTTGCTCAGCAGGGAGCCTGCTTCTCCCTCTCCCTCTGCCTGCTCCCCCTGCTTGTACTCTCTCTCTGTCAAATAAATAAATAAAATCTTAAAAAATATATATATAGGAGAGTGCCCATTTCCCATGTTTTATCCAAAAATGAGTGCCAAACTTTTGATCTTTGCTGAATGTTGCCTTGCTTTGCACTTGTCTTATTAGGAATGAGGGTAAAGATCTTTTATATCTTTAATAACCACTCGAATTTCCTTTTTCATGGATGAATTGTGCATACCCTCTGCCCATTTTGCTACTAGGTTGCTAGTCTTTTTCTTATTGATCTGTAAGAGTTTTATATATGTAAGAAAATTAGCCTTTATGATATTAAATACAATTTTTTGTCATTTGTATTTTCGTTTTGTTTTATTTTGTTTTTGCTATAAAGAATTTTAAAAATGTTTATGTAATCAAATCTAAGTAATTTTTCAAAGTTTTTTCCTGGATTTTGTGTCACATTTTATTTACTTATTTATTTTTTTCAAGATTTTATTTATTTATTTGACAGAGAGAGAGAGATCACAAGTAGGCAGAGAGGCAGGCAGAGAGAGAGGGGGAAGCAGGCTCCCCGCTGAGCAGAGAGCCCAATGCGGGGCTCCATCCCAGGACCCTGAGATCATGACCTGAGCCGAAGGCAGAGGCTTTAACCCACCGAGCCACCCAGGCGGCCCTGTGTCACATTTTAGAAAACATTCTACACTACAACATATTTACCAAATTTACCCATGTTTTCTTCTAGTACTTTTGTGATTTTTAAAAAATACTTAAGACTTTGATCCATTTTCAATTCACTTTTATACAAGATATGAGGTAGGGATGCAACCTCTTTATTTTTTTTCCAGATGGCTACCTGTCTCTTGTTCTTTTCTTGAATTTTCTGTTCTGTTCCATTGAATTGTTTATCTTCTCTTGCTATTGTAATAGCATACCGTTTTAATTACTGTTATTCTATAATGTGTTTTAATATCTGATAAGACTGGGGACTCATTTCTCTATCTCAAAACTTTCTAGGGTACATTTCTGTTTCTAACCCTCAGCCACAAGTAACCATTTACCTGTTTTCTATCGTTATAGATTTACCTCTCTGTCATTTTATACAATGGAGCCATAAAATAAATAAAATAAAATATGGCTCTTTTACATCTGGCTCTTCACACTTAGCATAATGTTTTTGAGGTTTATCCATGTCGTAGTATGTATCAGTTCATTCCTTTTTATTGCTGAATAACATTTCATGAAATGAATATACTGCATTTTGTTTATCCATTCGCTAGCTAATGGGCATTTGGATTGTTTTTACTCCTTTGCTCTTATGAATAATGCTGCTATGAATATCACATACAAGTCTTTGTGTGGACATATGTTCTCATTTCTCTTGGCTAACGAGTGGGATTGCTGCATCTGAAGGTAAGTATAATTCTTAAGAAACTGCCAAACTTTTCCAAGATGGCTGTACCATTTTACATTCCCACCAGCAATTTATGTGGGTTTAAGTTTCTCCACATTCTCATCAACATTATTATTTTTTGTTGTTATAGCTGTTATAGTGGTATCTCACTGTAGATTTAATTTGATAGGCCTACATTAAAATGACTTAAGAATGTTGAACATCATTTTGTGTGCTCATTAGCCATTCATATATATTCTTTGGTGAGTTGTCTGTGCAAATCTTTTGCCCATATTTTGACTGGGTTGTTTTCTTCTTCTTATCAAGTTATAAGAATTCCTCATATATTCTGAAAAAATACTCCTTATATTAAGGAGTTAAGGAAAACAGAATTGCTTGTATATTCCGGATACAAGTCCTTTATCAGGTATATATGATTTGCACACATTTTCTCTTAGTCTGTGGTTTGTCTTTTTACTCAATAGAGTCTTGAAGAGTAAAAGGTTTTAATGATGAAAATCTACTTTATCATTTTTTGCCTTTATTGCTTGTATTTTTGATGTTATATCTAATAAACCTTTGCCTAACCCAGTGGTTCTCAACTGGAGGCAGTTTTGCCTCCGAGGGACATTTGGCAACGTCTGGAGACATATTTTGTTGTGTCAGCTGTGAGGGGAGTTGCACTCTAGGATGCTAAGCATCCCAGAATGCACAGGACAGCCTGAGACAAAGAATTACTTGGCCCATGAGGTAAATAGTCAAGATTGAGAAACCCTGACCTAACCCAAGGCCATGAAGATTTTCTCCTTTGTTTTCTTCTAAATGTTCGATGATTTCAGCTCTTATATTTAGGTCTGTAATCAATTTTGAATTCATTTTTGTGTATAACTAGGTAGGCATCTAAGTTCATTTTTTGCATATGGATATGCAGTTGTCTCAGCATCATTTGTTGGAAAGACAAATGGATATCTGGCCCTTTGAATTTTCTTTCCCCTTTATAAAAAAATCAATTGACCATAAATGTTGAGGTTCCAGCTTTCTTTTGATTGGTGTTCCAATGATACATTTTTTTAAGATAATTTTACTTTTAACTTACCTGAATCATTTGAAGAGAGTTTTTTTTTTTTGTAGGTAACATATAGTTGGGTCATGTTCTTTTAATCCATTCTGACAACTGGTGTGCTTATACCATTTACATTTAGCCTAATTATTGATATGTTTGGATTTGGGCCCACTGTTCTCTCTAATTTGCTTCCTTTTCCCCCATTTGTTGCCTTCTTTTGGATTATTTAAATTTTTTTTTTTTTTAGTATTCCATTTTAATTTATCATGTTTTTGACTCTATGTCTTTATGTTGTTTTTTAAGTGGTTTCTCTAAGGATTATAATGTACATTCTTAACTTTTCAGAGTCTATGTAGAATCAATAGTTACCACTTAAACGGTGGTGTTGAAATCTTATGACTATATAGGTCTCTTTACCTTCCCCCTTATGTTGTAGTTATTTTATATAATCTTACATATATTGGAAAAATCCTTAGACAATAGTATTTTTGCTCTCAATTATAAAGCATACACAGCCATACCTCATTTTATTTTGCTTCACTTTATTGTGCTTTGTGAATATTGTGTTCTTTACAAATTTGAAGGTTTGTGGCAACCCTGTGTCAAGCAAGACTATTGGCACCATTTTTCCAACAGCATTTGCTCACTCCATGTCTGTGTCAATTTGGGTAATTCTCACAATATTTCAAACCTTTTCATTATTATATTTATAATGGTTATCTGTAATCAGTGATTAAAACTCACTGGACACTCAGATGATGGTTGGCATATTTTAGCAATAAAGTATTTTTAATTATGTACATTGTTTTTTAGACATATGCTATTGCACACTTAATAGTGTAAACATAACTTTTGTATGAACTGGGAAATCAAAAAATTTGACTCGCCTTACTGTGATATCACTTTATTTTGGTGGTCTCAAACTGAACCCACAATATCTTCAAAGTATGCCTGTATTTTAAAGAACTAAAAAAAGTAGCTTATTATTTATATCGAGATTTTTACTGTTTCTCTTGTTTTTCATTCATTCCTGATGTTCCCAGCTTCCTTCTAACATTTTCCTTCTATCTAAATAATTAGAACACATTTTAAGTTTTCTTTAATCTGAAAATTTGGGGGGCCTTATTCCTGAAGTATAATTTTTGATATAGAATTCTGATTTGGCAGAATTCTTTTTAGTGCTTCAGAGTGTTGTGTCATTTCCTTCTGGTTTCTACGGTTTCTGATCAGGAATCTGCTGTCATTTGAATTGTTCTCTTATAAATAATGCAGCATTTTCTCTGGCTGCTTTCATATTTTTTCTTTTTCTTTAATTTTTAGCAATTTGATTATGACAGGTGCTAAAGTGAATTTCTTTGGGTTTATCTTATTTTAGTCTCACTGAGCTTTTTGAATTTGTCAGTTAAATCTTTTGGCAAACTGGGGAAATAGTCACCCATTATTTCTTCAAGCATTTTTTCTGCACCACTCTTTTCTCCTCTCCTGGGATTCTAATGACATAAGTCTAAGACCTTTGGTATTGTTTCACAGGCCCCTGAGTTCTATTTTTTCGAAGAGGTTTAATTGAAGAAAGTTTAATCAGTCTCTTGTGTTGTTCAGTGTGTTGTTGTTTCCCTACGAATCGGTCTTTAAATTCACTGACTTTCCTCTCTCATCTTCATTCTGTTTAGTCCATTTGGGTTTTGTGTTTTTTAGTTCTAAAATTTTCATTTGGTTCTTCTTTTATCTTCTCTTTGGTTTTTTGTTTGTTTGTTGTTTTTTGTATCCTGATTCAATATAATCTTTTTTTTTTTTTCCAGTGTTCCAAGATTCATTGTTTATGCACCATACCCAGTGCTCCAAGCAATACGTGCCCTCCTTAATACCTCTTTGTTAAGACTTGGTCCTTCCATTTGTTTTAAGAACATTCATATGTACTTTAGTCTTTCTCATGGAAATTTCCCCTATTAGAAAAGCTCCTGATATTTGGCCTGTTTGTTTTCCTTTTGACTCTCAGAGAGTCAGGTGCAGAATACACAAAATAAAAATCTGGTTACTTAGATGAACGGCAATGTACTGTGTTCATATGGCTAGAATGATTGCTTTGGCTAATTTTTCTCATTTTGAGCTTGGAGAGAGAGCTAAACATAGGGTTCCCAGACCTGGGCATGCATGTTGCCTCTGCTGATTTCTAGCACTGTTTTACTGACAAGTCTCGCCACCTCTCTGGGCTGCACCTTCCAGGGGCCGAGTGGATCTCTGAGCTGCCTTCCTGCTCTAGCATTCTAGGCTGTCTGTTCTGTGGGGCCTGGAAAGCTCCATGTGCTTTTTGTCCTCTGGCTATGTCCCCGCTGCCCTTGTTTGGTCTTGGGACAAGGATGGAGGCTGTTTTGTGACATTACAGTGAACTTAAGGACTTTAGAATTCTCAGAAAACGGGAGCACCATTGACCAAACACCCACCGGAAGCAGCAAGATTTAGTCTTAGTGGGAAGTTGTATGTTCCATACGATGGGCAGCTGGATGCTAACATCTCTTCTCTAGGGATGAGATTACTCTCTTCGGGCAGGCGGGCTGCATACTTTCCGGTTACGGAAGTCTTCTCAGCATCACTGCGGCTTGCCAAGGTCCGCCCAGCCTCTTCGTTGGAGCCTTGGCAGGCCCTTTCTGGTCTGCTCCGGGATGCTCTGCCCCTCTACTACGGCTTTTCTTTCCTTTCCACAGCTGCTTCAGCTCTCGGCTGCCGCTGTGGACAAAGGACGCAGTGTAGGTGAGGTCCTGCAGTCAGTGCTGCGCTATGAGAAGGAGCGACAGCTGGACGAGGCGGTGGGAAATGTTACGCGGCTGCAGCTGCTGGACTGGCTGATGGTGAACCTGTGATCGGCGCCCACCTACTGCTTTCCCCCCTGCCCCTCCCTTCTTACTTCCACAGCTCCCTTCGCCGTACCCTTACAGAGCCCTAACATTATCTTCGTACCACTCACATCAAAGACATGTCATCTTATGCTAGCCACTGGATTTTGCAGATTTTCCTGTCCATGCAAGCAAGGACACGAGATTAAAAAAATTACAATTAAAGGGCTCCAGGTGTTTGGTTTCCTTGGGATCCAATGGGACAATAAGGTACAGAAATTTCAGGGATTAAAAAATAATCAGATGGATAGCCGAAGGAAAATAATGCTGTCCTGAGAGGCCCTGGCTAAAGGTCATTCATCTTGTTTCTATGTATCCGATCTGGTCCACAACTTGAAGATCCCCTGCCTTAAAGTGTTCCTAAGAATAAGAAGCCACAATTTATTTTCGCCTTTACAACCATGTAAATCACAACACACTCTCTATTCAACCTAAATCATTCTAATTATGATATAGAGGACATGGCTTCCTCTCTGGTCTCCATAGAGTTGCGAACAATTGTCTCCCTCCACTTTATCCGTGGTCGAAGATAGCTAGTGTCAAAAAAGATCCAGAAGACCTGAGTTCTATTGCCAGTTCTGTACTTTTCTGGCTATAGCACCTGGGACAAGTCACCTGTGATGACACTTCTCCCATTTAATGCCCATATCACCCCACTTAAGAGACCTTTTCTATTCTTATCTGACCTTTCTGTGGAATTTTATATGTTTGATCTTTCTAGAAACTTTCTCCTTTGGTTTCTCATTTTTGGTTGTTTTGTTTTGTTTTGTTTTATATCTCTTGGGGCCACTAGTTAACTCTGTCACCCCCTGGCACATTTATCTTTCCCACTTTCTTTTGACGCTCTGCTATTCTTATTCTGTTTCACCTCTTCTGGGTGATCTTATCCAAACCCACTGCTTCAATTATCTGGTGTCTTCCTTCATGAAATATTACACAGTGATTAAAATGAAAACTATAAAGCCAGGTATATTTTCCATGTTGTTTATGAGGTTATGATCTTAAGAAGGTTCTTATAAAATTGTATCTGTTCTATAATTATATAGAGATTATGAAAAGCTAGTTTTTCATTTTCAAACAAGAATCCTAACAGGTTAGTTGTCTTGGGGAAAAAGAAAAAAAAATTAGAGTTCTGTTAGTGATGCTATGACGTCGAGTGCTTACCCCTCCACCCCCATATACACACGTCATTTTATCTGGTTAAGGGCATAAGGAGGGAGTGTAGGTGCAAGGACATTCTCTCCCATCCCTCATAGTAGGAATCATGCTAACTGGCCATGTGAATAAAGTTGTTTTTTTTTTAAACAAACCTTTATGCATTAAAAAACAACAATCTGAAATATTGTACAATATAAGCGCTGTCTCTAATACAAATCATTGGTGGAAAGGAACAGGACACACCTTCAGCAAAGGTCATACAATAGGTGGTAAAATATTCATGTTCTTGGGTGAGGAGTGTTTACTTTGTTTTCCTGGGGAGGTCTTGGACTCCTGTGGTCCAACAAACGCCTCTGGCTTTCCAGAAGCTTCTGTTAGTTGAGGCAGCAGGACAACTTCAGCTGCCTGCTGCAGAGAGCCCTGCTGATCACCCGAATTCGGAACCTGCTTAGTGAGGCCGCCTTTTATTTTGTCTATGGCGTCTTCTTTGATGATCACCTCTGCCGAAGGAGAGAGAAGACAGAAGGAACGCGCGTTCAGATGTGAATTATATTCTGCCCATTAGACTGTAAATCACTTTGGGAAAATCCTGGTTGTAATGATATGAAAACACACATTCTATGAGCTTTACAAACGAATAATGCTTAGAATAATGCCAGTGCTTATTCTTAGCACTTTACATTTATTAATTTCTCAGATCATTTCCACAACCATAAAGAATAGGCATTATTCTCATTCTCATAAATGAAAAAACTGAGACACAGAGTGGTTAACTAAATTGCCTAAGGGCCCACACGTGGTAAATGGTAGAGCCAGAATTTAATCCCAAGCAACCTGACCCCAGTGACCCATGAACAAAACCATGAGGTGGTATTGCATATAAAAGATACCTGCATAACGCCATACTCCGTCTGCTAAAAATTCAAAAGGTAATTATAGGTCAGGCAGAGGAGGTCACAGTGAAAGAAAGGAAAGGAGGAGAAAGGGAATTGAAGACAGGAGAAAAGTGGAAATTCCTAATGATAAGGGGGCAAGAAAGAAGCAAACCCACAAGTCTCCTGAAACAGGTTAAATCTCAAAAGTGAGAAATGGCAGGCTAGTAAGTGATGTAGTCAGAATAATTATCCAAGGTTGAGTTCAGAGAAATTGACGTGAATCCTCCAGAGATACCCGAGCCCTGGAGGAGGACCGGCTATTTGAAGGGCTGTACCTTTTATGTCCAAGTGATGATGCCCTTGAGCCTTGGCCTTCCGAGTCTCAGAGGGGAGACAGAGACTGGCTTTCCTTAGGGTCTGGGGCCTGGACCGTGTTTTGAGATTCCGTGGCTCATGAATCCAAGCATGCTTGAGGGCCTGGTCAGGGGTCATGCGAAGAGAAGGTTCCCATCTATATAACAAAGCCCAGCACAGGTTATTGTTTTGCTTCCCTTTCTCATGTTGAAAATCTTTAAAAAGACCCCCAAAAAGAACCTAAAGAAGATATAATAAAAATAGCTCATTCTTAAAGAACCCATTTAAACCATGTTGTAACTCAAAGATATCATCATAGAACAGAGATTACAACATATAAAAGTACTTGGGAGCAATTATGAAAACAATCTTTGTAGGAAATTTGCATGACAAACCAGGAAATATATTAGAGTCCAAGTTTCCAGAGTTCCTAGAATTTCTCTCTCAAGAAATATAGAAAATCTTAACCATGGAGATTTAGGGGTCAATAAACTGAGATCAAAACAAAGAGATGCTTAATTTCAAGTTCCAAACTACAAAATCTGGGCCTTCAAATATATCACGCACAACATTACAGAGTGCTAGAATATTAATATTATAAGGAGATCTGGGTATAATCCAGCCACACATCTAATGCAGTAACAAAAGGCATCTGACCGAACCCTCGACATGGAATCATCCTGCCATTCTTGAGTATTTTTAGTGACAAGGCACTTAATCACAGAATTAGCTATTCCAATCTTGATAAAACCAAATCTTCAAAAGTTCTTCATTTTTATTGATCCAAAATTCACACTTCCCAGAAACTTTTACGCTAGTAACTTAGACCCAGGTTCTAATTTTACCCATTAACATTACAGCAGTCCTCCCTTACCGGTGGGGGAATTCATTCATTCCACCCCCGTGGATGCCGGAAACCCCAGATAGGACAAAACTCCGCATATACTATGTTTTTTCCTATACACACATACCTACCATAAAACTTAATTTATAAACTAGGCACAGTAAGATATTCACAGTGATAACTAATAATGGAATAGAACACTTATGACAATATTGTCATACTAGTATGTCACATGTATGTTATGTATGTATATTATGACAATATACTATAATCAAAATTATGTGAGTGTGGTCTCTCCCTCTCAAAATATCTTCTAGTGCTATCCTCACCCTTCTTACGATGTGAGATGATAACATGCCTCCGTGATGAGCTGAAGTGAGGTGAATGGCAGAGGCAGTGTGATGTAGTGCTAGGCTAGTACTGACCTTCTGACAAGACATTGGAAGGAGGCTCATCTGTGTCTGGACTGCAGTTGACTGCGGGTAACTGAAGCCACAAAAAGCAAAGCCATGGGTGGGGGGCTACTGCACACAGAATGAGACAACTAATCTTTTACGTCACAATCCTCCAACAATCCAAACACATTTACATCGCCACTAAGTGTGGTCACAGAATAGGGTTGTCACCTTCCTAGATCGGAAATTTCAGCTGCCGTCTTACTGGTGTCCGTCATGCTGGAAATAGCTTCTAACTGCAGGTAGATGGCATTAATAGTCTAGATTTATTAGGTCATAGACAACCCAAGCTCCCAGTTCCTTTTCAAATGAACTGCTGCTAAGCTATAACTCCCCTCTCCTGAATTTCTAAAGTCGGCCTACAAAAGCTCGACATAGGACTTTACGTTTACCCCTATTAAATTTAATTCAAAACGTTTAGTCTGTCATTCCAAAAATTTGCTAATTAGAAAAAAAAAAAGGATAAGCTAATAGGCCCCGTTAGCTTGATCACCTCTTGCAAGTTGTGAGCAACCAGCCCTTTGCACTAAAAAAGAAAAAAAATTCTTTCTTGGTTCTGAGCTGTGTTCTGGATGGTTGGGGTTTCTGGATAACTCATCTCAGTCTCAGTAGTGAATTTCTGTCATTTGTTAATGCACATTCGTTCTGTAGCCTCAGCAAAAGGCTGGGGCGAGGGGTAGAGGTAATGGTGGAGTATAGGGCCCTCCTACAGCTCATTCTTCAGATGAGTAGCATGACTCTCTAGAGGGGAAAACGGCCAGCAGTACTTGATGGCCTAGCCTCTGAGCCAGTAGCTTAATTCCCAGAGTACACAAATATAAGAAGAATATTTTGCTAAAATTATTCCATCCCACTGGAAGAATGAGAGAATATAATCATATGGTTTCAAAAATATTCAACAATTACAGGGCTGATACAGCTTAAAAGGCACCTTAGGACTACTTCCTTATATAGAAAAAGAAACTGAGGGGCGCCTGGGTGGCTCAGTGGGTTAAGCCTCTGCCTTCGGCTCAGGTCATGATCTCAGGGTCCTGGGATCGAGCACCGCATCGGGCTCTCTGCTCGGCGGGGAGCCTGCTTCCCCTCTCTCTCTGCCTGCCTCTCTGCCTACTTGTGATCTCTCTCTCTGTGTCAAATAAATAAATAAAATTTTTAAAAAAAGAAAAAAAAAGAAAAGAAAGAAAGAAAGAAACAGACCCAGAGAGAGACAATGTCTCTCTCCAAATATCATATGGCTGATCTATTTGCCATTTAATGGAGACACACTTGCAAAACCTCTTTTAAAAGAAAGACAAGAGCTAACATTTTTGAAACACTAGGCTTTATGCTGAATGCTTTATGTACTGTTCCTTGTTTTTACTATGACTTCCCTGAAGTACAGAGCCTAAATTACTAGCCTAATTTCTAAGAGTCAAAATTAGCATATAGATTCTAAAAAGTGGTACATAATAAATGGTTTATAAATCATCCCTTCCCTAATCCTTTAATTTAGGCTGTAGATCCTAGGGGAATGGGGTGGGGGACCCAGAAACCATACGTTGGGTGTGTATGCAGACAGTTACACCTTGCGAGAAGTTTACCTAGTGTCTGCAGCAGAAGCTATTTAGACCCGGCCTACAACTTTGCTGCCCGGCGGTCTGGGGCCAAGAAGGCAAGCTCTACCCACACACTCATCCAGGGCAAGTCACCGAGCCTCAACTTCCACATCTCGACACGGAGCAAATCATCTGCCCTGCTAATCACACAGGAATGCAAGAGAACAGTCTGATGGGGGAAAGCATTCTGCAGACTCTCAAGCTCTACGGTATTTTTTTAAATTATTTTTATAACTATGTCCCAGCCCCAGACTCTCACCAGCAAACATGTGGGGAAATACAGTGTTTAAGAGGAAACCCAGAGGCAAAGACACCCTTGCAAACTCACACCAAACACCTTCTGAGAAAGTCCAGGAAGCTGGTGTCGTAGGTTTTCAGCACCATCGTGAGATCCTTGGAATCCGGGTATCTTTTTTTTCCCCTGTTGTTGGTCATATTTTTAGGAAAACCTTTGGAATCTTTAGAGATACAACATCCTGTGTTTAGTTCCATGTGTTGATATACATTAGTCACATCATAGCTCAACCATGCTGCTTCTTAGAGTGGTCTTTGCAACTCTAGCTCGGTCCTAACCAGTCCCCTCACCCCCACACGAACGTGCCCTCCATCTCAGTCAGATGGAAAGAATCACATTTTCATTATGCAATGAATGCTATTAACCTTTACAAACAATTTCCCACCCCATTCAGTGTGTTCTGAGCCTTCTTCCCACCTCCTCCTCCCCAAATCAAATGGCTTAACCTCAACCAGGGTAAAATAATAATGATAATGAATAATAATGATGATGATGATGATAAAATAAATCTGAAGTGACAAAAACATGCAGCTCTGGAAAAAAAAAAGATGTTGTCTATTCTTGGATTATCTATGCCCTTGCTCCTTTCCCACTAACCCAATAAAATAAGAATTTGAAACATCCCTGAAGTATAACAAGAAAGTCATTGTAGGAGAATCATCTGCTTTCAGAACTCATTTCTAGGGGCGCCTGGGTGGCTCAGTGTGTTAAAGCCTCTGCCTTCGGCTCAGGTCATGATCTCAGGGTCCTGGGATCAAACCCTGCACCGGGCTCTCTGTTCAGCAGGGAGCCTACTTCCCCCTCTCTCTCTGCCTGCCTCTCTGCCTACTTGTGATCTCCCTCTCTGTGTCAAATAAATAAATAAAAATTAAAAAAAAAAAACTCATTTATAAGCCACACAAGCAAATTAATCTCATTACTTTTTTATAGTCACATCAAAATTTTGTCCATAAATTGGAATGATTAAACTTGTTTGTTGCTTAAGACACAGCTTGGAAATGACTTCCTTCAGTCATTTGGACTGATTAAAACTCTCACCAAATGTATTTATCATGCCTGGAAAGCAGTCCTGAAGACAGCTCCAGAGGTTTCCCTAGAATATTCTGTGCAATGCTTTGAAGGTAAGGCCACTCATTTGGACATCATGTTCAGAAAAGTTGTGCAGGTTTAGGAGAAGTGACTACTTATGCTCACACCTTGTAAATCTGCATATGGACGGATGTGAATATACACACACAATTCACACATTAAACTGACTTCTCACAAAAACTCAGTGGGGTTCACGTGATGGATATTCTGGAAGGTGCATAACGAAGCCCTTCTATTACTTTTGTAATCAGTGCAATATGCGGGACTTCAAAAAGGACATCTGCTCACACTGAATTCCTAGAAGAGACCATGAATGTGTATATGTGTGTATATACACACATGGGTATGTGTACTTACAGACATAAAAATGAGCCGGGGGAATTGCATAGGGCATAGGTACTGTGAATTCATACAAACCCCATTTCCTTTTTGACTATGGCACCAGTGCTCCCATTTGATCCTATGTTGCTCTTTTTACAAATAACTGAATAACCAGCCTCACAGGCTTATAAATAACAGCTCCTAAAGTAATCATTATGTAATTGTTTTTCTTGTCCAAGTTTTCTCACCTCTCTGACACTCCCCAGTATTTAATAAATCTCTCCATCTCCTTCTTGCGACTTGGAGCATCTAAATATCTTACTGCCTTTGAAGCAACATCACTTTGCTGCTAATGAGGAGTATAAACTACAAGTGGCTGGGGGTTGAGGAGCTGTTGGCAGCCCAAGTCTGGGGAAGGGAGAGCCAATAATTAAGGTGAACACAGTGTTTCTCAAACTTATCATAAGAATCACAAAGATCTGTTGTCAAAAACATACAGACTAATCTGCTATATCATAGGTTACACAGGAAGATAATGGAAATTAGCATTTTTGCCAAGTCTCCGACTGATTCTTATACTCAAATAAAGTTTGGGCAATGCTGAAGAAGATGCAGATCCCAATAAAGTCCTCTATCTTATGCAGGAAGTGGAGACATGTGGATATGGCTACCAAAAACACACCATTATTCTAAAGCCTCATTGATGGTAAAATCCTACACCCTATGAACCAGACCCTCTTACCAAGATGCCCTATATTCTTTTACTTTTAGTGCCCTTCACAACGTATAATCTTAAATTCAGTGTTATGGGCTTAAGATGTAACTCTTCCCACAATGTCTTTGTCTGGCAAGAGGGAACAACAATATCCCTACTTTTCTTTCCCTAAATCCTTTGAAATCCAAAAGGCTAAATTAAAAGTGGTGAATGGTAAAAGTATATCTGGGGTTAAAAGACCAGTCCCATTGCTCTATGTATGTTGCACAAACAAGTCAGCTAGCTCTTCCTGCCTGCCATCAGACTGCTCTAGAAGAAGGGTTAGTGCATGGCCACTGTTCTCAGGCGGCCAGGACACTGCCCGTGCCCAAACAGAAGGTCTTCAAAGCTCCAACCATGACTACAAGATGATGTCTCAAAGATTTAACCATTGGATTGGCGTGGGACTAACCAATCAGAAAGGAGGATAGCTTTGGTACTGAAACAGGGTCATGGAGAACTCTCTGCTTGCCAAGTCTTAAACTCTTAGTTTCTGGACAATGGGGAGTCCCAACAGGTCCGGGGAAAGAGGCCAGGGGACCCGTAGCTGTGGCAGGGACTTTTTACCAAATGGTGCAGAAGTAGATTACATTTTAACCCCCACGTGACTGATCTAATGTATACTGACTGACCGTCAACATGACTAAAACCTTTTTGTCCAGGAATCCCCCATCAGGGTATTTTTAACTCTTTTATTGATAGGGCAAGCTGCAGAAAGAAAGTAAGGGATTTGCCCCATTTTGAAGGCACTCTTGGGCGGAAATAAGAGGTGAGAGGGCTAGGAATGATGGCGATTCCATAGCCAATGGAAGCCTATGAACTATCCCAATGAGAATGGCTGGTCAGAAATGTCATTCCAGATGGCACAGAGCCCCTATCTGTGGAGTCCCCTTTCCCTCATGTCTGGTTTCACTCCCACCTGGCTGAACTTCTAGTCACAGTGGATTTTTCTACATAAGAATCCCTTAGGTTTTTGCGGGTCTTTAAAAGGATTTTAGATATGGGACTGACTTCATCTATTTGGTGCATAGTGCCCAGGAAGCCCTGCCTCAGTTGGACCTTGTTGATCCACCTGTGCATCTCGTACAGCACCATTCAAATAGAAAGACAGAGGATCAGAAAATCCAGAGCCTGGGAACTGCGATGCGGGGTGGGCAGCATGGGGCCATGGATGAAGCTTAACTCCAGCAATGCGGTAACTGTCCTATACATAACTGGCAAGTCACAATATATCCACGGCCAAACTGTTCTAACAGCCTTTATTTAGCCATTTTACAGCAAAGTCGCGATGATTCTGGCATGGTAAAGATTTGGAGGATTAAGAGAATTTCAGCAGGAAAGAATGTTGTTTCATTAATGATAAAATGTAGCAAAGAAATTTCCCACTATTCTTAGGAAGAAGCTTCTGTTTTTTGATTTCCCTGCACAAAACGTAGTGTGAAGGGGCAAGCTGCTTGCAGAAGTAAGGAGAATTTACAGGAAAGGGCATAGTTATAAGATTTGAAGTTTCAAGATCTGCTGATAGATCTTCTGAGCAGGAACCTGGTCATTTTTATGCCAAGACTTCCTTCCAATTGTAACTCCCCATCCCATTTCCATCATGCTTTCTGGTATCACTTCTCAGCAGCTTTTTACTTTTCTAGCAGAAGCTCCTCCTCACAGCTTGCGCTTTGGGATGGGTCCAGGGCAAGAGCACTGAATGATGTCTAGGTATGAGGGGTACCTCCAAGGTCTGTGAGACTTCATCATCACAATGGGAGAAAGAGCATTAGACCTGGGGACTTACCAAAGAATGTCTGTCTCCGGGATGCCGTCTGAATGAAGTGGGTTGGTGGCAGGCCCAGCACCTTCAACAAGTACAATGCAGTGGGTTCACTCTTGTAGAGTCACACATTAGAGCTGGATGGAACTTTGGCCAAATTTTGCTTCTACAGGTAAGGACCCGGGGATATTAAGTGATAACCTCAAGCCAGTGATAAAAAGGCCCAGAGTGTAGGTCTTCTGACTCCTAATTTAGGGCTCTTACAGTATCCTGAGCATCAATATCAGCCATGTTATTCTAAATAAGCATTAAGACCAACTGGAGGTAGCCAACTTTTAATGGCGGCCAGATCTCATTGTCAGAATAAATAAACCAGTGTATGTGCCGACCACCCTTGAATTAAGGAATGACATATTCCGACTCTGGGAGGTGGAAATCACCAAATGGGCTTCAGTCCACTATATGACAAAAGAAAAGTGTACCACCTACTTATTCACCTTAACCCACTGCAGCCTATAGGGATGCACAGAGACAGAGAAATTACAGGTGTCATCCTCAGCCCTGGGTTATCTATCCTTTCAGCTGAGTTCCCAGCCACATCCATGCACAACCCTATCCTCCTTCTTCTCCTCAGTCTCAGTGACACTGAGATCAGGAGGAAGCTGAATCGGTTCTGGGCCAGAAGGACCTCAACCCAGATCCCATACTCCCCCATTCTTCTTGGTATTAAAAACAGGATTGGTTCAGGAATGCTTCATTAAATCATTCATCATTAACCTTAGAAGCCAAGTACTCTGATCATCTCATTTTAGAGCGATCCAGAGGGGGAAACTGACTTGCCCGAGAGAAAAGGCTCGGACTAGACTCCATTTTTCTGATTCCCAGGCCAGTGTTCATTCCATCATAGATACCATTTATAGCTACTATCACCTAAATCATTTTAATACTTATTAGGTTCAACCATGAAATGAAACTATGTTTAATAATTCTCAAGTGTATGTGTGTGTCCCTCTGACCATCTATTACTTTGAGTCAATCTAGAAAATAGAAATTTGGGATGGATAGATAGACAGATATTAGATAATTAGATAGACTAACATAAATAAATAAGCATATATATACATATATATGGAGAGAGAGAGAAATTAGATCTTTATTCATAGTCGAAATACCTTTGTTCACTGGGATAATCCTAAAATGTGAAATTTCTAGTTTTTAAGAGTTATTTTCTCCTGTTATGTCTAACTTAGCTCCATAATATGATGCTTTTAAGAATAATACGTAATAGGGGCACCTGGGTGGCTCAGTGGGTTAAAGCCTCTGCCTTCGGCTCAGGTCATGATCTCAGGGTCCTTGGATCGAGCGCCGCATCGGGCTCTCTGCTCAGCGAGGAGCCTGCTTCCCCGCCCCCCCCCCCCCCCCGCCTGCCTCTCTGCCTATTTGTAATCTCTCTCTCTCTGCCAAAAAATAAAAAAATAAAAAATTTTTTTAAAAATTAAAAAAAAGAATAATACGTAATAAATCATCATACAATGAGTCTGTTTTTTATGTTATGTTAATCACCATACAGTACATCATTAGCTTTTGATGTAGTGTTCCATGATTCATTGTTTACGTATAACACCCAGTGCTCTATGCAATACATGCCCTCCTTAATACCCATCACCAGGCTCATGCATCCTTCCCACCCCCCTCACTTTTAAAACCCTCGGTTTGTTTCCCAGAGTCCATAGTCTCTCATGGTTCATCTCCCACTCCGATTCCCCCCCTTCATTTTCCCCTTCCTTCTCCTAGTGTCCTCCATGCTAGTCCTTATGTTCCACAAATAAGTGAAACCATTTGATAATTGACTTTCTCAGCTTGACTTAGTGAGTCTTGGTAAAGCCTTCTTATTGGAAGATATTCTTTCCAGAAAGTTAGGATAGTGAATGACTACTGACTGAACAATACATAGATTTGGATAGGTGTCATCTCTGGTTTATAGGTATTTCTGAGTACATTGAAAGACTGGTATAATAGTTTTATTTTAAAATGTCCCTATTCTAGCAGAAAGAGAAATTAAGAAAACAGTTGCCCCAAAATAACAAAATATCTAAAAATAAACATAACCAAGGAAGTAAAAGATGAAAAAATGCTCAACATCACTAGCCATCAGGGAAGTACAAATCAAAACCACAATGAGATACCATCTTACATCAGTTAGAATGGCAAAAATTAATAAAACAGGGAACAACAAATGTTGGCGAGGATGTGGAGAAAGGGGAACCCTCTTACACTGTTGGTGGGAATGCAAGCTAGTACTATTTCCATTCTGGAAAACAGTATGGAAGTTCCTCAAGATGTTAAAAATAAAGCTACCCTACGACCCAGCAATTGCACTACTAGGTATTTACCCCAAAGATACAGATGTAGTGAAAAGAAGGGGCACATGCACCCCAATGTTCATAGCAGCAATGTCTGCAACAGCCAAACTGTGGAAGAAGCCCAGATGCCCTTCAACAGATGAATGGATAAAGATGTGGTTCATATATACAATTGAATATTATTCAGCCATCAGAAAAGATGAATACCACACCTACCATTTACATCAACATGGATAGAACTGGAGGGGCTTATACTAAGTGAAATAAGTCAAGCAGAGAAAGACAATTGTCATATGGTTTCACTCATATGTGGAATATAAGCGATAGCACAGAGGACTATAGGGGAAGGGAGGGAAATCTGAAGGGGGAGAAATTAGAGATGGAGACAAACCATGAGAGACTATGGACCCTGGGAAATAAACTGAGGGTTACAGAGTGGAGGGGGTGGGGGGATGGGATAACAGGGTGATGGGCATTAAGGAAGGCATGTGTTGTGATGAGCACTGGGTGTTATACACAACTAATGAATCTTTGAACACTACATCCAAAACTAATGATGCTAACTGAACATAAAAAAAAAAGAAAGAAAGAAAGAAAGAAAGAGCTGTACTCTGAAAACTCTAAAATATTGACGAAGGACATTGAAGACAACATAAACAAAGGGGAAAATATTCCATGTTCACGGATTAGGAGAATAAATACTGTTAAATATTATAATGTGTGTGTGTGTGTGTGTGTGTGTGTGTGTGTGTGTGTGTGTATTCCATACTACCCAAAGCAATATATAGATTTAATGCAATTGTTACCAAAATACAAACAGCATTTTTCACAGAATTAGAACAAATAATCCCAAAATTTGTATGGAACCGCAAAAAACCCCAAACAGCCAAAGCAATCTTGAAAAAGAAGAACAAAATTGGTATCACAATGCCAGATTTTAAGATACACTATAAAGTTGTAGTAATCAAAACAGTACCGTGCTAGTACAAAAATAGACACATGGATCAAAAGAACCAAATAGAAAGCCAAGAAATAAACCCGTGACTATATGGTCAATTAATCTTTGATAAAAGAGGCAAGAGGGGCGCCTGGGTGGCTCAGTGGGTTAAAGCCTCTGCCTTCGGCTCAGGTCATGATCTCAGGGTTCTGGGATCGAGCCCCGCATCAGGCTCTCTGCTCAGCAGGGAGCCTGCTTCCTCCTCTCTCTCTGCCTGCCTCTCTGCCTACTTGTGATCTCTCTCTCTGTCAAATAAATAAATAAAATCTTTAGAAAGAGGCAAGAATATGCAATGGAAAAAAAACAGGATTATACCAGTGAACAAAGATATTTTGACTATGAAAAAGATCTAATTTTTCTCTCTCTCTTTCTCTCTCTATATATTTATATATATTTCATATATATAAGTGTATATATAGTATATATATTTATGTTAGTCTACTTAATTATCTATTTAATCTCTATCTATCACCTTTTTATCTGTCTATATATCCATACATCCCAAATTTCTATTTTCTAGATCGACTCAAATGGTGTTGGGAAAACTGGACAGCAACAAGCAAAAGAATGAAAATGGACCCCACTTTCTTACACTATACACAAAAATACTTAAAGTGGATTAAACCTAATGAGAGATCTGAAACCATAAAAATTCTGGGAGAGAGCATAAGCAGTAATTTCTCTGACATCAGCCATAGCAACATTTTTCTAGATATGTTTCCTAAGGCAAGGGAAGTAAAAGCAAAAATAAACTGCTGGGACTACATCAGAATAAAATACTTTTTGCACAGCAAAGGAAACAATCAACAAAACTGAAAGACAACCTACTGAATAGGAAAAGATATTTGTAAAGGATATATCTAATAAAGTGTTAGTATCCAAAATATATGAAGAATTTACACAACTCAACATCTAAAAAATAAATAATCCAATTAGAATGGAGAGAAGACATAAATAGACATTTTTCCAACGAAGACATCCAGACGGCCAACAGATATGGGAAAAGATACTCAACATCACTCATCATCAGGGAAATGCAAATCAAATCCACAATGAGATGTTACCTCGCACCTTTCAGAATGGCTAAAATACAAAACACAAGAAACTACAAATGCTGGCAAGGATGTAGAGAAAAAGGAACCCTCATGCACTGTTGGAAGGAATGCAAACTGGTGCAGCCACTGTGGAAAACAGTATGGAGGTTCCTCAAAAGATTAAAAACATAATTACCATATGATCCAGGAATCCCATTACTGAGTATTTACCCGAAGAAAACAAAAGCACTAATTTGAAAAGATAAATGCACCCCTGTGCTTATTGCAGCATTATTTACCATAGCCAAATTATGGAAACAACCCAAGTGTCCATCAATATATATATATATCTGATATATATATGAATGTGGTATACATATACATATAAAAATGTGGTGTATATATATAGATTGGTGTATAGATACACAATGGAATATTACTCAGCTAAAAAAAAAATGAAATCTTGTCACTTGCAACAACATGGATGGATTTACAGCATATAATGCTAAGTGAAATAAGTCAGTCAGATAAACACGAATACCATATGGCTTCACTTATATTCAGGATTTACAAAACAAAACAAATGAACAAAGATAAATGAGACCAAAAAAAAAACCCAAGAGACTTAATTATAGAGAACGGATGGTCACGAGAAGGGAGGTGGGTGGAGGATGGGGGAACTAGGGGAAGGAATTAAGAGCACACATCTGAGGGTGCCAGTGTGGCTCAGTCGGTTAAGCCTCCAACTCTTGACTTTGGCTCAGGTTGTAACCTCAGGGTCATCAGATCGAGCCCCACGTTGGGCTCCGTGCTGGGCATGGAGCCTACTTAAGATTCTCTCTTTCTCTCTCCCTCTGCCCCTCCCCATCCCACCCACCCTCAACTCCTGCTTGCAAGTGCTCTCTCTCTCAAAAAAAATAAAAGAAAAAGAACACACTTGTCATGTTGAGCACTGAGTAATGTATAGAATTATCGAATCACTACATCATACACCTGAAACGAATATATCACCGTACGTTAACTGTACCGGAATTAAAGATTTTTGAAATGATTAAACGATAAAAATAAATAAAAATTTAAAAATGTCACTTTCATAATATGTTGGAACTTTCATCCTCTGCAACTATTTAAATTTATGATCAATACGTTAGATGTTAACTCAGAAGTGTACAGAGGGGCACATAATTCCAAAAATACTTTTAGGGACCATCCAACAGCAACAAAGAAGTACGCAGGCCACTGCCCTACAGCGACTCTGATGTAGCCCAATGTTTGCGAGGGCCAGCTCTCCCTCCCGAGCACCTCAGCCCTCCCCCCCCTCACCTCCATGATGCAGGCCAGCTGCTCCACCTCATTCTCCCCAGGGAACAGAGGGTAGCCTGTGTACAACTCAGCCATGATGCAGCCCAGGCTCCACATATCGATGGCCATGTTGTAGGGATGGCCCAGAATCACCTCTGGCGATCTATAGAACCGGCTTTGGATGTAGGTATATACTGTCGGGAAAGAAAGAGAACCCGCATGTAAAATCCTCCTCCCCAAAACACACTTCTCCAGGGCAACTTCTCCAGAGAAGGTCAAGGATAACTAAGACTCCCCCACCCCTTTTCACTCTCCGGGCTTTGCGGGGAGACTGACCAGCACTTCTGAGTCAAGTTCTATATATAATCTCATCAAATCTTCGAGGCAACCTCATTATCATATGGTGGTACTATTCTCACTTTCTCGGTCAAGAACTCTAATGTAGGCATTGTTTTAGGGAAGGACATTTAAGTCAGCCAAACTTTATAAAAAAGGAAACAGACTAATATAAAGCTAAATTCTCAAACTATCACGTTAATTTGGGGTAGATTCCTTCTGAAAGTATTGTGATTTGGCAAGGGAAGAGGCATGGTAAAATGGAAGAGGCATAGGAAAATGCACAGTAGGCATGCAAAATGCATAATCTTCTGGCGTGTCTTCAATATATTATGTGCATTGCGTTGTATAAGGTATAGGAGGAAGAGCTCAGAAAGTCTCCAGCAGATAAAGCCGCACAGAAGACAGTGCGGTAGGGAGCCTAGATTTCACAGAGGTGGGAGAAATGGGACACTACAGTTACTTCTGCAAGCTAACATTCTATACCTAGATGCTGGCAGGGCAAGGATTCTGGAGTCACTTCTCTGTTGTTTGAATTGGTTACAGTAAAAACATAATACTTTTGTGATTTAAAAGAAAGGAAAGATATAATAAAAATGACTTTTACACCCTGCCTATGTACAAAATGCATTTGATGCACTTTGCGATCAAAGTACATATATACACAGCATAACTTTGAAAAATGGACACTTCTGTAATTTGTAACGCGTGGGTGGCTCAGTCGGTTAAGCGTCTGCCTTCCGCTCAGGCCATGATCCCAGGGCCTGGGATCCAGTCCCTCACTGGGCTCCCTGCTTAGCGGGGAGCCTGCTTCTCCCTCTCCCTGCTGGTGCTCTCTCCCTCTCTCTCTGTCAAATAAATAAAATCTTAAAAAAGAAATCTTTACCATGTGCCAGGTACTATTCCAAGTGCTTTATAGAAAGCAACTCTCAGTCTTTCAACAATCCTGTGAAGCTGGTGCTATTATTGTTCCCATCTTAAAATGAGAAAACTGAGGCATACAAAGATTCAGTAAATTATCAAGGTCACTCAGTGATAAGTGGCAGAGCTGGGATTTGAACTCGGGCCATTCAAGTCTAGTATCCATACTCTATACAGCCTCATGGTTAAAATAAAGATAAAGGGAAGTCGAAAGATACACGAAGGGGGAAATGACTCTCCGAAAGCAAGGATAGGATCATTACAAATTCTGTTGGGAGCATCCTGGCAGCCAAGGCAAGAGGCTACACAGCTTTCGTGGCTGAGAAGAGTAAGCAAATGAGTACTTTGTGGGAGGCGGATTGTTTTCTGGCTGGAATTTCTTATGGGTTCCATACATAAACGATAACGTGTGTCTTCAAAAGTAGTACTTTAGGATATGTGGAAACCACCATATGGTACTCTTTTCTTTGCCCTCAGGAGGCTTCCTCTGACATGCCCTGCCACCATCTTTGCTATGCCCTTAGCACAGTCTGCACATACTCGTAATCACTGCCCCTGTCCTGTTCCCTTTGTATCTTTGTTTCTTCCACTGAACGGTAAGCAATCAGCGCGCAGGACACATTTGGTTTTTTGTTCCTGTACCCAAAATAGAAACAGACCTATAGAAGATACTCAGTCAGCGTTTCTTAAATGGTACATGCTCTTGCCATCAAACTTGAGAGAAGTCAAAAGAAGAGGCACTTAAATCAAGTTCAGTGACGTCTGTGCAAATGTACTCCAATGCGATTTTCTGCATTCTAGCCTGGGAAAAAATATAAAGTCTAGAGAGCTTAGGGCAGTGAATCCCAAACCTCAGAATGGCTGTGTGTTCTACGGTGCAGACTGCTGGGGTCTCCCCCAGAAATTTAGATTCAGCACATCTGGGGTGAGGCCCAGGAGCTGTAAATTTTCAGAGGTTTCTAGTAATTCAGATGCACGTCTAGTTAGTTTTGGGAGTCAAGGCTCTGGGGTCATTCCAGATACAGAATTTAAGAGCTGCAAGGGACCCTTGTGGTATTTGCGTCCAATCTTCTCATTTTATAGATGAGGGGACTTAGGCTCAGAGAAGTGAAACGCCTTGTTCAAAATCGCACCAGCCATTGTTGTGGCTGAGCCCAGACTAGACCCCAGGTGACGTCACATCAGAGGTGGTGCTTCAGTAAGGGCAAGAAATCGCAATAGGAAAATTCAGACAAAGCGATCAGAATGGGCCTACCTTTCTGGTGTTCATAACAACTTGATCCAAAGTCGATGACTTTAACAGAGACTTGGCCCTTTTGGTATAACACTATATTCTCCTAGAGAGAAGGAGAAAGACAGATGTCAGGTTTTCATAATGTTATTCTACACACTCTACTTACCAGAATGCCTTCCATCCTCCAGGACCCAGTTCGAAATGTGACTAGGTCAAAGTCGGCCTCCTCCCACATCTCCAAACACCATGTTCTCCCCCCTCCTCTGACTTCCTGTTCGATCTGTGGTCTGTACCTCTCGTTTGGACCCAGTATCTGCTGCTTGGCAGTATTTCTTTTGCTCATATTTTGTCTCCTTCCCCATAGAGAATGTGTAACGCCTGAACCCTACGGGTTTACCTTTATCTCCTTGGCACCTGACTCTATCTCTTGCTTGCATAAAGCCTTAGAAATATCACTGAATCTAATGCTTCCAATAAGGGCTCCCCCAACATACCGATATGTCAGTAATGGACTAAAAAAAAGGCAATAATTTAATTTGAGTTGTGATTCTTTCGCTGACTTTGGGGAAAACGTGAAACCGATGTCCCCAGAGAGCTGTGGTTAGGCAAGCAGAGCTCCTGGGCTTTCTGAACACGAGGGTGTACTACCTAGGGCTGGAGTTTAAAGTCACAGTCATGTTTTCACAGCTCTCGATATCAGATGAATTGATTATTATGAATATCAGGTGAATTGGCTGCTTACTGAGTCCCTTAACTTTCTAGATACGACACAGCAGGCCTGGTCTGAAGCCTCTGGTGCCCCAAAATAAGAAAGTACAAATTTAGTCCCTATACCTTTCCTAAAGAATATATATATATTAAAAAAAAAAAAAGAATATATATATATTAACTGGAAGACTTCAATCAGTGAGTCTATAAAAAGCAGACATTTCTAGTGTGTCTCCAAACCAATGGAAAGTCTCCTTAAC
>CM052897.1:88501412-88565937 GCA_028534135.1 Potos flavus
TCGGAGGGATGAAGAACCATGAGAGACTGTGAACTCAGAGCAAGGGACTGAGGGTTTTGGAGGGGAGGGGGGTGGGAGGATGGGCGAGCCTGGTGGTGGGTATTGAGGAGGGCACGTATTGCATGGAGCACTGGGTGTGGTACATGAACAATGAATCTTGGAACACTGAAAAAATAAAATAAAAGTATTTGGGGAAAAAAAATGAAAAAAATAAAAACTGAAAAAAAAAAAAAGAAATAGCTGTATAGAGGGGATGGATGCATCAGGCCATCATAGCTCATTGAAACTATCCTTTGAGCCCATAAGAATAACTCCTTGATTCTTTAAATTTTAAATTCAATTATTTTACATATAGTGTATTATTGGTTTCTAAGGTAGAGTTCAGTGATTCATCAGTTGCATATAACACCCAGTGCTCATTATATGAAGTGCCCTCCTTAATGCCCATCACCCAAGTACCTCATTCCCCCACACCCCTCCCCTCCAGCAACCCTCAGTTTGTTTCCTATGATTAAGAGTCTTTAATGATTTGTCTCCCTAATTTTGTCTCGTTTTATTTTTCCCTGCCTTCCCCTATGCTCATCTGTTTTGTCTCTTAAATTCCACATATGAATGAAATCATATAATTGTCTTTTTCCAATTAATTTATTTCGCTTAGCATAACACCCTCTAGTTCCATCCACATCGTTGCAAATGGCAAGACTTCATTTTCTTCAATGGCTGAGTAATACTCCATTGTATATATAAACCACACCTTCTTTATCCATTCATCTGTCGACGGACATCTGGGCTCTTTCCATGTTTGGCTATTGTGGACATTGCTGCTCTAAACTTTGGGATGCAGGTGCCCTTTCGGATCGCTACATGTGTATCTTTGAATAACCCCCTGATTTTTGATCTACAATCACCAAGCACGCTCTTGGTTGCATGCACACTTCTCTACTGGGCATATATATTCTAGTTTACTATTTCTAAAAGAAATCCATTATGTCATGTGAATTTCCTTGCTTAGGGTCAGTCCCCTAAGCCCCAAAACCATGGATGTAGTGACCCTTTGAAGCTGCAAAGCTGAGGATTAGAAACTTGAATGTGGAAAATAAATCAATGTATCACCAGTCTTGTGGGACTCCACCAGTAAGCCCTGAGACAACATCTCAGTCTCATCAATATTAGATTGTAAAAATATCCCAAATTTACCCAATGAGTTACAGTGTTTTAAAAAATTTGTTTTGGTATGGAGGTTTCTCAAAAAGTTAAAAATAGAGCTACCCTGCAATCCACTAATCACACCACTGGGTATTAACCCCCAAAATACAAAAACACTAATTCAGAGGGATGCATGCACCTCTATGTTTATAGCAGCATTATTTACAGTAACCAAATTATGGTAGCAGCTCAAGAGTCCATCAACTGATGAATGGATAACGAAGAGACGAGATATATATATATATATATATATATATATATATATATATATATCCAATAGAATATTACTCAGCCATAAAAAAGAATGAAATCTTGCCATTTGCAACAACATGGATAGATCTAGAGAGTATAGTGCTTTTTTTTTTAAGATTTTATTTATTTATTTGAAAGAGAGAGAAAGAGAGCGTGAGAGGGGGAAGGTCAGAGGGAGAAGCAGACTCCCCGCTGAGCAGGGAGCCTGATGTGGACTCCACCCCAGGACTCCAGGATCATGACCTGAGCCGAAGGCAGTTGCTTAACGAACTGAGCCACCCAGGTGCCCCTAGAGAGTATAATGCTAAGGGAAACAAAACAAGCAAAAAGAGCGAGGGAGGGAGAAAGAGAGACAAACCAGAAAACAGACTTTTAACCATAGAGAACAAACTGATAGCTATCGGATGAGACGTGGGTGGGGGGATGGGGGAAATAGGGGGCGGGGGCACACTTATCATGATGAGCACCAGTGTGGTATGGAAATGTTGAATCACTATATTGTACACCCGAAACTGCTATACCACTGTATAAGCTATACTGGAATTAAAATAAAAAACACTAAAAATAGTACCTGTTTCAGGGAGGGTGGAGGAGAAGGGAATGAGGAAAAGTTAAGGGATATTTACATATCTGTGAGAATCATGCTGTTTTTGGAAATAGCTCCTGATGGCGTATCTTCACACCCTTATCCCTTTCCCCTAGCTATCTCCCTGTACTCCTCAAGTTTGCAAGTCATTAACTCTTCTAACAGCATTTATTTGTTGCCTACCATTACCGTTGCCAGGTACCATGATAGATCCTGGGAATTAAGTGGTGAGAAGACATGGTGCCTGACCTTGGCAGAGCTTGCGGTCAGTGGAAGATAAAGAAACTATCCCTACATACCAACCAAAGCAATAATAGAGCTAAGTATAGAATACCAGCAGGACATATGGGAAGGGCATTTGGAGCAAAGGATTTGCTGTACCCTAGGACCAACTCAGAGTAGAGTGGATAAAGTCAGGATTTAGTACAGCGGTTCTCCATCTACCTACATAATATAGATGTCTGCACACCCCTAAGCTTTCTGCAGGAAAGCCTTCAGGCCGTCCTGCTCCTGTCTGTCCTGATAATAAACTACATCTCTCTGCATTGCCCCGCTATCTATCCCTTAGTCTTCACCGCATTGCTCTTGGTTTGCACAACATGTAAACATAACTGCTTGGCTTTCCCCCTGGAGCCTTGGCCATGATGGCTTCCCAGTTACCACTGGGGAACAGAATGGGGCCAACAATTTCCGAGGGTGGGAACCAGCTCCCCTGGCAGGACAGAGCTTGTACTCACAGGCTTGAGATCACAGTGAATGATCTTCTCCACGTAAAGCATTTGCAAACACTTCAAAACAGAGAGGGTGAAGCGCCGAACTATTGACAGACTGAAGCCTTGAAAGCTATTATTCTTCATCAATTCATATAAGTTGATTCTGGAAAAGGGAGAGAAAGTGAGGTGTGTGTATCAGTGCAGAAGGTACAATGCCGAGTGCGAGCCTACAAACAATCCCCTATCACCTGGCTTCCCTCTGGTAGTAGGCAAGCCTCAGACCCGAGGCAGGGCTTTCACGTCCCATAAACTCAACTTTCCCCTGGATTCATGGGGTGAAACTCCACTGTGCTGGCCTCTCAGGTGTCCCCTTGGTTCTTATGTGTCAAGGTCATTTAACCGCTTTGTTACACATGTGGGTGTTAAAAGGTTGGGCCAAACTTCTGAAACATTGATAGTTTCTCAGGCCCTTGGAAGAGATCCAGGAATTCCACCACCCAAACAAGTGGCCACTCCTGCCCCAAGCTAATAAGGCTGTCTAAAACATCTAAAGGTTCCTGATGGTAAGGGAATAAGAGAGTGGGCAGGTGGGGGCTGAGGCAAAATGGAGAAACCCTACCCTATCCAAAATGAGCCTGGATGCTTGGTCCCATCCAACTGTAGCCTTGCAGAAATGAAGGTTTACTCTTGCTAGGTTATCCTAAATTTTCTAGACAGGCAGAAGCCTGCACTATTGTATAAAAGCCTTCTATATTACGTGAAATCTGCTGACTTACAAATGTTGGAAGCAAATGCAAAGCATTTTAACAAGAAAAATGTATCTGTGGGCTACCAGTTTGTGACTCTGCAAACTGGTAAGATGGGGAGAGGAGGGAAAGAAGGGCACAACCCACAGACAACTCTGCATCGACTTCTTCCTGGTTTCTCCCAAACTGCCATTTCTAAGCCTTCTCGAATTCTGGAAGTATTTAAGAAGCCATTCATTCTTGAGGAGTACAGGGCAGATGTGAAGCTCTAGCCTCATCCTGACTAGCTGTGTGACCCTGGGCAACTCCTAACCTCTCTGGTCTTTGGATTCTCCTTCCGCACTCCTGTCCCTCCTCATTTCTCAAAGCTCTTTTAAATACAGTGACATCTAACTGTGTACTGTGAGTAACGGTCTAGAAAGGCATCCTGGCTTGTTCATTTTGACAGAAGGAAGATAATTCACCTCTGCATACAGGAAAGTGGACCACATTTTGTAGTCATCGGAGATGCTGAGAAGAGTGTCAACCTTCCTTCTGATTCGAATTTAGCTGGTTCCTAGAATTTCACTAACAGCAATGGAGTCGTGGGAGCATCAGGCTACCAGCTTAGTGAATCCCATAATACTGGGCACCTGAGAGTCTATCCTAATTATGCCCCTTTGCTAGATTCTTTCTGGGTTTTTGGTTTTGTTCAAATTATGGCAGATGATCTTCTCAGAGAGAAAAGTAATTAAATTAGCACACCCTCCCAATGAGCACACCCTCCTAGCTCCAATATTCAGCTCAGAGATGCCAATCTATTCCAGTCCGATTCTGCTTCCTGATCAAAGATATCTGCTCCTATCCTTATTTGCTCAAAATCAAAGTCCCTTCCCCCCTGGGGACAGCTAGCTGCCTGCTCCCTTGGGTTCCAAACTCAGCACCACAGGATTATAAAGCCAGTGAGTGGGGACATGGTGGCAAAGGATAGTCCCTTTCAATAGATTTCAGTTTCAGTCTTGAGGGCAGAGGCCTTGTATTGGTTTGGCACCCCGAACTTAGGCAGCACATCCTGAGTATGCTGGCAGGTGACAGGCATGACCGAGGGATGGGGTGAAACGGGCAGCTTTGGGTCCAGTGCGATTGGCTCCTTGGCCATCGTGTCCCCTCTAGACATTAAAAGCTCACATCTAGACAGATCTAGTGGTTCTGACCTCAAAGTTTCTCTTCTGTCACCTTAAGCAACTTTTCAAAAGAAAGTGAATTAGAAGAAAAAGCAGCTGACCCCAGGAGTTCAAACGAGATGCAGAGATGATTGCGAAAATAGAAAAAGTCCTTCATGTGCACCACATTGTGGGTGTTGTCTTTGTCCTTCCTTCTGAGAGCTTCCAGGATCTTCAGCTCCACCAGCGCCTGGTGGTGAAATCTGAGGTGGTAGGGGAGTGGCAGGGAGGACAGGGAACGGGGACAGAATTCACGGTGTCACGTCATGCTGCAGCGGTTAGCCCCTTTCTCCAGCCCCGCCCCACCACCCTAACAAGACTGTCCAGGGCGTGTGGGTAGAAAGTACTAAAAGCATCATATTCTTGCCTCCTCTTTGCCCCACCATGGAATCAAATAATTAGAGAAAGAGGCAAGGACAAGGAAGATCAGAGGAAAAGGCAGAAATCAGGAAGGGTTGGCATTATTATAAAGGGGCCCGAATCATGCAGACCACCCCTCCCATGGCCTAGGCCATCTACCAAACCACACCTCTTCTTGTTCCTGATGATTTTCAAAGCCACCAACTCATTGTTTTTGTGATCCAAGCACTTGGCCACCTGTCCAAAGGACCCTTTCCCGATCATCTCCAAAACCTCATAGCGGTAGGCAATGTGGTCATGCAGGACCTGCAGAAGCCAGACCAGGGTAAGGAACACAGCCATAGGCTCTGGGGCTTCCCTGATAGTGGCGCCCCCGTGTCAGCCCCTGGCTTACCCCGGGGGGAGCTTCCTGAACTGCACCAGGTATCTGCAACTCCCATCCCCCTCTCTTACTTCTGCATTAGTCAAGTTGTTGCTCAGATCCCAGACTATCAGTGTGGGGCCAGGAAGGTCCTACAGGCTCTATCCGTGTCAGGCAGTGCAAAGAACATTGGATGGTCTTTAGAAAACTTGGGTTCTAGGGATGCCTGGGTGCGTCAGTCGGTTAAGCGTCTGCCTTCAGCTCAGGTCATGATCCCAGCATCTTGGGATCGAGTCCCACATCAGGATCCTTGCTCATTGGGGAGCCTGCTTCTCCCCCTGCTTGTGTGCGCGCTCTCTCTCTCTCTCTCTCTCTCTGACAAATAAGTAAATAAAATCTTTAAAAATAAAATTTTTTTTAAAAAAAACTGGGTTCTAGTCCCAGTCCTGCTATCACCTCTAGTTTTCTGACTACGTGGGAACCTGTAAAGTAAGATGATTGGACAAAGTGGCTCTAAGGTCCCTTCCAGTTTGGATATTTCATAATTCTTCAATTCTTGAATGTGGCTGAGCAGCAGCCTCAGTTTGGGCGGAGTTCTATTTCAGACCCCTGATGTGTCTCTATCACTCAAAGAAGGCTTCCTCTCTGTTCCGCCTCTTCCTGGTGAGATCTGGTTCTCCTCATGACTCATCCAGATTTAACTCTAACTTGAGAGTTAGCAGTTCAGAATTTGAACCTTTCTCAACTAAGAGGAGAAGCATTTTCTAAGAGCCAGAATCACCCATGTCCCTCCATGGGCTGGAAACTAGAGAACAGGTATTTATTCAAAGCAACAGGAAATTTTTCATTAAAAAAACTGTATCTGCGTATCTTCAGACAAGTCACTTACCCACTCTGAGCTGAGTGCTCTCACCTATAACTGAAGGTCCTGGATAAGAACCTCTAATGCCTTCCAGTTCTGAGAGTCCCTTATTCCCAGTTTTGCACTCAGGAATTTGGGAGAGGTGAAAGACATATGCTTGTGTACGAGTCCTTAGGATGTGTTTGCGATCCTGTGGTTCTGGTTCATTCATACAGCAGGAATCAGGATCATGAATATGAATGGGTACAACTTGACTAATACGTGGAAGTGCATTACTCTACCTGTAAAGGTTTGCCATGACAATGCACAGGGAAAGGGCAATGGGCAAGTTCCGCACCTGTTGGCGTAAAGGTATTTTGCACAGCTCGCCAGTTCAGCTGTATCATAATTATTTATCTAAATGTCAACTTTGACGTTGATGGTCATTACTTGAGGCCAAGAACCAGGTCGTACTCATTTTTATAGCTCCTTTTATGTTTCCAGAGTCTAGCACATGCTCAAGCATATGATAGGTTCTCAAGTAGGTATTCAATTAATGATTGCTGACAGCATAGAAATGAGAATGCAGTTGTGCTGCTTGTTTGGGAATTTGGCACGTGATGGAATGCAAGGAAGATGCAGTCTGAGTATACGGTGAGCGTGCATTATCCCCGTGCCTGTCTCCACCAGTAGCTCCCTAATATTTGAGACCGAGGAACTGAGCTACAGTGAATTAATGTAAAGGTAGTGCTGACATCCTTGGGGAACTTCCCAGAGACTCTACGCCCAGGTAGGGTTGGGGCAGAGGAGCCGAGGATGTCCGGATGAATTGGAAGTAAGGTTTGTATTGGAGATTCTTAACCAAGGAGCCCTTAACTACCCAATCCGCTTTGAAACTTTATGTATGTTCAGGATGCCTTTTCTAGAATGGGGACTTATAGCATATATCAGACTCACAAAGGGCTCCTTGGCCTAAAAATGTTGAGAACCAGGGCACCAGATGGAGGATTTGTGCCAGAAACTCTAAATCTTTCCTTCTCAGAGTGTGACCCAAGGACCAGCAGCATGGGCATTGCCTGGAATCTTTTGAAAAACAAAACAAAACAAAACAAAATCTCAGGCTCCATCTCACACCTGCTGGATAAAAATCCACATTTTTTTTAACAAGATCTCCAGGGGATTTGTGTGCACAGTAAAGCTTGAGAAACATAGCTCTAAATACTCCTAAGAAATACGTTTCTTCTCTGAAGCCATCGAAGACCACTCTTGTCTTCTTTAAATGTAACCACATTGTAAGGAAATGTCCAGAGGAGGAAATTCCCAGCAGTCTAGTAACCTGGTGGACTAAGCATCACATATCTGGACATTTTCAGAAGTGGAAATTGCTTTCTGAGGCAAAAGAGACACTTTCCACTGCCCAGATTTTGCCTTCGGGCTGGTAAGAGGCACTGTCCTGGTGAACCTCAGAGATACAATCAGAAGAGGAGAAGGAGAGATCCATCTTGGCTAGGATCCATCTCTGGGAAATTGAAAGGAGTCAAGGACTAGGTGCCAGGGACTACAGTGACAGGAACTTTTTTTGGTTGTGGAGAAATGGCATTTAAAATGAAATAGGGGGGCGCCTGGGTGGCTCGGTGGGTTAAAGCCTCTGCCTTCGGCTCAGGTCATGATCTCAGGGTCCTGGGATCGAGCCCCGCATCGGGCTCTCTGCTCAGCGGGGAGCCTGCTTCCCCCTCTCTCTCTCTGCCTGCCTCTCTGCCTACTTGTGATCTCTCTCTCTCTCTGTCAAATAAATAAATAAAATCTTAAAAAAAAAAAAATAAAATGAAATAGGAAGAGGTCCATGTGTGGGCTTGTATGCAGGAGACAAAACAGAGGATGTTGGGGAGACTACGTCTTATTCCACGGAGTCTGGCCCTTTCAATGGGTACAGGGCTATGCAGAAAAAGAACCTGTGGGAATTTGCTCAGGATGCAAACCTGTTCCCCAAATACTCTTGGAGAAAAATCAGTACTCTGTTAGCAGAGTACTTTGCATATTAATTGCATGTTTTCCCATTTTTAAACATGGCATTTCTTTGGTTTAGCACCTACTAGAATCCTTCAGGATGCCTAGTCTGAGATGTATCATCACCAAATGTTATGTCAAAAAAAGGAAAAAAAGAAAAAACCCACACTTTTTTTCCTTTCCAGACTACTTCTTGTCCCTAAGCCCCAGGCCCCTGGAGTTACCACGACATACTCCCCCCATCACCTTCATATAGGAGCCATGTTCATCATCAAAACTTGTTTTGCTGAACTTCTCAGGAGTCACGTGGCGCTTCTCTGCTTCAAGCCCCAGGAACCACAGCTCCGTGTAGCCCAGGATTTCACTTTGCTCATATGAAGATAGCTCGTTCTTAAAAAACTTTAGGGCCTCTGTGTGAAAGACACTATAGTTGTCAGTTGAGGCAACATGGGGATTTGTCCAGGGTCCTGATGATGGCACAACTTCTAGCTCATGAGCCAGTCACTCTTTTCCTTAACTAGGTGGCTTACTAAGGACCATGTGTCTTGAATCTCACAGGTAGAAACGTAAAGGATAAACGTTAAGGTTTTGTACCGATTTCAACAAATCAGGAGGGAAACAAAGGAAAGGAAAGAGAATTTAGCCCCCCAAAGCTATGGGTTGCAGCAGCATGGGTAAAAATTTCAGGAGGAAAGCTGGTGTTATGTACAGCAGCAGTTTCCAAGTTAATATGGTTCGGGGCTACACGAACAATTTTTCCCAAGAGGGTTTACAAACTATACTGTCTTCAAGGGCCAGGCAGGTAACTTAAGTGCAACTTTAAAGGCCTAGGAGGTATTCCCACTCAAATCTGCAGCTCAGATTGCAAGGAAGAAACTTGTGTTTGTTCTTCCCTACCCTTCTCTGGCCAGACCCCATCAGGTGTTTGGTGTTTGGTCTGGTGACAGGTGGGGTGGGGTTTGATCTTGAAGGAGTTAAACTGGAGAGTGCCGAGAGTCCTGGGGGCTGGGGGTGGGAGGGGAAGGCACTACGTTATTTGACAAACTGCTGAAGAGTTGGAGAAGGAACCTCCAGGAGGAAAAAAGACATGGGAGACAAGACCCGTGTGAAGGGCAGTCATGTGAGAGCTGAATAAGGCATATTCTTAGCCCAGAAGACAGAACCGAGACCTAAGAGAGAGAGGAGGCAGATATGAGCTCTTAAAGGCAGAACTAGCTCAAGACTGAAGTGATCTCCTCGTGGGTGGTTCCTAAGATTGTTTAAGAAGAGGAAGGACAACAATTTCAAAGCCGTGGGTAAAGAGCTCCAAGAGTCAGATAGTGTTGGCAGAGGGGGGGTTGGTTCTCTTCCTTGGAATTCTAAGAGGGGATGAGTCTATGAACCTTGTGAGGAGTTGGGCTCCTGGCCAAAAACCTATGTGTGCTCTTTCGGGCCCAACCACAGGTAATTACAAAGGCTTCCTGGCCGGGCTCATGGGGAAGCTGCTCTCCCCACACCAGCACTGGTGCAGAGCCGGTGCATGAAGTCTCTGAAAAGTTGCCTTCCTCGGGTACTTCTGCCAAGACCTCCTTATCAAGAGGAGGAAGTGAGACATCAAGACGCTTGCCCTCCTCTGACTCAGTACTCAGTACATTTCCACTCCTAGCTCTTCCCCTCCAACCTCTCCCTCCCCCTCCTGCATAAAATGGCAGGAGGCTTGTTCAGCTCCCTAGGCAGTGAACTCTGACTGAGCTCATACATCTGACCTGGAGGGGTGCCAGTCCATGGGGGAAATGGAACACTGAGGAGTCGGTGTTTTCCCCTGTGTACCCTCTTCCTTATACTATTACGGTAAGTGATGAGATGATTACCGTTACTTTTATCTTGGCTCGTTGCCTTAGTTGACTTCTCCACCACCTGGCAGCTTAGCCCTCTCTGGTTCAGCTCAGCTCGTGACGACTTGACCATCTAGAACCAGCTCCCACTGTACCCTGCTACTTCCCAAAAGGCATACCTGCCGCCGTCAGAGGCACCTTGTGCTTTCTTGGTGGTTTCTCCTCTGGCTTGGGATCTTCGGTTTTAATGCTTGAATGAAAAGGCATTTCTGAAGCCTTGAGCTCAGAGGCTGGCATCTGACTGCGACTCTGATTCTCCTGTCCAGACAAAGAGATTTGAAATAAAGGCCTGCTTAGACTTTTGGGTGTCACACACCATTGACTAGTCCAAGAACACCCACCTCCAGCCAGATTCTCCTAGCTTTCCAGGGAGAAAATGGTAATTATCAGACATTAGGTTTTCTCAGTCTTCCTCTCAAAGGAAGTACCTGTCTGACTCACGTTATTCTCTGTGAGGCCCATGCACAATACCTTATGCAGTCGACAACCCCATGACATGTTACTCCAGGAAGAAATGGGAATAGTTTTTTTACTACTGCTCTTGAGAAGGTCGTTTCCTAACTAGATAAACTGATTTGCCCGAGGGCACAAACTCTCGCACTTAGGTGTCTACAATACCTCTTTAACTTGGCACTTTCTTAGGTTCTTTCTTTTGGTCCTTAAAAAAAGTAGGAGACATTGGAGGAGAACAACCATTTCATATGCTTCTACCATTTCTATACCGGACACTTCATTCTTCTTCCCCTCAATGAATCTTCATGACAACTCTCTGGAGAGGCCATTTTGTAGATAAAAGAAAGCCAGTGATTTATTTGCTAAGGTTTACATTCATTGTAAAGCGTGAGAACAGGACGAGAACCCAACTCTTCCGGTGACGTTGTGCTTTTCCCACCATCCTCGGCCTTTCTAAACTTGGCTCCGGACCAAACTCTTTGATCTGCCTGCTCAGGGCCACGTCCACTGCCCTGTACTCACCTGATACAGCAGGGGTGGCTTTAGCAAGATTTTGCTGCTGATGCGTGAGAAGTTAACCATGTTCTTCTTCCCCTTGGTATCCACAAAAGGGAGTGAAGTAACGCTGGTGTTTGGATTCTACATAAGGAGAAAGTGGATAAGGTGCAGAAGCCTCAGGCAAGAAATCTGTGTCTCCAGGGAGTCATTTCTCCCAGCTCCCCTGCCACAGCAAGAATGAGTCTGAACCAAATCCAGGCCTAAATCTATTTTCAAAGCTTTCGTAGAGAAAAGCGGAGTGATCAAGCAGATGAGCTCTGGGTTTGAATCCCTGCTCCACCACATAGAACTGGAGACCCTGAATAGGTCGCACATCTCTTTCTCTAAGCTTCAGTTATCTCACCACTACCATGGGGACAAAAATGGGATCTACCTCATAAGGCTTTTGTGAGGTAAATGAGGCAATTAGGTACAGTATTCCATAAATGTTAGCCATTATTATCATCATTCCAAAATCTTACCATCCTAATATGGGAAAGCACTCCCTGCTACATAATGTGCATCTCCTTTGGTGCAGCATGAGCTCGCATTTCCTCTCCAGTATTGATTTGACCTCACTTGGATCCCTACCCCCATGCATTGATTGATTACAAGAGGGGTAGTCTATCAGTGAGTAACAACGTTTAAAATAGTGTGGAGATGCGGATAGAACATATGCATCAGGTTATGCTGAGTTAATGAGAAATGCCTCTGAAAAGCCATCCTGGCCACCCACCACCTACCCTCAAACCTTTCCTAGAAAAAAGACACTAAGCATCACTTCCCACCTTAGGCAAGAATCGAGTCATTCTGAGGTCCTTGATCTTGGAAGGTGGCTTCTGGGCTTGAACCAAAGGCTTACTCTCAACCTAGATCAAGTAGAACAGTATTGGAACAGTGTTTAGCATACTATCATCTCAAGATATTGAGATATATTTTGCTTCATTACAACGATCGATACAGTCGAAGCCAGCTGTCTGGATACCAAAGCTAGGAAGAGCTAAGAGAGGCCTGGAGAAGTCCTGAATGAATATATAACTAAAGTGGTCTTTCCGGCGGTACTTATCCTGGATTGCATTGTCCTACGGTTTTCATACTTTAAAAAAAATCCATAGAGCCCTTTCTTCAAATAAGATCTTAACTAGGCACCCTGGACAGGGGAAGAAATAAAAGCTGAGCCGCTCTTTCCAAAGAGAAGAAAATGCCCACAGTCTTACCCAGGGACTCTTTCGACCCTGAGAGTGGCTCTGAAGGTGCCTTCTTGGAACCCACTAGAATACAGGAGCCCAGCCTGAACACCAGCGACCTGATCAGAACAGACTTCACATCTAGAAAGGGTCAGCAGGAAAAAAAAAACAAAACAGTAGGGCTGTGTCCCCCAAAGGCTGGCAAGCACACCATCAAAGTATGTGACATAGTTGCATGATCACAAGGTAACCATTATTTAATGTTTATACATTTATTTTAATATCCATTTGAAAAACTAGAACATATTAAACCTATAATTTTACTATGTAAAATGAGACCAAATTTTAAGTTAAAAAATGTGAGCATTATGTAGATACGGCAAAAACCATGAAGGTGGCACTGGAATTACTAAAGTTTAGCAAAAACAGGCTACAGTTTGAATCTAGGTTCTTTTCTTTGAAGCGGAACTCATGGGTTCTCCTTCTTTTCCAGCCGCCTCTTAGGGAACTGAATGAGATTTACCTGAGACACAGCTGGTGCCAGACCCACCCCTGTAACACTTGGTTTACTGGCCATAGTGAAATAGGAACTGGGGACAGTTCTTCAACTTAATAACACCCAGCAAAGCTAAGCCCTCTACAGAGCTATAATGATGGGGACTATGTAGACTAGGCCATCTTGACCTCCTGGAAAAGGGACATGATCCGAGGGAGTAGGGGTTGCATAGAGCATGGTTCATGGCCTAAGACCAAACTAATTTGACTGGCTAACATATACTAACGCAGGATTTGATTGCCTCTTGAATGGACAATGATGATATCTGAGCAAATACTGCAATCACAAGTCTCACAAAGTCCCAACTTCTCACCAAATAAGTCTGCGGGAATTAAAACTTGTAACAGTCATCAACAATGACAAGTTGGCATTGAGAACAATTGGGAAGACCAGACAGACCAATGAAAAGCATATTAACAAAACACAACTAAATACCAAACGAAGGGCATGAACAATGAGTGTCAACCCAGAAGGAAGAGATCAATGCAAATGCAGTCTGCCAGAGGGGATGTGAGGAGGCTTTGTGGAAAGGGCGTGGCTTGGTCTGGTCTTTATCTGGGAGGAAGAGAGGTAGGGAGTGTGCTCCTAAGGTGAAACAGTATCTGGGAATGCTCCGAGGGCCTTCACTGCTCATGCTGGCTAAGCTGGAGCAGAGGACACGCTGGATTGTGGAAGGCACTGAAGTCTTACCTAAGATATTTGATCTTTATCTAATGAGCAGTAGTGAACCACTGACAGTTTGAAAGTCTGGGTGTTACATATGCAGAGCAGTACTTCAGAAAGACCCTTTAGCAGCAATGTGGCATAAAATAACGATCACAGATATGAACTCTGACATCAGACCTTAGTTTTGAATCCCAGGTCCACTACTCATTAGTTGTTTGACCTTGGGCAAGTTATTAACCTTTCCTCATGTAATATAGAGATAATTACAGCACCAATCTCATAGGATTGTTATAAGGACTAAATGAGTTCATGTGCATAAAGCACTTAAACCAGTGCTTTGTATATACCAAGGGTAAGTGTTTGCTAGAAGTCATTCTCCTCTTCTGTAAAATGGAGAGTGATTTTTTGATTATTTCTCATGAGAAGGAAAACACGGACTCAGAATTGAAGGAGAATGAGCAAGATGACGTGCAGTCTAAAATGCTTAAAGGCATTGAGGATATTTAACATGAGAGAAGATAAAATAAAACAAAATGTCTGAGAGGTTAATAATTCTGATACTGCCATACATATATATTGGAATCAAATGACTAAATAAATGGATTGTGGATGACAGGAACCAGGTTTCCCATGTTGGATTGGAGATTTACAGATAATCAAAGTCATCATCAACATTACTACCATGTGATAATGGATTAGAGTTGGAGGGATCAGTAGGAACTCATGTTTAACTCAATGTAGTTACAAATGGCTACATATAGAAATATTTATAGATATGTGTATATGCAAGGGTTAATGCATGCACTTGTGCACACACACACAGACACACACACATTGCTTTATTAGCTTGAGAGGTCCTAAAAGAAATAACACTCCCACAGGAACAAGCACACCTAACACTCACAACTTGGTTTCTAATACCATTCTCCAATAAAAGGAGCCAAGGCTCTTTGGAAAAACGATTGATTCTAGGACTGGGTCTGGAAATGCACAAGATGAGCCTGGAGCATCTTCTAGTGACATAAAGTAAAGAAGGGCTAAAAAACAAACAAACAAAACAACAACAAAAACAACAACACATTGATGAGAGTGTGTCAAAAGGACACAGGAATCAACTGAAAGAGTCCCCAGTGGCCAAAGCTGGAAAAATTTTAACAAAAAAATAGAGTAGTGTTGGATATAACTCAAAGTTTAAAATAAAACTCTATGAATCCATACTGGTGTAAATAAATTAATAAAGAAATAAATAGGGGAGAAGAAACAAATCTCCCATGCAGAAGAGTTCCTAATATATTATACAGACATTCCATCCTGGAGGAGGAGAGCATAACTCCCCACCCCTTAAGTGCATAGTGACTGGTTTCCAAAAAGTATAGCGTGGAAAGCAGAGAACAAAAGCAACTTTACAGAAGAAACTAGACAAACGCTACCTTACCTGGGTAATCTAATCAACATCAGCAACCATAAACCATGTGGATAATATGTACCATTGATACGATGGATGAAAATGGCCCTTTACCTCAAGCAGGCTTCCTCCCAAAGCCTACAACCCCAATGACATCATGAGAAAAACAGACAAATTCTGAGAGAAAGGCATCCTACAATATATGTGACCAGCAGTCCTCAAAACTGTCAAGGTCATCAATAATGATGAAAATCTGAGAAACTGTCACAGCCTAGATAGGAACCTGGAGCAGACAAAGGACATTTGGTAACTAGGAAATCTACCGAAAGTGCGGAGTTTAGTTAAAAATGTATCATTACCTAAATAAAAAAAATAAAAATAAATAGGAATTCGGTGTCTGGGTAGCTCAGTGTGTTAAGTATCTGGCTTGGGATGTCAGCGCAGGTCATGACCTCAGGGTTGTGAGATCGAGCCCCATGTTGGGCTCTGGTGCTCAGCGGGGAGTCTGCTTGAGATTCTCTCTCTCCCTCTGCACTGTGTCCCTCTCTGCACTTGCATGCATGCTCTCTCTCTCTCTAAAATAAGTAATAAATTTGAAAAATCTAAAAAAAGTATCACTATCAATTCATTATTACAACAAAAGTCCCACACAAATACAAGATTTTAATAATAGGGGAAGCTGAGTGTGGGGTATGGAGTGATATATGGGAACTCGGTACTATCTGCTCAATTTTTCTGCAAGTCTAAAACTGTTCTTAAAGACGTGTATTAATAAAACAAACAAAACTCCTGAGGGGAGGGGTACTATCGGAAGGGCAGTTGCTTATGACTCAGTATAAGCTTGTTCTACATGATCTGAAGGACAGAATGAGGTCAAAGTGTGGAATTTATAGAGAGGTAGTTTCTAGCTCAACTTAAAGAAGGATTTACTAGAGCTTAGAGCTGTCCAAAAATGGAATGGGAGTCCTTAGGCGCTAGTGAGCTCTCTATCAGTGGAAGGGCCAAGTCCACCAATAAGTCACCGTGAGAAATGTGCATGGACTCAGGCGGTTGGATAAGATGTAACCTCCAAAGTCCATTTGTCTGGAAGACTCATTCAAGTGATCCTTGGGAGTGTCTTGAGTGGATCCTTCAGCCTTTCATGGAACCAACACTGAGAACCATTGTATAGAACAGTGCTTCCCAAACTTCGTTACACCATGACAGACTATAAAAAATTCCCTTTGTGTGACAACCTGGGGTAAAAAGAGGACGCAGCTCACAGACCGATGCTACCAGCACAGGGAGCTGCCCCGGGCTTGTCCGCCCCAAGGGCTGCTGGCCTCTATATCCGTGCACACCTCCTACCAGGGTGTCACACAAGTTTCCAAACTTCCTGCTTGTTTGTCTCCAGCAGCTTCCTCAAGAGGGACCCGATGTCCCATAACAACATTTCATTCTATCGTAGCATCCCCAGGAGGCAGGAAGAAGAGGGTATGATCTCCCACATGCATGGTGGCAAATAAGACTTTTTCCTTTAAGACCAGGAGCTTCGTAGCACTGTACTGCAGTCCCTCACTGACCTTTGAGCCAGTGCAATGGGACTCTCTAACAGTCATGAGCTCTCTACCCAAATTTAGAGTCCTCAGTATAAAAAAGATTTTATGCACAGGGGTACATAGCATAGGCAGTGATTCCTATGCTGTCTAAGACCCAGGCACTGGTCTGAGGCTGGAGAAAACCTCTGCAGGAGCCAGGAGACAAAAAGGCAGGGCACCCGAGGATGCCACCGGGGTGCTTTCATGGCTCTTTTCTGTGCGCGTCACTGTTCTCAGGGGCCTCTTCAACAGCCAGAATCGAACTGTGAAGCTCCTTTATTTTCCAAACTTCTTATAGGAACTAGTACTGCTTTTATAATTCAGAAAATATCATTAATTTAAAAAGCAATATTACAACACAGAACTCTAAATGCTTCATCGCATCACTAGGGGGGAAAGACAGTGACCTTGGCAGGGTGCACTCTTTCCCTGAGAGCCTGAAGCATAGAGAATTAGGTCTGAGGAGACACAGTCAAGGGACCTGGACTCAGAGCCTCAGAGCATGGACAATGCACTGTGCAGATCAAAAGAAGGGAGGCAGACCCCTCTGCTCACAAGTGGGCTCAGATTGCTAAGATTCTCCACATCTAGGCCAGTTCCCCTAGGGACTCCAGCTAGGGTTGCCATCACTGGGTAATAGACCCAGAGGGTCCAGGCACTGCACCAACATGCATGGCGACAAGGCTGGTTGATCAGAAGCCTGGCGTCGCAAATCCTGACCCTGAGCCCCTCCTCCACCTCTCTTGTGGCTTTGTCTTCTGAACCGGAGACCCTTGGGTCCTCACACTTCTTTTGTTTTCTCAGCAAAAGAAAAAGGCAAATTCCATCTCACTACTTTGCAAAAGCCAGCGCATCTTTCTCAAATGAAAGCTGAATTCGGCTCAAAATCTGATTCGGAGGAAGGCGGGAAAGCTGAAACCCAGCTTCTCCACCCCCCACCCATGTCCCCAACAATCGGGCAAAAAGAGCTGAAAGGTGCCAAACTATTCCAGTTGCTGATTCCCGTGACTTGAACTCAAGGATTCTTCTAGGAACACCTGCTTCCTGCCTCCCCAAGTTGGGATGATACCTGGAACCACAGAGTTCGGATGGACCTCAGTGATGCAGTCATTTTTAACGTATTTACTGAGCACATCTATGTGTCAGGCAGTATGCTAAGCACAGATCACAGAGTCCACGGGTTTCAAATTGCCTGAAAAGCTCTTAAAATACATAATCTCCAACCTGACCCCAGATTCCCTAATGGTGGAATCCAGAAACCCATATTTTAAAAAAAAAGCTCTCCAAGTGAGTAATGTACAGCCAGAATGGGAGCCACAATCTAATGCCATCCCCTCCTTCGGAATTAATCTCTTCCCACTCTGAACTTGGTTTTCCTTTATGTCCTTGATATTTATGTATGCTTCCTAATTTTTCGTGAATGTGTATCTCCCCTCAGCAAGAGTTTACGGCAACAAACAGGAGGCATCTCAAGATTATTCCCTCTGGCTGGTTCGTTTAGGGGTGGCCACAGTGCCTAGCCATGTGTCAACATCCATGGCATCCAAGGTCACAAGAGCCTGGACTGAGCTGGGAGCATCTGCAGAGACTGGGCAAATCACCTTCCTCGTTGGGATAGCAGGATTAGTTATAGGCTGTTTCTAATGAAGGCTGCCTCTTTGTATGTTGTCACAGAGAGGTACCTTTGTTATAAATCTAGATTATTCAACACAAGCTGGCTGCAGTTAGCACAACCTCCCACTTATAGGACTGAATGAGAATGTTTTCACAAGCTTGTTAATTGACGTCTATGATTTCCTACCATGGGTAGCATAATTATATGAGTATGAAGATATTCCTCCAAGACTCTGCCCACCATATCCCTAGTTTAGGCACCTGTTGCAGCGGTCCCCGAAGCCGTACCCTGTCCCTCACCCAATCCATCCTCTACTGCCTAAGACCTCAGATATTAAACATGAACATCTGATCTTTTGCTGCACTGCTTAAATCTCCCCAGTGATTTCCCAGGATATGGATGTCCTAGCATACCAACCCTCCCAGTCTCGTCCCTTGGCATGGCCCAGACCTTGCCTTTTCAGCTCCAACAATTGTGAATGCCTTGCAGCTCTCAAACATCATGCTGGTTCACATCTCAGCACTTCCACTCCTACAGTTTCTGCTTGGAATGCTCTCTCATCACCCGCTTACCACCTTCCTGCATTCCAAGTCCCTATCATTCACCTGGCGAGTTTATCCAAGTTCAAGCCCCAGACAAAGGGCCACAGTCTCCATGAAGCCTCTACAATCACTACCCCATGCTTCGTACTTGCTCCGATCACAGCACCTGCAAAGGTTTGTTGCACAAGGTTATCTTACATCTGCCCTCTTTTGCCAGACTATAAGAACCCTTTAATAAAAGATATGAGTCTTATCTCAGAATTCTGAGCCTTAAATATTTGCTAAAGGAAGAAAGGGAAAGACAAGGCAGAGACTGAAGAAGCAGGAAACCCTAGTCCTTGTCCACAAGGACTTAAGCTGATTCTAAGCTACCCAGGAAACAGCTGACCTTGGACTTCAACCTCTCTCCCTAGCTGGCAGTCCACCCTCTCCCCATGTGTCTCCATATTCCCTCTTCTAGTGGCTTCCATTCCCACGAGGGGAACTAGTGCTGTCCTTTCCGGCTCCCCAGCACTTCCTTTTGGAAGGAATGCCTCCTAATCAGCAAATGCACACAAGAGAATTCCCCTGCCAATACCCTCTTCTCAAAGGTAACTGCATTTTCAAAGAGAAAGAAAAGAAAGTGTTTTGGTGCAAATAAATGAATCTCTACTCACAGAAGGCTTCCCGGTGCTGGGGAGCTAGATGAAAGAGATCGTTCATTTTAGGAAAGAAGGTCTTCACAAATCCTGTCAGACAGGAGAACAGTCTCATCATCAATCACACGGACGTGTAACTTCTATGTCAGAATGGAGGACAGAATTGCACCGATCCTGTGTCTTGCATCAGTGCCCTCTCCCTGGTGGCACTGTGCCTTCCCCTTCCCTACTTTGCATTCTCCTCATGCCAAGCCCCCATCCCCAACATGCACAGTTTAACTATGAATCACAGGGGAGTATATTTCCTGCCCCCTCACTGAGAGCTAAAGGATAGGGTCCTTTTGTAGGACTAGTTAGAACAGAATCTCGAGATGCATTGCCTCGTCTTATTACCTTGGACTGAGCCCTGGATGTCCTCATCTGCAAAGTTCAGGGGAGAAAACAAATGGACTCTCAGCAAGCATCAAGGCCACACTCATCTCCTGCCCCTGGGCCACCCGGATATTTCAGAAAGGCATACACCTCCATCAAAACATCTGCTTTGATCATAGCTCACTGGCTATTTTTCTATTTGCTTAGCTGGCTCCTCCTTGTCTCTTCCTCCTTCCTGTTAATTAAAAAAAAAAAAAAAAATCTCCAAGTGCATGATCAAGGTTGGGTGGGCAGATGGAAGCTCAAGTTCTGTGATTTCAAATCACAGCTTCCTCCTCGTAGGCTGCATAATCCCTTCCCAGAAGCCAGAACAACCGAGAGTTCAAAACAAATGCATCAACACAGAGAGAGGGTGTGACAAGAAGAGAGAAAATAAATCTTTGGGGACTCTGTACAGAACACAACAAGTTTGACAATTAGGCACATCAGAGCACTGCAGAGGGCTGGGAGAAAGAGACAGTTGCTAGGTCCTCACATCCAAAGCCAAGGGATTAAGCCACTATTGCTGCACAGAGCCTAGGCAAATTGCAGCATCTCTTCATGGCCACTTCTAACGAAGATTCTGCCCTGAAAGCCCCTTTGCTGTGTGAGGAAGCCCAGGATGTCTGGACAGAAAAGAGTAGCCTCTTGCTTATACCCACAGCCAAGGCTGGACTCAGGAGACCCATTAGCAGAGTGCACATGGCCAGCCACTTGGGAGGACTAAGGCTTTCATCTCACTGATGCACTGTCCTCTCTGGAGTCCTGCCCATCAGGCTCTGTCCCCCATGAAGGTGGAGGAAGGAGAGCCTGGCTGTCCTTAGGGCTTGAGGAAGGGGCAAGAGCATGAGCCCGAAAGCCCAGATGCTTGGAGACATTTTTTAATGACCCTAGTGCATGGCCTTGGGGGTGCCATTTCCCCTTCCGGACTTTTGTTGAGTGGAGCTTGGACAATTACGGTGTTGGAAGCCATCTTAAGGAATCTGTAATCAAATGCCCTCATTTTACAGATGGAGAAAGGAAGTTAAGAAGGTTATCCATGTCATTGAGTTATTAACAGACTACGAAACTCACGCAAGTATAAAAAGTTATCAATAAAGTATTTCACATTCATTTTCTCACACCAAGTCTTTGAGACGTGGTGTGCATTTTTCACGTGCAGCACACCTCCAGTTGGACGAGCCCCATGTCAAGGGCTCCGTAGTCTCACGTGGCCAGTGGCTGCAGTATTGGACATTGTAGTTCTAGAGGGCGAGGCTGACAGTAAACAAGTGAAACGAACAAATACGTAATATAATTAGAAAGAGTGGCGAGCGAAGGCCTGCCTAAGGAGGCAGTACTCCGCAACTAAATGACTGGACGGATAGAAGAGAAATAAAAGAGCAAGTACCTGTTCTTCTAGTGTTGAAAATAGAAAACATGCCTTTAGAGGGCTTAGGATGTACTTTCTTTTTTTTTTTTAGGATGTACTTTCTAGCGCCTGTTCATTAACTGACAGAAAAACTGTAAAGTCACACTCTAAATTAACAGTCTTCAGTCCCAGAAGCTGGCCACGAGACTACACATTTCCTTTGAACAGAGTGACAAAAAAGCCAAACATTGTGCAACGGACTCACTCACTGAGATAACTGAGGACCACAAGAGAGGATGTTCCCTCTGCTGGCAGTTCGGATAAACTCTACCAGGAGGCCATTTTCCTCAAGTGCACAGAGACCCTCTGTCACTGGGAGCCACTGGGAGAGCTCTGTGATCCTTGCCGGCTAAGCTGAAAGGACGCGGACTCTCCACCGGCATCTAAGACAAAGGGCTCCCTGTGGAGATCTCTCTGTCGCAGACGGCTCTTTAATATTTTACCGTGTTTTAGCCAAATGAATGGGGACATCTTTTAAAGCATCGTATACTACTACCTAGAGGATCACACTGTTGTCTTAAATCAATTATTAAAAACAACATTTTAAAAAGCTCCTTAGCTGAAACACTACCAAGATCCATATTTAAAATACTTAAGTATTTATTATTTTAAACATTATAGTTATAACTTTATAATATTAAATGCCATGAAGTTCATTTATTTAAAATGTTTTTTCAACACCTGCTTGGGGCAGTTGACATGCTGAGACCCACAGCACTCTCATCTTCCATGTTTCTTAAGGTGAAGAGATTATAATTCATTCTTTTCAATCTCCAATTAATATCGTAACTATCCACTGAAACCCAAGATTTCATGTGCTGAGAACGGTTATTGACTTGTTTGCTTTTCCTTACTTAGACCTGTTCAGCTCAACTGGATGAGAAGTCCATTGGGAAAAATGAACAGATGGTGAAAAGACATTTATTTAGGGCCCATAAGAATAATTACCAATGTAAAGACAATAGCGGTTAAGTTTAGATTATATTTTTAAAATTTTTTTAAAGATTTATTTTGAGAGAGAAAGAGAACATGCACACGCCTGCATGAGCCAGGGAAGGGGCAGAGAGGGGGAAGAGGGAGAATCTCAAGCAGACTCCCGGAAGGGCTTGATCCCGTGACCCTGAGATCATGACCTAAGCTGAAACCAAGAGTCGGACACTTAACCAAATGAGCCACCAGGGGCCCCTAGAGAGTATTTTTGAATGGTATTGGCAATTGCTGGCAATCACAAAAAATACATCAGTGAATTTGTCGTCAGTGTGATTTTTTATTTTATTTTTAACAATTCCTATCATAGCAACTATAGCAGAATATGCTTTCCTTAAAATTAATATAAATATATTATGGAATTTTATACGACAACATTTAACAGAGTAGACGTTAATCAGCAAAGAGGCATGAACAGAGTGGTTAAGAATATGGATTTGCATTCTATCTGCCACGCAATGGTTTATGGCAATGGCTAGTTAGTGCCACTTGAATTTCAGTTTTCCCATCTATAAAACACGATAATAATTGTACTTGCCTCTAAGGTTCACGTGAGAGACATCCAAACACTCAATAAATACGAGCTCAAGCAGGTGAGAAAATATATACAAGTTGTAAAACCCGTGATGATTTTTCTAAGTCATGACCAAGACCATGCTGTTTGCATATTTTTAAATTTGAACAGAATGTTGTCTTTATTATATGATCCTATTTCGCTGTAGATTTACTCTTTTAAATATTTTATATTATTTTGTTTTGTCAAAAGAAATGTTTTAGGAATTAGTACATTTTTGTGCCTGTGAATCACAAAATAACGGGTTTTTTTGTATGTGGTAACGGCAGGGGTAGGCCTGGGGGGCAGTGGACTTTGCATTAGGATTCATTTTTGTGAGTTATAACCCTGAGGGAGAGAACGCTAAGGTTAAATCAGGAACACTGCGTGGAGGAGGTGACGTAAGAGTCATAATTTTAAGGAGGTGGCGGTGTGTGATCTATAGGGAGGAGAATTTTTATCAGGCCTCGGATAGGCTGTTGAACTCAGGCTCTTCCAATCAGCGCCACAAGCAGGATTCAAAGTCAAACCCGAATGCCGTGGACTCAAGTTTGCCACAGAATTTTCAGAGCAAAGATCCGATATGATCTTTTGAGTCAGGTATGAAGTTCAAACTGAGAGCGTTAGATGAACAAGTACGTCTGATTTAGAAGTAATCTTGTCGATGGTGATCACAAAGTCACTGCATCACAAAATTACCTTTATGCTGTGGTGTTTCACTAGTTTTTGAGGCTGGATAAAAAGAAAGACACCATGTCTGTGTTAGGAAAAAAACAAAACAAAACACACAGACCTTTTCTGGAAATGTTTGGGACCATCCCGAGACACCTCCGGTGTGGTTCCAGAAATACAGAACACAATACAAGATACTGTAGTAGAGACACTAGTCCAGGGCCTCCTCAAACACAAGCCTCCTGTTCAATGAAGGCCTCGCAGTTCTGGAGTTCACGAAACTACACTCTGGCCCCGCAGCCAATTTCCCTCCAAGCTCGCCCCAGACCTGGCTCTGCCAACCAGCCTGGTCCATCCACAACTCCGCAATTTCCCTTCACCCTGTTATCAGAGATACTTGGAGGACAGTGGTCACTCCTGGGTCCCAGGTCCCCAAGACTTCATGATGATACCTCTCTTGCCCAAAGGAAAGTCAAGGATCTTTACCTTCTCAGGGTTGAGATTTTGTTTCTTTCTTGCTTTCAAAATTGGGAAGGATGTCAGACTGCAGTTCCTTGGTTTTTTAGCATCCATGTTAGTCCTGTAGAAGGAAGAGTAAAAAGTACATTGGCAGTAGGAGCAAAATATAACTAATGGCCCCCGCACCCAGGGATGGGAAGAATGCAGGGCAGGCCTGGAGATAAAAAGTGGCAGGCCTAGAGTGTCTAGGTGGCTCACTCTGTTAAGCGTCTGCCTTTGGCTCAGGTCATGATCCCAGAGTCCTGGGATCGAGTCCTGCATCGGGCTCCCTGCTCAGCGGGGAGCCTGCTTCTTCCTCTCACTCTGCCTGCTGCTTCCCCTGCTTGTGCTCTCTCTCTCTCTTTCTCTCTCTTGCAAAAGTAAATAAATAAATAAATAAATAAATAAATAAATAAATACTTAAAGCAAAAGAAAACAAAACAGTAGCAGGCCTAAAAGCAGTGGCAGAGTCTCTGCTAACTCCTTTTTTCCCGTCCTGGTGGCTGATGATGTCAGGAGAGGGGGCATCTTGACATCAGTCCTTGGGTGCTCAGGGCAGAGGGGACAGCAGCCAAGAAAGGAAGATGAGCTAATGAGGCTGCCAGCAGTTTAGGACACCAAACAAAAAGACCCATTTCCTCCAGCTCCCTGCAAAGTAAACCATTCTCTTACCACCACCACCTCTTGCTCTGAAAGATACATGTATTAGTGGTTACTTGATAGCTTACTGCCTACAGAAAAAGAAAAAGGGACAATGGGTAGAAATGCTTTGCCTGGATCTCATTTAGCCATTTTTTGCACCTTCTTTATTCAGAGCAGAGCTGTATGAATAATGAACTCATTGCGAGATGAAAAACTAACTCACATTAAGTTTATGGAATCTGGTTAAAGTGGGAATTTATGTAAATGGGAGAGTCTAAGAGGCTCTGATTCCACTGTTGCATGCCTATTCCATTAGCAGCAGCTGGAACTCTGCTTTGTGTCCCTTAGAAGTTCCTTTCAGCCTCTAATTCTAGCAAGAGCCAAGGGAGCCAAGGATATGAACAAGGACAGAACAGGGATCACTGGCTTCTGCAAACCACTCCATTGGTAAGTTCTTGCAGACCCTATAATAAATGGCGACAGCATCGCAATTCTGAAATTATTCAGAGGACTCAAGACAAGTCCCACCCACTATTATTGCAGCATAATGTTGAAAACCCAGAAATCACTTGTCTATATATAAATGAGAAGTTAAAAAATACGGTACATATGTATTATAGAATATGATGCAATCACTTTAAAAAATGAAGTAAGTCTCTATATATGCCTGTAACGTATTGAATAAAAGCAGAACAGTATGTATGATTCCATATTTGTTTAAGAAAAAAATGAGATGGAGGCGCCTGGGTGGCTTAGTCCATTGAGGTTCTGCCTTCAGCTCAGGTCATGATCTCAGGGTCCTGGGATCGAGCCCTGAGTCAGGGGCTAAGCAAGGAGTCTGCTTGTCCCTCTCCCTCTACCCCTCCCCCTGATCATGCTCTCTCTCTCTCTCTCACTCTCTTCTCTCAAACAAATAAAATCTTTAGAAAAGAGAAAAACCCAAGATGTTTGCATGTCTTAATCAGGTATATTGAAGAATAAAGAAAAAATAAACTAAAAATAATTACCTTTGAGGGGTGGAGCTGGGGGAGGTGAGTGGAAACGTGAATTTTAACACACACACACGATATGGAAAAATCCTATGCAAAAGTAAACACAAAGTAATAGTTGCTTCTATTCAAATGATCATAATGTCACTTCTTTCTTCCCTTCCTTCCTTCCTTTCTACAAACATTTGCTGAGATACTTCCTCTGACAAACCAGACATAGCCTCTCGTTTGGATTATCTAGGAGGGAGACACGTGGAAACAGGCCAATACGATGCACGTGATCAGGGCAGTAACGGAGGCCGGTGCAAAGAGCTAATGGCGCACACTGCGGGGGCAGGGGGGGGGTGACTAACTGTTGGAAGAGCTGAGGAAGCCTTCACACCTGGGCAGAGCAGAAGTGTCCTTGAAGAATAAACAGGACAGGCATGGAGTCAAGAGCTGATGGACGAGACTGCGAGCACAACAGTATGAAAGAGCACTCTCTTCTTCAGGAAGTGTGGACATTTTCTGGGCATTGCCAGTGGAGGGCCAGAGAGGTGGTTAGACTGTAAAGAGAGGGTCGCATGGTCCATTCTAAGTCTGACAAAATCAGATTTGTACTTAGGATCATCTCTCTGGCGATACCACAGAGCAAGGTTCGGAGGAGCTCCAGTAGGAAGCTGTCTTGGGCATCTAGGCAAGAGATGATGAGGACTTCAACGGAGGCTATGAGGGCGAGGAGACAGTGGACGTGGGAACTTGGGAATAATTCAGGAGACAGAAATGGTAGAATTTTGGCCATCAATTCAAAGTGAGCGTTGCAAAATCCAAACATGGGGGAAGAATGGATACAATTTTTCCTGCCAAGGTTCCCTCCATCTACCTCACAGGGATGTGGGAGACGGTACAAGTGCACCTGCATCTTTGCCAGCAAGGGGAATTCTTTCCTCTATTCAGCTTCCGGTACTCTGCAAGCGAAGAGAACATACAGACCCGAAGAATATGCTGAGGCATCTTGGAGTCCAGTCTCACTTCTGCCCTCAGATAGACTCTGAGCAAGTCATATGCCTTGTCTATACTCAGTTCCCTCATTTGTAAGATGACAGGACTGGACTAGATGACCTCTGATGTCCCTTCCAGTTCTACGCTTCTTGGGCTCTAACTTTATTAAATACTGCCAGGTTGGAAAAGTTCTTTTGTGACTTATTCCACAAGTTTCCTCCTTTGAATAGTTCTGTGGTCATCAAAGACTACCTTGCGTCTTTTTTTCCCCTAATAATGCATTCAACCTAACTTCAATGTAATCCATGGCACAGAAGCTATTTGCAAAGCTTCACAAATGCCACTTCTTACCCTCAAAATAAGTGGTGAACCAGGAGAATGTTTTATATCTTGTTTATAACTGCTGCATGAAGGGTTAAAGATAACAAACTCATCTCAGAGCTAGAGTGAATACTGCTTTGAGAACTGAAACTAAAATTTATTTTACACAAAGATCAGTTTCCCTACTTCTCCACCCTAGACCCATCTCCTTCCTCCAGATTTCAGCACTTCTGTGTATGGAGATCATTTTGTCACTTGGTCAACAACTTGAGTGTTAATTATTTTAGGGGCATACGTTTCATCTCATCTTGATTGTGAATCTCTTAGAGGCAGGAATAATGAGCTTGGATTTTATTTTATTTCTTAAATAGTCCTCCTTGGGACAAGGACAATGGCTTGTCTACTGAAAGTTCTTGGTACAAATGTGTTGAAGAAAGAGAAATCTAAGATGGTTTAGGTTAATTCATCAAAAAATTTGAGACCACCATCTGAATGCCAGGGAGCGTGATAAGCATGGGGAACTGAGAGATAAGTAAGACAGGATCCTTGCTTTCAAGGAGTTCAAGGTCTGGTGGGCATGACAGACCTATCAACAGTGGGACCAGCATTATGGCATACATAGTATTTTATACATAATGTGTTATCTATGTACACCAATCTTCAAGGCCCAGGAAGGAAATATATCTTTTGAGATTTACCTGTTATGATTTCGGTATTTCTATGGCAGTTGTCAAGTAGCTTGATCTTTACATAGCTTGGAGAGCTACGTTTGGGGCAGAAATTGTGGCAATGTCGGACTGGCAAGGACTCCCTTTGCATTTCTGTGAATAGGAGATAATGTACTTAATGTCCTTAAGTTACTCTCACTGCTGCAATGAGAACTCCTTGGGCCCTCTGCAATTATCCTTGAACCTCTTCATGGTCTATGGACTCTGGGAGCTGGAAGAGGTTTTAGGGGCCTTTCATCCATTTTCCCACCCTGGCAGAAATCCTCTTTAGAGTACCCCCGGCAATCACTCGGTCTCTGCTTGAATATTCCCGTGACAGAGCTCACTGTTTTTCCGGGCAACCCATTTCACACTGGGCTGTTTATACTTATGGCTGGTGCTCAGCAAATCTGGTGGGAAGAAATGATATTGAGCAACATATCCTCCACGGATACTTGCTATCCTCTGCAGAACTACAAAGAACACATCTCCCCTCTCTTCTACTCCAAGAGCTCTTGAATATTCAAAACAGCGCCTTTTTGCCTCCGCACCTGCTCATCGCCAGGCATTCTGTAGTTTTATTTCAAACACATCTTGGTAGGACAGAGCATCCAGGCACGACAGAACTTGCATCGTGATTGTCTCTCTCTACTTCCTAGTTTTTTATGACCTTGTTTTAAGCGGCTACAGTTTTCTAGAGTCTAGATTATGTACAGGCAGCGAGATCTCTACATCGCTCACGTGGTCGCTATATTTCTATTAATGAAGACTAGACCCGTATTTGCCCTTTTTGGCTGTCACAACGCACTCATGTTGGATTTAGGATCAGCTAAGACCACGGACTCCAGCACTAGCTCCTCCACAAGTTTGCAGAGCATGTGTTCTAGCCAAGTGCCTGACGACAGTATGGGGCTGGAGAAGGCCAAAGTCAAAGAGTGGCTGTCACACCACTCGAGACCCCTTTCAGGTGCATCATTACCATCTTGATAAGGACTAAAACCAAGAAGGGAAGTAACCGACGTAAGTCCCAGAACCAATTAGGCACAGTCCAGGTTTGGAGAATTCCTTAGAATGCCTAGATTTTACGTACTTAGCACACGTAGACGATTAAATCCCTGGAACAAGACTGGCAGCAAAGGACACATTTGTCCTTTCATAGTTTGAACTTTCTGTAAATGGCCTTGCACCTTTGCCATGTCTCCACTGAAGCCTTATCAGCGAAGCTTGAATTAAGACTGTTGACCATCAGTCATTTAAAAGAGGGCAGAAGGGTCACAAGTTACTTAAGCCCTGATTTGGCCGATGGACATTTCAAATGTAGCAAGCACCATAAATCAACTACAGGTTAAAAAAAAAAAAAAATCCAAATCTTGCATTGTTCATCCTCCTTTTAAGGAAAATATTTGCTAGGATGAGCATTACCCTAGAGTGGCAAGTACCACCCAGAGGGAAAGTGACGCTCTGGATGGATTTACGATCCACACACAGCTTAAAGCTGTCCGGCACTGGGCTCTGGTTGAGCATATGGGCTGGGCCAGCAGAGGCTGGTATCGGCCACATCCTAGGACATCCAATTGAAGTGTGGGTTGTGGGCTCACTTTTGACCTCCAAAAGGACCAGCCACGCCCTGAAGATAAAGGGGGAGGAAAGTTTTGTGCCCTATGCTGTCCAGCAATTTCAGGAGAGGTCTTTATGAGTTCCCTAAAATCCATCGCTCCCCACCCCGCACTCAGCTGAAGTCAGCGGTGCAACTTTCTGTTAGGAGCAAACTATTAGGATGTCAGGTCCTGAGAATGCAGCGATTCAGAGCACTTTTCCTCCCGTCCGCGCTCACACCCCGCCCCTCTCTCTCCTCCGACCACACTCCTCCTGCTATTTTTGCATTCTCTGCACCTCCCTTCTCCCCGTTTCCCCCACCTTCTTCCCCGGTTGCCCCAGCAGCTTCTGGCCCCCCGCGGTCCCTTCTGCCCCGCTAGCGCTCTGCGCTGCCTTACTTAGTTAGGGCGCCGGCAGGAGGTGGGAAGAGCTGCATCGGGCTTGCGCAGACTGCCCGGCGGCCGCTGCGGGGCGCTCGCTGGGGCACTCTGCCCGCGCCGGCCGGGGACCACGCCCTCCTCCCGTCGCTATAGAAACTCTGGCAGCCCTTTTTGTGACTTCGGCCGCCCGCGAAAGGACTTAGACTTTAGTCCCGTCCCCAACCACCGTTCACATCAGCCTAAAGAACACCTCTCTTTCCCCCTACTCCCATTCTCTCACCCCAGGTAGAGTTGAAGGACATCCCAAGGATGGGCAGATGGGAGTTCACCGAACTCCCCAGGATCACGGAATTATCCTTACTTTCTCCCTCTTCCAAAAAGTTTGTGGTTCCCGGAAGCTCGTAGCAAAAGCTCCGTATATAAAATAGTCACCAGATGAGCACTTTTTGAGCATTGACTCTGCATCAGGTTTTAAATGCATGAAAACAAAGAAGAGTTCTAGCTGAGTGACAATAGCGTGACCTGGAAGAATATCGTCTGGTCTATGGAGGAAATGGACATTCAAAAAAAGCTTTTAGGACGACCGGAGTTGAATTTGAATCTTCAAGGCCAAGTAGGAATTAGCCATGTAAAGCAGGCAAGTAAGAGCCAGTGTAAAGGCGGGGAGCTAGGGGACCACGTGGTATCACGGATGCTGGCCGTGTTTGGTGTGGCAAGAGTCAAAAGTGCATATGGGCAGCATGCGACCAGGTTGTAGAAGCTGGCGGGACAGCCAGATTTGAAATATCTTGTGAACTAAACAGGCTAGGGTGTATGTATGTGGATTTTAAGGAGAGGGGTGTTCATGCTCAGATTTTAGAAAACTTTCTGGCAATATGGAATGGAGGGTAGGCCAGAGTAGGTTAAGAATCAAGGCACGGATGCCTGCTAGTAGTGAGTGATAACGTTTCAGAGTAAGGGACAGCAGGTGGAAGAACAGTTCTGAGCAATTTACAAAATGGAAAAGAGCTCAGTGACTAGATGTGAAGGGTGGAAGTGCCCCAGGCTCGATCCAGTTGATGGTGGTGCCATTTACTAACAGAAAATCTAGTGGGGGAAACACCGAGGGTAGGGAGGAGGTTACTGATTTACTGATGACTTACTGCATCAGATTATCAATGGACCAGGCTCTTTCGTAGAGCAAGATCTGGGCTAAAAAAAATCTCGACTTGGCAGTCATTGTCACATATGTGACCACTGTAGCTTGAAGTCACCTAAGCTTAAAAAAAAGGGGGCAGGCAGGGGAGAAGAATGGAATCACACAGAATAGGGCACAATGGGGGAAAGAGTGGATGTAGGTGACACAAGTTTATAAGGCTGCAAAATAATAAAGAGCAGGCAGGGATGTGGGAAGAAAGCTACAAGAGAATAGTGTCAGGTGAGCCCAGGAAATAAAATGTATTAATAGGCAGGGTATGATGAATAGGATCTATAAGATTAGGTGAGAAAAACGTACACTGGATTTGACAACAGAGAGGTCATTAGTGCTTTCTGCAAGGCCAGTTTTAACATTATTTAAGGTAATTTTCAGTACAAGCTATTATTTTTTAAAAGATCTTATTTATTTTAGAGAGTGAGCGAGCGAGCAAGCACGAGTGGGGGAGGGGGAGAGGGAGAGAATCCCAAGCAGACTCTCCGTTGAGTGCAAGCCCAATGCAAGATCATAACCTAAGCCGAAATCAAGAGTTGGATGCTCAAGCGACTGAGCCACGCAGGTGCCCCCAAACTTACTTTGAATAACACAGAGGAAACAAGTTCATCAGGCTGGTGCCAGATGATTAATCAATGATATCAGTACCGAATACAGTGTAGGCCCTTAATAAATATTTACTGTTGAACTGCACCATAGAGAGCACTTTAATACCTTGTAACTGAATACATGTATTAAGAAGGGGATGAAGTGGGATAGGTGCGGTGGTATATGACAGTATAAAAATATACACAAGAAAAAAATGTACAATAGTAATAAGCAACTGCTCACTTTATTTTTTTAAGATTTTATTTATTTCTTTGAGAGAGAGAAAGAGCATAAGTAAGGGGGAGGGGCAGAGGGAGAGGGAGAAGCAGACTCCCTGCTGAGCAGGGAGCCCGACAAAGAGCTCGATCCCAGGACCCTGAGATCATGACCTGAGCCAAAGGCAGATGCTGACTGAGCCACCCAGGCGCCCCTGCAAATGCTCACTTTAATTATAATTCTAAATTCCTTATTTTCACATTAACATTGATATTTCTATAACCCAAGGAAAAACTGAACTAATGATATTACACATGTTTTAATGGTTAACATGATTTTTTCAAAAGATTTTATTTATTTATCCATTTGAGAGAGAGAAAGAGAGAGAGAGAACTTGAAGAGCAGGGGAGGAACAGAGGCAGAGGGAGAGGGAAAGAATCTCGAGATTCCATGCTCAGCGCAGAGCTCAATCCCATGTCCCCGAGATCATGACCTGAGCTGAAACCAATAGTGAGACGCTTAGCCAACTGAACCACCCAGGCACCCCTAATGGTTAACGTGATTTGAAGAGTTTTGATTAAAAAGTGATCAGGAGCTGGCTGAAATTCTCACCATAAAATGTAAAATATCTCTGTTTTTATTCATAACAAATTCACATCTAAGCTTCCTGAAGAGCTGTATCATCTAGTATCATAATAGGGATGACTAAGTACTTGACTAAGTACACCCTCTAAAGCACTGGCTTAACATTAAGTGATTATTCTAAGAAACAACTCCCCCCACCTTATAGTTACAACAAAAAGACTTAATTTTTTTTTTTTTTTTGCAAAACATTCATTTAATCGTGAAATGTAGACAATCAGAGATAGATGAGTGTGACGGTATCAAGGAAAAGAGCATACCAAGACTCTTCCACTTTTATTACAGGTTTTGACAATGTGAGCGTCATAAAATCTCATGAAATTCTATTTGCTATACAATAAACATCTACTTCTGAGTAGGAGACATATGCCATATTATAGCAACCATTTTAATGTGTAAAATTATTCTGAATTCTTACTATAAAAATACTTGGCTAAAATATGAAACATCTTTGCAGTAAAAGTGACGATGTAACTTAAGATTTCAGAAATGCCTCCTGAAAAAAATGGGAATGTTTCCTTTCGCCAGATAAATTCTCAACACTGAAAGTTAAGGTGCCATAAATTAGACAAAGCTAGAAAGCAACCTCATCTTACTAGAAAAGGACGGTATCCAACATGGACTTCCTCCTTGTCAAACAGACAAACCACTTGACGACAATGACTTATTACATACACAGGAAAAGAGAATACATTCTTCAGGAGGAAATGACACCACAAGATAGTACTTATAAACAATCCTCGTCTTGAAGCCTTGAATAGCTTCAGAGAACATCATCACAAAATAGGCAGAGGCAATTCACATGACATTAAAGGGTTCCTTTATATTATGATGCCCTCCTTAAATAGAAACACGATTCAAATATAAGCACACTTGTAAAACTCCGATTCTCTTAATCAAACATTTGTTTACTACCACGCTCAGCTACTAGCGGCGTTTGGATGCAAAGGTTTAACTCGTGCTAATCTGGACAAGCCAAGGCGGAGACTCTGATTTGGAGACTTAATAGACACCCCTGCCACTGGGCTCCTGCTGCTGCTGCTTCCAGACATTGCTGAAAGAAAACAAATCACCTGATGCTGATGATGTTCGCAATCTCTTAACAAAGAGCAACTTATAAAACAGAAGATGCAAAAAAAAAAAAAAAAAAAAAAAAAAAAAAAAACCAGGCACGGATTACTGTAGTATACAAGTTCTATCAAGCTATAGCCAAGATCAAAAGGATGAACAGTATTAAAGGGCAGAAAGAATACAGTACTGCCTATTTTCAAACATGCTCAGAAAGCAAGGTGATGGCACCAAAACTTTAAGCACGAAAGCTGAAACAGGTAAGTTGGGAGCAACTACCATTGGTTGAAAAGGCATGAAGAATTGCATGAAGTTATAATTTCTAAAGTAGCAGAAAAATCCAACGCATTTTTGCAAATGCTGCAATTTTTACAAATACTCCTTGAATCTATTTTTTCAGATATTCAATTATTGTAAATATGATGAATATTCTTTTTATTTATTTATACTAGTTCACTTAAGTGACATCATATGGTATTTGTCCTTCTCTGACTGGGGGTGGGAGTGGATGGGTGAAATAGATAAGGGGGAATGCAGGGGTTCAGAGATACAAACTTCCAGTTATGAAATAAATAAGTCATGGAGATGAAAAGCCCAGCATAGGGAATATAGTCAATAATATTGTAATAACATTGCATGGGGACAGATGGTGACTATGCTTATTACTGAGTAGTGTGTGGAATTGTTGAATCAATATGTGCCTTATATTTCACAAGATGAAAGGAAGTAATTAAGAGACATTAAGTAATCATATAGTCTCAGACTGCAATCTTTTTTTATAATGATTTTATTTAATATTTCAAGTTTTTATTTAAATTCTAGTAACATATAATGTATTACTAGTTTCAGGAGTAGAATTGAGTGATTCATCACTTACATATAACACCCAGCGCTCCTCACAACGAATGCCCTCCTTAATGCCCATCACCCATTACCCCCATTCCCCCACCCATCTCCCCTCCAGGAACCCTCAGTTTTGTTCTCTATAGTTAAGAGTCTCTTACGGGAGAAATCAGAGTGGGAGATGAACCATGAGAGACTAAGGACTCTGGGAAACAAACTGAGGGTTTTGGCGGAGGGGATGGGTGAACCTGGTGACGGGTATCAAGGCGGGCACGGATTGCATGGAGCACTGGGTGTTACACGCAAACAGTGAATCATGGAACACTGCATCAAAACTAATGATGTACTGTATGGTGACTAACATAACATAACATAACATAACATAACATAACATAACATAATAATTGAAAAGAAAAGAAAAGAAAAGAAAAGAAAAGAAAAAAGAGAAGAAATAAAAAAATTTAAAAAGAGTCTCTAATGGTTTGCCTTCCTCTCTTTTTTCCCTTCCCATATGTTCTTCTGTTTTGTTTCTTAAATTCCACATATGAGCGAGATCATACGGTACTTGTCTTTGATTTATTCTGCCTAGCATAATACCCTCTAGTTCCATCTAAATGGCAAGATTACATTCTTTTGGACAGTTGAGTAATATTCCATGCCATATATATATATATATATATATATATATATATATATATATATATATATATATATATAAACTACATCTTCTTTATCCATTCATCAGTTGATGGATATCTGGGCTCTTTCTGTAATTTGGCTATTGTTGATAATGCTGCTATAAACATTAGGGAGCAATACAAAAATACTGACTCTGACTGACATCTGTCTATTAACACCTAGTTATCAGGGGGGGCCCACTGTGGACCAATCAAGAAATGTCAGTGAAAAGATCTGAGTAGATTTGGACTGACTTCGAGAAGGAGAGGGGACAAATGAGGAGAGACATACCACAGGGAGGAAAGTGGACACAGACAGGCTCTGACAGAAGACGACACACACTGTGTTTAAGGAAGAAAAAACGGTATCAATTTCCCTGGACTAGAGGGTTCATGTGGTTGGGTGAGAGGAAGTGGATATAGGACTGGTCAGGAAGCCACAGGTAGTTTGGGCATGAAATGAACAGGGCCTGGACTAGGTTTTTGGTAATGTCAAGATAAGCGATAAGATAAGAATTCTTAAAGGATCAGTGAGACTTGGCTATGGAGGAATAAGAATTCTTAAAGGATCAGTGAGACTTGGCTATGGAGGGAAAAAAAAAACCCAACAAAGAGAAGTCAAGTCTGCAAGGGCATTTGTTAAATGTTGGAAGTCCCGTGTACAGGTCCCGAGGCTTCAGTGAGACTGTGACCAGCGGGTCTTGAGCAAAAAGATTTGTTACCAAAATAAATATCAGGAATGTTAAATGTTAACACTCCTTGACACTGTAACTCCACCACTAGGAATTTGTCCTGAGAAAATAATCAAGGATGTGCCCACAGATTTCTAAAATAAGGATGTTTGTGCTTATTACAACCTTATTTATGATGTTGAGAAAATAATAAACAATCTGGATGCTCAGTATAAGGGAATGACATATGATGAATAAATGCAGCAATTAAAAACCTTGGTTTTGAAAAGTATGTAATAATATGGTGTAACACTTACAACTAGCGGAAAAAATATGTCAGTGATAATTTTCCAAGCCCCTGCCCTTGATCAATAAATATGCCATACCTGGTGGGACCCACATAGGTTTTCTGCTTTCAGCTGAAGGGCTGCGTATTTGTAATGGTTTCCTAGTGGCCTCTGAAGAAAGGAAAACCTTTTTTGGTGAAGGCTGAGATTCTGATTTCACGGCAGCTAGAGAAGAGTCTCTTGAAGTCACTTCTTAAAAAAAAAAAAAATATATATATATAGAGAGAGAGAGAGAGAGAGAATAATGAGCACTGAGCGTTATATACAACTGATAAATCACTGAACTCTACCTTTGAAATAGTACACTCTATGTTAATTAACTGAATTTAAATAAAATAAATAAAATAAAATTTAAAAAATATATACAGAGAAAAAGTTTTTCACAGAGGAAGATTAAATCTAGCATGCAGGTGTAAAAATTGTAAGTTACATAATCTTATAAAAATTAAAAAGGCAGTATCATAAATTTGGAAAACTCTTCTTAGACACAAACAATCACTGAGAGCCTAAGAACAGTCATCTCCTATGAGCATTTGTAGGAGAGGCAGTATGGTAAGCACACCACATCCACTACCTTTAACTCTCCGAGCAACTCTGATACAGATATTCCTATCCCCACTATCACATAAGGAAACAGAGAGCCTAAGCAATCTGCCTGTAGTCTCATAGCCGATAAGTACCTGAGCCAGGATTAGGAACCAGCTCCAAAGCCTATACCTGCAGCCAGGCCATAACAAGGTCTCATCAGGACGTGTCAATGAGACAATATATTAGGCTCTAAGGTTACAAAAAACAAGATCAGGGATCTTGTTCCCAAGGAACTTAGACTCTAATAGAGTTCAGTCACTAGACTCTCGTAAAAAGGGGAAAAAAGCAAAGAAATGTGTATCATGCAGTGTGATGAGAGAGAAGACAGATTCCAGAGGTGTGCACAGTTGGAGGGAACCTACAATGTGTGTATATATCTGCATAGGTTTAACGAGTCGCAGGGAGGTTGTCTGAGGATAGTTTGAGCCAGATCAAGGCTGCAAAGTAAAAACAGAGGAAAGTTTTCTAGGCAGAGAAAAGCTGGAGAATGCAGCCGGTTCCAGGACCAGAGCTGCTGGTTCAGTATGGCTAGAGCAGGAAGGTCAAGGATAGGAAGGTGACACGGACAGGGTGCACATCACTGATGCAGAGTTTTGCACACCAGGGAAGGAGTCTGGTTAGTCACCATCAGGTACCGATTTTTCTCAGGAATACCTGTGTTCTGAATACATCTTTCTGATGGTAGCGTAAGGCAAGCACACCACTTAGAAGGCTCTTAAGGTACTCTAGGGGAGAGGTGATAGGGTCTGAACCAGGGGTGAGTGGAGGAAAGAACAACAGATTGGAGATCTTTTAGGAATTAGATGGGGGCAGGTGGTGATGGAGACAAAGAAATAATCATGACTTGCAAGTTCCTGTCATGGGCACACTGCCTGATGGTGTCATTTACCCAGAGAATAAGCACAAGAATGGGACTAGGTTTTGGGTTTTTTGGAGGGATGTGCTGGAAATGAAGGGAGGAGGAGAGATGGAATATAAATTCACTTTTAGATAATGCTTACTGTGACATGATTTAAGGGATATCAGAATGCATAGGAATATGAAAATTTTCACTATATACTCTTCTTAATGTTAACATCTAGTCCCTAGATCAGCACTGTCCAACAGAAGTTTTTCTGCTACGATGGAATTCTGTGCTGTCCATGTGATAACCACTAGCCACATGTTGTTATTAAGCACTTGAAATAAATGTGGTTAGCAAATCCATGGGAGTGACTTTTAAAGCTTATTTAACTTTAATTAATCTAGTATAGCTGCATGTGGCCAGTAGCTATCATATTGGACAGCAGAGCCCTCGAAATTTTCTCTATCAAGGGAAAAACTGTAACATGTGCCTGATGAAAGACTCTCAAAAGTTACTCAATACTTTAGTGTTTAGTATTAGTGGGACTAGAAATATAATCCATCTTTCCTAATTCTTAATCCCATTATTTAGCAGGTAAATGTTACTTCTAATATTATATATTAAACTTCCTTGTGAAGCAACATGCTTCAAGGTATATAGAAGACTTGAAATGGTAAATTCCAACGTGGAAACTGACATTTTATTCTGAGCTTTTAGTGTGTCTTGGTGAGGAAGCATAAACAAACATCCAAAGAAAATATAAAATATGTTCATATTGTTAATGACTTTTCCATATCCATTTGTTGTAAGCAGAATGGCCTCAAAGATGTCTATATCACAAATGCCACGACACAGCAAAGGGACTTAGCAGATGGCATTGAGTTAAGGATCTTGAGATGGGGAGATTGTCTTGAATTATCTGGATGCCCCAACGTACTCACAATGTCCTTGTAAGTGAAAGTGAGAAGCAGGAGAAAGATCAAGAGAGAGAATCAGTGACGTGATGTGAGAAAGTCCCTGCCATTGCTGGTTTGTAGGCAGAAGTGGACCATCAAAGAATGCGGGTGGCCTCTAGATGCTACAAAAGGCAGGAAAAGGAAAATTTCCCCCAGAGCCTCCGCAAAGGAACACGGTCCTGCTTATAGCTTGATTTTAGTGCAGTGAGAACCACTCTGAACTTGTGGCCTACAGAATTATAAGATAATAAATTTGTGATTTTAAGCTACTATATTTGTGGTGATTTATTATGGCAGCACTCAAAACTAATACACCGCTTTCTCTCTAAAATCCTCTGTTCCTAAAATCTAATTTCTCAAAACCAGATGACTTTGTCAATTTAAAAAGACACTAACTGGGATGCCTGGGTGGTTCAGTTGGTTAAGCATCTGCCTTCGGCTCAGTCACGATCTCAGGGTCCTGGGATCGAGCCCCCCATTGGGCTCCCTGCTCGGTGGGGAATCTGCTTCTCCCTCTCCCTTTGCTCCTCTGGCCCCCAGCTCGTGCTCTCTCTCTCTCTCTCTCTCAAATAAATAAAATTAAAAAATAAAAAATAAAAAGACAGTAATTAAAACCTCATTATTCAAAATACAGTGGAGGAATATGACTCAATCAGTATTTAGTTATTTCTTAGTAAGTACTCAGCATCATGCTATTTTAGTAAAAGCAGCTCCCATCACTAATAGGGGGAGTCCAAATAATGGAAATTTTAGTTTCAAAGAACTAAGACATAAAAATATATATCAATAAGGAAAGAAAAATCAGGTTAATGTAAGTTATGTTTTATAATAATCTATATTATATTATGAATTCAAGAATATCCTGCCTCCTTTTACATAAGAAACAAGTATTCTGTGCTCAAGTTGTCACAAATTCCAAGTTTTATTATAAAAATGGTTTCTAATGGAATTTGTTTTGAAAAACCAAAGAAGCCCTAAACATGTGGCAAAAGGGTTCTCAAATCAAAGACTAAGTTAAGCATGAAAGCAAGAAACGAGAATCATGCAAACTTCCCTGTTCACTGCCTGGAAAAAATGTGGTCCAGTGGCTAGAGCTTGGGCTCTAAATGGATAAAACTGGGTGCAAATTCCAGCTCCTCACATAATTGGTTGTAAGAATTCCAACAAGTTATTGAATGTGAACCTCAGTTTTCTCACCATAAAATGCAGGTAATCCTAGCTATCTCAGAGGGTGGTCGTCAGTGCCACAGGAGGGTAATTCTAGTAAGAGCTCCATAGTTAGTGGGGCTCAGAACTCTTGTCTGCTTTTCTCCCTTCCCCACCCTCCCTTCTTTCTATGTATCTTAGCTAGAGGGGAACACTGGCAAAATGTTAAGAAGAACAAAGGCAGAGAGAAGAAAAACACATTAAATAAACCAAATACATTTCCTTTATAAAATCAAGTGTTTTGGACAAAGCTTACCCAAAGTATCACATTTGGATTTAGGTTTCTTCTCCTTTTTTTCAACTGGGGATTTTACCTTCACCTCTTTCTTTTTAATTTCTTTCGCTTTATTTTTTCCCACAGTGAAGTCTTCATCATCGTCTTCACTCTCACTGAAATCAGAGTCATCCTCAGACTCTTCCCCTAAAACAGAGGATTACGTACTCGATCTTTGTTCTAAAAACTAATATAACATTGTATGTCAATTTATTTCGATTTTAAAACAAAGTGAGGTTTCTATTGCCTTGACTTTACCGCCTTTGCACTAGATTCTTGGGGACCTCGTGCTCTGCTGTGCCACCGCAGGACTGAGAGCGTGGCTGCCTGGGTTGGAATCCTGGCCCCTCTGCTTGCACTTTGTGTGACCTTAGACAGGCTGTTCACTTCACTGTGCTTAAGTTTCCTATGTATAAAATGAGGATCGTCATAAAGCCTACATCACAAGGTTGTTGTGCAGATTAAATGAGTTAATACAGGTAGAGCGTTTAGAATAGCATCTGGCAAACAACAAGGAGAACAGAACTGTTTGCTCTTACTATTATCACTATAATTTCCCATCAGTAATCTTTACTGCCAATTTTTCCAGTTTAACTTAGTAACTTTTAAAAAGAAAGGTCAGGCATAATATTAGCAACTCCTTCAAAACAAGGACCTTGATGGTAATAATAACAGTACACTTTCTTTTAATCACATAAACGTCAACATTGTAGAATAGAAACCCATTGGCAATCGGGAAGAGATTAAACACACCACAACATCTTAACTGATAATCCTATGTATGATTTCATTTGGAACACACTTCTCATTTCCCACAAGCTCTTCTCTGTATTACATGAGATGATACAAGCTAGTGAGGTGATATGTTAAGTAGCTACGGCTGCTCTGGAAATCAACATTTTTCACGAAGCTGGAACAAATAATCCTAAAATTTGTATGGAAGCAGAAAAGACCCCGAATAGCCAGAAGAATATTGAAAAAGAAAACCAAAGCTGGTGGCATCACAATTCCAGACTTAAAGCTTTATTACAAAGCTGTAAACATTAAGACAGTATGGTACTGGCACAAAAACAGACACACAGATCAGTGGAACAGAATAGAGAGCCCGGAAATAGACCCTTAACTCTATGGTCAACTAATCTTCGACAACGCAGGAAAGAATGTCCAATGGGAAAAAAAAAAAAAAAAAAGAATGTCCAATGGAAAAAAGACAGTCTCTTCAACAAATAGTGGTAGGAAAATTGGACAGCCATATGCAGAAGAATGAAACTGGACCTTTTCCTTACACCACACACAAAAATAGACTCAAAATGGGAGAAAGACCTCAATGTGAGACAGGAATCCATCAAAATCCTAGAAGAAAAGACAGGCAGCAACCTCTGTGACTTCGGCTGCAGTAACTTCTTGCTAGACATGTCTCCAAAGGCAAGAGGAGCAAAAACGAAAATGAACTATTGGGGCTTCATCAAGATGAAAATCTTCTGCACAGCAAAGGAAACAGCCGACAAAACCAAAAGACAACCTACAGAATGGGAGAAGATATTTGCAAATATCTTATCAGATAAAAGGCTAGTATCCAAGATCTATAAAAAACTTATTAAACTCAACACCCAAAAAACAAATAATCCACTCAAGAAATGGGCAGAAGACATGAACAGACATTTCTCCAAAGAAGACATACAAATGGCCAACAGACACATGAAAACACGCTCACCATCATTCATCATCAAGGAAATACAAATCAAAACCACCATGAAATACGAGCTCATGCCAGTCAGAATGGCTAAAATTAACAGGTCAGGAAACAGCAAGTGTTGGTGAGGATGCAGAGAAAAGGGAACCTCTTACACTGCTGGTGGGAATGCAAGCTGGCACAGCCACTCTGGTTCCTCAAGAAGTTAAAAACAGAACTACCCTATGACCCAGCATTGCACTATTAGGTATTTATTTAAAGGATACAAACAGTGATCTGAAGGGGTACCTGCATCTCAATGTTTATGGCAGCAATGTCCACACTAGCTAAACTACGGAAAAAGCCCAGATGTCCATCAACAGAGGAATATAATGGAATATTACTCAGCCATCAAAAAATGAAATCTTGCCATTTGCAACGATGTAGATGGAACTAGAGAGTATTTGCTAAGCTAAATGAGTCAATCAGAGAAAGACAATTATCATGATCTTACTCCTATGTGCAATTTATGAAACAAAACAGAGGATCATAGGGGAAGGGAGGGAAAAATAAAAGAAGACAAAATCCGGAGGGAGAAAAACCATGAGAGACTCTTAACTCTAAGAAAAAACTGAGGGTTGCTGGAGGGAAAGGGGGCTGAAGGGATGGGGTATCTGGGTGATGGACATTAAGGAGAGTACATGATGTAATGAGCACTAGGTATTATATAAGATGGATGAATCACTGAACTCCACCTCTGAAACTAATAATACGGTATATGTTAATTAATTGAATTTAAATAAAATTAAATTTTAAAAAAGAATATCTGATAGTTAAGCAATGATTCTTCTGTTTTGGGGAAGGCCAGGGGAGGGGAGTCAGAAAACCATATCTTATAAATAATAAATTCTGAATACTAAGTATAAGTAAGGAGTAGTACTATATTCATAAAAACTTCCTTACAGTTTTTATATTATAAAACAGTACATGCTTATTGCAGGAAATATAGAGCACACCAAAGAAACATCAAGGCAAGGGGCCCCTGGGTGGCTCAGTCATTAAGCGTCTGTCTTCGGTTCAGGTCATGATCCCGGGGTCCTGGGATCGGGCTCCGCATTGGGCTCCCCGCTCGCTGGCCTGCTTCTCCCTCTCCCATTCCCCCTGCTTGTGTTCCATCTCTAGCTGTGCCTCTCTCTGTCAAATAAACAAATAAAATCTTAAAAAAAAAAAAAGAAAGAAAGAAATATCAAGGCAAAAGAAAATCTATTCCTAATCTCATCACTCAGAGATAACCACTGTTATGCTCAGCATATACAATATTTACCTATCTGTAGGAAATAATATTTAAAAATATATATATATACATAAACACTCTCAAGCATATACAGCAATAGACAATAATAAACTACTACTCGGACTCAATATTCATCAATACTTTTCTACATGTTTCATCTCTCTCTTGTCTTCTCTTCCCCTTCTTCCTCAGAGTATGTTAAAATAAATCCGAGACAGCAGGTCATTACACTCCTAGATACTTCAGAGTATGTCTCTAAAAAACATAGCCTTTTTTTTTTTTTAACACAACAATGTCATTATCATATCTTACAGTATCAACAATAGTTTCTTGGTATCATCTTCTATCCAGTCAACATTAATCACCTTTAAATAGAGCAATATCCCTTCCCTTTTCACCCCAATGCCTTTGAAGTAACTGGGACAGTTGTCCTATAGAACTTCCAACATTCTGGATTTGTCTGTTTTCTTCCTGATGGTGTCATTTAGCTTATTCTGTGAGTTGGAATTTTCTCAAGGCTCAATTAGAATCAGGCTCACCTTACTCTTTTTTTTTCATAAGTGATCACTTCAGAAGTGATGCTCTGTACTTCATATTGTATCAGTTCAGAAAGAACATAACATCTGTCCTACTCTTAGTTGGCTCAGTTGGCCCAAACTCTCATTGTAAAGGTCCTCATCAGCCTTCCATTGATGGTCTTTGCCTAAATTAACGTCATTATCTTCAAATTGCGATTTCCTTATTCTGTCTTTCCACACAAATAAAAACTTAAAAACAGATATGAGAGTAATCAACCCACATACTCACATAATGATTACTGGGTTTTATAGAAGTAGCCATATAATGTCAGCAGACCACATGGAGGCTGCTATAAATAGTACTTTGTAAAATCAAATAATTATTTCTGGAGTTCCAAAAGGATCTAGGTTTGGGGAGGGCAAGAAGTGGAGTTTCTCCAAAATTTCAAAATACAGACTCTAGGAGGACAAAACTTCCTATGTATCCAACAGTTTTGGTAGTGCATGTATTCTTTTCTTGGCTTGAGAGGATAAATGGTAGGAGCTGGCTAAACTCTATCAAACTTTTCTAAAGATGGGGTCCAACTGATCATCGTCAGTCAACAAAGAAAGTAGTTTAAATAATTTGGTGGTGGGAAGACGGAGCTCCCAGAATCCCAAGTCATTAACATACCATATTGGCAAATCTGGCAGGCCCAAACAATGGGGTTATGGATTCTGTGAATCTTCAGATGCCCTTAAGGAAAGTCTTATGATGTTCTCTCCAATTTTCATTTTTCTTTCTCTACTGAAGGTCACAAGTAGGTCGCAATGATCCTTTCTCTTCTCATCCAGGGTGAGTCAGTACAGGGGGAAAGTTCTGACATGTCACCTAAAGCAAAAGCTCCTGCTCAAAAATAACTTCAGGTTGTCTGAAATGATACCAGTTACACATTCCAGGGCACTAAACAATCACCTCGAGGGGACTGGAGAGTTGTCAGTCACCGCTGGTTTAGGGTGAAAGAAAATAAATTGATCGTACTGCTCCTTAAAGTACACTAAACATGAAGAGGAATAGGTGTACCTTTCAATTTAAAGGTAAAGCAGGCGTGGCTGGAATAGCTTAAGGAAGCTTACACAGCCAGCAGATAGGATAAGGCTTTTGCATGCTCAAGTAGGGGACAGAAAAAGTTAGAGAGACAAGGAGAAAATTCTGTCTAAAGCTTAGTTTGTATATCCACGGCACAGGCCACCAGAGCTAATGAGCCAGCTCCCTCTTCTCAGGACTTCTCAGGACTGCTTCTCAGGGCGGACCGCAGGGCATTTTATAGGGAGAATAGCCATACTTGTAGTTTGGTGGAAACCAAAATAATGTAACAGGGGAAAAAAAACCAAACCAGCTCTCAAAGAGCTGGAGAAGTAGCAGTCATTTTAGTCCACAAATGATGCTAGACAGGGGATACTTCTTAGAACCTAAGAATGTATACTACTATATAAAAAATTAGCATTATTTTCTCCCACTGTCCTAGCCAGTCTCATATCCAAAGATTTGGACATTCCATTTATTGACAAATCATTATTACCACAACAACTTCTTCTTGTTACTACTGTCCTAGTTATAATGATAATGACCCTAATAATCAGATTTCACAATAAAATCACCATTTGACAACCACATTTCCCTCCAAACAGCTAACAGGTCTTGAATCCATCCAAAGGAAGGGAGAATAATTTTCAGTTAGAAATATTTTTTGCAGTCCTCATATCTAGCATAACCTCAGAAGCACGTATTTCAGTAAATGTTTTCTTTCCTATTTTTGGTGTTTTCTATATCCTAAATCACCATTCGACTGTACAGAACTTGAAATTAAATCTATTCCTCTCGGAACCATGGCTCATATTTCATCTCAAAAATATTTGCTTATGCAAAATTGAATAAGAAAAACAACCTGAAAACAAGCCAGTTACTTTTTAAAAATGATTATTTTCTTCTTTTAAAAAAATTTCTAGGGGCGCCTGGGTGGCTTAGTGGGTTAAAGCCTCTGCCTTCGGCTCAGGTCATTATCTCAGGGTCCTGGGATCGAGCCCCGCATCGGGATCTCTGCTCAGCAGGGAGCCTGCTTCCTCCTCTCTCTCTGCCTGCCTCTCTGCCTACTTGTGATCTCTCTCTCTCTGTCAAATAAATAAATAAAATCTTTACAAAACAAAATTTTCTAATTGTGGTAAAAAAACCTCATATTAACAAAATTTACTATCTTAATCCTTTTAACGTGTGGAGTTCAATAGTGTTGAATATATTCACACTGTTATCCAATAGATCTCCGGAACTTTTTCATTTTGCAAAACAGAAACTGTACCCATTAAACGACTCCCATTCCTGCCTCTCCCCAGTCTCTGCTAACCACCATTCTATTTTGTTTCTATAATTTGACTATTTTAGATACTTCTTCTAAGCGGAATCGCACAATATTTGTCTTCTGTGACTGGCTTATTTCACTTAGCATAAAGTCCTTAAGGTCCATCCAAATTGTAGCACATGACAGGATTTCCTTCCTTTTCAAGGCTGAATACCCCACTGTACGTGAGACCACACGGTGTTTATCCATTAATCTGTTGATGGACATTTGGGTTGCTTCCATCTCTTAGCTATCATGAAGAATGCTGCTATAAATATGAGTGTACAAATGTCTGAGACCCTGCTTTCAATTCTTTTGGGATATATACCTAGAAGTGAAATTGCTAGATCATATGATACTTATATTTTTAATTTTTTGAGGAACTGCTGTCCTATTTTCCACAGCGGAAATCCCACTACCAGTGCACAAGGGTTCTAATTTCTCCACATCTTCACCAACACTTGTTATTTTCCGTTTTTGACATTCTAATGGGTGTGAAAGGACAGCTCACTGTGATTTTGATTTGTATTTCCCTAACGATACTGATATTGGGCATCTTTTCATAAGCTTTTTGGTCATTTGTGTATTATCTTTAGAGATTTTTAACTTTTAAAGGCATACAAGCGACTACAAAGTCACTATCCAAATTACAATTTCAATAAAAACTTATTTTTATAAAAGGATTTGAGAGGTTATCTGAAATTGGAGTGCAAATAACACAATATTTCTCTTTTTAAATCTCTATCATACCTGAAACATAACCATATAAACCCAGCCAACAAAGCAAGTGATTTCGTCTCCACATAGAAAGCAAACATTTGAACCATTATTAAAGACAAATTAATTTCATTGGCATGCTAAGTAGACTTGCAATTCATAACTTTAAAATTGTTTATGGATTGTTCTGACAAGCGTGCATCAAATAATGATGACATTCTGAAAGTGCTTACGATTATCACCCTGAAAAAACACTTAAACTGACAAGAGGTTATTTTTATCATTTGGGGCTTTTCCGTATTCAGTAACCTTAAGTTGGGAAGCATTCAGCCCGTGCTCTCCTAAACTGTTTCTCCAGGGCATTTTTTTTCACTGGCTCCTGCTTTCTAGTGTTCCACTTATGTCTGCATTTCTCTAACTAGGACCTCTAGACCACCTGCTTTGGTAAGACCAGGGTCATGTAAAACAGCAGGGACGGCTTCAAAAGGCAGATTTCTGGGCTCTACACTACCTTCCTCTTCTTCAGAGCTCTTCTATGATGACACTGGACACATTCTACATTTCATTGTTGTCTGTGTCCCCTTGCTCAAATTTAAGCTCCTTAAGGGAGCTCTGGTTTTTGTGTTTTTTTGTTGTTGTTGTTCACTGCTGTATTCCTAGTGTCTAGAATATGATGCACAGGGGGCGCCTGGGTGGTTCAGTGGGTTAAAGCCTCTGCCTTCGGCTCAGGTCATGATCTCAGGGTCCTGGGATCGAGCCCCACATTGGGCTCTCTGATCGGCAGGAAGCCTGCTTCCCCCTCTCTCTCTGCCTGCCTCTCTGCCTACTTGTGATCTCTCTCTCTCTGTCAAATAAATAAAATCTTTAAAAAAAAAAATTAAAAAAAAAGAACATGATGCACAGAACAGATACTCAAATATTTCAGAATGTTGATGAACAAAATCATTTGTCAAGAGCATGTTAAAATCTGTCCAACTATATCACCTGATTTGGCAAAAATCTATGGATTTATTCATTTTAAGTTTTAGTTAATATACTATGATGTCCCATCAAGGTTACTATGCTTCTCATGTGCCCTAATCTCTGAATGAGTCTGGAAACCTGTCACAATAAAATACAGGTCTCATATCACTTCAACCCCAAAATGTCATGAATTTCCACTACCTACAGAGAAAAAGTCTACACTTCTCAGAGTGGGCCTGAGACCCTCCGTGATCTTGTGCCCACCTGCCCCTTTAGCCTCTTCTATAACATTCTCTCCTGCAGGCTCACTGACTTCTTATATGTGTGCTCATCTGTTCCACTGTTTATGCCTTCCTGTCAGTCAGGAATGCTATTTTACCCTGTTATTTTGCCTAAATGCTACTCATTTTTCAAGGCCCGTCTTAAAGGTCACCTCCACATAAAGCTTTTTCCCCAAATGGCACAGCTGAATTTAACTGTCCTGTTGGTTCCTCCAGTTTACACATATTGAACATTGAGCACAGTGCTTTGCATACATCAATGGTCTCTGTGAACTTTTTACTGAATTTCCATAGGCTTAATTTTGAGGTAGGCTGTAACTCACCAGTTGCAGAGTCTGGTTCAGAGTCATTAGCACTCTCGCCATCACTGCCTTCCGAAAGAATCTTCCTCTGTCGTACCACAGCTTTTGATGCTGCTTTTCTTTTCCCTTGAGCACCGTGCAAATCATCTTCCTCGGTAATCTTATCCAAATCTTCAGGAGAGGTGTAAAAACCAACGGAAAACTTTTTGTGACAGGTGATATTGAAAGAACTGCAGAATAGACTTCTAGCACATCTGTTGTTTTTATTGGCCCCGCTTCACCCCTCCGCTGCTTCTGAGAGGCCACAGAGTCCAACCTGGGTCAATCCCAGGACCTCAGTCTCCTGACAAGAGAGTCCAGTTTAAGGATAAGCGCGGGACTCGACTGAGGAGTCTTTCCCCAAGAAACGGTAAAAACTGGAGCTGGGAAGATGCGGCCCCTTTCTTCAGCGGTCAACAGCTATCGGCTAGAAGCCGGGGGTCGTCATGACCCTTGCCCAGGGAAGAAAAGGCAAATGGGTCTGCGGTAAAAGGGAAGAAAGCGAAAACACAAAGAAACAAAGGAGAAGCGGTGAAGGGAACCTTGGCAAATTTAAATATCTTGCTTCTAGCTACAGTGGCAGGTATTTAAATAAAAGTCAGAAAAATAGCAATGTTGATAGAAAAAGTAAATATTATTATTAATATCAAAACTTACCTAAATAATCACTGGCTACACTGCAATTGGAGATATGGGGAGCCTTAGTCACTGTTCCGATTTCACTGCTGCCACATTTTTCGGTGCCTAAAGACAAGGAAGAAGAAAAAAGATACAGATGCACCTTAATCAGCTAAGGGGCAGAAACAGGAAAATTGGTGCTCCAATGTAAAAGCATCTGGATACAGATAAATGATCCAAACCCCGAGCACAGTGATTTACCTTGGAAAGGTTAGCATATGGTTAGGAGTTTGGGCTCTGAAATCACACAGACTTAGACTTCAGTGTAAATTCAGGCTCTATCACTTACACTGGCAATACAACCACGGGAAAGTTGCTTATTCTAAGACTTAATGTCTTCATCTATGATATGGAGATTAAAAACAGTGTGTGGAATAATTGGATTTATTGTGGGTGATTAAATGCCGATCACATGTAGGAATTTTTTTTTTTAAAGATTATTTATTTATTTATTTAACAGAGAAAGAGAGAGAGAGAGAGATCGTAAGTAGGCAGAGAGGCAGGCAGACAGAGAGGGGGAAGCAGACTCCCTGCTGAGCAGAGAGCCCGATGCGGGGCTCGATCCCAGAACCCTGAGATCATGACCTGAGCTGAAGGCAGAGGCTCAACCCACTGAGCCACCCAGGCGCCCCAACATGTAGGAATTTTTTATCGTAGCGCCTAGCACGTAGCAAACAGTCAATAAATATTAACTATCATTTCTGTGTAGGCAGATACATGCTCTTACTAACAAGCCTCTTTAATCACTCTAATAGCCTTAAAATGATCTAAGGTATTTCAAGAAGACTTTAACTCATGATAACTGGTACTATTAAATCCCATTGCTATAAAGTGCACTCATCTGTGAGAAGTGGTACTTCCAAGGAAATCCTGCTATGTGTTCTACCCTCTCTTACAGAAGAGAGATGAATTTCATTTTCTCGATTTTTGGATATAAGAGAATTCTCTTTTCACATTTCTTTGATTTCCTGATTACTAAATGGCTCCCTAATCAAGAGTCTTGATAATTTCCAAATAGGACTCAATACCGATTTAAACATCTAGACCACTAAATAAGCTAATGAATTAAAAATATCCTCCAACATAAGTTAAGCAAAAACAATTTCATCCAAAAAGCATTTTAACAGTTTGAATATCAATATTCCAGGAGTAATGATTTCTGGCTCTCCAGAATATCAATATTGCCATCTGCTGCACAGTTGCCAGAAAAATCGAAGGAGAAAAACCCAGAGAAACCCAAAAGTTACACATCTCTTATGTCCACTGAGCTTGCTAACCAAACTAGTATCTTTAACCTTTGTAAATAATAAAAATTACCACCATCAGGTCATGTTTAACTGATTGGAATTTTTAGAGAAAACAGGTGGATTGTTAGGATTGTATAGACCAAGTCATTTGATCAAGAAGTTAAACGCCCACTGTAAACAAAAATATAACTTGAACATGCAAGCTCATAGTCCATGACCACAAGTAGACAGTAAGTGTTAAGCAGAGATGTGTGTGTGTGCGCACAGAGATTTATGCAGCAGAATAAACAACTGAATCTAATTGGGCCCTCTGAAAATTGCTCCATTTGTTGTCCCAAGTATTAAAATTTTCTTTCCTCTGTGAAGGCTCATCCTGAGAAATGATGACAAAAACAATAAGGTCATAAAGATAAATACATGGAAAATGAAGTTACTTTTATCTTGAGCCTCTTCCACATCAACGGTGACTGTTGGAAGTTCCTTCACTGATAAAGCTAGTGCGACTTCTAAGTCTCGCTGGTAGAGCTTGTCATCTAAAGCCATCCTAAGGTGGACACACAAATAAAAATGAGTTTTTAAAAACATCAATCTCAACCAAACCGCAAAATCTGCGATTTTCCTGAATTACTATTTAAGAGCTGCCAATCTCACAAAAACGTTTTTAAACAGTAATCATGATCATAATTGACTTTACTGACAACACTGCTAATATGTAGTAATGTCATGTTACATCTCGCACAAGAGACTGAAAAGAGGAGCAGCAAGCGCCATTGTAAGTACTGCCTCCTTTCTGTGTAATGGCAGTCCTTACTACCCACTCCAAGCACCTGCTCAACCTAGAATAAAGACTTGGCTCAAAAATCCACTTAGAAATCTTCCTTGACCTCACTCACACCTCCTTTAGACAAGTATTGCAGCTCTTATATTAAACTGATTTTTAACATCTGTCCCTCCCAATCTCAACTTTAATAACTATGTCACCAAGTACTTACTATGTATGAGGCATGCACTACATAGAATACTAAAAGTACCCTCAAGGAGTCTGCAATTAATGAGGAGGGTAGGGAAATAAGACATACTAATAATTATCCTATATATGCAGATTATTATGTCTCCTATTCGAGGTGGTCCAAAGTGCTATGGTGTGTAAGAAAAGAAATCAAAGATTAAAAAAAAAAAAAGTTTACATAAAGGACGAAATACTGAGATGTACCTTGAAGGATTTATTATTTTTTTAAAACAAGTTTTATTGAGATATAACTCACATAGCATAAAATCACCCTCTTAAGGTGTACAACTCAGCAGTCTTTGGTACGTTCAGAGTTGAGAAACTATCACTGCTATCTAATTTCAGAATATTTTCATCACCCCAAAAAGAAACCCTACATCCATGAGCAGTCACTCCCTGCTTACCCCTCCCTAGCACCCGGCAACCACTAACCTTTCTCTTTCTATGGACTCACCTATTCTAGACATTTCACATCAGTGGAATTATACATGTGACTTTTTATGCCTGGCTTCTTTTGCTTAGCATGTTTTCAAGGTTCATCCATGTTGTAGCATATAACAGGACTTCTTTTTATTGCTGAATGATATTCCAGTGTACGTAGAGACCATATTTCATTTATCTATTCACCAGTTGGTAGACATTTGGATTGCTTCCATTTTGGGGCTATTATGAATAATGCCATGAAACTTCATGTCCAAGTTTGTGTGTAGGTATGTATGTGCTTTCATTTCTCCTGGGTATATACCTACGCTGGGTTATAAAATAACTCTGTATTTAACATTTGGAGGAACTGCTATCTCTGCTTTCCAATGTGGCTGCACCATTTCACATTCCCAGCAACAACGTGTGAGAGTTCCAATTTCTCCACGTCCTCTTTAACAGTGGTTACTGTCTGTCTTTTTGATTATGGCCATCCCAATGGGTGTGAAGTACTATCTCACCACAGTTTTGATTTGCATTCCCTGATGGCTAAGGGTGTCAAGCATCTTTTATGTGCTTATTAGCCATTTGTAGAACTTCTTGGGAGAAATGTCTACTCAAATCCTTTGCCCATTTTGTAAATTGGGTTATTAGTCTTTTTACTGTTGGGTTGTAAAAGTTCTATACATATTCTGAATACAAATCCCTCATCAATTATATGACTGGAAAATATTCTCTCCCATTCGTAGGTAATTTTTTTTTCACTGTATTTAAAATGTAGTACAAGCAGCTCAAAACCAAAAATGAAAAAAGAGAAAAAAGAAAAAGAACATGCAGTAAATTTCTCTTTGTTAATGAACTTTTCTCATCCTTGCAGCTGTGAACCATATCATACCCCACGTTCCATTTGTTAATACTCCCCTTCTGCCCGTCTCTTCTCCATACCACAGGTTTGGGGCCTCTCGAGACTTCCTTCCCTCATTCTCTCTTCTCTCTTGGTACTAACTAATGGAAATCCAGAATTCATCTACAAACTATAGGACCTTCTCAGCCCTGGACAAGTCTCAACAATATAAAGAGAAATATCTTGTATCTACAGAAAAACACATCATTTTATTTTTATAAAATTATCCTTACAAATGTAATTTTTAACAAAGTAGCCTTATTAAGACTTGAGGACTTTAGAGACAGGTACAGAGTCCTATAAAAGTAAGCTATAACTCCTAAACTTTGTAATTATGATTGTCTTAATACTTAAATGAGTATTTCCTTACATGTTTGTGAATTTCTAAGGCAGAAAGTCAGAAGGGGATGAATGGTACATCCCTGTTCCCCTACACCCACTAAATAAAATAATACCTAGGACTCTGCTCAAGTAATAATTTAAACCAAGAGCTCGAATCTGTCCCTCTCTTAAATGAACACATCTAATGTATATTTACTCTATGTCTTACCTCTCACCTTTTTTTAGGGGTTTTCTCTTGTAGTGGGATATCTTCTTTCTGGAGATTCTTCAGCTTAGGTTTCCTTGTTTCTAGTTTTAACTCCTTTGGTGTTGTCCTGGGTTTCTTATTTAAAGGTGCGGTTGCAGGAACAAAGTCATCTATTTATGTGTGAATCAAAAATAAAAGAATTTATGAAATGGCTTTTCATAAGTAAGAAATAAAAGTATTTTCTGAGCAGTTGAAATTCATTACAGCATGCATTCAAGTTTTAAACTTTAAGAAAATTGTTTAACTGCCACAATATAAAAAGTGTTGTCGGCGTATTATTTATCTTTATTCTCACTCATGCTTTTCAACTTTGCTTCAGTGGCCTCTATTTATTAAGTTACCAGTCTAGCAAAAACTGATACAGTTCCAGTGACACTCAACATAAAACTGTTGCTATAGCTTTTACATCCATGCGTGACACACGTGTGCATAGCACCTAACACATGTAGTCTTAATTGCAGCGTTAGTATTAATACGCATTGTCTCTTTCAAGCTTCCCCGAGTAGGAATATCATAACTTGTGGCTTGCCCCCACACTTCCGCTCCATAATGTCCAGAACACAACTGGCAATTTATAAAAATCTACTGATCTATTGATGACAGTAATAAAAAGCTGCAAGTTAGAGTCTCTACTATTTTCTTCCAAGTCTTAGACACACTTATGGTTGAGCCCAAAGCAAAAAAACAGGTTCCTTCAAACCTCGGGATTACTAAACATTTGACTCACAGAAAGCTCTGGTGGTGTGAGAAATACAAAACCTACTTTGAAGTATAATGTAATCTAACTAAATGTTTCTCACACTTTCTGACCAAAATTCCCTTAATAGCAGAGACAAAAAAAATACATAACCCAATAGGGTATAGCTTACTCCTAGCCTTTCTTCGAGGTCTTTTTTTTTTTCTTCCAAGTTTTTATTTACATTCCTGTTAGTTTACATACAGTGTAATATTAGTTTATTAGAATTTAGTGATTCAACACTTATAACCAACACTCAGCGCTCATCACGAGTGGTGCTCTCATTAATCCCCATCACCTATTTCCCCCATCCTCCCCCCACCCCTGCTCTGGTAACCATCAGATTGTTCTCTATAGTTAAGAGTGTATTTCTTGGTTTGACTCTCTTCCACACTGCCCCCCGCCATGTTCATTTGTTTTGTTTCTTAAATTCCACATATGAGTGACATCATATGGTATTTGTCTTTCTCTGACTTATTTCACTTAGCATAATACACTATAGCTCTACCGATGTCATTGCATATTAGTAAGATTTCATTCTTCTTTATGGCAGAGGAATATATGACCCAGTAATTGCACTAGAAGGTATTCACCCAAAGGATACAAAAATACTAATTTGAAGGGATACATGCGGCCGATGTTTACAGCAGCATTATTTACAAAAGCCAAATTATGGAAAGAGCCTGAATGGCCACTGACTGATGAATGGATAAAGATGTGGTATACAAGATTTTGTTTTCTGTACCGTTAATGGAGATTTCACATTATATTCTGTAACACATTTGTGTTTCAAAAGACAATGTGTTTCAAAAAAAAAAAGACAATGTGTTTCTTCTTAAGGAAAGGGACAGGAGGAGACAAACCTCACAATAAGAAACATGAACCTAAAATAGCATAGATCTAAAAAGCCATCTCGTCTGGCCCTGTTCATTTATCACTTACCTACATAATTCTTGTCAGTGTCATTATCAGCATAATCATCCCAAATGCTTAGAAGATCATTTTTACAGGCCTAGCTCAGATACAACTGGACAATATGTTCAATGTTAGAGTTCTGTATGTCATATAAATTCTGAGAAAATAAATTTCCAAATCTATTTTTAAATAAATTTTTAAAGCGAAAATATGAATCTCCACTTACCATCGCTGTCAGAATTCTCAAACTGTGAGTAATTGACTGGTTTCTTATGCCTATGACGAAGAGAGAAATCTAATTACACAAATGCCAATTTCCCACCTCCAATCCTTAAGGCCACTGAGTAAAGAAAAATGTGTTTCGATTCTCTTAAGAATGGCTCAGTGGGTTAAAACCTCTGCCTTCGGCTCGGGTCATGATCTCAGGGTCCTGGGATCGAGCCCCACATCGGGCTCTCTGTTGGCAGGGAGTCTGCTTCCCCCTCTCTCTGCCTGCCTCTCTGCCTGCTTGTGATCTTTCTCCTCTCTGTCGATAAATAAATAAAATCTTTAAAAAAAAAAAAAGAATACTTAAACTTGAAACACGAGTTGGGATTTTACAGTTGGAACTTAGCATTAGCTGAAATAATTACAACTATACTTGATATATCTGATAAGGAAAAAATGTATTCAGATAACCCTCAAAGTAAAAATAATCAATATCATTAACAATTTACATACTGTTTAATTGCTGTGCGGTACTTATAAGTTCCTGTTATATGTATGTTTAGTTTTATCTGTGCATTCTGTCTCCTTATTAGATTATAAACTTGACACTGAAAGCTACTCTCTTTTTTAAATCTCCCCACAATACTAAATAATGTTCCTTATGCACTAGACACTGAGACAATGGTGAGTGACTTCATACCTGCCACCTGAAACAAATCTTTCTACTACTTTAGAGAGCCATTAGAAGAAAGTAATATTCGAAGTGGAAAAAAATAAACTCACTTTCTTCCCTCTTCCTCTAGGCACTAAATGAAATGGCACTGTGGTTTTCTCTTCTATCTTCTGCCAAATACTCAAGTATGAATAACCTAGTAGGCCACTTCTTTCAATTAAAATGGTGTTCTATGAAAAAAGAGGTCAGTTCAGCTCCCAACTCAATCTCACAAGTGCTTTCCCTGAAGACATATATATATATGTAACTCCTGTCACTCTCCTACTCTTTGGAGTTAAAGAATTTGAAAGCTGAATAAAATATGAAAACCCCTTTAGAAACTCTGAAGACTGAATAATAGTAAAATATAATAAAACCTCTTAAAAAAAAGAAGTATGCTCAACAGTTGAGCTATAATATGAGATTTCTTACTGCTTCATCAAGCACATTCTTAAGTGAAACTAGCATTTTCTCTCTTTTGTACTCTGGGTGTGCAGCAGTAAAGAATACAAAGATACTCGTGCAGTTTGGTGCCACTGTCTTGATTTGTGCTGAGGCTCCAGCAGTTATGCCACTACTGCAGTGCAGATGACAGAACAATGAATAAAGCGAGCAATGTCTTGGGAATACTATGAAAATAGTTTTGACCTCATGGACCTCCTCAGAGGGCTTCAGGGAACCCGAGGGGTCTGTAGACAGTACTTTGACAACTGCTATTCCAGACAAGGGGAGTATGTCTCAGCTACTTGGGTGTTTAAATCCATTTCAGACTTCGTGTTCTCAAAATGGAACTCCTGATCCCCTACACCCGAACCTGTTCCCTTTCCTAGTCTTCCCCACCTTGGTTAATACAAGTAGCTCAGGCCAAAAACACTGTGAAATCATCCTTGATTCTTTTTTCCCCTCACCTCTACATTCACTTCATCAGCAACTTCTATCTGCAATATCTCCAAAATATATCCCAAATCTATCTGTCCCATTCCATGTCCAGTGGTAACACTCTACTCCGAACCACTATCCAATGACATAGCAGTTTTCCTGTTTCCACCCCATCTTTCATTCTTTCTCCACCAGGTGCCAGTGAATTCTATAAAACCCAAATTAGATTTCCTTGCTCTACTTAAAACTCCCCATTGTCTTCCCATTCTCTGTAGAATAAAATCCAAAGTCCTTTCTAAAGCCTACAAGGTCCTACCTACTCTGGCCCCTGCCTCTTTCTCGGACCTAATCTACAATTCTCTCCACTGCTTGCTAATGCTACAGCTTTAGTGGATTTCTTCCTGTTCCTCAAACACAGTCAAGTTCAGGGCCTTGGCTCTTGTCCCCGCTACCTGGTCTGTCCCAGATTTTCACTGGCTAGCTCCTTCTCATCATTCATGTCTCTGATTATGTATTATCTCTGCAGAGAGGTGCCTCCTAACTACACTATTTAAAATAAGTTTTTCCTCCTTCTCACTCTCCATCACTTTGCAGTATTTATTTGTGGCCCCCTAACCTTACCCCTTGACTATAATGTAACCTCCCACAATTAGTACAGTATACAAGTAGCTTTCTAAATGAGTGGCTGACTCTAGGCCTCCATAGCACTCCACTGTGGTTGAGAAGGGGAATAGTTTCAAATAGTATAATGGAAAGCACAGAGGATCTAGAGCCAGATGATTTAGGTTTGAGTGTTATCCTGCCACTCACTAGCTGTGTGACTCAGCTAAATTCTGCTTTATGCCTAGGAGGTTAAATCGATAAAAACAAGGATACCTAAACTGTTATATCAAAGAACCGTAGCGATGAAAAAATGAAATAACACGTTAAGTAGGAGCTCGGTGAAATGCAAAGCGCTGTTCCAACGCTAACACAACCAGGGCTTATTTGAATGGGCTGGGTAAAAGAATCCGCAATAGCTGTGAAGGGAGGCAAAGAGATGGAAAAAGCTAGCATGCTAGGATACTTCTGCGGATTGGGGGACTCTCAGTGGAGGCTGGAGAACTTCCCAGAAACCGTCCATCCCACCCCACGGTCGCTACCCGCCGTCCTATTTGGCCCTTTCCCCTCAATCGTGTGTAAACGAAGTTGCCTACAGCGTTTTCCTGCTTTTTCTCCCCATCTCCGCCGCTGTCACGAACTACTCACCTCACAGGCCGCACCATGGCCCCCTCCAAGGCTGAAAATTCGCAGCTTTCAAGTTCTTGTTGGCAGCAGTGGCGGTTTCAATTCCCGCCCAAAACCAGACACAGAATCTCTCCGCCCCCTGCCACCAGCCCTCCAATGATTACCAGCCATTCTTGCAGCTGCGCATGCGCTCTGGGAAGAGCTGCTTGCTCAAGCCGTTCCCAAGGCATTGCCCTTCCGCATCCGGTCTACCAAAGCCGAGTTTGTGCTTTGCCTTTGCGCTTTCGCTACGACAGTGGATTTCCTTAGAAATCAGTAGAAACAGAGTAAAAATACACCTTCTTAAGTTTTTAAATGACTAAATTGAGGTAGGATGGAAAAAGGTGGCTCTTAGGCCAAGTAATTTTCTACAGAGTGCTGGGAAAGAGGAAAAGGTATGGGCGAATCTGCTGAAGCGGATCTGTTGGCTGTAAAAACAAGTGTGTAAGTCAGCTGATGTTCCCTGCGCCCCAGCTCATTGACAGCTCGGAGTGTGCGGTCGGCTCAGGACTTCGGAACTAGGGTAGGTGAGCCCAGGACGAGGAGCGAGGAAGACCCTTGAGACTGAAACCGCCTAATGGAGGGGGCGTTCTCCTCACTCGGCTGGAGCTTCTCGCGCCGGCAGCCTGCCCTCCCTTTCCTGCACTCAGAACCTGCACTCTGTTGGCGGCAGGATCCCATCCTCATTTTGTACGAAAAACCTTCCTTAATTTCACCCCTGCTAAAAAAAATAAATAAATAAAAGTGAAGAGAGAGAACTAAAGTTTCAGTTTGTTGAAACATAGTAAGTTTGTATGTTGAACCGTTTAAAACCGGTGCTAATGGTTTTTGTTGATCGAAAATATTGAATCTGAACAAGATTAGATCATAACCCATTTATCCCTAACTTTCAGTTCCCTTTTACAGGGTTCCCTTACTGCCTTTGTCTTCATCATGTATACTCAATCAGCGACCTGTGGGTTATTTTTTATTATTATTATGTTCTTAGAGAACTTCTTTTATTATTACTAGCCTTTATCTATTGATCATCTTGTTTGTCAGATGCTTCTTATTTATTATGCGATTAATCCTTATGACAATCTTACAAATTAAAAGACTCCCCGGTGCCCAAGCTGAGACCTGAAGAATGAGTAGTTGTTATCCAAGAAAAAAAGCGGTAAAAGTGCTCTAGGCAAAAAAAAAAAAGCATTCAAAAGGTTGGAAGTGGAAAGAGAGGTTTGGTATTAAAAAGAGCTTAATATGACTGGAAAATGGTTTGTGAATTTGTGTGCTGGGGGATAAAGTCTGGAAATATAAACATTGTATACTGGCTGAAGGCGTTTGAATTTTATCCTGAGAGCAATGGAATATGACCAAAAGGTTTTAAGTAGATGAGCAATATGATCAGATAGGCACTTTGGAAAAATTACTATAACTTCAGCATAGAGAATACTGTGAAAACTGATTTGATGGTGAAAAATGTAGAGATGGAGTCTACTAAGGAGGCTGATCAATAAATCCTTAATTGATATTGATTCTTATTCTTTGTGGCCGATTTTCGCCTTTTTGAAAAGTGTCCAATTTACGTTTTGGGGTATCCTGTACTTTTTTTTTGTATGCCTTTTTCCCACATGGAAATCTTACCAACACCATATTTCTTGCATCCATATCCAATAAGATCTCATACTCACAACATCCAGTATCTTCAAGATCACTTCTTGGTCCTTGATCTATTTCTTTGACTTTGTATTCACCAGTTGTTTCATGAACTCTCTATCTGTCCACCTATTCATCTCTTCCTAAAAATCTTCTCTGCTCTTCTCTCCATGTTCTCTCTCTATTCTTGAGAACCTTGCCTAGGAATGCAAAATACTTTATGGGCATAATGGGGTTTTTTCCCTAAATGAAGTGTAAAAGGAACTTTTTTTATCAAAAAAAGAACCACTTCATTTTCTTCATGAAGATGAAAATGCAGGGATAAAAGTAGGAAAACCTAGAATAATTAGCTTTGAGTCACACAAACAAAATCACTGAATCATGGAACATTTTCTTAGAAGTGGTACAACAATAATGAAACATTGTGATTTTTATGGATTTATAATCTGCTGGATTTTTGTTTGTTTGTTCTGTAGAAATCCTGCCAAAGAAGATGAAGAAAAGCAGAGAAAGATTCTGCAACACAGAGAGGGAATTTGTATATAAATTCAAAGTAGGAAGTCAGTGCTTAGAACTGAGGGTGCCCCTCAAATTTCCTGTTCAAGAGAATGCCAGTCATTTACACGGGCGTCTGATGCTGCTGCACAGTTTACCATGCTTTATAGAAAAAGGTGAGAACTGATTTTTTTAAAGGTTTATTTATTTATTTTAGAGAGAGAAACAATGAGCATGTGGGGGTGGGGGGAGGGACAGAGGGAGAGAATCTTCAAGCTGACTCCCCACTGAGCGTGGAGCCTAACACTGGACTCGATTTCATGACCCATGAGATCATGACCTGAGCCAAAATCAAGAATCAGACACTTAACCAACTGAGCCACTGAGGCACTCTGAGGACAGATTTTTTTTAATTCCACTTTATTATTTTCTGATAATCTCTTTCCTTAGACATTTCATATTAGAAAGCTTAAGCCTGAGAAGCTTGAAACAGCCATAAAATATGATGTGTTTAACTGCTTCCTAGAATAAAAAGGTTCCCCAGGCCTTTATTTTATTGAATTTTTCTTCTATAACCCTTGTAGTTGTTTATTAGGTAATTTAGTATAAAAATTAAATTATAGGGGCACCAGGGTGACACAGCCAGTTAAGCGTCTGACTGGTGATCTCAGGGTTGTGAGTTCATGCCCCATGTTAAAAAAAATTAAGAATAAATGAATGAAAAATTAGTTGGGTTTGGGTTAGAATGCTTACTCTCTTAATTTAGTTGGGTGAGTTCATTTCGGCTATCATTAATTATGATATTATAGAATTGCATTGCTAAACGCATTGCCCTTTTAATGATATGGTGCTCTATTCCTGAGATGTCATGGAAGGGACGGAATACTAGTCTTTGAATAATTTTTGCTTACCTAAATTAATTCCATAAGGTCATCTGTATTAAATCATTTTTAAAAGATCTCTGTTCTAACTCACAAATGATAAAAACATTTTAAGCTGAGAATATGTTAGATCATAGAGTTCTAAGGGAATCTAGGAACTTTTTAACCCAATCTCATTGTACAAATAAGGAAACTGGTACACTGAAAAGTTAAATTGTTTGCCTAAGGCAGTGGTTCCCGTAGGTTGTTCCTTTTTTTTTTTTTTTTTTTTTTTTTCCGTAGGTTGTTCCTTGATCAGAAGCTACAGCATCACTTGGAACGTTGTTAGAAATGCACATTCTTGGGCCTCGCCCCATTCTTTCAGAATCAGACACTCTGGGGGTGGCATGTAGCAATCTATTTCAGTAAGCCCTCCAGGGAATTCTCATGCATGCTAAAAATTGAGAACCACTGGTCTAAAGTTACAAACATAGTGACAGAGCCAAAACCAGAACACAAGTATCCTGATTTCTATCCCTGTGCTCTTTCCATTATATCATCTCTAAGTAGTGTCTCTAAAACTGGAATTATAGATCATCCCAATTAAATTCATTTTCATATGCTAATCAATTTCTTTTTCAAATTCAAAGCATGTAACTCTATATATAGGAAGCTTTTTCATTTAAGTACAGTAACCTTCAGACCTTGAAAATCTGTAGATTTTTCTCATCCTTGCAGCAGTGAACCATATCGTGCCCCACGTTCCATTTGTTAATACTCCCCTTCTGCTCAGTTTCAAACGGAAGAATCAGACTTAAGAAAGTAACGTTTTTAAATTAGTGTCAAGGTTATACATAAGAGTTAAGAATTTTAACCATTCTCAGGACGCCTGGGCGGCTCAGTTGGTTAAGCGGCTGCCTTCGGCTCAGCCCATGATCTCAGGGTCCTGGGATCGAGCCCCACATTGGGCTCTCTGCTCAGCGGGGAGCCTGCTTCTCCCTCTGCCTCTGCCTGCCACTCTGCCTGCTTGTGCTCTCTCTCGCTCGCTCTCTCTGACAAAAAAAAAAAAAAAAGAAGAATTTTAACCATTCTCAATGCAATAACCTGTAATAGTAAAGAAAAAGAATTGTGAAACTAGCCAAATGATCCCCAAGCTAATTTTATATTATTTAGACATTCTATTAAGGATACAAGCTTGGTAAAACTTCACATTGGAATGCTTATCCAGGTAAAATGTTCTCTCCTGGGGCGCCTGGGTGGCTCAGTGGGTTAAAGCCTCTGCCTTCAGCTCAGGTCATGATCTCAGGGTCCTGGGATCAAGCCCCACATCGGGCTCTCTGCTCAGCAGGGAGCCTGCTTCCCCCTCTCTCTCTCTGCCTTGCCTCTCTGTCTACTTGTGATCTCGCTCTCTCTGTCAAATAAATAAATAAAATCTTTAAAAAAAATGTTCTCTCTTTGTGTCGGGATTTTGCTGACATTGGCATTTTTTATCCCTGTTGCAGACTTAAAAGAAGCTCTGAGCCAGTTTATAGAAGAAGAATCCCTCAGAGATTACGACAGTGACGCCGAAGCATCCCTGGAAGCTGTGAAATCAGGTGAAGTAGATTTACATCAGCTGGCCAGTTCATGGGCCAAAGCTTATGCTGAGGTAAGAAAATAGATCAGATTGTAAATTTCAGGGATATTCTGGACTTTGATGAAGCTTTTAAATTGCTAAAGTAATACTGAAACAGTTGTGGAATCCTTTTTTCTTGACATAAAAGACTTTATTCCATAATATATGATCTATATTGATGTTCATGTGCTTCCTTCCTATATGAAGGTGAGTACCAAATACTTTATGTAATGTCTTTGTAAAAGAGAAGCTACTTTTGTATTTCTAACCAGCACAGGGTTGGTAGATTTAGTAATTGAAAATACAGGGCACCCGGGGCGCCTGGATAGCTCAGTGGGTGAAAGCCTCTGCCTTTGGCTCGGGTCATGATCTCGGGGTCCTGGGATCGAGCCCTGCATCGGGCTCTCTGCTCAGCAGGCAGCCTGCCTCCCCCCTCTCTCTGCCTGCCTCTCTGCCTACTTGTGATCTCTCTCTGTCAAATAAATAAATAAAATCTTCAAAAAAAAAAAAATACAGGGCACCCAAATCTCAAAGAATGAATAATTTTTTTCATATAAGTATATCCCACATATTCTATGGAGTATACTTACAGTAAAATTTATTCTTTACTTATATGAAATTCTAATTTAACCGGGTGACCTGTATTATCTGGCAACCTTAAACTAGCAGTAGTATTTCATTTTAAGCTTTACTTTTGTCCTGTCACTTATTCTCACTGTTGTTGTTGTTGCCCCACCTTTTTTTTTTAGAGAGAGAGAGTGAACGTGAGTGGGGGTTGGAGGGGCAGAGAGAGAGAGACTCTTAAATAGGCTGCATGCTGAGTGTGGAGCCCAATGCAGGGCTTGATCTTACAACCCTGAGATCATGATCTAAGCCAAAATCAAGTCGGGTCACTCAACTGACTGAGCCACCCACCCAAGTGCTCTCCACTGTTATTTTTATAGTTACATAATGTATCATTTTTCTATTTAAATAATATATCTTATTCCATAAAGTCTAAGATGCCATTGATCATAACACACACTATTATTTTATTTACTACTGAGATAGAACACCAAGAAACCATCAGTACAAGACACATTATGATTTCTCAGAGTTGTAATGTGAAAAAATATGGACATAAAACAGTGAACAAGACAGACACAAAATGAAATTTCCATTTGAGTTAGAGAGCCAGAAACAAAACTACATAAACAGACAAATTCGATAATTGCAAGCTATAATGAGTGAATTACATCTCACTTTAAGCAACTCAGTCTATGAGAATTTGGAAATCAATTTTATGGGGTCATATATGTTGTTCAAAGCAGTTTGCTTCATGCCCATTAAGGTTTCCTAGTATATTTAAAAGATGACACTATTTACATGTATTATTTTAAATGTGAAGAACACAGTTGTTGCATTAAAAGATATGCCTGTAATAATTATTATTTAAAGAAACCAAATCTTTCTGCTGATGAAAAGGAATAAAGCAATAAGATGTAGTTAAAGAATAATTCTACTTAATTTATTCAAGCAGTATTTTTTTGTACATCTAAAATGGTTTGGGTGCACAGTTGAGGATAAGTCTTTGCCTTCAAGGAGCTTACGCTCTAGTGGAAAGAGACGAAGAAGTCTATAACCAATAACACTGTGCAGTCAGTGTTGGGATCAGGGTAAATACATGCGAGCATGTAGAGAAGTTGGGGGAAGAAGAGTGGTCAAGAGTTTCTGAAGAAAGCAATCAACCCCTCTTCTAGGATTGCTGTTGTTTTGATACAAAATCTGGAAGCAGAACCTCTTCTGGCCCTGATTTGGTGTAACCAAAGAGACAACTTCCCAAATGTTAGGTCAATGAATGCTTAGGTGTTTAAGTTGATATTATTATAAAAAAAAAAATTACCATATTCACTAATTTATGGTTTTCCTTATTCTCCTTATCCTTATTAGCCATTCTAAAAATAGGAATTTGACTATCTTCCAGATTAACGATCATAACAATACTAATAATAATAGTAATATTAATATAACAAGATAAAAACACTTTATACTTATTAATTTAATCACAAGAGTATGGATTTAAAGTGAATTAAAATCAACAAGCCTCAATAGAACAAGTACTCTGTTCTCACCCTCTGCAAATTTAGTAGATACATAGCCCCTCTTGTTACAGAGTTCAGCTTTCCAGCAATGCCAGGATTCTGGATGTATAGTTGCTTGTTTGTTTTTAAAGAATTAAGGAAAGAAAGAGCAAAGAAGCTAATTCTGACAATAAAAAAAAAGGAAATCTTGACTGTCAGGAAAATAACCGAGAGGACCCAAACATTGTTATGCCCACTGGATATATTCACGCTTCCCCTGGCTATGAAAATTATAAAAGCTCAACAGCTAGTACAAGCTCAAGAAATGTAAACCCAACTTTTATTTTAACATGGACTGGACTGGAAGAGATTATGTTGAGTGAAATAAGACAAGCGGAGAAAGTCAATTATCATATGGTCTCACTTACGTGTGGAGCATAAGGAGAAACATGGAGGACATTGTGAGAGGGAAGGGAGGGAAGAATTGGAGGAAATCAGAGAGGTGAAGAACCGTGAGAGACTGTGAACTCAGAGCAAGGGACTGAGGGTTTTGGAG
>CM052897.1:88566437-88620058 GCA_028534135.1 Potos flavus
TATATACACATATATAAATAGAAGGTCTCTATCCTTGTCTGATGTGCAAAAAAAATTCATAATATATGTACTAGTCTAGTAGTATAGTAAATGAAAATGCCATGACATGATTGGAGAATGTCTGTGTGTCACCTTGTAGACCACGTTAGAACATGCAAGGCCTGAAGAGCCCAGCTGGGATGAAGATTTTGCAGATGTGTACCATGACCTAATCCATTCTCCGGCCTCTGAAACTCTCCTAAATTTGGAACATAATTACTTTGTTAGTATCTCAGAATTGATTGGCGAAAGAGATGTGGAGCTGAAAAAATTACGAGAGAGGTATTTCAAATTTCTTGCACTATCATAATTAAATGTCACATTTTCAGATATGATGGCTGCAGAACAGTTGATTTTCATTTCATTGTAAAATTGAAGAATAAAATAGAAAAAGTTTCTCTAATATCGGAGATTATTTTCTTGTGTGTCTCAGTCTGTAATTTCAACTAGGAAGTCGTCATAGGCTTATAAAATTTCTCAAGTGATTTACCTGAATAAATTATGGTGGCTTTATATATTATTTCTAATCTTTATATATAATTTCTAAGTTCTAGGCACCGTGCAGAGTGCTTTAGATGGTGTCTTAACCTGTTCAGGCTGCTATAACAAAAGACCATAGACTATGTGGCTTAAACAAGAGAAATTTCTTTCTCCCAGTTCTGGAGGCTAGGTAGTTCAAGATCAACGTGCCAGCAGATTTGGTATCTGGAAGACCCATCTCCTGGCTTATACACAGTGCCTTCTGAATGTGCGCTCCCATGGCCTTTCCTCAGGGTGTGGTCCTGGTGCATCTTTTCTGGAGAGAGAGCTCTAGATACTAATTCCATGTTTTTCTCTAAGCAGAAAAAGTCACGAGGGCTCCAACCTCATGACTTTGTCTACACCCAATAACCTCCAAAAGCCCCACCTCTGATATCATCCCATTGGGGGTTAGGGTTTCAACATTCAAATTTGGGGGGACACAAACATGCAGTCCATAACAGATGCTCTATCTCATTTGATTCTTACCACAACCCTACCATTATTAGCTCCTTTTACAGATGAGGAAAATGAGGCTTAAGTAAGTTAAATAACGTGTCTAAGGACAAGCTGGATTTTGAAGTCATAGCTCTACTCCTAAGCTCTCTCCCTATTCAGAACCTGTTTAAAACCCTGCCATTACTAAGTTCATGGTCTCTTTCAGTTCGTTTTTGAAAGTTTATTTACATGAGGGAAAAAAATAGCGCTAGTATTAGTCCAAGACATTTTAATTAGATTTTAATTCATTGCATACAGTATTGCAAACAGTGCTTTTGTGATTCATTTTTTTTTCCTCCAGGGTAAGTAAAAAATTGATAGGATTATTTATTTTAAAACATGACTTTCCAGATTGCTTCCTAGCAATTCTATAAAATGTAATAATAATCAGGATAAGCTTCTTCTAGATAATCCATTTTAATCTAGCAGAATCTAATAACATTTATACCTTAAAAACACTCACTTAAGACTTTAGGTACATGGCATTAAGATAATGTTTTGAGTGGCTGATGTGAAATTTCTTTGATTGTGAAAGTATATTAGGACCAAATCACATGTATTTTTTGTGACTGACTTGATAGTCTGTCCCAAAGTAGTAAATTTAAAACGATGTACTGGTTTGCTCCTGGCTCTCATTTGCTTTGCATTAGAAAATGCTGGAACCAGCAAGATGAGAATAATCTGTTATCTTGAGGACTGTCATAGTTAGGGAAATTTAAAATGCAAAAATCATAAGCAAATGGATTTAGTAATTTCTTCCTGAGAAATACTCTTCTGCGTCTTCATAACAATTCTATTCCTCTCAACCTTTTATTTTCCTATCTAGTAAGATATTAGAACATTCCCTATCAGAAAGAACTTGATATTTTGACATTCGTCATTCCATATGGGTTTAGCTTTGCTGATCAGCTGCATTGAGGCAGTTTGTTCCCTTCTAGGTGGGACACGTGCTGTATGGGTAGTTGCTACCAGGTAAAGAGTTGAAACTGTGTCCCTGAGGGAGACAGAAATTTGATTTTTTTTTTTTTTAGCCCTTTATTATGTAGCCAGTAGAACTGTGAATATGTTTTTAGAGTAAGAACAAAATACAGATTAGCTTTATATAAATATGTGGAACTATAACTACCTAACACTTACCTTCTGTTGAACTTCATTTATTTGATTTTCCTACCAAAGCTTCAAATAATACAACCTTCAGCTCATCCTGAGTCTACTCTTGGATCTCAGGTTTTCTGGGACTGTTCTCATTCTGCCGATTTAGGTATATTAAAAAATTACTAGTTGTAGTCCATATTGGTAGCCATGACTAGTACTTTCATTTAGCTGGTGAGCGACTTTGAATGTGGCCCACTTTGCTACCTACTCACTACACTTCGCAGAAAATGCTGTATCTGACCACTAATATTCTATAATTGTTCTTTTTTTCTAAATCAAAAGATTCCTATTCCACGTGATTCTTCACCTTTGGGGACGCTGCATTAACTTACTAATTATCTGCATTTACTGGTACTTCATACTTTTTTTTCTATTGTGGAATAGTTTCTTAGTAGAAGTTTGTTTGGGTTTATGTTAGTTTTTGAAATGTCCTTTGGCCAAATCTCTTGATGGGGTTTTGCTTTTATTTATTTATTTTTTTTGGTAAACATAAACAATATTTAAATACATTTATTTTGACAACAGTTTGTAGTTTCTTCTCCACATACCCAAACTGTTAGCTTGAAAGAGAAAAATAAGCTAGGTTCCTCTTGAGGTAGGTGATTGTTGTAAAGGTGAAGAGTATAACTTAAGGCAAGTTGGAATTCACTGATAGCGGTGGAAGTTCACCCAATTCATTTATCCAATGCATGAGCAGAAGTAACACATTTTCTTATTTCTCTTTTCATTTTAATTCAACTTTACATCTTTAAAAGACGGTTTCTGAGCACAGTATAATCATTTTTTCTGTTTTTTTCTGTTATAGCCGACTTTGATAATCATTTTCTTTAAGTGTCTTGAAGATAATGTTCAGGTTGTTAGAATTGTCACACCTGATATACTGAGCCAATATCTAGTCAGATAGAACTAGAAATATAATAAAGTTTCCTTTTATCTTAATCTGAGAAAATGTATATTGTATCATTAACTGTATCATTAGCTCTTGCATTTCTGACACATTTAGGATGAAATAAATGTTCCTGCAATTTCTTTTGTTGAATTATTCATTAGTCTTTTTTTCCTCACTGTTAATTTGCTGATGTTAGCAAACCAGATTTAAAATATAAATATTTAAAGGTACTTATTTATTGATATTTAAAGATACTAAATCCTTAAAACTTAAAAATGGCAATGATACTTTTTATCCACTAGAGGGAACATGTGTAATGTAAAATATTAATCTATTTATATCAAAGTTTGTATTTATAACTGTCTCAATTATTTCTGCTTTAATTAAAAATTTCACTTGCAAAACAAAAAAATTTTTTTACTTGCAAGCACCTGGCCCCCAATAGATATTAAAAGTTAATGGGGTCACCTGCCTTAGAATTAAGTGAGGACTAAATGATGCTGAATATTTAATACTAGGAGATAAATATAGAAATGTATAAATATATAACATATAAGTGAGTTTTATTTATCACATACATATAAGTATCTTAATCAGTTGTTGTAAGTAAAGATAAATTCTCTTTTAAAAGCAATTAAATTAATTAGACTGATAGTAAAGTCCTTTTCGTGTATGTCTTTATTTCATTCTTTTCACATTTATTTGAAATACATTTTAGAACAAACTTTTTAAATACCTTTATATTAGAGGATAATTTTTTAATTTGAAAGTTTTTAAGAACTTATTTATTAAAATATATAGAAAAGACAACAAACTATAGGTGTACAATTCAGTAAGTTTTTATAAAGTAAGCACACCCATGTAATCATCACTCAGCATAAGAAATGGAATATTTCCAGCACTGCAGAAGGCTCCCTTGGGCCTTCTTGTCACAGCCCATCCCTCCCATAAATAACTGGTATCTGAACTTCTAATACCAGTGATTAGCTTTTCCTGTGGGAAAACCATGTTTAATTTCTGCGCAAACAAAGATCATAAGGCTAAAACATATCTTTAGAATGTATTTTATATTCCTCTGTAAAGAGAACTTTGTGACTTAATACCAGTTTGACTCTTAGAACCTAACTAACAGCTTCGGGTGATACTATAAGCTAACTTTCAAAGCTTGAAGTCACTTTAATTCCTGTGTGTATAAGTAGAAAATATGTTAAAGCTGGAGTCAAACTGTCTTCTTTGAGGAAATCTGCAGATGAGAAAGGAGTCTAGTTTCAAGCATTAGTCATGGAAATTGAAAGGTCGCCTAGATTTTGACCGCTTTCACTTATGTGTTAAATTAGATCAAGATCTAGCTGTACAAATGACACGTTGTATGACATTATCATTAGTCCCACATCCTCATTAGTCCCACATCTACATTTCTAGGGCTTCAGAGTGCTTTCCAGGTATTACAGTTGCTATTCCTGGACATCTTCCTATAAAAGAAAAAAATTTATCTTCACTTCGTAGAGCTTGTTCAATGAATCTGGAGTGGCCATACCCCTTAAAGATATCATGAATATATCTGATCCGCCCATTTATGTTTTAGACAAGGCATTGAAATGGAAAAAGTGATGCAGGAATTGGGAAAATCACTGACAGATCAAGATGTAAATTCACTGGCTGCTCAGCATTTTGAATCCCAGCAAGTAAGTGAAGTACCATGATTTTTAGATACACAGTTGCGTTTTCTTTCACTTATGTTTGTTTAAAAAAAAAAAAAATGACCACTTGGTATACTCTCTCTTTTTAGGACTTAGAAAATAAATGGTCCAATGAATTAAAACAATCAACTGCCATCCAAAAGCAAGAATATCAGGAATGGGTGATAAAACTTCATCAAGACCTAAAAAACCCTAACAACAGCTCCCTCAGGTATTAATCATCTGTTGTTCTTATTAGATGAAAGTTCATTGTTAGTAAGAGTTTGTATGTATTATAAAACTGAATCTTTTAGTTGTAGCTATTTTTTTTTTTTGTAGCTATTTTTAAGTTACCAATGACCATTCAAGATAATTTTATACTTCTAACCTTTGGTATTATCTGGATTTGTGTGGATTATTTGGGAGGGGGATTAATTGGTTGGCTTAAAATAGTGACTTACCCCCCTAGAACCTAGCTATAAAATCGCTTAGGTGTGTATATCCAAATATGCCAAGTACAATCTCTTATTTGTTTTAAATTGTTTTCTGTTCAGTGTAATAAGCATTGGTTGAATGCATCTTAAATGCCAAGCACTCTCTAAGCAGAAAAACAAAAATGCCTATACATGTGGAGCATATTCTAGAGAGACTGATCTATAAATACAATAATACTGTGTAGAATGATATTTGCAGTCATAGAAGCATGTAAAAGGTAGAAAAGGAGTGTATACACAACTAATGAATCATTGAACACTACATCAAAAACTAATGATGTACTATATGTTGGCTCATTGAACTTAATAAAAAAAAAGAAAGAAAAGGAGTATAGAGGACTTCTGTAATTCATAACTTGTATAGTACCTGACGGCCTAAATACATTTTATTTCGTATGTTGCCCTAGAGCTTGACAGTGCTTATGTTATTTCCTGGCTGTATATTCCTATGTTTGAGAATTTCTTTCTTTCAAACTTAAAGTATATTCAACTGGAGATGTACTTAGTACAATATGATAATCCTGTTTCCAGCAGTTGCCTGGTATCTGCTCCAAACATTTAGAAATAGCATTTTATGTGTGTAATGTCAGTCTCCCCTGCTAGTCTCGCCTTGAAGACAAAAGCCATGTCTGTTTTTTCTACTGTTATACCCAGATCCTTGCCAAGTGTCTACCTCTTTACACTGGCACATAAGACATGCTCAATAAATATTTATAGGATGGGTGGACAAATGAGCAGATGGATGAATTATCATTTAGCTGTTTACCTGATATCTGTTTCACCTCTTATCCAAATATTATGATCTGTCATTTGCCTTATTTTCCCAAGGCAACACCTTAGAAATATTTAAACGATTTTTTATGATTAGAAATGGGGTAACATCCTTGACACTAACATATTTGACTATACTCATTTCAAATAAAAATAATGAACAAAAAATTTTTAAAAAATAATGAACACTATACAAAGAGAGAGGTGGGCAGGAAGAAGGGTTGGGAACATCTGTATCCTATAATGTATAATGGTGTTTCTCAGACTGCTGGTTGCAGTCTGCAAGGACCATTCTCGATTCTTTACTTTCCAGTCAGACATTTAAAAATAGCAATAAAGTGGAATGGAATGAAATGGAATGGAACAGAGTATAGCAGAGTAGAATAAGGAAAAAATATGAGAGCACATCATGGTTGAAGCTTTCTACAAATAAATGTGTGTATTAAGCCAGAATGTAAAGTATATACTGTATGTTTTGGTCAGAAATTTGGAGAGTCTGGTAATGGGCATTATTAAGGAAGGCACATGATGTGATGAGCACTGGGTGTTATACGCAACTAATAAATCATTAAACACTACATCAAAAACTAATCATGTACTATATGTTGGCTAATTGAACTTAAAAAAAAAAAAGAAATATGGAGAGTCACTGATTTCGGGAAGCTGAGAAAGCCCCTTGTTATAAACATTATCTCTTGCTCTGCTGCTATAGTTTTAGAAATTCAGTCTATAGAATCAATTCCATTGTGTACATATTCAAATACAATTCAATTGTGTACATATTGGCCTCTAGCTGATGCTGCTTTTACAAACTAAATATTCCTATGAAAAGATGTTTTTACTGTGACTTTGTCAGTTTTGCTTTCCTTTTAATAGCGGTTTCCTTGGGCAGCAGAAACTTGTTTTCAACTCCACTCCATATAGAACTCCTATAAGAAGTGGATAAAAGTGGTATTTTATTTTTAGCCATTATTTTTGCTTTTTTTTTAAATGTCAGGCCTACTGAAGGGCGAATTATGCAAATTAAAATTTACCTCTTTTAGGTTTACATTTTGATGAGTTTTGACAAACTTAACTGTCATGAAATCATCGCTGCAATCAAGATATAGCATTTCACTTTTATACCTTTATAGCTTTATACCTTTCTCTTTCCCAGCTACTGGCAACCTGCTCTGATTTCTGTCCCTGCAGTTCTGATTTCTTTCAGAATGTCTTATAAGTAGAATCAAACTGTTATATAGCAGTTTGTGTCTTGCTTCTTTCACTTATCATAATGCTTTTGTGACTTAATCATGTTGTTTCATTTATGAACAAAACAGTTCTTTTCTTTTTATTACCCAACAGTATTCTAGAAATTTTATAGTTAAGATTTATATGCATAAGTCATGATGTATTATTTCATATATATTATAGATAAGTAATTATGTCTACTATAAAATAATGAATAAACATATATATATGATGGTGTATAGTTTTGTTTTTCTTATGATATCTTCATTTGGCTTTGGCATCAGGGTAATGGTGGTTTCATAAAATGCATTGGTGGTCTGCTAATGAGCCAGATATCAAAGGAGTTGATATCTGTGATCATCAATTTGATATCATGTCTTTATTACTAGCACTTTAGTTTCCTTTATCCCTTTGCTTAAATTCCTTATGTGTCCTTGTGTGTTGTTTTCCAATAGCTCTTTTAGCATATTGATCATCATTACGTGAGTCTTTTTCTTTTACTCCCAGTATCAGGGTCATCTCTCAGTCTGTGTCTGTTGGTTGCTTTATCTCTTGACAATGGGTTATTTATTTCTTTTGCTTGCTCTTTTGGGTCTCTCTCTCTCTCTCTTTTTTAAAAGATAAATGCTGGATGTTGTGTGTATTGGAAGAGACTAAGGTAAATAATATTTATGTCCAGAAATGAACCGGCTATTAATGTGAAGGTCATGCCACCCTAGTCAGTAGTCGAGCTGAGTTTGGTTTTTGTTCTTTCAGTGATACCACAGGCTTCATTCTCTACTGTAGTAAGCTGCTGCCACTTTGTATTTAGAATGGGGCTTTGGGTTCTAGAGGGTTTTTCCCTGTCATTCTGTTCCTTCCTCAGCTTTCAGTAGTCTTTGCAGGCCTGTGCCACAGCATGAGGTCTCTCTCTATGCTGTTGCTCTACCCCTGAGGAATAGACTGTTGTTTGTGACTTGGACTTGGTGCTAGACTCATGGTTGGGGGTGGGGAACAGGTCTCTGCTGTCTTTGTCCAGCTTCAGTCTTGGGCAAGCCCTGTCTATCTAGGGCTTGGATTTGGAGCATTGTCATCATTTCTGCCTGTGCCCCTGAAGGGGCTCCCTTGTCTCCTGGAGTGCCTCCAGTGTTTTCTTGGAAACACCTGGTGGAGACCAATGGAGAAGAGTTTGCAAGTACATGCAAACCTCCCTTGTGCCTGAGGCTCATCGCTATTCTAAATTTACATGCTAGCTCACACTTGGCCTTTAAGAATTCATTAAAATTTTAGTGATTTCTTCTTACCTCCTTACATTACAGCAACTCACTTCTACTATGCCCTGCCAAAAATGAAAACTGTGTCTCCTGTCTGCCCTTGGAGGGGTGTATTGCACTTTAGAATTGAGTTTATTTGGTTGTCATGTTACCTCAAGTTTCAAAAAAGTTAGGATTTTATAGATTATCTGGCTTTTTCTTGTTGTTAGAGTGGGAGCAGCAATCTCTTGTGGCTTTTCACATCCCACAGTGAGGATGTTTTATTAATATAAATTTATTTTTAGGTTTAAATTTGCCATATATACTAATGAAGTTAGTGAGACTAGTGAGACTCTTTGGAATAACCCCAAAAATGTAGTCCAAAATGACTATTATAGACATATCATCTTCAGCATACCATGAAATTTGAATTTACAGTTGTACAGTTGTACAGTGCCTCCATGGAAAACCATTTCAGCAAATAAACAAGAACACAGTAGAGCAAAGAGAGAAGTCCTTGAAAGGGAGGAGAATATTGGCGGGGAAAAAAAAAAGGAAAAGTTTCAAAAAAAATAGAAGATGTGAATACATCAAAATGAACTACATCTTTTTTACTATTCCTTTTATTCAACTTCTTAATTTTTATTTCTGTCACTTCACCGATTTTTTCGTTTTTCCTAGAGTCAGCCTTGATATAGGATATATTTTTTTTAAATATGCCATTTTAAAGTAGTAAGGTAATCATTTCATTTAATAATTCTTTTAGGCCACATGAGTTGATATTCTAATGACTGGAAAGAATAATATGCATTACTTACTGTAAGGAAATCAAAGAACAAGTAGGAAGTTTAAGAACTTCTGGTGTTTATGATTCTTCCTTGTTGCCATGGATTAAGGAGTAGTTTAGGAATAAATTAAGTGGTACTCTCAGCTTTCATTTTGTCTCATTTCATTATAAAGCTTTCTTTCCTTCAAGAAAAGTTTTTGACAAATGGACAAAAAAAGCATATGAATAATTTTATTAATTTCAGTGAGGAAATTAAAGTTCAACCAAGTCAGTTCAGAGAATCTACAGAAGCAAATGGAAGAATTTATGAGGAGCAGAGAAAGTTGGAAGAAAGTTTTACCATTCACTTAGGTAAGTGGATTCATTTTTTGCAGGCATAATTTATTATAACTTGGGAAGCTTTTTTTATGTTGTAGGAGAAAAATCCCTGGCCTATGAGTACAATGTACCCGTGTTGTTTTTAATTACAAATTATGTCCTGCTCTCAGCAACATGCAGAAGAATGAAACTGGATCTCTTTCTCCTACCATACACAAAAATAAATTCAAAATGGATGAAAGACCTAAATGTTAGACAGGAAACCATCAAAATCCTAGAATAGAACACAGGCAGAAACCTCTTTGCCCTCAGCTATAGCAACTTCTTAATAGAAATGTTGCCGGAGGTAACGGAAACTAAAGCAAAAATGAACTATTGGGACTTCATCAAAATAAAAAGCTTTTTTCTGCACAGCATAGAAAATGATCAACAAAACTAAAAGACAGCCTTCGGAATGGGAGAAGATATTTGCAAACGACATATCTGATAAAGGGTTAGTATCCAAAATCTTTAAAGAACTTATAAACTCAACACCCAAAAAACAAATAGTCCAATCAAGAAATGGGCAGAAGACATGAATAGGCACTTTTCCAAAGAAGACATCCAGATGGCTTACAGACACATGAAAAGATGCTCAACCTCACTCATCATCAGGGAAATACAAATCCAAACCACGATGAGATACCACCTCACACCTGTCAGAATGGCTAAAATTAACAACATAAGGAACAACAGGTGTTGGCAAGAATGCCAAGAAAGATGAATCCTTGTGCTGTTGGTGGGAATGCAAACTGATGCAGGTACTCTGGAGAATAGTATGGAGGTTCCTCAAAAAGTTAAAAATAGAACTACCCTATAATCTAGCAATTGCACTACTAGATAATTACCCAAAGGATACAAAAATACAGATTTGAAGGGGTACGTGCACCCCAATGTTTATAGCTGCATTATCACAATAACCAAACTATGGAATGAGCCCAAATGTCCATCAACCGATGAATGGATAAAGAAGATGTGGTATATATATATGTACAGTGGAATATTACTCAGCCATCAAAAATGAAATCTTGCCATTTGCAACAACATGGGTAGAGCTAGAGTGTTTTAGGCTAAGTGAAATAAGTCAGTCAGAGAAAGACAAATACTATATGATCTCAGTCACTGTGGACTTTAGAAAACAGATGAACGTAATGGAAGAGGGGAAGTAAAAAAAAGGAAAGAGGGAAACAAGCCATAAGAGAGTCTTAACCATAGAGAACAAACTGAGGGTTGATGGAGAAAAGAGAGTAGGAGATGACCTAGATGGGTGATGGGGATTAAGGAAGGTACTTGTTGTGATGAGCACTGGATGTTATATGTAAGTGAATTCTACACTGAATTATATGTCACTGAATTCTACCCCAGAAACCAATATTGCACTGTATGTTAACTAACTAAAATTTAAATTTAAAATTTAAATTTAAAAACAAACTATAAAAAAAATTATAGTTTGTTTTGCCAAACATTTTCTGTTTTAGCTAATATATTATTTTTTAGAAATAGGAAGGTTAAATCCGAATAGTTATTAGGATGGGAAATTGCAAGGCCTATTTCTAATTATTTGTAGCACAGATTTATCTGAATTCTTGCCATAGAGATTTGTATCCTGTTATACTGGATTTTTGCAGCTGTCTGAGTTTCTTTCTGGGACTGTTGCCCACCCCCCAGGAGCCCAGTTGAAGACCATGCATAATTTGAGATTGCTGAGAGCAGATATGCTGGACTTCTGTAAGCACAAAAGAAATCATCGAAGTGGCGTGAAACTCCATCGACTCCAGACTGCCCTATCACTTTATTCCACATCTCTGTGTGGCCTGGTTTTACTAGTAGATAATCGAATCAATTCATATAGTGGTATTAAGAGAGGTAAGTTAAAATTACCATATTTATTTAATTAAATTTACCCTTTTAATACCATTCTTAGGAAGAAAGGAATTATAGAAAAACAAAAAATTTAGTTAGCCCTAGTATCCTAGTAGCCAAGCAACACACGTACCCAGCCATGGCTATTTTAGATTTCTATAATACTTCAGCATCGGTAAAGTGCTTCAGGATATTTACTTTTTCTTAAAATTCTATTCTGTCATAAGTAATGCTCTTATGGGATTCTTGCTTCAAGGCATAATAAAAAGAATAATCAAGATAAAAACGTATTCAATTCAGAAGTAGATCCTGGCTCAGTGAATTTTAGTTCATCCCTTTGTCCTTTATTCCTAGGATTTTAGATGACATATTTCTCAAATGTACTAGGTAAAATTCTATGTTCCCTCTGTACAACTCACTTTGTACGATTTTTTAAAAAATTTTAAATATATAGAAATATATAAATTTTTAAGGAAACTTGAAAAGAGTTTATTTTCCATCATAACTATAAGAACTTTCTTGTATTTTTTAGCATTTGGGGGACTGGATTATGATTAAAGTAGCTGTTATTTAAAGATGGTTTGAAATTATCTGAAATTTTCCTTATCTATTAATTGTTTACTCTTTTGACTGAGGGATGAGGTTTCTGATTCAAACAAAATCACTGTCCCCTAATTAAGACATAATTATTGAAAGGGCAAGTATAAGAAACCATACTTATGAATTTTATATTTTATTTCTGCTAGCTCTCATTGTCTATAAGTAAATACTAAATATTTGATAGTTCACTTGTAGAAGTTTATAAATGTTTTGCGTCTCTTAGATTTTGCCACAGTTTGCCAAGAATGTACTGACTTCCATTTTCCCCGAATTGAAGAGCAGCTGGAAGTTGTCCAGCAGGTGGTACTTTATGCTAGAACCCAACGAAGGAGTAAGTTGAAAGAATCACATGGTCAGTAAAACTCAAATTTTTCAAAATTTCACTTCAGTGTGTTCTATCCCTAAGCACTCTAATAGTATATGGACCATTATTAAAATACAGAAAGTTGTATCCGTGGAAAAGTGGAAGAAAGAAATTAAGAACAAAATTTAAGATCTTTAGAAGCTTTAATTCTGTTCTTAATTTCCTTTTTTTGCATGATTTTGTTCAATAACCTTAGCAAAAACTGTTTTTAAATTTAAATTCTGTAGTTAAACTTGAAGTACTCAGTGGAAAGTTGGTGGTCTTTTGATCCAAGTTCTGCATCTCTAAAGTGGACATAATTGCTACCTCAAAGGGCATTGAAGTCATAGAGTAAATGTTAGCACAAAATATACACTTATATGTTCCATCTTTGATCCCTCTAAGGTAGCAGGAGGTCAATTATAAGACTTGTTTTTGATTGTTCTTTTGAAAAACTACTATGTCCAGAACTATGTCCTGTTTGTTGTTTTTTTTTCATATTTATCCACAATATAAACTTCCTTTCTAACTATTTGAGAAATTTGCTGGAAAATCATTTTTAAAGCTGTAGAAAATGTTCATGGTATCTCTCTGTAGAAGATTTCTATTTATTCATAGACTTAAGGGAAGATTTGGGTAAGGGAAAGAACTTTGGCTCAAATTAAAGAGTAATTCTATTTTTTAATTGAAAAATATAAGTTTAAAAAGCAGTTTCTTTATAAATTAAATTGGCACCATAAGTTGGTTAAGAGCTAAATATAAGGGTAATATCCATTCAAAAATATATGTAAGCTGTGTGTTTCTTATTTTTCATATTATATCACAGGCATAAAATAATAGTAGATGTTCTTATTTGGCTTTAATGCATACTCAGTATTTTATTTTACTTTTTTTACAAAAATTTGATGTCTTGCCCAAAAAATAAAATATGGCAAGTTTTTAAAGTGTAGCTGGTCAAACTTTTAAATCTGCTTCCGGTAGTTGGATGTCTTTTTTGTTGTTGTTGGTTTGTTTTGCAGCTTCAGTGTTTGAAAGAAAACCATCCTAGTACTTTTGGTTCATGTTTTGTGTTCTGTAGTAAGCAAGGAGATATTGCTTTATCTTTGCTTGTTGTCTTTGTTCCTCTCCCAATAGAAATTGTAGAATTTCTCCCTTTCTCCTGATGCTAGAAGGTAGCTCTCTAGACTTACCTTGATTAGCATTCACTATGGTATTTATTTATTTATTTATTTATGTATTATTGTTTATTATTTATTTATTATCCATGTTTATTCAACAGACTTTTAAAAACTTGTTTTATTTTTTAATCATTTCCTAAATAGGTAAAACAATCTCAAGATTCACAATTTAAACTGTACAAAGAGCATACAGTGAAGGTCTTCATAATTGTCCACCAGCCATTCAGTTCCCACCCAGCCAAGGACCACCAAAGGGTGGGAGTCAGCCAAGGCTGCTTTGTACCTTCCAGACCTATGTTTATCTATGTATCCATGCGTGTATGCGTGTACATGTATTTATTTTTCCTTTTTACACAAGTGGCGTCTTTCTTTGCACACTTTTCCATACTTTGCTTTTTTTACTGAATATTTATCTTGGCCGTCATAGCATATCAGTGAATAAAAAACATCCTTATTACCTTTCCACTGCCACATAGTAGTCCCTTGGAAGGCATCCTGTTGTTAATCCGTTCCATGGTAGACATTTAATCTGTCCCAACATTTTTGCTATTATAAGTAATAATGCATGAATCAACTTATGCGTACATCATTGTGCACATGTGAGCATCTCTCTAGAAATAGACTCCTAAAGAGACATTACTGGGTTAAAGGGTACATACATTGGTAATTTTGATAGCGTTAGCAGTTGTTCTCCATAGCAGCATTACTAGTTTATATTCCACTCTAGGGTACTGTGGCTTTGCTGTCGCACTGTGTGTCATATATGACAGAGCCAGGCTGTGTTAGGAAGTCATACAGAAATGTATCCCAACAAAGGACCTTTCGGAAATTTCCAGTTTGTCCTCTTACTCTTCTACCATCTTCTTCCTCCATCTCATTCGCACTAGCAGTGATGTAATCAGAAACATCTTAATATTATTCTTAGTAGTGACTAAAAGCATGGAGATTGAGATCATGACAGGTGTGGGAGAAGGAGGAGGATTCTAAGTATATTTATGAGAGATAGAAAGTGTGCCGCAAATGACAGGAAGTTTTCAAACCACATACAGTTAAGGCAATGTGTGTAAATCATGGTATTATTTTGTTCTTGTTCAAGCAACTATTTTGTGGTTTAAGTGAGTCAGTGAAACAAGCAGGTCTATAAAAGACAACTTTCTGAAAGGAACCCGCATGTCGTCATAGAAGAGCTCTGTGAAAATACTTTCTCTGTCTCCTCTTCTGTGCACACCCACGAATTCGTTCTACACATTTACATCCTGATACTCAAGTACCTGTTTATTCTAAGGCATTCCATTGTCTTCCCTACTGTGTTCATTATAGTAGAATCTTTCTATTTCTACAATCCACAATAACAAGCCAAAAGCAATTTTGTTTTCTGTGTAGATGTCATGTACATTTTTTTAAAAATGAAAAATAGTCATTTTCTTAATATTACAAGGTATTACCATTAAAACATGGAGAGGGGAATGGACAATGAACTCTTCTCTCTTATTCACCTAGTAGGGATTCTGTTTGTTCACACCCCATGTGAACAAAATCATTAGAGTCCTTAATCATTTCTTTTGTTCTCTATGTTATGATCAGACATTTATTCAAAGCCTATCAGTTGCATCGCTCTGTTTGAGAAACAGACTGTTACATTAAATATAGATTCTGGCAACACAGAGTCTCCTCTCTCTGCCTCTCTCTCCCTCTATTGATAAAATATGTGCATTTATAAGGTACAATGATATAACCAATTATTCAAAGTAGTCACTAACTAAAAATATTAAGTTATTTTCATTCAGAACATTTTTGAAAGCATAATTGCTTTTGGTATTTTCAGTTTACTCATTGGAAGTTCTGGCTCTTTTCAAGTGCTATTCTGATGCCAACAGCCATTCCAGATAGTTTTGTATTTAATTGGAATACATATACACCCTCTTAAAGATAGCTGCTTTGAATGCTAATATTCATTCTGCATTTTTGAGTTTTGGTAGAAGATACATCTGAATCTTATAAGAAATCTATTAAAAGTACATATATATGTAAAATAATTTTTACGTATGAATAATGCATGTATAATCCAAGTATAATGCATGGTCAGTTGCGATTTGTCTTATTTTACCAATATTTATCCTTCTAAATAATATCATCCCTTCCAGAAAGAAAGAACAACTCTTGAATATCTAAACAAAAATTTCCCATTTGAAACAAAGTCTCACATATCTGTTTGAAATACATTGTATATGGTGTCAGATAAGAAGTAACAGATTTCAAAATGGGCTGAATATCAAGTGATTCCTGGTACTACTAACCATTTGCTCGTAGTCCTGAACAAGTTATATCAGCAACAGTGACTCAGAATCTAAAAATAAAGATGACCACACTACAACTATCTAATGAAGTTGTTTTATGTGTAGTTAATTTAGTGCCCTGAACCTCCTAGATGAAAAATAGGATATTGACAAGTTGAATGTGGTTAAGACCATAGGGTTTGGAATCTGGATATGTGAGTTCAAGACCTGGTTCTGCCATTTACTGTGCATCCTTGGTTAAGTTACTTAACTTACCTAACCCTCTGTTCCCTTATATATACAAGGAAGAGAGTAACAGTACCTACATCATGAGGTTGTGTTTTAGGAGTTTTGCAAGAATTAAATGAGATGATGCATGTAAAACATGTATCAGAATGCCTGGCACCTACCTAGCCTTAGTAAATTTTTGCTGTTATTATGATTGTTTGGGGAGCAGTAGAATTAATGTGCTTTCATATGTTGTTATTTCTTTCATGTTACATTATCTCGTGAAAAGATTCTGGAAACCGAAATGGAGGAAGTGACGATAAGGCTAAAAATGCTGACAGAAACTATTTAAATATTTTACCTGGTAAGTAGTATTTTATTTGAAATTGCAATTTTCTTATAATCGCATCCGTGGAGATCAGAAGTTTGAAATAGAAGTTTTTATGGTTTGTACATTATAAGAAGTTTGTCAGTGTATCACTTTGAAACAACATTGTATCGACAGAATATACTTTCACAGTTTTTCTGAAATTTAAGTCTTTATTCTTATTCTAGTACTGACTTTCTAGATCCATACAATAAATACTGTTCAGACAATTGCATAAATTTGATTGCATTTGCTATTTTAAATTTCTTCTGTTATACATTGTTTCTTAGTCTCTTAAATGAAGCGAGAAGTCATTTTTACTCTGAAATATAAACAATACTAGAGATGGAAACAGTTGAACTTGTAGAAAAAATATGGGTCATATAATTTAGAATCTTTCTTACTTCGACCTCCCCAAACGGTTCCTGTTTCCCATTTCTTTAATTTCCTTGTTATTTTCAGATAGATTTTTTATCAACTGGAAATTCAGGCTCTTGATCCTCTTCCAGACTGAATTCTGTAATGTTTGGATGACAGGGTATAATAAGGAAGGCATATCTGTTCACAAGCATAAAGTCTTTTAAGCTAACTAGTAAAGTTTGCATTTCCCTAAATAACTAGGTCGTTCCTTTACTATTTCTACCCCAGATTTTCTATATGTAGGTCACATTCCATTTAATGTAAGCAAATAGCATATCGCTTTCTGGTATTCATCTTGTCGGTCCCAGTCAGTTAGCTTGTGGTCCTCAGCTTCCGAACTCCCTCCCACCTTCAGAGATCCTACCTTCGTGGGTAATGTTAGAGGCAGGATTGCATCACCACATGCTGTTTCCTCCACTTTGTGGAACAGGAAACTGTCCTCCTCTCTATCTAAAAATACCTTCATTGAGACAGGATTTATTGTATTTCTCTGCACAGATCCATAATTTAAATCATCCATATTTTGTGGCTTTCTTAAAATGTGCCAATCTCATTACCTATTCCGGAGGTACTGATGTGTGGGTTTTTTTCAACTTACCTCTTTCTTGCTATATTTATTTCCTTCCTTGCTCCTTTTTGGGAAAAGCCTATAGCTTAGTATCACAACCACCAAATCAGGAGGATATGTCGTAGTCAGCATTAGAAAACGAGTATCAAACTATTGCATTAGATAGGCTGACAGCATCTGAATTTCCATTTGTCCCAACAGCAAGAAAGTTTACCAGAAATGAAGAAAGATCCAAATCACAAATGCTTTTAAGTTTTTAAGCTGAAAAAGAAAAGTTTTATTTATATATTTTTTGCCAGTAGGTTTGCTCTATTATTATCTAAGTATTTATGGTTTATATCATCTAATTCTCACAACTTAGTAAGGAAAGCAGTCAGGCATTATTTTTCCCATTTCTTACATGAAGTACAGAAAATCTGTAAATCAAATTGATTTGCCCAAGATCGCTCAGCCAGTAAGTGCTTACAGACCAGATTTTCTTAGTACCCAATCTAGTCTTTTTTCTGCTATATCATATTATTTTGATGACCACTGCCAGCTTCATGACCCCCATTTCACCACTGGGTAAAATGAGGCCAAGAGACAAGTCATGTAAGGTCAAACAAAGCAGTGCCAATTTGGGGATTAGGAGCCCTGACTTGTTCACTAAGTCATCTGCCTCACCACTGGACCATAGCCCATATTTAATGCTGCCACTCCCCTCATCTAAATGATCAGTTGGAGTTGAGGAGGTAATGTACTTCATTGGGCCCAGAATGATACTGTCTCTTACAGTCTGCCAAGTTTCTGATAGGCAGTCTGCATCTTTTATTGCCTTCCAGGGAAATTGTAACTGTACTCTTCCACTAATTTTCCTTTTCCCTTTTTTTTTTTTTTTTTTTGTCTAGTTTATTTTGATGTCTCTGTCACTATAATTTCTTTTTCTGCTTATCTAGTCTTTTATCTTAAGTCAAAAAAAAAAGAAAGAAAGAAAAAAACCTTTGCATGAAGCCTGTCAGTGGCCTCCATGGGTACAGCTTACAAACACTGGTAATTACAGATGAGTAAACATTGTACTAATGTATATCAAATACTTTTAAGCAAACTGTGTGTTTTATAAGTCAATATAAGTAAAATCCTACAATAATGACTTTGAAGCAAGGGGAAGCAGAATTTGTGAGGGCAGGGGTTAGTGATAGAAATGTAGTTCTTAGAAGCACAAAACTTTCCTAGGATTTTCATATCAGAATTTCCAGGGAGGCGTGTGTGTTTATAAAAACATATTCTTTATAAGCTCGTATATTTTATGTGTTTATATTAAGAGAAACTGTGGAATATAAAGGCCATTGGCTAGTGTGGCTACATAGAAAATGGAGCAATTATAGGAAGCATAGATTTTAAGCCTTGTCTATAAACATTTGTTCATCTAGTCATGCAACAAATATTTATTAAGTGCCTTCTATGTACCAGGCACTATTCTGTGTGCTGGAGATAGAACATTAAACAAGACAGACAAAAATCCCTATAGTCATTGAGCAGAAACAATGGTCTCTTTGATTAAAAAAAAAAGATTTTGCACAGCAAGGAAATAGTCAGCAAAACTAAAAGGCGCAACCTGTGGAATGGGAGAAGATATTTGTAAATATCTTATCAGATAGAGGGCTGGTATCCAAAATCTATAACGAAGTTATCAAACTCAACACTCAAAAAACAAAAAATCCAGTCAAGAAATAGGCAGAAGGCATGAACAGACATTTCTCTGAAGAAGACATACAAACGGCTAACAGACACATAAAAAATTGTTCAACATCACTCAGCATCAGGGAAATGCAAATCAAAACCACAATGAGATACCACCTCATGCTGGTAAAAATGGCTAAAATTAACAACTCAGGAAACAGCAGATATTGGTGAGGATGCAGAGAAAGGGGAACACTCCTACACTGTTGGTGGGAATGCAAGCTGGTACAGCCACTCTGGAAAACAGTATGGAGGTTCCTCAAAAAGTTAAAAATAGAGCTACCCTACAACCCAGCAATTGCATTACTAGGTATTTACCCAAAGGGTACAAACATAGTGATCGAAGGGGTACCTGCACCCCACTGTTTATAGCAGCAATGTCCAAAATAACCAAACTATGGAAAGAGCCCAGATGTCCATCCACAGATGAATAGATAAAAGAGAGGTGATACACACACACACACACACACACACACACACACACATATGGAATATTACTCAGCCATCAAAAAGAATGAAATCTTGCTCTTTGCAATGATGATGACATGGATGGAACTAGAGGGTATTATACTAAGTGAAATAAGTCAGAGAAAGACAAATACCATATGACTTCACTCATGTGGAATTTAAGAAACAAAACAGATGAACATAGGGAAAGGGAAGGAAAAATAAGATAAGAGGAAAACAGAGAGGGAGGCAAGCCATAAGAGAGTCTTAACTGTAGGAAACAAACTGAGGGTTGCTGGAGGGGACATGGATAGGGGTTGGGGTGCAAATGTGGAAATGGTTTATAGGTAGAAAAGACTGGGAGCAGAGAGATTAATTAAGAGGCTTTGACAAAAACCTAGGTGAGTGATGATGGTAGCATGAGCTAGGGTAAGAGCATGAGCTAGGGTAATAGCAATAAAAACGGAGTGTCTCAGATTTGAGATATTTGTTGGCAATATTACTGAAAGTAGTTGATGGTGCATTGTATTGTGGATTAGGGAAGAGATACTGAGATAAAGAAAGTAATTAAGGGCAACCTCTGTGTTTCTGCCCTGTGCCATTAACTAACTGAAGGGAGATTAGATCCATGTATTGGGATGGACAATGCTGATTTAGGGTGTGGGGAAGAGAGGTAATCAAGCAACTTGTTTTTACATGCTGACTTTGAGTTAAGTAGGACATTTTGGGCATTTACATCAAAATAGAGATAAGAACTCCTTTGATTTACTTACTACTTAGTGCTCAGTTCATTCCTTGTGACCTAATGCAAAATTGGCTCTTGTCTCTTTTTTTCATCACCTTTCCAAGAATGAAGGAGCAGTGGCTGTATTTGCTTCCTGAGCCCAACATAGATTCCTGATACACCTCTTCTAGTTCAGCTCATTGACTTCCCTAATTATAGTTACTTATAAAGCCTATTGATGAATGCGATTTATTCATTTGAAAATCATGCTTGTATTTGGTGTTCACAGGAGAATTTTACATTACACGGCATTCTAATCTCTCAGAAATACACGTTGCTTTCCACCTTTGTGTGGATGACAATGTGAAGTCAGGAAACATCACTGCTCGAGATCCTGCCATTATGGGACTCCGAAATATACTCAAGGTTTGCTGTACCCATGACATCACAACAATAAGCATACCTCTCTTGCTGGTGCATGATATGTCAGAGGTAAGCAGATAGAAGAAGAATACCGTAATTTTATAAATATGTTAACCATCAATATTGTGTAATAATAATAATCCACTTTACATTTTAAAAGCACTTTTTAAAAAACGAATGGACCTTTGTATCCCCTATCTGGTTAGTAGCACTGAGTGACATAGGATACAAAACAGTGAATAATCCTTAACAATTTATGTCCAGAGAATTATAGCCTTAACCTATAGTAGGTAAACTGGAAAACCCAAATTAGCTTAAGCTTTGGTTAAGGCATATGCCCCTACTCCTCCTCCTTCTCTCTGTCTTCCTCCATTTTTGTCTTAAGTAGCATTAGATTTCCCTCCACATTTATATTTGGCCTACACTAACATTAAGATTAGTTTGCATTCTCTGAGTATGCATTAATAGGCAGCAGAAGAAGACGCTAGATAACAAGAAGCCAGCCTCATTTTAACATTCTCTCAAGGATGCTCAAGGATGCTTTTTGGATAATACAAGTATTGGCTTCTACAGTTAAAATATGGCATAATCTTTGATTCATTTTATTACGTACTGTGCTTTGTTTTATATTTTGGAAAAAAATAATTCCCATGACTGTTTGCTTTCTCCTCTGTTTTCCTTCTCATCCACATAAAAACTGGTTAGAGGGGATAAGCTGAAGAAATAACACAAAAACCAAAACTCAACTTCTAATAGTCTGGAGAAACAAAGTAGCCTCAAAACAGTGGGTGCAGGCAAGTGCTTCTGGGAGAGCTAGTGGTCAGCCTGGTGATGAAGGACCCCTATCAGCAACTTGGGGCCTGCTGGTTTGGAGGTGGCTTTTTTTTTTTTTTTTTTAAACAAAATGGCTTGATGCAAATTGTGAATGTCAGGAGGGAAGCTTGACCATTGATTATGAAATATTATTTCCCAAAATAAAAGATGTATAAATGCTACTTTTTTAGAGCAAAACATTTTGACTCATTCATTGTAAACACAGTACCCTATGTAAACACACAAAATCAATTCCAGGTAAGATGAGGTGGTTTTAAATGATTTACCACTTACATCCCATTTGTATTTTCATCAGACACGTTGTTTCATTTAAGAGAATTCTGGCTCCATCCTCTGAAAGCTGCATCAGGCTGCCTAATTTGTCAGCATTCACTTATGTAGCCCTAAGTCATACCTAATATGGTTATCAGGAGAGATGAACACACATTGGTTTGTTTGGGGTTTTTTCAACTGTAGCTTAATAAAGTTTTAGTTCCATCAGGAATGTTTAGCCATTGTTAAGTTATCAACACTAACTAGTCCATCTATAAAAGTCTTTGGAGAATAACAAAGAAAGTTTGTGATGAATTCCAGCCGCAAGGAAACATCCAAACATTCCTGCAGCTGGACTCCTGGTTAACCAGTTTATAAAAATGGTTATATGTAGGTGGGAAACAACCTCAAAAACAGTATTTCCAAAAGTCACTAAGTTTGGATTTACTTCCAGACATCTGATACTACTAGCATTCCCTCTCCCACAGTGTTACAAAAGTTACATGTTTTAAATTGGGACAGCCAGCTGCAGGACATTAAGTTTGTTTCCAAAGTGTCCATTTTAATTCACAAAAGTATATTGAGCCATGATCCTCCCATTTGTTGTATTTAAACATCCATTCGGGTCAAGAAGTTTATTCTACAAACTCAGACAACACTGCACAGGATATAGAGTTAATCTTTGTTTTAGTTTTCATGCAAGGGTCCCAAAGCATTTTCAGGTGTTGTTTACTTCCTCTAACAAACAGAATTTCTAGACACTCGGTTACCACATTTTACTGTGTGCACAGTAATGACGGTAATGTCTGAAACAACCCATGTTCTGTGGTAGATGGAGCTGTAGAAATTAATTGCAGTTTAAAAAAAAAAAAAAGAAGGAAAGGAAAAAATAATCTATCAGCAAGAAGAAAGACATCCTGATAATCACCAGTTTATCCCTATAGATATTTGTAATCTGAGATACTGTCATGCTGGAGCCCATCTAACCTGATAGGTGTAGAATGAACCTGCAAGCCGAGAATCCCAAGTTCCTGATTTCCTTCTATTTTTTGCTATTAACTTGTTAAATAATTTGGGACTTAGAGCTTTTAGTTATTATAATTGTGGTTGATGAAGATGTTATTTGTTTTTAAATTTTTATTAGAGTAGAATACACATATAGAAGAGTATACATAAGTATATAACTCAAATTTTCACCAACTTAACATCCCTGTAACCAATACCCAGATCATAAAACAACATTAACCACCACCCCAAAAGCTACCCCCATGCTCCCTTCCAGTCACCTAACCCACACTCTCTCCAAAAGGGTAATCATTTTTTTCCATTTTGAAAAGCATAGATGGCTTAGGCTTGTTTTTGTAGTTTATGTAAGTAGAATCATATAGTACGTACTCCCGGATCTGGCTTCTTTCACTCAATAATTATGTTTGTAAAATTTACCCATATTATTGTCTGTGGTTGTAGGTTGTTCATTCACATTGTTATATATTACTCCACTGTGTGACTAGACCACAATTATTTAGCAATGCTTTCTACTATTTATGGACATTTGGGTAGTTTCTAGGTTTTCATTATTATGACTTATGTTGCTATGAACATTCTAGTAGGTAGATTTTGGCATTTCCATTGGATATATACTTAGGGATGGAATTGTTAGGTGTCACAGTATGTGTATGTTTAGCTTTGATATTTACAACCAAATAGTTTCCCAGAGTGGTTGTACCTAACCCATTGTTTTTGAATGTGAAAAATAAGAAAGCCAGACTATTCCTCACCTCAGATAATGACTGAGAAACTGATTAATAGGAGTATTTCAGGTACCTCAGAGGCATATACTTGAGAGTAAAGGATAGTCTTTCAGTTTCTCCCGTGGGTGTATGAACTCAGAAAATAACTCTTTGGTTAGGTTCATTCCTATGTATTTTATGGTTTGGGTGCAGTTGTAAATGGAATTGATTCTTTAATTTCTCTTTCTGCTACTTCATTATTAGTATTTTTGCATCTTTCTGTTTTAATTTCTAATGTAAAAACTATCAAGAGATAAAATCCACATAGGCGAAACCTCATTGGTGTCCTCATTGATTTTTTTCTTAAATTTTATTTTATTTTTTCAGTGTTCTAAGATTCATTGTTCATGCACCACACCCAGTGCTCCATGCAATACGTGCCCTCCTCAATACCCACCACCAGGCTCACCCAGCCCCTTACCCCCTCCCCTCCGAAACCCTCAGTTTGTCTCTCAGAGTCTATAGTCTCTCATGTTTTGTCTCCCCCTCCAATTTCCCCCAATTCACCCTTCCTTTCCTTCTCCCAAAGTCCTCCATGTTTTTCCTTATGCTCCACACGCAAGTGAAACCGTATGATAATTGACTCTCTCTACTTACTTCACTCAGTATAATCTCTTCAGTCCCGTCCATGTTGATACGAAAGTTGGGTATTCATCCTTTCTGATGGAGGCATAATATTCCATTGTATATATGGTGTCCTCATTGATTTTTAAGAGTGTAAAAGATCTCCCACATCAGGCTCCCTGCTCCTTGGGGAGTCTACCCCTTCCCCTGCTTGTGCTCTCTCTCTTTCTCTCTGCAAAATAAATAAAAATCTTTTTAAAAAAGAGTGTAAAAGATCCTAAGACCCAAAAAGATTGAGAACCACTGTAATGAAATAATAGATGTGTATTATAGTTTTGATTATGAAGACTTGCAACATGGGATAGTAATTCTGGTGATAATGAAAAGAAGTAGAATTTAAAATGGTATAATCACTGATCATAACTATAGAAAATATAAATGAATCAGTTATAGTCTGGCAGTAGCACTCGTGTGCATTTGATCAGAGATTAGAAAGGAATGTAGAAAAATGAATGCATTCGGTTTGGTAGGTGGCTGGGATGGGATGTTTGTGTATTTCTATCACTTTTGTAATAACATGTTATACAATAAAAGCATTTTAATGCATTGTTCCAATATTATACAAATTAATAGAATTATTGATGCTAAAATTGAGAATAGTTGGAGTTCTTATGTCACTTTATTTGTCTTTAGAATTAATTATCTAGAAAGTTTTAAGGGTATGTTTATTTTTTTAATTATATTAACTAGGAAAATTAAATTGGTTTGTATTCCACAAATGTAGGCTAACAGTTATAACGAGCTATCCTTAAAGACCAGAAAAAGTTAGCAAATAGTTGCCCAAATCTGTTCACAAAGTAGATGGTCAATATTATAGGTAAATTTTTTTTTACAAAGTTCTGTTAAAAACATATGATTTGTTTTGGTTCTCTTTTTAGGAGATGACTATACCGTGGTGCTTAAGGAGAGCAGAACTTGTGTTTAAGTGTGTCAAAGGTGAGCATAACCTTATATTTTAACAACATGACCTGTATTTCTTAGTCCCAACTATTGAAAGTAGAGCAACTCAGGAGAAGAATATGAACATTACCTCTGTCCTCTGGTGTCTCAGTTAAAAGTGGTTTAACAAGGCAAATATTTTTTACTTCCCTTTTTCTAGTCATAAAATAAACAAATCTCTGGCCCTCTTGAAATACAAGGATATTTGGATGTTATTTGTATTTTGCTCTGATTATAGCTTGCTCTCTATTGCCTTTTTATTTTCTTAAAAAGAAAAAAATAGAACCACATCTTCAATTATCCTTTAATAACCTGCTTTAGCTTCATTGTGTAGAGACTAAATAGGACTTGAGATATCATAAGTAAAAATGCATTGACAAAATTATGTTAAACCTCTCTGGCATGGAGAGTTAAGGATTGCAGAAGCTTATCTATTCTTTGGACTGAGCTTCTCCCGCACACAAGTGGCTACCCGAAAAGGTAGCCCCACAGTAAAAATTCAGTTTATCTCCATAAGGGACTGGTAGGTTTGAAGACCAGAACTTGTAATTCAGCAAAGTTTGTTGTTCTGTTTTAGGTTTCATGATGGAAATGGCTTCATGGGATGGAGGAATTTCCAGGACAGTGCAGTTTCTGGTACCACAGGTGTGTTATCTGAATAGATCTCTCCCCCGTTTAATCTCTGCTATAATATCACTCCCAGATACAGCTGGGCACCCTGTCCTAAACTCAGTATAACATAATAAGATACTAACAGCTTTCTATTTACTAAGGGGAGAAGTGTTTGAATGCCATAAAGGCATTTAGATTATTGTCAAAGATGTCAGCATCTGCCACTCAGGGGATCTTTTACTTAACCCCAAAACCAAATTTGACTCATCTTTTGTTTTTCTTTCCCACATTCACGTTCTATAGTTCTTGAAGAATTCACGTAAAAGGACGTTAACAGAAAATGCTTCTGTATTCCATATAGAGCTTAGCAAAATCAGTGGTAATTTAGTTACTGACTATGCTAGAGTTATCTAGGGATTTTTCTGGTAATTAAACTTACTATTTGACAAAAACAACATAGTTTCTCAGAAGGAAAACACTCCCTGCCCATAACCATGTGGTTAACTCAGTCATGAAAGAGAATTTTCAACTACTACTCTATCTAGGACTAGTTCCATATTTTAAATTACTTTAAAATTTTTAAAATCAATGATGGTTTAACAAATGTGAACTTTTTTTTTTTTTACTTCTGACAGAGTATTTCTGAAGAAATGTTTTATCAACTTAGTAACATGCTCCCCCAGATCTTCCGAGTATCATCAACACTTACTCTGACATCCAAGCACTAAACCCTTAGAGACTGACACATTGGCAGAAGAAGCCTGTTACACTTTCCAAGAACTTGAGCTGTGCTGGGATTCTGTCAAGCAAAAGATGCCCAGAAAGAGAACTTATAATCCAAGCCACAAATCAAATCATGATGTATATCTGTGAGACCTTCCGAAAATTCATATACTGTATAGTCTAGTGATCAGCCTTTTACTTATACATTTATTCTTAAAATTTCTTTATGGAAAAAATCTTTTTTTTTCTACTGTTATGCCCTGTCTGTAAATATTAGTAAGTTAAAACATCCCGTATATCATACCTGGACACTTGATATAGGAGATTATTCATTGCATTTTCTTGGAGACATCTGACTTTTCCAAAAGATTTGAATCATACCAAGTGCAAGACTTCATCAACCATAAAAATAAAATCTTTCCTTTACCTTATTTGCCAAGCAACAATTAAAAGGCAGCACGATATACATTGCAAGTATGGATTTTTTATGAAAATCCTTGTAGAAACACGAACATATGAGACAAACATGCTTATTCTTTTAAATTCTCCTGTTTCAGAAACTCTTTCTAACGTTTTATAAGTCAGAAAAAAAAAAAATCAGGAAAGGACTTTGGATTCTTTACCTCTCTATATGACCTTGCCCTTGTCTATTAATAACATTTCATGGGCTGGGAAAATAGTATGCACATTTGCAAGCCCAATGGAAAGTTAGTCCAAACCAACACCTGGCAGAATTTCAGTGCTCATCAACATTATGACAGTCAGACAACAAAGATCATTTTTATTTCTCCATCCTGCTTCCTGCATTCTCAACTTCCTTCACCATTCTTCCACTTCCTGCATTCCCTTGCATAGTTATCTATGTCCCCATTTCTTTTTGTGCTCTGTTTCCTCTCCTTTTTCGTCATCTTGCCCACTTTCTCAGATGATGCATATCACTTATTTCTCCCATCTGTAACACATTTACTGTGAGTAGTGACTACATTAAACAAAGCCATTTACAAAAGCAATAGCTTCATCATATCCAAGTTATATGGATGTTGTAACTGACCAATGAAATGAAACGGAGGACCTCTGACATCATAAGGAGGTGTTACGTCTTGATTCCAAGAAACAGAAAGCACTCTTGTTAGTATACCTAATACCTAAATGTAGTAACTTACAGAAACTCTTTTGACACACAAAATGCTTCCCCATAACACAGAATGTGTCTTGATTTTGTATGCAAGGAAATGACTGTCCACGTAACAATGCTAAGGAGGACATATACTCCAGACTGTATCCATTACACACTAACACCTTCCACATGCTTTTCCAGGGAACCTGGTGATCCCACCAAGAAGGTAGGTATTCTGCTCTCACAGTGAGAAATGGTCTTCCAGACGTCGCTGTTGTCCTTGAGACTGATTGCAATGCAAAGCAAGGTAAACAGAGGTGGAAAATAGGAGTGTGTTAGAGCAGTATCAGAGACTACTTTAGATCATAATATGAAAGGTCAGGTTGGAGGTGGGTGTGGTTGGATCAATATAAGGCATTCAAAAAGAGGAACCGAGAGGTCCTGTAACTAAGTGGACAGCCAACAGCTAGGGGCACAGCCAGAGGTCAGGGGGTAGGGGTAAATGTTCACTCATGGAAACTTGGTGAATGCTGCTGCCCCCGTCCTTCCTTTTTCACTATATAATGTAGTGACTTTCACTCCAGGGCAATTGGAGGTACTGTTTGGCCCATGAAATCGAGATAAATGTATTAAGTATCCTTTTTTTTTCCCATGGTACTGTATCATGAGATACACAGAGTGATAAGATTGGAAAAATGCTTACAATGTTATATGAAGACATACCAAGCTCTGAGCTAATAACAAAGATATAATTCAAAGCACTAATTGTATGTATTCAAGTGATGGGGATTTTAGTGAAGCAGTAGATGAGGAAGTCTGGAATTTTGTGTTTGGACCAGAAAGAGTGAGATCATGACCTTTTTCTGAGTGTTCTGGAGGGCTAATGGAGGGGAATGGTTTGGTTAGTTCATGAGTGATATGAAGAAGGTACTCTAGCAGGCTGAGAATGGAAGGGGCATTCTAGGTCTAAGGTACAGATAGGAGCAGAAATCAAATGAAGGGAGGCACTGGTAAACGACCAGTAAGTTGAGAGAAGCTGACCACAAGAGCCTTTTGGGGGTAGGGTATAGGGCCTTAGTTCAACATTGGTGAGGAGTGTTCCAGTGAGCATGAAGCTTTCTATTTGCATAAACAGTTCTAGTGTTGCTAAGACAGATGACAGTATGGTCCTCAAGGCCTTAAAAATATGCTTTGGAAATCACGAGGGGCGCTGAGCCTGGTGTCTCCATTCCGTACTGCTGTGTCCTCCCCTTCCCCAATTTTTGTTCTCAAAGCACAAAACCAAGCAAAGCTATAACCTTGCCATTGATCAAGAAGGGAGGCACCAGCTGTTCTCAGCATGCCAGTGTGGCGGGAATGGAAGAAATGCATGAAAAAGAATTTCAACGGAAACACAACTCAGTTTGCCCGGGAGTTGGCAGATCCCTACTGGCACAGGAAGCGCATCATTTGTGCCACTTCAGTGGGATGCTGGCTCATTCTCACAAGAAGAAAAAATGTTCCACGAAGGAAAGATGAATTCACGGAAACATTCCTAATGTAGAGGCCCTGGGGAGAATCAGCAGAGCGGCGCCGAAAGAAGAAACAAAACTTAAGAGAGCAGAGTCTTGGCTGTTTCTCAGTCTCTAGGTGAGAATGATTGCTTTTCTTTGACTCTCCCATTCAGATGAAATTGGACTACTTTGCTCAAAAGAAGTTACAGCAGTTTGAAAATCATTATCACGGTTATGAAATAAAAAATGTTTTACAACACCTATTTACCAAAAGTACCATGTATTCAGGACCATTTAGATCAATGGCTTTTCTACCCTTTAATCATCAAAGAACTTTTCCATTATTGTCCCCATATTTCTCTGAAACATTTTGAAAACTTTCACCTAGCAAACAATCGAAGTAAAAAAAAAAGTCATCTTTTTTGTTGTTGTTAAAGACATACCTGGGGAGCTGAGCAACGGTATTAGCAAGCAATACATAGTGTTCCCACATAGATTATCATTGGGCAATTCCCGTACATAGTTTTTACACATAAAATACATAGAATTATTGTGTAATACCAGGCAAAGTCACAAAAACAACCTTGCTGTTTTACTTAACCTGCAAGGTCTCATCCCAGTGAAATGTATTTCAGAAAGATTTTTTTTAGTTTATTTATTATTATGTTCAGTTAGCCATCATTAGTTTTTGACATTGTAGTGTTCAACAATTCATTAGCTGTGGGACGCCTGGGTGGCTCAGTTGGTTAAGTGGCTGCCTTCGGCTCAGGTCATGATCTCAGGGTCCTGGGATCGAGTCCCACATCGGGCTCCTTGCTCGGCAGGGAGCCTGCTTCTCCCTCTGCCTCTGCCTGCCTCTCTGCCTACTTGTGATCTCTCTCTGACAAATAAATAAATAAAATCTTAAAAAAAAAAAACAATTCATTAGTTGCATATAACACCCAGTGCTCATCACAGCATGTGACCTATCACCCAGTTACCCCATCCCCTTGCCCCCATGCCCTCTGTAACCCTCAGTTTGTTTCCCAGAGTCCAGAGTCTCTCATGGTTCATCTCCCTCTCTGACTTCTTCCCATTCAGTTTTCCGTCCCTTCCCCTGTGGTCCTCTGTGCTATTCCTTATGTTCCACATGTGAGTGAAACCATATGATAGTTGTCTTTCTCTGCTCGACTTACTTCACTTAGAATAATCCCCTCCAGTCCCATCCATGTCGATGCAAATGGTGGGTATTCTCATCCTTTCTGATGGCTGCGTAATATTCCATTGTATATGGACCATATCTTCTTTATCCATTTGTCTGTTGAAGGGCATCTTGACTCCGTCCACAGTTGGGCTATTGTGGACATTGCTGCTATGAACATTGGGGTACAGGTACCCCTTCTTTTCAGAAAGATTTTTTTGAATGGCTAACGGTAACATCTCCAAGGACCACTAACTCCAGGAACCCTAAGCTAGGAACCACAACTCTAGATAGAAATACTTACGTGAGAGGGCAGGGATAAGGACAACATGAGTGGCAGATTGACCCTAGAATCCAATTCAATAAGCTCCAAGTGTTTACTGAGTTTCTTCCACACACAAAGGGCACGATGTTTAGCAAGAGTCAGCCTCTAGAAGGCTATACAAAGGCTATGGGACTTGAAGAACTATTCGATTTTTTTTTTTTTTTTTTTTTTTTTTTGGAGGAACTATTCGATTAAGGTAAGAAGGCTTGGCAAGCTTTTCTGTGATCTGTGATGCTGACTATGACCAAGATAAAATCCCAGGTGAAGCAGGTGAAGGGATGAGTAGCCTCCTGAGAATACCTACAGAACGCATAATATGGGCTTGTTAGGTCCTGTTCAATATACACAACTACAACTGCTGCAGTGCACTCCAGATCTCTCTTGCTATTCTTTCCCTGACACACCCAAATCCAAGATTTGGCTGAATTTTATGCCGTATATAGTCAATCCTCATCAATCATGGATTCTATATTTATGATTTCACCTATTGCACACATTTATTTGTAATTCTAAAATTAATCCGTAAAGGCATTTACCAAGGCACATCATCATTTACAAAAAAAAACCACTGGTTTTTATCAAATTCAAGTTGTGTGGCTGTTGTAACTCGCCCACAGAATGAAATGGAGGACCTTTGGCAGCACTCACGAGTGAAAAATTTTGAGTAGACACACACACCTTCCCAGCTGAAAGGAGAAAGGCAACACTGTGCCTTCTGGTTTCAGTTCTCATAAACAAGTGTCCTTTTCAGGTCTCTTTAGTGTCATGTTTTCACACCTTTACGCTTTTTGTTGGTGATTTTGCTGTTAGCCCCCAAGTGCAGTGCTGAAGTGCTATCTAGTGTTCCTGAGCACAAGAACGTTGTGATGTGCCTGGTGGAGGAAATGTGTGTGTTAGAGAAGCATTGTCCAAGCATGAGTTAACAGTGCTGTCGGTCGTGAGTTAACGGTTAGTGAGTCAGCAATCTTCATTAAATAAGGTGTCTTTAAAAAGAAACACACATGTAGGGGTGCCCGGGTAGCTCAGTGGGTTAAAGCTTCTGCCTTCGGCTCAGGTCATGGTCTCGGGGTCCTGGGATCGAGCCCCACGTCAGGCTCTCTGCTCACCAGGGAGCCTGCTTCCCTGCTTCCCCCCCTCCCCGCCCCCTGCCTGCCTCTCTGCCTACTTATGATCTCTCTCTCTCTGTCAAATAAATAAAGTCTTTCAAAAAAAAAAAAAAAGAAAGAAAGAAAGAAACACATTTAAAAATGTTACGTATGGATTAACTCACAAAAATGTAGTGAGAGGCTTGCAGGAATTTTTATATTTTATATTTCCTCTAGGAGCAATGGCTCAAAATTCCCTCCTTCGTATTCACAGCACTAGAAGCAACAGTCTGTGTGTCTTCTCTCACAGGCCAGAGCACGTCAAGAGCTACCTGTGGATATCTTTAGCACGGGGAATAAGACATGAAACATATTACCAGAGAAGCAAACAGATCATTTCTGGAGATGTTTAGGAATTAAGCAGAAATTGCTGTCAGAGGTTAGGTATAATATCTGCAGGACGAGAGTGTATTTGTGGGTCCCTCCCTCCCTGTTTCATTCTCTCCTGCTTTGTATCCTTCTCTCTTTTTTTTCTTTCTTTATACTAAAGTCCTAGCTTCTTGTTATCAGCAGATGTGTACTCAAAACTACTCAGGAGGACAGTAGGGCATCAGAGATGGGGAGCACAGTCCCTAGAATTAAACAAAGGTTCAATGGCCACCTCCCTGATTGACTTGCTGTGGCTTGTCACATTGAGCGTATTACCTAACCCCCTAGGCATGCTTCCTCGTCTGTAAGCTAGGAAAAATTAATAATAGTATCTACCTCATTGAGTAGTTGGAAGGATTAAGTAAGAAAGTGCACACTACCTGGCATATAGTCATTCTATAAATATTTGCTGCTATTATCCTTCCTTCGTGCCTTCCTGTCTCCCCTTCCTTCCTTTCTTCCTTCCTGTCTGACCTTTCTCCTTCTTTCCTTCCTTCCTTTCACTAGATAGTAGCGATACGAAGTCACTTAAAACGTCATGTCCTCAAGGAGCTTACAAGCCTATTGAGTTGAGAAGGGAACCTGTGTAACTCACAGTATTAGCCCGTGTAACTCATAGTATTAGCATAGAGTAAGAGTATACACTCAGTGCAGACTAAAGTGTACACAGAGTGCTGTGGAAGTCAAAAGAGAAACATGAGCAGTGCATTGGGCCGAGAGGGATGTTGAGCCCCTTGCGAGCTGCTTGGCCCTGCCTTTCTCTGGCATTAAGTGAGTATCCTCCGGGAGCCCCTGTACCCTCAATATAGGTCAAGCACAAACCCTCCTGGCAGGGAGACAGAATGCCACCTGTGCCAGTGGCAGCAACAGCTTCAGGAACAAAGGACAGGGCAGGTTAGAATGTCAGGAGGAAGTCACAAGGTAGATGAGTAACCCTGCATTTGAGTGGAGCAGGAAGGACCATGACATTTTTATCAGGTGAATCTAGATTTTAGACATAACAGTAGTATGAAGTAGTTATAAAAGTGAAAGTCTCCTAGCCCCGTAGCAGCAATACAGAATTTGCTTCTGGAATGCTTCCCTGGTTCTTCTCTTACGACTCTCTTGTCGGTGAACTGATCAAATCTTCCTATCTTACAGGTGACTGAGGCCAGAGGATTAAGTGCTGGCAAAGGATTAAATGCTAGAAAGGTATAGGGAAGAAGTCCTGCCAGGGGAGGATTAGAATTCAGACATAAGTAGCCAACTTGGTGTACTTTGTGCGTGTGGTGGCAGTGAAGGGGTGGGGGTAATAAGTACAATGCTTTATTTTAAAAATCATCTTGGTGGGGTGCCTGGGTGGCTCAGTGGGTTAAAGCCTCTGCCTTCGGCTCAGGTCATGATCTCAGGGTCCTGGGATCGAGCCTCTCATCGGGCTCTCCGCTCAGCTGGGAGCCTGCTTCCCCCAATCTCTCTGCATGCCTCTCTGCCTACTTGTGATCTCTCTCTCTGTCAAATAAATAAATAAAATCTTTAAAAAAATTAAAAAATAAAAATAAAAATCATCTTGGCTATCAGAATAACAAACCACTCTAAAACTTAGTGGCTGAAACAGGAAGCATTTATGATTCATGACTCTATGGTTCCCCTCTGTAGTTCTTCCGGCCTTACCTGGGCTCATTCACGAGCAAGTCTTCAGACCTACTTCAGTCGGTCACATAGGCAGTTTTGGTGAACGTGGCTAGACTCTCTCACATGCTTGAGTGTTGGTTGGCTGTAGGCTGGAATAGAATGACCTCAGCTGGGACAACTGGACTTGCCTTCACTGAGTCTCATCCTCCAGGAGGCTAGCCCAGAATTTTTCACATTGCAGTAGCAGAGTTAGCAAAGAGAGAGTGGAATCATGCACTGACCCTTGAGTTCTAGACTCAGAGCTGACACGCTAACATGTCCAGCACATTCTATGGTAGAAGCAAGGCCCGAAACCAGCCCCTACTCAAGGACTGGGGTAGTAGACTCCACATGTGGATGAGAAGGGCTACAGAAGTCACACTGTGAAGAGCATGGACACAGGACGGGGTGAAGACATGGCAATATTTTTGCTGTTAATGTATCACTCTCTCCTCAGTGGTTACCACTTTCCTTTTTTTTTTTAATTAACATGTAATATATTATTTGTTTCAGGGGTACAGGTCTGTGATTCATCAGTCTTACACAATTCACAGCCCTCACCATAGCACATACCCTCCCCTCCCCTACACTGTTGGTGGGAATGCAAGCTGGTGCAGCCACTCTGGAAAACAGAATGGAGCTTCCTCAAAAAGTTGAAAACAGTTACCACTTTCTTGATGTTGTTTTTCATTCTTATGTGTTTATTTATAGTTTTCATGCATAGCTATATAGTGTAGCCATACCTATGCAGTGTAGCTGTAAATGTGTCATATTGAAATGTGCCAAAGTGTCCTATTAAAAACTTTCTTTTTTTTTTTTTTAAGATTTTATTTATTTGACAGAGAGAGAGACAGCGGGAGAGGGAGCACAAGCAGGGGGAGTGGGAGAGGAAGAAGCAGGCTTCCCACCATGCAGGGAGCCCAATGCGGGGCTCGAACCCAGGACCCTGGGATCATGACCTGAGCCGAAGGCAGATGCTTAACGACTAAGTCACCCAGGCACCCTGAAAGCTTTATTTTCTACCTGTCATTCAACAACTTGCTTTTTAAATTTCAACATCATGTTTTTGAGATGTAATCATGTTAACATAAATAGAGCTAGTTCACTAATTTTAGCTGCTATATTATTTTTTAATACTCTGAATTATATGCTTGCAGCCCAGGTTATTTATTCATTCTCCTATTGATGGACAATGGGAGGTTATTTTCACATTTGTGCCACTTTGGTCTGTGCTGTGGTAACCACATTCTTACACAGGATCATTGTGCATATACGCTAAGTTCTCCAGGGTATAGATCTCTGAATGCAACTGCTGCATTATAGAGTATTGACATCTTCAAATTGATAGTTTCAAATATTACTCCAAAGTAGTTGTACCAAATTCCCCTCCTACTGGCAGTATGTGAACACCCCCTTTTCTCCATATCTCACATAAACTAGGCACGAATTTTAAGAAATGTAAATTTTTCCTATTTTGATAAGTATGAAATATCATCTCATTGCTCTTTTGCTTTACATTTCTGTGGTTACTGTGTCTGAATAGCATAGCATGTTTGGTGTCAGTTTTTCTTTGTCTTTTTTTTAATTGCCTGTGTGAATCCTTTGTCTATTTTTTCTATTGGGTTGTATTTTTATTTTTATTTTTTTTAATTTTATTTCTTTGACAGAAAGAGAGAGACAGAGAGAGCACGCACAAGTAGGGGGAGCAGCAGAGGGAGAGAGAGAAGCAGGCTCTCCACTGAGCAGGGAGCCCAACTTGGGGCTCGATCACAGGACCCCGGGATCATGACCAGAGCTGAAGGCCGAAGCTTAACAACTGAGCCACCCAGGCACCCCTATTAGGTTGTCTTTTTCATATTGATTTGTAGAAATTCTTTTTATAGTCTGATCATTAAACCTTTACAACTTTTTCTTGTACATCTTCTCCCCCAGTTTATAGTTTTCTTTTCACTTTTTTTTTATTGTATTTTATTTTTCACAGAGTTTTAAATTTTAGTGTAATATAATTTATCACTCTGAGATCGGAACAGGAAATCAAAAATAAACCTACACCCTGGCTCTTTATGGTAAAACTGCAAGACACCCAAAATGAAGATAAAAATCTTAACGGTATTTTAAATTTTTAATAAAAACCAAGCAAAAGGGGGGTGCCTGGGTGGCTCAGTGGGTTAAAGCCTCTGCCTTCGGCTCAGGTCGTGATCTCAGGGTCCTGGTATCGAGCCCTGCATCAGGCTCTCTGCTCAGCAGGGAGCCTGCTTCCCCCTCTCTCTCTGCCTGCCTCTCTGCCTACTTGTCATCTCTCTCCCTCTGTCAAATAAATAAAATCTTTAAAAAAAAAAAAAACAAGCAAAAGCATTTTGAATTACAATTTCAAAAAGAGCAGACTTCTCAGTAGCAATAACAGATGCCAGAAAATGATCAAAGTGTCAGAGAAAATAACTGCCAACAAAAAGTTTTATACCCAACTAAACTATCATTCAAGCCATACATCTACATAAATGCATTTAAGTCAAAAAAGGAGGTTTCAACTAGAAGAACTCTCTAAAAGATCTTCTCAAGGAAATTGCTTTACTTCAGAAAGAAGGAAGGGAGAATCTTTCAAATTGAGAACATAGGGTTTGTTCTTATAAAACAACAAAAGGCCAAGAGAAACTTGGCCAAGTCATCAACAAAAATATTTAGCTATTTATGGATTTTCTGAACTACCTTAAGTGTTTAGCCATGGAACACACATGGCACACTGTCCCCATTTAATGTTTGCTAGTGTCCTTTTGTTGGCACATCCACCTTAGTTAAATCAAGACATTATTTCCCTTAGCAGAATTTCTCCATCTCTAAACCTTTAGTTAGTATTTTCCACCTATGCTACATTCTAAGTCAATACTTTTTATCTATTATCTCTTTACTCTTTCTCTTAATTTGTATGTAACTTACTGTTTGCTTCAAATTCATTTATCTTCAATGCCGAGGACCACATATTTTTCATATAGAAATTCTACGTTATTTTCATTTATAAAAATTCTTTGTAAATCTGCCTGGTATTTTGTTGTAGTGTCCTGTTCTTATGTTTTATATTCTTTCTATGACTTTAATCATTTGAGATATATTTATTACATATGCTTATCAGATCATTCAATTATTATTATTTTGGTGAGAACATTTAAGTTCTCTCCTAGCAAGTTTCAATTATATAATACAATGTTATCAACTATATTCACCATGTTTTACATTAGATCCGTGGATTTTATGCATCTTATAGATGGAAGTTTGTATCCTTTTACCAACCTCTCTCTATTTCCCCCACCTCCCCAGAGTTTGACTTTTTTAAAGATTCTACAGATAAGCAATGCCATGCAGTATTGTCTTTCTTTGTCTCGCTTATTTTACATAGTATAATGCCCTTAAGTTCTAGCAACGTTGTTGTAAGTTGACATGATTTTCTTCTTTCTCATAGCTGAATTAGGGATGTGTGTGTGTGTGTGTGTGTGTGTGTGTGTGTGTGTGTGTGTTAAATACCCACATACATCTTTATTCATCTGTTGACAGACATTTATGTCATTTCCATATCTTGGCTATTGTGAATAATGCTGCAATGAACATGGGAATGCAAATAACTCTTTGATCTCCTGTTTTCGTTTCCTTTGGATATATAACCAGAAGTGAGATTGCTGGATCATATGATAGTTCTATTTTTAATTTTGGAGAAGCCTCCATGCTCTTTCCCATAGTTTCTGTACCAGTTTACATTCCCGCCAACCACGCACAGGGTTCCCTTTACCCCACATCCTCACCACACTTGTGATCTCTTGTCTTTTTTCCATCAGTTTTATTGACATATAATTGACTTATAACACTGCAACATAATGATTTGATATACATATATATTATGAAGTAGTTACCATAAAAATTTAGTTAACATCCATTACCTCACATCATTACAAATATTTTTTCTTATAATGAGAACGTTTAAGATCTACTCTGTAAGCAACTTTCAAATATAAAATGCATTATTGTTAACTGTAACAACCATGCTGTATGTTATATCCCCAAACTTGCTTATCTTGTAACTACGAGTTTGTACCTTTTAACCACCTTCACCCATTTCCCTCCCCAACACCCTCACCTCTGGCAACTACCAATCTGGTCTCAGTTTCCATGAGTTAATTTTTTTTAGATTGCCCATATAAGTGAGATCATACAGTATTTGTCTTTCTCTCTGACTTATTTCACTTAGCATAATACTCTGAAGGTCTATCATGTTGTCTGAAATGGCAGGATCTCCTTTTTAAGACTGAATACTATTTCATTACACATACACACACACACACACACACACATCACATTTTATCTGTTCATTGTCAATGGACACATAGGCTGTTTTCATGTGTGGGCTATTATAAGTAATGCTGCAATGAACATAGGGGTACAGATATCTCTTCAAGATAGTGATTTCATTTCCTTCATATATATATACCCAGAAGTGGAATTGCTGGATCATATCATAATTCTATAAACTTTTTGAGGAAACTCCGTATTGTTTTTCACAGTGGCTGCCCACTTTACATTCCCACCAACACTGCACAAAGGGTTCCTTTTCTCTGCAGCCTCTCCAATACTTGTTATCTCTTGTCTTTTTGACAACAGCCATTCAATCAGGTCTGAGGTGATATCTCATTGTGGTTCCGATTTGCATTTCCCTGATAATTGGTAATATTAAGCACCTTTTCATATACCTGTTGGCTATTTGTATGTCTTCTTGGGAAAAGTCCTATTTAGTTCCTGCCCATATTTAATCAGATTGTTTGTTTTATTTTTTTTTCTATTGAATTTTATGAGTTCTTCACATATTTTGGATATTAACCCCTTATCAGATACATGATTTGCAAATATTTTCTCCCATTCCACAGGTTGCCTTTTCATTTTGTTGATGGTTTTCTTTGCTGTGCAGAAGTTTTTTTAGCTTGATGTAGTTCCACTGCTTTATTTTTGCCTTTATTGTCTTTCTTTTGGTGTCAATCCTCCCCCCCACAAAAAAAAAAAAAAAAATTCATTACCATGACCAATGCAAAGCAAGTCTGCTTTCTTCTAGAAGTTTTATGGTTTCAGGTGTCATGTTCAAGTCTTTAATCCATTTTGAGTGCAGTTTTGTGTATGGTGTAAGATAGTGGTCCAGTTACTTTCTTTTGTGTGTGGTTATCCAGTTTTTCCAAAACCATAAATTGAAGGACTATCCTTGCCCCATTGCCTATTTTTGGCTCTTTGTCTTAAACTAATTGACCACATAAGTGTGGGTTTATTTCTGTGCTCTCTTTGGTTCTATTGATCTAAGTCTGTTTTTATGCCAATACCATACTATTTTGATTATTATAACTTTGTAGTATAGTTTGAAATCAGGCAGCATGATGCTTCCAGCTTTGTTCTTTCTCAAGATGGCTTCTGCCATTCAGAGACTTTCGTAGTTCCACACAAATTTTAGGACTATTATTTCCTTTTCTGTAAAAATTGACATTGGAATTTTGATAAGGATTGAGTTGAATCTATAGATTGTTTTGAGTAGTGTGGATATTTTTTTTTTTTTTTGGATATTTTATTTTTAAGCTTTTATTTACATTCCAGTTTGCACACAATGTAATATAAGTTTCAGATGTAGAATTTAGTGATTCAGCACTTCAATAAAACATCTGGTCCTCATCAAAAGTGTACTCCTTAACCCCCATCACCCATTTAACCCATCCCCCCACCCACCTTCTCTCAAATAACCATCAGTTTGTTCTCTATAGTTAAGAGTCTGTTTCTTGGCTTGCCTCCCTCTCTTTTTTCCCTGTAATTGTTTGTTTTGTTTCTTAAATTCCATACATGAGTGATATTACGCGGTATTTTTCTTTAGCTGACCTATTTTGCTTAGCATAATACTCTCTAGCTCCATCTTTGTTGTTGTAAATGGCAAGGTTTCATTCTTTTAATGGCTGAGTAGTATTCCATTACATATATATTTGGACATTTGGGCTCTTTCCATAATTTGGCTATTGTTGATTATGTTTCTATAAACATCAGGGTGCATGTATCTCTTTGAATTGGTATTTTTGTATTCTTTTTTTAAGATTTATTTTTATTTACTTGAGAGAGAGAGATCATAAGTGGGGGAAGGAGCAGAGGGAGAGGGAGAGAGAGAATCCTCAAGCAGACTCCCTGCTGAGCATGAAGCCTGATGCAGGCTCAATCCCAGGACCCTGAGATCATGACCTGAGCCAAAATCAAGAGTCGGATGCTTAACTGACGGAGCCACCCAGGTGCCCCAAGTATTTTTGTATTCTTTGGGTAAATACCTAGTAGTGCAATTGCTGGATCATAGTGTAGGTCTATTTTTAACTTTCTGAGGAACCTCCATACTGTTTTCCACAGTGTCTGCATGAGTTTTCATTCCCACCAACTGTGTAGGAGGGTTACCCTTTTCCCACATTCTCACCAACACCTGTTGTTTCTTGTGTTGTTGATTTTAGCCATTCTGACCTGTGAGGTGATATCTCATTGTAGTTTTGATTTGTATTTCCCTGATGAGGAATGATGGTGAGCATCTTTTCATGTGTCTGTTGACCTTATGGATGTCTTCTTTGGAAAAATGTGTATTCATGTCTTCTGACCAGTTTTAGATTGGATTATTTGTTTATTAGTGTTGAGTTTTATAACTTCTTTATAGATTTTGGATACTAACCCTTTATCAGATATGTCATTAGCAAGTATCTTCTCCCATTCCACAGGTTGCCTTTTAGTTTTGTTAGTTAGTTCTTTGCTGTGCAGAAGCTTTTTTTTTTTTTTTTTAAGATTTTATTTATTTATTTGACAGAGAGATTGAGACCACAAGCAGGGGGAGTAGCAGGGAGAGGGAGAGGGAGAAGCAGTCTTCTCACCAAGCAGAGAGCCCAATGTGGGCCTCGATCCCAGGATCCTGGGACCAGGACCTGAGCCAAAGGCAGACGCTTAACCAACTGAGCCACCAATGCAGCCAAGAAGCTTTTTATTTTGATAAAGTCCTAATAGTTTATTTTTGCTCATTTCCCTTGCCTCAGGAAACATATCTAGAAAGAAGCAGCTATGGCCAATGTCAAAGAGATTTACTGCCTGTGCTCGCCTCTAGAATTTTTTAATTTGTCAAAAGTTTAATTCAAAACCATAGACATTTCACTCCCATTGTGTATGAGACACGTTGTGAGGGGCTGGTGATAGATTCAACAGTTAATGAAATGTGCTCAGTGAATTTGTGGGATAACAGTTAAGGTACACATTTCTATAGTAGCTAATCCTTGATGGGAGCAAACAATTAGGATATTCACCTAAGTATATGCCTTGATAGAGTTACAGCTCTGTAAAAATTAAGTAGTTACAAACTTACAAAACCCATAATTTATACATATATTAATTTTTGCTGTGCTTTTTGCCCAAAACACAGTGTTTCAAAGACTTTTTTCTTATCTAAAAATATGTCTTAGATTAGCTTTGAAATAAAATTGAAACACATTCTAATTGTCATAATTGCTCATTCTGCCTGTAGTAGATGAATTAACTTATTTTTTTCAATCACATGAAATAGAAAAAATATATATTTCTTTATAAAATGATCTCCTCTAGATTATGCTGAGTGAAATAAGTCAAGCAGAGAAAGTCAATTATCACATGGTTTCATTTACTTATGGAGCATAAGGAATAACATGGAGGACATTAGGAGAAGGAAAAGAAAAGTGAATTGGGGCAAATGGAAGGGGAGATGAAGCATGAGAGACTGTGGACTCTGAGAAACAAACTGAGGGTTTTGGAGGGGAAAGGGGTCTGGGAATGGGTGAGCCTGGTGGTGGGTATTGAGGAGGGCATGTATTGCCTGGAGCACTGGGTGTGGTGCATGAACAATGAATCTTAGAACACTGAAAAAATAAAATAAAAAATAAAAATAAAAACCAAACCAAAAAAAAATTAAAGAAAATTAAATGGTCTCCTCTAGAATTTTAATGGTTTCCTGTCTCACATTTAGGTCTTTCATCCATTTTGAATTTAGTTTTGTATATGATGTAAGAAAGTGGTCCTGTTTCATTCTTTTGCATTTGCTGTCCAGTTTTCCCAACACCACTTGTTGAAGAGACTGTCTTTTTCCCATTGCACATTCTTGCCTCCTTTGTTGAAGATTAGTTGACCATATAGTTGTGGGTTCATTTCTGGGTTTTCTATTCTGTTCTTATTGATATATGTGTGTCTATTTTTGTGCCAGTACCACACTATTTTGATCACTACAGCTTTGTAATATAACTTGAAGCCCAGAATTGTGATGCTTCTAGCTTTGCTGTTCTTTTTTCAAGGTTACTTTGGCTATTCAGGGTGTTCTATGGTTCCATACAAATTTTGGGATTGTTCTAGTTCTGTGAAAAATGCTGTTGGTATTTTGATAGGGATTGTATTAAATGTGTAGATTTTTTTTGGAAAGTATAGACATTTGTACAATATCTGTTATTCCAATCCATGAGTATGGGATGTCTTTCCATTTCTTTATGTCATCTTCAATTTCTTTCATCAGTGTTCTGTAGTTTTCAGAGTACAGGATACCTAGGAATAAACCTAACTGAAGATGGTAGTGTGGATATTTTAACAATCCAAATCCATAAGCATGGGAATATCTTTTCATTTATTTTTGTTTTCTTCAATATCTTTCATCAGTGTCTTATAGTTTTTAGTGTAGAGATCATTCACCTCTTCGGTTAGATTTATTCCTAGGTCTTTTATTCTTTTTTTTTTTTTTTTTTAATTTTTTTTTTTTTTTAAGATTTTATTTATTTATTTGACAGAGAGAGAGAGAGATCACAAGTAGGCAGAGAGGCAGGCAGAGGGAGAGGGGGAAGCAGGCTCCCTGCTGAGCAGAGAGCCCGATGCGGGGCTCGATCCCAGGACCCTGAGATCATGACCCGAGCCGAAGGCAGAGGCTTTAACCCACTGAGCCACCCAGGTGCCCGGTCTTTTATTCTTTTTGATGCAATTGTAAATGGAATTGTTTTCTTAATTTCTCTTTCTGATAGTTCATGGTTAGTGTATAGAAATGCAACTGATTTTTTGTACATTGATTTTGTATCCTACAACTTTACTGAATGTATTAGTTCTGACAGTTTTGTGTGTGTATGTGTGAAGTCTTTAGGGTTTTCTATGTATAATATCATGTCATCTTCAAATGCAGTTTTATTTCTTCCTTTCCAATTTGGATGTCTTTCATCGCTTTGTCTTGCCTAATTGCTCTGGCTAGGACTTCCAGTACTATGTTGAGTAAAAGTGGGGATAGTGGGCATCCTCGTCTTGCACCTGGTCTTAGAGGAAAAGCTCTCAGCTTTTTACCATTGAGTATGATGTTAACTGTGGACTTGTAATGTATGACCTTTATTCTCTTGTGGGGCATTTCCTCTACACCCAGTTTGCTGTGAGTTTTTAATCATAAATGGATATTGAGTTTTGTCAAATGCTTTTCTTTTTTGCATTTAGAGATAATCATATAATTTTTATCCTTTATTTTGTTGATATAACATTGATTTTTAGATGTTAAATCATTTCATCCCAGCAATAAATCCGACTTTATCATCTTGTTAGTGTATTGTTGAATTCGGTTTGCTAATATTTTGCTAAAGATTTTTGCATTTATATTCATCAAGAATGTTGTCTTATAATTTTCTTTTCTTGTTCTTGTCTGGCTTGGTATCAGGGTAATGCTGGCCTTGTAAAATTAGTCTGGACGTGTTCCCTCCTCTTCTGTTTTTTGGAAGAATTTGAGATGGATTGGTGTTAATTCTTCTTAGAATGTTTGGTGTAATTTGACAGTAAAGCCGTCTAGTCCTGGACTTTTCTTTGTTGGGATATTTTGTTTTGTTACTGGTTCAATGTCCTTACTAGTAATTGGCCTGTTCAGCTTTTCCATTTCTTCATGATTCAGTCTTAGTACCTTTTATGTTTTTAGGAATGTATCCATTTCTTCTAGGTTGTCCAATTTTTTGGCATATAATTTTTCATAGTAGTCTCTTGTGATCCTTTGTATTTTTTGTGGTACCAGTTGTAATGTTTCCTCTTTCATTTTTAATTTTATTTATTTGAGTCCTCTTTTTTTTTTCTTCATAAGTCTAACTAAAGGCTTTTTGTTTGTTTGCTTATCTTTTTAAAAAGACTATCTTGGAACACCTGTGTGACTCAGTCCGTTAACCATCTGACTCTTGATTTCGCCTCAGGTCTTGATTGCAGGGTCATAAGTTTGGGCCCACATTAGTCTCCATGCTGGGCATGGAGGCTAATTAAAAAAAAAGAATACTATCTCTTAGTTTTATTGGCATTTTCTATTGTCTTTTTAGTATCTATATCCTTTATTTCTGTTCTGATCTTTGTTAATGCCTTCCTTCTACTAACTTTGAGCTTAGTTTGTTCTTTTTTAAGTTTCTTGAGATGAAAGTTAAGTTGCTTATCTTTTTGACTCTCAGTTTACTTGCCTATAAAGTACAATTAATACCTTTTTCTCAATTTCATAGAATCAGACAAGAAAGAAAAATGAGATATGAGAATGCTTTACGGATTATAAAGTTACAAAAAAGGTAAGATTTAATTTGATTCTTAAGAGCCAAGGCCATATCTGAATATGAGAATCTTATTTCTTTTTGAGGACAGGTAGACAGAAGGAAGAATAAAATTATCCACTAAATATTTATTACACTGTTTTAAATACTAGAAATATTATATAATATAATGATGAAAAGGACAGATATGGTCTTATCTTTTGCCTAGTATGAGAGATATAATAAATCAAGAAGTAAATGCATACATAAGTATAAATTATGATTCCTATGGGGAAATAATAAGAGGAATATAACTGATATACAAATATGGGAAAGCCTTTAGGAGGAAATGACATTTAAGCTAAGACCTGAACAATTAATAGTAATGAACCAGACAAAGAATTGAGGGAGAAGTTTTCCCACACTCAGGAAATAAAACAAAACAAAGAACAAATAAAAAATTTTTTAAAAAAATTCAACAGCTGCCGGAAATATGCAATTGAAGGGAGAAACAAAAGCCCCAGACTTCTCACTAGAAGATGAAAAAAGAGGAGACACAGGAAAATCATAAAAAGTGAGAGCTTTAATACTCCATAAAGTTGTTTATGAACTCCTGGGATTACTCCAGAGATGTGTCAACATGGATCTGATCCTAAACCTCATACTAAAAACTTCAATAATTGAATTACAAGATAGACCACCACCCAAATTCTAGACTGTTCACTGGCCAGCACACATGTGAGAAAAATTCAAATAGCACCACAAAGACTTTGTAAATGGAACTTACACTGAAGCCATAATTCACAAAAGTTTGTTTTGAATTTTGGGCCTGAAAGAAACTGGATTGATTGCCAGCTGAGAGAAACATCAACATTCTCTATAGGGTTTAAACAAGACCCATGATTTTATAACATAATATTTTAAATGTCCTGGAGGCAATCTAAAAAAATTTGTCATACACAGGATAAGAAAAATCTCAGCTCCCAAAGGATAACCAACAAATGCCAATTCTGAGATTACACAGATGTTGGGATTATATAACAAAGACTTTAAAAAATAGCTATTACAAAAGTGCTTTATGAACTAAGGACAAACTCTCTTGAAATGAATAAAAAGTAGAAATTCTTAGCAAAAACATAGATATAAAGAGGAATCTCGTGAAAATTTAAGAGCTAAAAAATGACATTTCTAAAATCACTGGGTAGGATCAGAAATAGAATGGAGATGGCAAAGAGAAGAATCAGTGAACTTGAAGATAACTCAATAGAAATTCTTCAGGCTAAACAACAGAGAGAAAAAAGTTTGGAGAAAAAAATAGGCTGAGCTGCAGGAGGCTGTGGGAAATTACCAAAAAGTCTGACATTCATGTCTTTGGAGTCCCAAAAAGAGAATGAATGTAGTGCTGAAACAACATGTGAAGAAATATTGGCTGAAAAACTACCCAAATTTAGTGAATGATAGAAACCTAAAAATTCAAGAAGTTCAGTAAATCCCAAACAGGATAACTCAATGAAACTTACACCCAAACTCGTCTGAATCAAACTACTGAAAACTAAAGACAAAGAAAAAAGCCTTGAAAGCAACCAGAGAAAACCAATGCATTTCCTACCGAGAATGCTAACTTGAATGGCAGCAGATTTCTTTTTAGAAATTGTAGATGCCAGAAGGAAGTGGAAAAATATTTTTTAGGTGCTAAAAAGATTGTCAACCCAGTAATCTGTATCCAGTGAAAATATATTCAAGAATGAAGGTGAAGTGAAGACATTTTTTGATGAGGGAAGACTAAGAATTTGTTGTCAGCAGACCTGATTTGAAAGTATTGCTAAAGGAAGTTATTCAGACATTAGGAAAATGACTTTCAGGAAGAAATTTGGAATATCAAGAATGAAGGAAGAATAAATGAAATAGTAAATGTCTGAGTAAATATAACAGACTGTTCTCTTGAATTCTTTAAAGTATATTGGACAGTTGAAATCAAGGAAGAAAAAAAAAGTAAATTGTCTAATGAGGATTTCAATGTATGTAGATAGAACTACCTAGCAACTACAAAATAAAGGAAGGCGCTAAAGGGTTTATATGCTGATCAGGTTTCTGTATTTCACTGAAATGGTAATATTAAGCCTAAGTGGACTATGAAAACAATCAAGCAAATAAATAAACAAGTAAATATCCTGAGACAAGAAATTTGTCTGATGAATTCAAGTAAATAAGAAGTCAAATTGTACCAAAGGACTACTGGGTCATGACTGCTTCTTCCTCATTTGAGAAAGATTCTAAATGGAAATTTTGCCTCATGACCCAGCCCTTTCCCACAAACCCATATGTAAACAATCATCAAAGCCTCCTTACTCCTTTCAAATCTCAAATATTTCTCTCCATTCTGTTGGGGTCTTCATAGTCCAGGACATCATTTCTTTCTTTCTTTTTTTCTTTTAAGGTTTATTTATTTATTTGAGAGAGAGAGAGAGAGAAAAGCAGGAGGGAGAAGAAGAGACTCTCAAGCAGACTCCCCACTGAGTCCAGAGCCTGACAAGGGGCTTAAACTCATGACCCTGAGATCAAGACCTGAGCTGAAATCAAGAGTTGGACACTTAGGGACACCTGGGTGACTCCATTGGTTAAGCGTCTGCTTTCAACTCAGGTCATGATCCCAGAGTGCCGGGATCAAGCCCAGAGTCAAGCTCCCTGCTCATGCTCCTTCCCCTGCTCATGCTCTCTCGCTCTCTCTCATTCACTCTCTCTCATTCACTCACTCTCAAATAAATTTTTAAAAAAATCATAAAAAAAAAGAGATGCTTAACTGACTGAGCCACTTAGGTCCCCCTGGGGCATCATTTCTTATCTATATACCATCCCCCCCATATGGCCTCCCTAATTCCAGTTTTGCCTCCTACTTTTTTCTTCATCCCATTCCAATTACCTAAAATTCAAATGTCTTTATGTATTTCTGCTTATAACATCAATTACTCCCTCAGTACCTTTAAAATAGTGAATTCTTTAGCCTGTTCCAAGGCTTTTCATAGTATGCCTCCTGATCATCTCTCTACTCTCATTTCTTGCCACTCTAATTTCTCCCCCTAATTATATTCTCTAGACCAGCATAGCAAACATTTTAGGTTTTGAGGGCCATATGTTCTCTGTTGCAACTACTTAACTCTGTACTTGTAGTGCAAAAGCAGCCACAGACAGTATGTAAATAAATGGGTAGAATTATTTTCAAATAGAACTTTAATTACAAAAACAAATGTCTCGCTGGATTTGGCCATGGGCCATTATGCGGTGACCCCTGCTTTAGATAATTGAACTACCTACAAATCTGTGGACATGGCATTTTCTTTTAACTCTTGAGTACTCCACAATCTATTATCTGTTTGGAATGTTTCTCTCCTCTGTCTGGCTACTTTCAGTTCGTTACTGCAACTTCTTCAAACTCTTTCTTTAGACTTCTTGTCCCTCTACCTCCATCATTGCATCTACCATACAAATATATTTACTTACTGATACATTTACCCTTTTACTTGTCTGTCTTCTCCCACTTGTGTATAAGCCTCTGGAGGGCAGAAACTATGTCATGTCCACACTTTAATCCCTAGTGCCTAGTAGAGTGCTTGGCACATATAAGCACTTAATAAAACTTTCAGTTTTTCCATTGAATGAAGGGAAGGCCAGTAGCCCTCTGGCTGACCCAGGCCCTGTCTTAAACCTTCAGGGCTGGGAAAATACTGCCTAACTAGATGGTTGTATCTCCATGGAGGCTGTGATCTGTTTTGGGCAAGCCATTCCTTTCCTTTGGCCTGGCTTCTTCTTCTATGGAAATAGAGGTCCAAAATTAAGGACCAACCACTGTATCTCCTCTCAGGCAGCACCCATCCCATCTACCAGGCAACTCAGAGCTGTCTGACCCCACTTTCGGCAAGCATTCTCAGCCACTGATTTTAAAAATAAGCCCCGAGGGGGAAATTGCTACATCTCCTTCCAAAGGCTGTTGTAGATGCCAAGGCGGTAGGACAATGAACCATTTGTGGTTCAGGGTGGAGCAACCACCATTCAGCCAGGCATCCTGGGGACTCTCCCTGCCTGTTCAATGTCCTCCCTTTCCAGCCAATCACCAATAAAGTGGGAAAAGGGCAACTTTCTCTGCCAAGCCATCAGATAATTAAGTACGAGGAGGATCACCCACGTGTCCTGCTCTCAACTAGTGCTAAATGTCAGGTAAAGACACAAGTCCTTCCTGCAGGACCTTACAATCTATTTTTAAAAATAATACAGGCATGTTGGAGCCATTTAGAGGTTAGTAACATGCATTTATTTATTTACTCATTCACTTTTTAAAGTACCAACTCAATGCCAGGCACTGCGTGGGATGCTAAGTCAGAGAGACAAAAAGTTCACTCAAGGATACTCTCAGTCTACTAAAATTTCCAGGAGGAATATGTAATGTGAACAGGGTTTAGAGTTAAAGATATCAACAAAGGCTAAAGTTGTCAGAGAAAGTTCCATCAAGGAGGTGGAACTTCAACTGGTCTTGAGGAAAGTATGGGGTACAGATTTATGAATGGAAAGAGAAAATAATTTCGAAAGAGATGACATGGCCAGAGGTGAGGAGGAAAACCGAGTGTGGAGAGAGGGGAGGAGAGGTCAGGAGTGGGAAATAAGGCTAGAGAAGAAATGAAATATTGTAGTAGAAGACCTTGAAGACTGGACATTTAACTCCAAGGGGGGAGATAATATCCTTCTTCTTTTCTTTAATTGAGTTGTAGTTCACATACCCTAAAACTCACCCTTTTACAGTGTAAAACTCAGTGGTTTTTAGTATATTCACAAAGTTATGCAATTATCATCCTGATCTAATTCCAGAACAGACAATATCCTTTTGAATATTTCTGAACAGAGAATTCATGGGTAAATCTGTTTCAAGCAGAGTACCCCAGCTACGGGAGCAGGAATGATTATATGGGAAGAAACTGGACGTGGAAACAAGCTAAGAGGTTCAGAGGCTTGGAGACCTAGACCAGAATAGGTCAGAGTGCCACCTCCTGTATAAGATCTTGCTTCATCCATGATAATGAGGTTTATGGCAGGATAATTTATTGAGATAATAATCTATCTTGTTCTTGTATTTTCCTTCCCTTGTTCCAAGAAGATAGCAGACATTTGTGTTCCTTAGCCTAAGCAGTTTTGGGAGCTAGGCTAAAAGCAAGTTGCCTGTGGACAGCCACCCTTCCTGACTTCTATTTTAGGAGTTCTGAACTCAATATTGGGATTGTGTTGGGGGAGGAGAGAAAAGAGACCCTTTGGGGGCAATGGGAGCTGAAGATGAAAGAGCAGAGAGCACAGAGCGGAGAGGGAGATTCCCCCAAAACTTTGAGGGTATTTCTGGTTCTGAGAGCAGGAGGGACCTCAGAGGGGGTGACAGCATGCTTGACCCCAGGACCCAGGATCCAGAGCTCTAGGCTGCAAGCCTCAAAAAGGACTGCTGTGCCCAAGAGTGGTACAGTGAGTTTATCAGTTCTGACAAAGTGGACTAAAGAGCAGAAGAGCTCTCTCCCAAGTGTTCTATTCAGCAAAAAAAACTCCCAGGATTTTGCCCTGTTCTGGGTGGTGAGGAGCCCCAATAATAATGGAGACTGCATTAACCACCATCATGGCAGGTTCAGAGTCACACTTAAAGACGCTGAAACGCTGGGGACCTTCTTGAGAGGTAATACGACATAGGGGTTACTCCTCCAGATCCTAGGAACCAGCTCTCTGGGATTGAACCCATAAGATGGGCACAGAAGAAAAGCCATATAAGCGTTGGCTTATTATTATTGATTAATAAGAGGGAAACAAATAGGGGAAAGGAGGAGTGTTGCCTTATAAAGGAAAACTCTCGGGTGGAAATAAGGGCGGGAAAAATAGAGGGAATGAAGAACTTAAAAAGGCAGTATTAAGGATGAAAGACTTAAGGTAGATAACCGTTTAGACATGAAGAAGAAAGAATGGTAAAATTAAAATGGATGAAGATAAATAGGGATAGAGAAATAGATTATTTGATTGATAGATATGAAATAAAAAGAGATTGAGAAATAAATACATTACTTAATAAGAACATCACAAAAGGTAGAACAATGATGGCAAAGAGTAACTGAGAAAATGATATAATTGAGAAAGATCAACTAATATAGACGATAACTCAGAATGAAATACAGAAAATAGCATCAGATGCAACATGGAAAAAGGGGGACATAAAGGAAAGACGCCAGGGAGGTGGGGAGGACTCAGTCACGATGGACTGAATGACTTCCAGTCTGTGAAACAGAGGGGACTACTGCCCCGTGCCTAACCCTGCCCCACCAACCCCCTCCCACGCAGCTCAGCTCCATCTTCTCTGACTTCCAAACCATGTTCCTCTGACTGAGGACTCCCTGTTCTCTGTTCTGTACAGTTCAGAAATTATTTTCTTCTGTCTGGTTTTCTAACAGCTTTGTGTATGCAATTCTTGTCTCCATTCCAAAAGACGGTGTTTACCACTCTCACCACTTTCATGGTATCTCACCAAGTATGTAGAAGAGAGAAAAATATGTGGAAGGCCAGTCCTGGTATAGAGGTGGGAATAGTAAGGGACTCTCCAATCTCCAGCTGCCAGTATCACCACCCTGTAGGACATCACCCATCACTTCCGGAAAGTTCACCTCTAAAAACAATCTGGAGGGAACTTGTCCAGCTTACCGCAGCACAATAAAAATTTATGTAGTATGTGATGATCCTTTCCCCTCAGGCTTCTCAAGAGTCCAGATACGTACAACTCAGCATTTTCCTATAAATAATTGGTTTCCCTACAAAATTGTGAGCTCCCCGAGGGCAGAGACTATATGGGAAAACTTCAGAAATGCAAGAGCATTATATTCATACATTATGTAATATATTATAAAAACTTCATAAATGCAAGAGCAAGAGCTTATATTCTGTATCTACCACTTCCAAGCATCTGAAAATTTCTACCCTTGTAGTTGATGTGCTTGGTCCTAAGGACAGAAACTATATCATCAGGAGAAGGGAAATTTGGCATAAGAGAAGAGACCTAAGAAATTTGGCATAAGAGAAGAGACCTAAGAAGCTCTGTTTACACAGGTCCTGAATATAGGACCAGGGCCTTGTAAGGATCCAGAGAGAGTTCTGGTCATTTTGGCCAAATGAAACTCCCCCAGACTGATCTAAACCTGTTCCTTTCCTCCTAGACAAGAGGAAGGAAAAGTCCCATTTGTAACCACGGAGAAATAAAAGTCTTCCTCCGTGATTATATACAATTTACAGCAGAGCGTTTCATTTGGTGCCCAGGAGCCTGTAATAGCTGGAATTGCCCTTGTTCCTCTTCCTCTTTGAAGGGCCAGAGCTGAGAAGTGCTCTGTGATTATGGGTCAGGGTATGGTATCTCTATGCCAAACTTGCTCAACCCGGTTTGGTGTTGTGTGCGTGTGCGTGTGCGTGCCTGTGTGTGTGTGTGTCTGTCTGTCTGTCTGCTTCCAGAACAAAATTTTCCCACCTCCCTGCCTGGTTTTTCAACTCGTAAATAATGAGTTAAAATGTCTTTGCCATTTCACCCATACTTACTGGAAGGAAGGGAGGGAGAAAGGAGGGGAAGAAATTAGAATCATTCCCCCACCCGACAACTTTACAGTGGACTGAGAACTCCAGTATTAACAAAGCAAAAAAACCGAAGTGAATTGGGCTGAAATATACTGATATTTACAGTAAGGTGATGAGAACCTGAGAGTAACAGACTTCCTAGATCGTGAAGGTGAATGCTGCCTCATGAAGGTAGCTTGTGACTGGTACTCTCCCAAAGTTTGGGAACACAGAGGCCCTGGGGAGGGTGGTATGCAATAAAATATTAGAAACCTTAAGTCTGGGGGCGCCTGGGTGGCTCAGTGGGTTAAGCCTCTGCCTTCGGCTCAGGTCATGATCTCAGGGTCCTGGGATCGAGCCCTGCATCGGGCTCTCTGCTCAACAGGGAGCCTGCTTCCCCCTCTCTCTCTGCCTGCCTCTCTGCCTACTTATGATCTCTCTCTCTGTCAAATAAATAAATAAAATCTTTAAAAAAAAAAAAGAAAGAAAAGAAACCTTAAGTCTGGGTTGCAAACTTTTTCTATAAAGGGCCAAATAGTAAATATTTTAGGCTTTGTAAGCTCTATAGTTTCTGTTACAATTTCTCAGCTCTGTAGTGAAAAAGCAGACCTAAACAATATGTAAACAAATTGGCATGGGTATGTTTCAATAAAACTTTATTTACAGCGATGCCTGGGTGGCTCAGTTGGTTGAGGGACCAACTCCTGGTTTTGGCTCAGGTCATGATCTTGCCGTCGTGAGATCAAGTCCCAGTCAGGCGCTGTGCTCCGTGCGGAGTCTGCTTCAGATTTTCTCTCCCTCTCCTGTTCACATACTCTCTCTCTCACTTTCTCTCTCTCAAAAAGTAAATAAATAAAATCTTTAAAAAAAAAAACCTTTATTTACAAAAATAGCAGATGGTTAGAATTAGCCAGTAGGAGGTAGTCTGCTAACTCCTGCACTGAGTGATTTAATAGTCTGAGGATCTGTTTTCGAAAAATCTTGATACTTTTAGAGTAAAGACTAAAAGACAGAAAGGATGGAGAAGGAAAGGAAGAAAAGGAAGAGGTGAAGAATGGGTAATAATTGTTCTTAGAATAAAAACAACTTGGAGCACCTGGTCTTACAGGCTGGGTACAAAGGGAAGCACAATCCCAGTTTGAGTCATTTGTGGGTGAAATTTTGGACATCTTTAAGTGGGGGGTTGAGTACTTGCAAGGAAAGCAGTCGTGACCAAGTACTGAGGAGTAGAATCTGGGTTCTAACATGAGACAACTATCTCCCCGTATTACTTATCTATTTCTGTACAGCAAATTAACCCCAAACCTAGTGACTTAACATAAAAATAAATATTTGTCATCTCTCATAGTTTCTATTGGTCACCATCAAGAATGGCTTGGCCAGCTGTTTTGGCTCATGGTTTTTCATAAAGTAAAGACAGGTCGGATCAGGGAGATTAAAATCAAAACCACACTGAGATACCACCTTACACCAATTAGAATGGCCAAAATCAACAAGACAGTAAACAACAAATGTTGGAGAGGATGTGGAGAAAGGGGAACCCTCTTCCACTATTGGTGGGAATGCAAGTTGGTGCAGCCACTTTGGAAAAC
>CM052897.1:88620558-88692774 GCA_028534135.1 Potos flavus
AAGCCTCTGCCTTCAGCTCAGGTCATGATCTCAGGGTCCTGGGATCGAGCCCCGCATCAGGCTCTCTGCTCAGAGGGGAGCCTGCTTCCCTCTCTCTCTTTGCCTGCCTCTCTGCCTATTTGTGATCTCTCTCTCTCTGTGTCAAATAAATAAATAAAATATTAAAAAAAAAAAAAAAGGGACACCTGGGTAGCTCAGCGGGTTAAAGCCTCTGCCTTTGGCTCAGGTCATGATCTCAGGTTCCTGGGATTGAGCCCTGCATTGGGCTCTCTGCTCAACGGGGAGCCTGCTTCCCCCTCTCTCTCTTTCTGCCTCTCTGCCTATTTGTGATCTCTCTCTCTGTCAAATAAATAAATAAAATCTTTAAAAAAAATAAAAAATAAAAATAAATTAAAAAAGAAAAGAATCATATAATATGTGATCTTTTTTTATCTGGTTTCTTTCATGTAGCATAATATTTTTGAGGTTCTTCTATCTTATACCATGTATCAGTACTCTGTAATAGTTTATTGCAAAAAGTATTCCATCCTGAGAATATATGCATTTTGTTTATGCATTCACTAGTCTGATGGACATTTGCTTGTTTCCATTTTGGGGTAACTATGAATGATACTGTTATGAACATTCATGTATAAATCTTTGTAGAGACCTATATTTTCATTTTTCTTTAACTTTTTGAGCATTTTTGCTCAAAACTGTTTTTGGAGGCTGCATCATTTTACAGTCCCACCAGTAGTGTATGAGGGATCCAGTTTTTCCATAATGTTACAAACCCTTGTTTTTGTCTCTTTTTTATTACAGAGTCATCCTGGTGGGTGTGAAAGGATATTTCTTTGTAGTTTTAATTTGCATTTCCCTCATACTAATGATTTTGAGCATCTTTTCATTTGTTTATTGGCTATTTATATGTCTATTAAATATGTCTATTGGTAATATGTCTATTAAAATATTTTGCCCATTTTTTAGTTGGGTTACTTGCCTTCTTATAATTGAGTTGTAAGAGGTCTTTATATATTCTGGATATAAGTTCTTTATCAGATATATGATTTGCAAATATTTTTCCCAGTCTGTTGCTTCTCTGACTTTCTTAAATGACCATAAAATAAAGCATAAACACTTAATTTTGATGAAGTCCAGTTGGCTCATTCTAAAATTTTTTATTTTATTTACTTTTTCGGAATGCATCAGTTATTTAATTAGGTCCTGTGTAAGAAATTTAGAACACCAATTTGTGAGGATAAACTCCATTTGTGAAAGAAAACACAGAGCTGAGGTAGCCCGGAAGCTAAGAAAGAGCTTCGATTTTTGGCAGAATTTAGAGTCCACAGCTTTCTGATCAACCTCGAGCTGCCCTGTAGTCCCATATTTCTCTCTCCACGTGGAAGATTTCACCTTTACACAGCTGCTGCTTCTTGAAGTAAGTAAGCATCAGTAAGACGTTTTGGGATTTTCACACCGTTGATATCAGTTTTGGTGGAGGTGGCAGTGACAAATTTCTTGTGTATTCTATGCAGAAGAACTCAGTTGAGGGCCAGAGGTCCAGTCTCAAGTAGCAAGTCCCTGCTCAGTTGCTTCAGGAAAAACCACCATCTTGCCTCTGTGGTGCCCAATGAGGACGATCAAAATGGTGCCAGGAGTGATCCTAGCTCGAAGTTTACTCACATGCTAATTTTTTTGTTTGTTTGCTTTTACAGATTTTATTTATTTATTTGAGAGAGAGAGAGCACAGAGGGAGAGGGAGAAACAGACTCCTTGCTGAGCAAAGAGCCTGACATGGGGTTCGATCCCAGGACCCTGAGATCATGACCTGAGCCAAAAGCAGATGCTTAACCCACCAAGCCACCCAGGCAACCTGACTGAAAGGTTTTTTTGTTTTTGTTTGTTTGTTTGTTTGTTTTGTTTTGTTTTGTTTTGTTTTTTTGCCATGGCTCAACAGCTTTCGAGGCATATTTTCAGTAGGATAATACCTAAGTATTTTGTGAAGTTTAACCACTCGGGGACCACCATTTTTTTTTTTTTTTTTTTTTAATTATTTATTTTACAGAGAGAGAGAGGGAGAGAGGAAGAGAGCAAGCACAAGCAGGGGAGAAGCAGGCTCCCCGCCCAGCAAGGAGCCCAATGTGGGGCTTGATCCCAGGACTCCAGGATCATGACCTAAGCCGAAGGCAGCCGCTTAACCAACTGAGCCGCCCAGGCGCCCCAGGGACCACCATTCTTGTCACCACCAGCTGGATTTGTAACAGTAGCAACAACCTTCTCCTTTTTCTTATCAACCATGCATTTAGCTGCTGAATACTTCCTCTTGTACGTGGCCTTTCTGGAAAACATAGCCAGCCAGGAACATCTGCCAATTCCTCTGAGCAGGACACGGCTTTGCAATGGGGCTTCCCCCTCTTTGGCATTTTAGCCTGGAGTTTACAGTTCTTAACCTTGCCACTAGCATCAGCCGCCGCCGCCTTCTTCTTCTTCTTCTTCTTCTTCTTCTTCTTCTTCTTCTTCTTCTTCTTCTTCTTCTTCCTCTTCCTCTTCCTCTTCCTCTTCCTCTTCCTCTTCCTCTTCCTCCCCTTCTTCCCCTTCTTCCCCTTCTTCCCCTTCTTCCCCTTCTTCCCCTTCTTCCCCTTCTTCTTCCTCCTCCTCCCCCTCCTCCTCCTCCTCCTCCTCCTCCTCCTCCTCCTCCTTCTTCTTCTTCTTTCCTTTCTTCTTCGATTTATTTATTTATTTGAGAGAGCAGGGAGGGCATAGGGAGAGGGAGCGTGAGAATCCTCAAGCAGACACACTGATAAGTGTGGAGCCCTCTGCGGGGCTCCATCCCACAACCCTGAGATCAGGACCTGAGCCGAAATTAAGAGTCGGTCATTTAACCTACTGAGCCACCCAGATGCCCCCAGCATCACACTTTTTGGCTTCAAGTTTCTTCTCTTTAATATCCAGCTTCTTGAATTTTTCACCTGCCATCTTTCAAGATAGAAAAGAGCCAATTTATCATTTTTTTTTTTTTAAAGATTGTATTTATTTATTTGACAGAGAGAGACACAGCGAGAGAGGGAACACAAGCAGGGGGAGTGGGAGAGGGAGAAGCAGGCTTCCTACTGAGGAGGGAACCCGAAGGGGCTTGATCCCAGGACTCTGGGATCATGACCTGAGCCAAAGGCAGACACTTAATGACTGAGCCACCCAGGCACCCCAATTTATCATTTTTTTAAGTTAATTTTTGTGTATGGTGTGAGGTAAAGACTTAAATCCATGTTCCTAAAAATGGACATCCAATTCTCTTCAGAACCATCTGTTGAAAAGGTAGCTCTTTGCCCCATTGAATATCTTGGCAGTTTAGTCTAAAATCAACTTACCATAAATGTGCAAGTTTATTTCTGGACTCTCAATTCTGTTCTATCGATCTGTATTTCTATCTTTATGCGAAAGATTTATTGAAAACTTACTATAAAGTTAGTTTTAATAATCAAGATGGTAAGTTTTAAGATCAAGAAGCCCCCCCATTTTGTTCTTTCTCAAAAAAATGGCTATTCGGGTTTTTTTCATTTTCATATAAATTTTAGAATTTTATTGCCCAATATGAAAAAAATAAGCTGAAATTTTTATAGGTATTACATTGAATCTATCTATAAATTTGGGAAGAATTGCCATTTTAATAATATTGAGTCTTGCAATCCATGAACATGGACTGTCTAACCATTTATTTAGATCTTCTTTAATTTCTTTTAGCAATTTTTTAAAATTTAAATTCAATTAGCCCACATATAATACATCATTAGTTTTCTAATCTTCAGTGTACAGGTCTTGAACATCTTTAGGTAGATTTATTCCTCAGTATTATATTCCTTTTGGTGTTATTGTAAATGAACTTATTTTCTTAATTTCATTTTCAGGCTGTTTATTGTTAGTACATAGAAATAAAATTGATTTTAGTAATAAAATTGATTGGTGTTATATCCAATGATCTTATTTAATTCATTTATTAGTTTTCATGGTTTTTTTGTTGTTGTTTACTTCTTGGGACTTTCTATCTATAATATAATGTCATCTTCAAATAAAGACCATTTACCTCTTCCTTTCCGATCTGGCTGCCTTTTACCTTCTCTTGTCTAAGTGCACTGGATAGAACCTCCACTACAATTTTGAATAGAAGTGAGAAAAGAAATGTGTTTGCCATGTTCCTTAATTTAGGGAGAAAGCGTTCACCCTTTACTATTAAATATAAGGTTAGCATAGATTTTTCATAGATGTCCTTTATCAAGTTGAAGAAGTTCCAGTTTATCCTTGATTTTTTTAGTTTTTATCAGAAATTGATACTGATTGACAAATATTTTTGTGCTTATGTTGAGATAATTATAATCTTTTCTAGTTTGTTAAATGGTGAATTACACTGATTGATTTTTGAGTCGTAAATCAAGGTTGCGTTCTTGGGATAAATTCCAGACTGTCTTAAGGAGTTACAATTTTTCTATACATTTGTAATTGATTTGCTAAAATTTCCTTAAGAATGTTTGCATCTATGTTCATGGAGATACTGATCTAAAGTGCTTTTTTTTTATTGTAATGTCTTTATCTAGTTTTGTTAAGTGGTAATGCATGCCTCATAGGATGAGTTTTCTTTTCATCAATTTTCTGCAAGAGTTTGTGGAGAATGAATATTATATCTTCTTTAAATATTTAATAGAATTTACCAGTGGACCCCTCTGGGTCTGAGGTTTTCTTCTTGGGAAAGTTTTTAATTATAAATTTCAGGATATTTATTTAGGGCTATTCAGGTTATTTACTTATTTGAGAGAGAGAGAGAGAGTGGGGGGATCATTTATTTCTACTTGAGTGAACTTTAATAACCTGGGTCTTTCCAAGAACAGATCCAGTTTGGTGAAGTTACCAAATTTATTGTCATAAAGTTGTTCATAATACTCCTTTATTATTCTTTCAATACCTGAAGAATCTAAAGGGATGTCACTTCTCTCATTCCTGACACTGGTAATTTTTATCTTCTCTATTTTTTTCAGTCAGGCTAGAGGTCACTAATTTTATTGATCTTCTTTAAAAATTCAGCTTTTAGAGGAGCCTGGATGGCTCAGTCACTTGAGCATCTGACTCTTGATTTTGGTTCAAGTCATGATCTCAGGGTCATAGGATCTAGCCCTGCATCAGGCTCCATGCGCAGTGGGGAGTCTGCTTGTCCCTCTCCCTCTTCCTCTGCTCCTCCCCCACTCATGCACACTCTCTCTTTTTCAAATAAATAAATAAATAAATAAATAAATCTTCTTAAAAAATTCATCTCTTAGTTGTATTAATTTTCTTTTTTTCCCACTTTTTTTTTTTATTTTATTGATCTCTCTAGTCTTTATTATTTCCTGTATTCCTACTTCGGATTTAAATTACTCTTCTAGTTTCCTAAAGTCAAAGCTGAGTTCATTGATTTGAGATCTTTCTTTTTTTCCTAATATGGCATTTTGTACTATAAACTTTCCTCTGAATACTACTTTAGTGGCAATCCACAAAGTTTTTTAAGTTGTATTATTATTTGCATTTAGTTCAAAATACTTCTTAATTTCCCTTTAGATTTCTTCTGTTATCTGTGGATTATTTAGAAGTGGGTTATTTAGTTTTTGAACATTTGGAGATCTTCCAGATGTTTTCTGTTGTTGATTTCTAATTCTATTGTTGTTAAAAAATATACTTTATATGACTTGAATCCAACAATATTGTTTTTTGGCCTGTAATGTAATCTGTCTCAGTAAATGTACCATGTGTCCTTGAAAATAATGGGATTGTGCTATTTTCGAACGGAGAGTTTTATAAAAGTCAGCTAGGTCAGATTGGCTGATAGTGTTGTTCAGGTCTTCTCTTCTACCCTTACTTGTTTTCAGTCCCCTTGTTCTGTGAATTTTTTTTATATTAACATATAATGTATTAATTGTTTCAGGGGTACAGGTCTGTGATTCATCAGTCTTACACAGTTCACAGTCACTCACCATAGCACATACCCTCCCTCAATGTCCATAACCCAGCCACCCCATCTTGTTCTGTGAATTTTTGACAGAAGTTATTGAAATTTTATTGTAATTGTGGATTTATCTATTGTTCTTTGTAGTTATGTCAGTTTTTGCTTTGTGTTTTCTGAAATTCTAATATCAGATGTATAATTATTTATGACTACAATGCCCTCTTAATTGTCCCTTCTTCATTATGAAATGAATTTTTAAAAAAATTTTATACTATTTTTTGGTATAAAATCTATTTTGACTGATATTAATATAGACATTTCAGCTTTAGTTTATTTTTAATGTATTTACATCTGAACATTTATAATGGTTTTATTCTAGGCGGCACACATGGAGTCATTTTTTTTTTTTTATCCAATGTGACACTCTTTCCCTGTTAATTTACATATTTAGACTATTTGCATTAATGTAATTATTGACACAGTTGGGTTTTAAATCTAGCATCTTGCTATTTATTTTCATTGCTCTCTTGTTCTTTTCTTCTGCCTTCCTTTGGGTTAGCTGTGTATTATGGGGGATTCTATCTTAACTCATTTGTTAGCTTATTAGTTATAACTCTCTGTTATTTTTTTAGTCATTGGTTTAGAGTTTATAGAGTACATTTTTGACATAACACACCACTTTAAAGTGTTATTATACTACTCCATGTATAGCATTAGAATCTAAGAGCATGTCTTTCCTCCTAGACTTTCTGCTATTGTCATACATTTTATTTCTATTCATACTATAAACTCTACACTATATTGTTATTATTTTAATCTATCAGTTATCTTTAAAGAGATTTAAATAAGTTTCAAAATTTTGTATATTCATCAACATATTTACGATTTTTTAAAGATTTTATTTATTTATTTATTTGAGATAGAGAGAGCAAACATGAGAGCATGAGTGAGGGGAGGGACAGAGGGAGAGGGAAAAGCAGGCTCCCCACTGAGCAGGGAGTCCAATGCAGGGCTGGATCCCAGGACCCTGGGACCATGACCTGAGCTGAAGGCAGACGCTTAACTCACTGAACTACCCAGGTGCCCCAATATATTTACCATTTCTGATGCTTTTCTTTCCTTCCTTTAGGTAGATCCATACTTTCATCTGGTATCATTTTTATTCTCCCAAAAGAACTTCCTTTAACATTTCTTGTAGCACGAGTCTGCTAGCAATAGATTTTTTCAGCTTTTGTTGGCTGAAAATGATATTTTAAAAAAAGATATTTAGGGGTGCCTGGGTGGCTCAGTAGGTTAAGCATCCAACTCTTTTTTTTTTTTTTTTTTTGAGATTTTATTTATTTATTTGAGAGACAGAGAGTGAGAGAGAGAGAGAGAGAGAGAGAGAATGAGAGCAAGGAGGGTCAGAGGGAGAAGCAGACTCCCTGCTAAGTAAGGAACCTGATGCAGGGCTCAGTCCTGGGACTCCAGGATCATGACCTGAGCCCAGTGCAGACGCTTAACCAACTAAGCCACCCAGGCACCCCAAGCATCCAACTCTTGATTTCAGCTCAGGTCATGATCTCAGGATGGTGACATCAAGCCCTGCATCATGGTTCATGCTCAGCGCAGAGTCTGCTTAAGATTCTCTCTCCCTCTAAGGGGAACCCTCCTACACTGTTGGTGGGAATGCAAGCTAGTACAGCCACTTTGGAAAACAGTACAGAGGTTCCTCAAAAAGTTAAAAATAGAGCTACCCTATGACCCAGCAATCGCACTACTGGGTATTTACCCTAAAGATACACATGTAGTGATCCGAAAGGGCACGTGCACCCAAATGTTTATAGCAGCAATGTCCACAATAGCCAAACTATGGAAAGAACCTAGATGTCCATTGACAGATGAATGAATAAAGAAGATGTGGTATATACATACAATGGAATACTATGCAGCCATCAAAAGAAAAACACGAAATCTTGCCATTTGCAATGACGTGGATGGAACTAGAGGGTATTATGCTAAGCGAAATAAGTCAATCAGAGAAAGACAATTATCATATGATCTCTCTCTATCATATGAAGAATTTGCGAGGCAGAGCGGGGGGTCATGGAGGTTGGGGGAGGGAAATGAAACAAGATGGGATCAGGAAGGAAACAAACCATAAGTGACTCCTAAACTCTTGAAACGAACTGAGGGTGGCTGGGGGGTAGGGGCAGGTAGGGATAGGGTGGCTGGGTGATGGACATTGGGGAGGGTATGTGCTATGGTAAGTGCTGTGAAATGTGTAAGCCTGAGGATTCACAGACATGTACCCCTGGGGCAAATAATACATTATATGTTAATAAAAAAAAAAAAAAAGATTCTCTCTCCCTCTTCCTCTGCCCCTCCCCCGCTCATGTGCATGCACACTCTAAGTAAATAAATAAAATATTTTTAAAAATTTTAACAAAAAATAAATAAGATTCTTTTCTGAATATAGGATTCTACATTGATAGAGTTTTCATTTAGTATTTTAAAGATGTTTTTTTACCACATTCTCATTTACAATATTTCCTACAAAAAAAACTCTGCTGTTATCCTTACCTTTGTTTCTCCATACATAGTGTTTTTTCTTTGATTGCTTTTAAAATTTTTCGTTTGCCACCGTTTTTCATAATTTCATTATAATTGCCTTAGAGTTTTCTTTATATTTCTGTGTTTGTGGTTTATTGAGCTTCTTGAATCTGTGACTTTATAATTCTCCTCAAAGTGGGAAATTTTTCAGACCTTATTTCCTCAAATTTTTCTGTCCCTTCCCCTACATCAGAGACTCCAATTACACATATACTAGGTTGCTGGAATGATGCCCTATTCCCTTTTTGAATTACTTTTCTCTCTGCAATCAGTTTGGATAGTTTCTATTGTTAAGTCTTTGATTTTGCTGTTTTCTTCCGCAGTGTCTAATCTGTCACTAATCCCAACCAGTCTGTTTTCCATTTCAGGCACTATGGTCTCTAGAAGTTCCACTTGGGTCATTTTTATATCATCCGCGTCTCTCCTTACCATGTTTGATCTTTCCTCTAGCTTTTTGAGCATATAAAATACAATTATAATAACCATGTTAATGTCCTTGTCTAATAATGCTAACATTTGGGTCAGTCATGGGTTGGTTTCTACTTTTTAAGTTTTTCTCCTTACTGTGACTCATATCATCCTGTTCTCTGTGTGACTGGTCACATTTTATTGCATGCCAGACATTTGAAGTTAACCTTCAAATGTTGGGGTTTGCATGTTCTTTTATTTCTATGAGTATTCTTGGGCTTTTTCCTGGAGTGAATTCAAGTTACTTAAAAATAGACTGATCCTTTTGAGTTTTTCTTTTAGTATTTGTTAGGTGGGACCAGAGCGGCATTTGATCTGAGGATAATTATTCCCCACTACTAAGGGAAGACCCTTGTAAGTACTCAAACTAATGTTCCCATGAATTACTATATTTTTCCATCCGTCTGGTGGCAACAAGCACTATCTCCAGGCCTACATGAGCTCCATGTACTATTCTCTCTAATCCTTTTGTGTAGGTCTCCGGCCATCTTCGGGTAGCTTCCACACGAGCTAATCTGTACCCTGCTGGCCACTCCAGGGGGTTGCCCCTGTGCATAGTTCTGAGTTCTCTCTCATGCAGCTGTCTCTTGTCTGGTGCTCTGCCCTGAAAACTCCACCTTCATCTCCCTCAGTCAATTTCATTTCCTCCATTTAAAGTGTTTAACAAAACTGGACAATGGTCACATTCACCTTGTTAATTTCTCGTTTCTCAGGGAAGGTTGCCCTTTGTGTCCTGATACCTAATGTTTGAAAAACTGTTGTTTGATACATCTTTTCCAGTTTTTTAGTTGTTTTGAACAGGTGGGTAAATCCAGTTCCTGTTAATGTGTCTTAGCCAGAAGGAGAAGTCTTGGAAATGTTGCAGAGAGGGTCCAGAGCCTTAGTCCAGGGCTTAATTATCACTATTACTAAGGCGTGCCTCTTCTGGGGTCTCTGCTGAATGCTCTCTACTGAGAAAATCTAGTTCTCTCCACTCTGGCTGGTCTGAGCACAAATAGCTCCGTGAGCTCTGGAAATGGCCCACCTTCCAGTGTTCTGATAGTGCTTATCCTGTCCTCATGGAGTTCACCCTATATTGTATGGCTGGATATTGAGCAACAGACTTAAGGGCAAACACATGCAGATTTCTGGAGCTCTTTCTCTACATACTCCTTCTTCTTGGTGTTCTACCCTGCAAATTCTTGCTGCCTCAGTCTCCTTCAAACACTGGTCTCTGCCCCCTCATCTCCCTGTGACCTCTGGGCTCTGCTTGGGTTCCGCTCTCCTGCCCTGTGGTCTGGAAAGTGTCTCCAGGCGGAAGCAAAAGGGGACGCTGGAACCCATCTCACTCATTTCCTTTATTCCAGAGATCACAGTCCTGTACTGCCCATTAACCAAGGTCTAGAAACAACTGTTCCATCTGTCAGTGTTCTTGCTGTCTGCAGTGGGGGCAACAAATCCAGCGCAGGCTTCCCCATCATGGTGGAAGCAACACTGTCCAATAGAAATTTTTTTTCATGACAAAATGAAAATCAGAATTTTGAAAGTGTTGTTTTTTTTCTTTTAATGGATATGCCCCACCCCCACCGAAATGCTGATCACCCCTCCACAAAGGGTTGGGCCCTCGCTGAGAATCCCCTGCCTAGTGAAATCCATAGATTCAAAGCCTTTAACTCAACAACATCTGTTGAGACATTTTATCAGCTTTATTGTGTGGCAGGCACTGTGTTGGGTTCTGAAAATACAGAGATCAATAAGACACCATTGCTTGCCTCAAGGATCCCACTCTCGGAGTGGTTACCTTGTCAAATTTTTATAATATAACCTGGTAAGGGCAGTGATCGAGATATGTGCAAAGCACTAATGAGGCGGGAACGGGGCAGGCGGTGGAGATGGGCCACCAAGTCCAGCCTAGAGACAGGAGGAAGGTTGTCGGGGATTGCTTCCAGAGGTGACATTTAAGCTGAGTCTTTAAAGATGGGAAGCAATTTGCCAGGCCAAGAGAGGACAGTTAGAGCAAAGACAGGGAGGCAGAAGCAGCACAGAGTGTGCCTGAGAACAGCAGGCCATGCAGGGTGCAAAAATCCCCAGAGCTGAAGAGGCCAGCAGAGGTCAGGACACCATGGGCCTGTCGTGCCACACTGGGGAGCCTGCCACCGAGGGCTGAGTCTCTTACATAACTCTGCACGGTGGCTGGCAGGGTGCATGCCCTCCTCAGCACGCAGTAGGTATTATTAGATGATGATCATGAAAGGCAAATCTGAGAAACCGCGAAAGTCTGAGCAGAGCCAAAATCCCTTACGTTCTGAGGCTCCAGAAAGTTATCTGACTCCTCTGCCCCTTTGCAAATTCAGCTGAGATGTGCTGCCATGGTGGTCAGCCAACCCTGAGATCCTGCCTCCTTGGCAGTTGGCTAGCCCTCTAGGCTTGTACCTATGGCGGAGGATAGTAGGAGGAGAGGACGGGGAGACAGCAGGAGGAGAGAGCAGGGGAGACAGAGAGAGAAGAATGACAGAGCCAGGACACAGGAAGACACAAAATCACAGCAAGATGGGGGCTCAGATTGAAGGATAGATCCAGAAGATGATTTCTGGGGCTGAGGGGAGGACATGGGACTCCTCCCAGGAGACTCTGCAAATCGTTGAACAACCAGGCCACAAAGCGGGGGGTCCGGCCACCTTCCCTCCCCAAGGAGGGGCTGCAGGGAGTGGAGCACGGTCTTTCCATGTGAACTTAGGTCGGGATTCGGACACATGTGGACAACCGGTGCGCTGGCCCCAGCAGAAGGCTATTTGCTTGAGGGCTAAGGAGCCTCCATCCTGAAGGAAAAGGGGACTGAAACTGATGAGCTTGTCCCATGAACAAAGACTGAACACGCTACAGGCAGGGGATCTGAAAATAAAATCCAAATGAATACATCGCCAGGGGACAAGTAGTACCGATCAGACATTCCTTTAACAACTATAACTATGAGGAAGGGGACTAAGATACACATTCCTTCTTTGAAACGGAACACGAGGCAGCTTTCAATCCCTGAGGGCTTCGGGTCAGGAGCTATGGTGAGAAATGTCCTATGCATGGCTGCCAGGGGGAGGCGGCCGGCCGATGGACCACACGGTCCACACAGATATGGAGCAGGTCACGTACTCACAAACGTGGGTGAGACGAACTCCACAAATAACCTGGGAACAATTTATAGTGGGGTGAAGTCCCTCCGCGTGAGCTGGTAGAGGGAAACACTCAGGAAACTTGGATCATAATGGAGTCCCACTTACATGGGTGAGACCCGGAAAAGTTGAGTTCCGCTGGGAAAGAACAAAGTATGGATTCCTCCAGCGACCAGCTAGCAAGACAGCACCTGACTTCTCCAGGCAGAAGCTGAAGACCTTTGTTCTGGTCCAACTGTCTCTCTTGAATCCTCCCACTTGTAATAAGTTTTACGTGCCCTAAGTACCTCTTTTACTCAGCTCGAAGGCAGGGTTCTTCTTAATCCCTCCACCTCTGCACATGCCCACGTCATATCTGCCCAGCAGACCCGACCCCAAAACACCGGGGCAGGCACACAGGTGCCTGTCCGAGCAAGACGGAGGGGGAGGCAAAGGGAGGCGGCCAGGCCCCTGTGCCAAAGGAGCTCAAAGAAAGCCGGAGACAGAAGAGATAAAGACACTAAACACAAATAGTTATTTCAGTTATTTCAGTTTCTACCTCTACGATTTTCTGTATTTTCCAAATTATCTATAGAAAGAGGCAAATGTTACTTTTTCAAAACCAAATGAGAAAAATACGAATGAACACAGCTTTTCACAGTCAACGTGGGCTATATATGCTTTCCCTTACGGTCACTCCGAGGAGCTCGAGCTTTATTATGTAATACACAAGAGTCCTAGAAAGCCACCTGCTTGGTATTACAAAAGTGGTTCCACCGTGTAGGTGATATGCCAAATTTGACCGAGTTATCCCGGGTGGTACGCCCCCCCCTCGGGGACAAAGACCCCGTCACAGAAGGAGACGGACATGGACATCGTTTCCCACTCACCTCCACTCACTCTTGGCTCATCCAAAGAGAGTGATTGACAACCCCAAAGGCTGCTGGGCAACTATTTGAACCAGGGGTCCACAGAGAGGCCTCGTCCACCTGTTACTCTTTTCTCTATCACTTCACATCCATAGGGGTCCCTAAGCCCCAAGGGGAGGGTCAAGTGCAAATCTGGTAAACCAAGAAGCCCTAGCAGTTGTCAGCTTAATTAGCCTCCAGGAGAAATATACGGCTCTACGAACGCAGCAGAGTTGCTATAGACACAGGCCCACGAGATGCATTTAGAACAGGGCCTCATCACATCACCCGACAAAAATAAGACTCGGGCTTTTTAATAGAATGAATTACTTAAGTTTTATATTTAACTGGGACGATACCAAGGCTATTACTGGTTTTCAGGATAGTTTAGGAATCTAGACTGCCTGCTTCGGCATATGTTAGCAGCCATCACAACACATGCTCTGGTGGCCGGGAGTGAAGATCTCTCTCCCACCCCCGGAGACGACAGAGGGTCCTTCTCCCTTTGGGCTTGTCCTCCCTCAATTGGGTGAGACAGTTTCAAAGTGTTTGAGATAAAGGACCCATGGGAGAGCTATATCGTGCTTTGCACAGGGCCATTTGCATATGTTATTGCTAATCTCTATCACAGACTTCTGAAGGGAAGATCTCATTTTGCAGATGAAAATAATGAAGCTCGGAGAGGTTCAAAATTTTCGCAAGGTCACAGAGCTTATAAAGAGTGGAATCGGGACTCAGATTCAGGTGTCCGCCATTCAAAAGCCCCTTGTCTTAAAAGACACCACCCACAATCTCTGCACACAAAAGAATCTGGGATGCAGGAAGTCCAAAGAGATTTACCACTTTCACTGATGTCTGGTATGGGCTTTGTTAGAGTTCAATCTCTCCTCTGAGGCAGTCCCAAAGTGGATGGGTCCCGAGAATCCCACAGTGATGATGATGAGCACGTCTTCAAGTATCCAAGGCAAGTGTTCATGTCAGACTGACTTTTTACCCTCTGGCATGCTTCTGGGATGCCTCTTCCCACACCAGCACAGCAAGCATAATTAACACAATATTCCAAACTGAACATCGTTAAGAAGGCATCTCCACTGCTCTTGCATACATGAAAACTAAAATATATGCGATTGAGGGCAGGTCATGTTTTTGTCTTTAGATTATTCATGATTCTCCTACTTTGCAGAGATTCCTTTGTATGCTTTTCCAACAAAAGCCTACACAGTAGACTCAATCTCAATCTCAATTCCTTTGTATGCTTTTCCAACAAAAGCCTACACAGTAGACTCAATCTGTGCCCACAGGTGCCTGTCATTCGTAGTTTTGGGAAACCATAGTGCTGGTGACAGTGAGGCAGGGAGGGACAAGATGGTCGGGAAGCTGGGGGGCCTGATGGTGAGAGGATCCTAAGCAGAAGTACATGTATCCCTCCCCATTCATTTTACCAGCGGAGGGTGATGGCAGAAGATGTCAGGGCTTTGGGGGATCTGAGAGAACATATCAAGGGCAAGACTGGGATGCATGGCCTGATAGAAATTCTAAGCAAAGCATCAATCCCAATGAACAGGGCAGAAAGGCAGAGGGCAGGTAGAAGTACAGACCAAAGGCTTGACCCAGACCAGAGCAGGAGGCTTGGAAGCAGAGGGGAGGGAATGGTGTCTCAGAAGAATCCCTAAGCAGTGGGATTCGTCCTCGGAGCTTTCCCCAGGCTGCCCATAACCTCCAGTCTGTGTGCAGAGATGAATCATTTTGGGCTGTTGAAATAATCCTATGATGTACTCTTAGCATCGAATGAGCTCAATAGACTCTGTGGGTCAGCCTGGTCATCTAACTTCTACTCTAAGCAATCATGCGAGGGGTTAAAAGCATACATAGGCTTTGGATTCAGGCCACTTGTTAGCTATGTAACTCAGGCCAGTCACTTAGGTTTTCTACACTTCAGCCTCTTATAAAACTGGGAATACTATCAATCAGCTGCCAAGGATGAGCCCAAGTAGGAAAATGGCCAGTGGGCTCTGTCAAGGGTCAGCACAACTCCCACCTCATTGGTTGGGTGAAGGCCATGGCCAGGGGAAGCCTGACCCTAACCCTCTCTTCCTCGACAATCCTAAAGCTCCTTGGACTACCTCCCCACTCCCCACCACCAAATGTCTGTTCTCTCCTGTTAAAAGGGCTCAGTCTTTCAGTGTCCCCCAAGCTTACCTTGCCATGAGCTACCATGAGCTCTTTCCATGAAAAGGTCTCGAGGGTAGCTCAAAAGCCACGGTCATCACCTGCCACCAAGCTTTCCCTATCACTGTCTTTACCCTTTGCCCTCTAAATAAGGAAGCCAGTGGCACTGCCAGGCCAAGAACTTCTGCCCAGTTTGGGTTCTGGGTGGCCTCTTGCCTCCCTCTCCCCTGGGCTCCCAGCCAAATCCTCCCTCCCTCAGAGATGCCCCGTGCTCGCTTCATTCCTGCCTCAGAGCTGGAGTGACAGTGGCTCCCAGAATCCCTGGGGCGTGGGGAGGGTGATGGGGGTCTGGGGAGCCGGCCAGGCCCCGGAGTAGGTTAATGTTACAGCCCGGGATAAGTGAGCTGGGCCGGTTGACGTCAGGGTGATGATGGGTGGAGGGGAGGGCCGGGCTGCTGAACTATAAAGATAGGTCAAATCAAATATAATCAACTCGGGACGGAGCGAGCGGGCGAGCGAGACACCGTCCCCAAGCCATGGTCCCTACCAGCCGCGGCTCAGCCTGGGTCCCTCTGCTCCCGACCCGAGTGCCCAAAGCAGGCTTTGGTTTCATGTCAGCAGCATTCATCTGCCTTCCAAAAATAAGCCCCTGCCGCCATGCTGAGGGGAGAAAAACAAGAAGGGCGGTATTTTTAGGGCCATTAATTCTGACCACGTGCCTGAGAGGCAAGGTGGATGGCCCTGGGACAGAGGCTGTTCATCACTATGTCCCGGGGAGCAGGACGTCTTCAGGGCACGCTGCGGGCTCTCGTCTTCCTAGGCGTCCTAGCGGGCATGGTGGTGCCCTCGCCTGCAGGCACCCGCGCCAACAGCACGCTGCTGGGCTCCAGGGGCTGGGGCACCCTGCTGTCAAGGTCTCGAGCTGGGCTAGCTGGAGGGATTGCTGGGGTGAATTGGGAGAGTGGCTATTTGGTGGGGATCAAGCGGCAGAGGAGACTCTACTGCAACGTGGGCATCGGCTTTCACCTCCAGGTGCACCCCGACGGCCGGATCAGCGGGACCCACGAGGAGAACCCCTACAGTGAGTGCCAGCTACGGCCAGTCGGGGAGCTGGGGGCTTGGGCTCAAGCAGGGCTAAAAGATGACGGGGACTTGCTCTGGTGCATGGGGTCTTGTTATAAAGGGGAGAGAAGTGTTACTCCCTACTTGGATGCTCATAGGCATAGCCACACACCCGCCCCCCCAGACTCACTTCGACCGTGCCTCGTTGCAGGCTTGATATGCTGAGGTCCAAGCATTCTGGTGTCCTTTGCCATCACCCGACGGGTTCCCGGTGGCACTAATTACTTCAGCATTACGGGCACATCCGTGGCCATATAAGACCACCGGAAACCATCAGCCGGGAAGCCGTAAGGCACGGGCGGTGAGAGTAAATGAGGGGACTAGAACCAGCTTAGACCCAAGCTGATTTTTACTTAGCTTCCCTCTTTGAGAAGGAAAGGCAACTGCAGAATTTCCTGCTGTAGCACATCTTTCTTTTGTATTCCAACCTGCCCTCTCCGCCCTCAGGCTCCTTGTCCTACAAGTCGATGGGTTGCTGCATGGATAGGCTCCCCCATCCAAGAGGGGACGGGGGCTGCGGGATCCAGGCGAGCCGTCGGCCTCCGTGCGGCTGCAGTGTTTGCAAGTTCCGATGAGCTGAGATTTGTCGAAACATGTGGCGAATCAACTTTACGAAAAAACCAATCAGCATTCATTTTTCTACCCCAGGCCAGGACCTCATGTGATTAAGTCAGTGAAAGCTAATCTTCCGTAGCGATGCTCTAAGCATCTGGCTCTGAGGTCAGAACCCCCTTGCGGAGCTGGATTTTTGACAGTGTAGTGGCAGGACTGGCTGAGTCCAAAGTGAGATCAGGGGTACAGGGTATAAGGGTCTGGCTTTCTAGGAGCAGGGGACGGGGCTTAGATGCCCTTGCGGCGTCACCTCTAGGTCGACGTCCCACTCTGCTCTGCACAAGCCTTGGGTAACGTGCCCCCCTCCCCCAACCTCTTTCTTTGTCAGGCCTGCTGGAGATTTCCACAGTGGAGCGGGGTGTGGTGAGCCTCTTTGGTGTGAAAAGTGCCCTCTTCGTTGCCATGAACAGTAAAGGGAGATTATACACAACGGTGAGTCCGCTGGGCCGGGGGACCTCCAGGCTGTGTGGGGGCTGCGGCTTACACAGCTGAAGAAAACACTAGAAAAGCTTCGAGTAGAGAAGGGCCTATCTGTCTAGAACGAGAAGGAGGGGCCCGTCACAGTAACGCGCCTGGAACTCACGCTTCGCTTGCCTCACAGTTAATTCGCTTTTTCCAGACCCTTCCATCTTTTGTAATTAAGTAGGAATCGTAGATCAGGAGGCTACTGGTTCTGAAGGAGAACAAGGACACTGGCTTAAAATTGTCATCCAGGCTTAATGTTGGGTTTGATCCCCTGAAATAGAGGGGCCCAGAGAAGCAAGGCTGTCTTTCAGGTTGGGGTGCCGTTCCCCATGACCACCCCCCCCGCCGCTCTGAGAGGCACCCCCACTTATGCTGCCACACACCTTCATCAGGGTGTTGAAATTTTACTTTAAGGCTTTAAGTCCTCTGACCGCTGATCCCAGAGGCTGGAGAAACATCCTCCTAGTCCCGCCTCTGGGCGGACCCCCGCCTCTAGCCCCCTCCCCCTCACAGATCACCCCTGGGAGGGCGAATGCGAGCCCTTTGGCTAACCTAGCCAACTTCTAAGCATATACACCTAAATCTCTGCTCTCTTTGATCTCCTGAGCCCCGGGGTTCTCCTCCTATATGATTCAGCTTATTTCAGAATATGGGCTGGGAAAACATCCCTATGAAGTTGAAGAAACGGGGAGTTCTTTAGACAGAAATAAGAAGGCTAAAAAGGTAGACCTCTGAGCAATTGTGAAGGAATACCAGAGTTATTTGCGGGAAGGGCGTGGGGTGCTGTGCTACCTCTCCTTGGAGACAGACCGGGCATCGGGAAGAGAGCAGAGAGATCTGGGATCGGTGCCGGGTTCTGGGGAGGTAAGAGGTTCCCCCGACAGAGGACGTCTGCTACCTCCCCCAAACGGGGTGCTCGGGTGGCCTCTTCCCTGTAATCCTTAGTGCTGACTCTAAGTCTGGGTTGGTTTGCCTGGAGACAAGGCGCGGATTAAAAGTGGGCGTCTGAAGTAAGAGGAATAGCTGGAGGGTAGGCGGTACCAGGAACCAGAACTCGGGGCCCCATCTCTACACCAAGTGCCCTTCTGCTGCAGGTGTGATGCGTGTTACCTGCAGAGCCCAGAGGCGGGTCCACACGCGGCGCTGACTGGACAGGAGACCTTGCAAACCCAGCGTCCCGTCTGTAAAGGGAGGATAAAGATGACGCACACCTCCCACGGCTGCTGGGAGATAATGCTTGGAAAGCACTCCGCAGGCTGCCCCCCAAACACTAGGTGCTCAATATGGGGCGGCTATTGTATTATCTAAGGAGGGCTAGGCACCCACCCTGAGGCTCTGCACCCCTCCTTCCTAGAGGTGAGGCAGGTAGGACCTTCTTCATCCACGGCATCTTGGGGTTCAAAGCACAGACATCAGGGACCTCTATCAGAGATTCTCATCCAGCAGAGCTGGGATGGGGGCCTGGAAATTGGTTTGTTTGTGGTTTTTGAAGCTTCTCTGGTGTTTCTGAGGCACAAGAAGGCGTGGGGACCACCAGGCTACATGGTCTTTGGAGGGTTGCTGTTGAAACCCAGCGTGAGCCTTGAAATTCTCAGACACCAGTCTGCGCAAAGGTGATGGAGAAGGGGGGAGGCTGCCTGGGGCCAAAGTAGGTGTGGGTGCAGCCGGGCCCCTTCTTGTGGCGTGAGTCATCCCCAAAGCCCCTTCTCGCCAGCCTGCACAGTACCTGGGATCCCACTGATTGGAAAGCCAGGAATGGGGGTTGTTGGCTGTGACACCGTTGGCAAGGGACCATTGAGCAGGTAAATCTCCAGGAAGGAAGCCAGATGACAGAAACCCTTATATAGTATTGCTTTCTCCTTACCCAGAAGGATGTTCAACTCTGAGGCAGGCAAAGGGCATAAATACAGGAACATTTATCCACTTTCCACTTGAAATGTGTGGCCCTCGTAAAAGAAACGATATGAGATTCCAAATGCAGAGCTTTAATCACAATCAGAGAAAGTACTGCAGGGGCGCCCGCTTGGCTTAGTTGCTTAAGTGTCCAACTCTTAATCTCAGCTCAGGGTGTGATCTCAGGGTCGTGAGTTCAAGCCCCGCATTGAGAAAGAAAGAAAGGAAGGAAAGAAGGAAGGGAAGGAGGGAGGGAGGGAGGAAGGAAGGAAGAAAGGAAGGGAGGGAAGGAGGGAGGACGGGAGGGAGGAAGGAAGGAAAGAAGAAAGAGAAAGAGAGAAAGAAAACATTTAGAAAGCACTGCAAAAGGATAAAGCATTGAGTAGCGAGACAGAAGGAGCCACCCCTGAAGAAGGGCTAACTCCCGATGTAGGAGACCCCCTGCCCCCGCCGCCAGCACCCATGACTACAAAAGGGGTCAAGCGGGCCCATGAACTGGAGGGTTCACTACATGAACAAGTCCAGGGAAAAGGGGGGGCCGTCCTGAGGAAAGACCCGTTCACTCCGCACGCTCCGCCCTCCCCCTCCCTTTCCCCAGGAGCACTGGGTCCAGGAGCACCTAGTTCGAGGCGGGAGCTCGTCCCCGCTGGGGCCCAGGGCCAGGGTACAGAGAGCGGGGCGGGACGAGGGTGTCTGGCCGAACTGCGCCCGGGGCTCGGGCAACTGATGCTTTGTGTGGCGGTGCACCAGATGCCGCTGAACCACCTCTACCCCCTCCGGCTGCCCCTCGGGGGCCTGTTATCACAGTCTAAAAAAACAATTGCCAACTGATCCCCGGAGCCAGGAAGACTCCCGCTGGGTGATGATTTCATTCACACTATTTGCCTTAAGCCCCTAGAGCTGCCTCAGCTCCCCGGGCTCAGCTGCTACAGCCTGCAGCTAAATGAGATTTCTCCTGGGGGGAGGGGACCCATGCTGGGGTTGGGGACAGGGGACGGCTCATGGTCAGAGAGTAAGAGCCCTGAAAAGCCGCCCAGGAAAAGTGGCCTCCTACCTGCCTCACCTCTAGGAAGGAGGGGTGCAGAGCCTCCGGGCAGGTGCCTGGCCCTCCTTAGATAATACAATAGCCGCCCCATATTGAGCACCTAGTGTTTGGGGGGCAGCCTGCAGAGTGCTTTCCAAGCATTATCTTCCAGCATCCTCGGGAGGCACGTGTGATCTTTATCCTCCCTTTACAGACGGGACTCTGGGTTTGCAAGGTCTCATGTCCAGTCTGCGCCACGCGTGGACCCGCCTCTGGGCTCTGCAGGTCAAGGACAGGAAACCCACAGCCAGAGCACACTGACCGTAGCCCGGGACCCGAGTTCTAGCCCCTGCCGCCACCTACCTTCCACTACTCTCTCATTTGGGGCAAAATCACTGACCTTCTCTGGGCCTGGACCTCTGCTCTGTGGGTGTAGCCAGAGGCAGAAATCAGTGAATTCCAATCTCCTTCATCCTTTTAACAGTAAAATTGAAAAAAATCAAAGATCTCCACCTGACAATGTTCTACGACAATCCTTTGGCCAAGAAAAATGTATACTGACAACAAACTAGTACGAACTGAATTATGCTTTGAAGCGATTTTAGTTTTACTAATTATAACTGTGTCTCCTTCCTTTTCATCAATAGTAGTATGGCAGTGTACAAAACACAGTATGTGTTTCATCCATCAGGGCCTTTGATTATTCTCTGGGACATTACCTTGGGGGAGAGGAGGACCAAGCCACGCCCTCACTCAGTAGCAAAGCCCTGAGAACAGATTCCCGAGGGGACGTGTTGGCTCCAGGGGAAGGAGGCGGGGAGGACCTCGGAGCCCTGCAGACAACTCTGCCTGCTACAAAGGGCTACACCACAATGAGAAGAATGAGAACCTTTTAAACACTCTAAACTGACAGTGCAATTGTGTATTAGGAAAAAAGGGAGTTGCAATAGACAGACATCTTCTGAGCTGGGGGATGGTATTTCTCCATTTCCCTAAAGGGCAGAAAAAGAAGCAGTGAGGGGGGGCGGAGGGGGCTGCAGAAGGAAGGGTCTTAGAAGAAACTTTTTTTTTTTCCCTCGCTCCCCACCTCTTTAAATACCTCCTCCCCCCACCCTCCCCATGCACACTCACAACCAGGAGTAACAGAGGCAGCTGGCCAAGGGCAGCCCCCCCCCCCCCGGGAAGGACTTTAAAAACAAGCACCCACCCCCAGCAGTCTGGGTGACTTAGCTCTGCCTGCAGACAAGAGGTTGGATGTCTCATCCACCCCAGACTGTAAGGGGCATTTCTGCCAGAGGGGACACGCTGAAACAGCCCTCTGCAAAACCCTTCTCCAAAATGCCCTTCTCCGTGGTAAGAGCTGATCGCTTTGGAGTTTGGTTTCACATAAGTCTCATTAGACCTCCATGGAATTTAAGACGTCGTCACGGTGGGGCCTGAGGCCCAGCCGGCCCAGGAAATGTGATCTGGTGGCATTATTTTCATTTGTTCAAATAATAATATTTGGTAGCTCCTTTTATTAACACGGCGCTCACTTGGCACTAGGGCTTTTCTCACCAAAGCCGAGCAGCCAGCACTCCCAGGCCATGAGAACCGGGGGCACAGGATGCTGGAGGCATGGATTAAGGGGCTGGGTCTGGATACCACGTTGAGCATCAGTCTGGGCAGTGGGAAAATCCCATTGGCCTGAAGCATCCGCTGCTTCAAAGAGTTCAGGAAAATGGCCTTGGCTTCCTGCCACCTAAACGCTAAGGACGGGGCAGAGGGGTGAAGAAAGGGACAGACAAGGGGAAGAGAGGGCTCCGAAAGCAAACTTCATTCACTTGTCTGGTTTCACTTTAGATTTGTACACAGTTCTGGGGAAGGCTGGGAATCTGAGCAAGGCTAGAGAAAAAGAACCAAATGGAAAGAAATGAAAGTAGGAAAACATTTTTGAAAGGAGAGGGAATTTGAATAATCAAGATGCCGTGAGCAGAGCACAAAGCACGGTGCGTACAACCACCACTGTGCATATTTAAAAATGTTTCGGAAGCCCCAGATGCTAAGAAAGACTGGATTCTTAAACTGGACACATTCTAGAATGGAGGATATGGGCAGATGCCTTCAGAGTTTCCTGCCTGAATCACTCTGTTCGTCTCCCTTCCCTTCCTCTCCCCTCTGCCCCGCAAGCTGGCACCAGGGTTTGATTTCTTCTCTAGAGTTTGCAAACCACACTCGAAACTTGTCCCGTAAGCACCATCCAGATCAGAAACAAATTCTCCTGGAAACTGACGGCAGGGTACTCTCCAGGGCCATACAAGTTAGAACAGAGGGGAAAGCAGTGGGTGGCAGGGGCTGGACCGGACAAAGGGGGACCACCAGTTTCTGATACAAATGTTTCCTCGCTCCGCTTCTGAACCCCTTTCCTGCTTTAATTAATCTACTGACATGACTAAGCAATATGTGAACACGGTGGGGCTGGGGGTAGAGGGAGAAAGGTACAAAAGAACATGCCATGGAAATGTAGTCCCCTTCTCACTGTCGTCTTGAAGCCACTAGTATCTACCTCCCCAGTGAAAGACACTACCTTGTGTGTCGCTCCGGGAAGAATCTGTGTCCCTGTGAGTGTGCCCTCACTGTTACCTTAAAGTCACACGGATAAGAGCACACTACACACCGTTTGGAAGCTTGCCCTTCACTTACCAATATGTCTTTGAGACCATTTCAAGTCCGTGCACATGGAGGTTCCATATTTTTTCATGGCTCATAGTATTCAATTGTGGGACTCTGCTGGAACGGAATTAACTGCTTCCTTTCTAATAAGACACTTTGTGGTTTTGGTCTTTTACTATTATAGATAATGTTGCAGCGAGTAAGTCTGGTACATGTGTGGGAGTGTGCCAGTGAGATAAATTCCTGGAAGCAGAATTAGTAGTCCTTTTTTATTCTAGAAAATATTGTCAAATTGCTCTGTATAGAGCCCACAGATGTATAGACACCCATAGACGTTAAATGAGAATTCCTAGTCTTCGCGCTTTCACCAGTGAAAGAATGTTACCAAAGGGACCCTGGGTGGCTCAGTGGGTTAAGCTTCAGGGCTCTTGATTTTGGCTTGGGTCATGGTCTCAGGGTCGTAAGATGCAGACCCGAGTTAGGCTCCAAGCTTAGCGCGGAGCCTGCTTGATATTCTCTCTCTTTCTCTCTCCCCCTCTGCTCCTCCCCATCCCACTCACCTGTTCTCTATCTCTCTCTCTCTCAAAAAAAAAAAAAAAAAAAAAAAAATCAAACAATTAAAAACGTTATCTCACCATTATGACTTAGATTTCTCTAATTAGGTATATTTTCTCATGTTCAAATGTTAATTGTATTTCCTTTTCTGCAAGTGGTTGTTCATAAACACTTTCCATTTCTCAGTTAAGGGTTCTGAATATAGTTAACAAAATATACTCTCTGACACATATACATTGCAACTAATTTTTTTATTTTTTATTTTTATTTTATTGTTTGTATTTTTTTTTTTTTAAAGTAGGCTCCACACCCAGCATAGAGCTCAACATGGGGCTTGAACTCACGACCCGGAGATCAAGACCTGAGCGGGAGTTGGATGCTCAACTTTCTGAACCACCCAGGCGCCTCAACATTGCAACTATCTTTTTTTATGCAACTATTTTTTTAACTTAGTTTGCTATTTATATTTTTGTTTTGAGGCAATTTTTTTTCCAGGCAGAAGTCAAATTTGTTGCTTTTGCTTTTTTTATGGCGTCTAGTTTTTTGTGTCCCGCTCAAAAAGATCTTCCCGACTCAAGATTATTTAAACAATTTTTTTCTGGACTTTTAAGGCTCTCATTGTCACATTTAAATCTTTGCGAGTTGTAGAATTTATTGTAATTTTAAGGAATGAAATAAGAAATCAAACTTTATTACTATTATTATTATTAGATATTATCCTGTTGTTCCAACACCATGTTTTCTCCAGTGATTTGAAATGCTACTTTTATATTAATTTCAAATCCATTTTTATTTTATATTGACATATATTGGGATCTACTTCTGGACTCTGTATTTTGTTCATCTATCTGCACCAGACCTTCTTTTTTTTTTAGAGAGATAGAATCCGTGATATCAGCACAGATGCGTGCGGGCAGGGAGGGGTGCAGTGGCAGAGGGAGAAGGAGACAGAAAGAATCCCAAGCAGGCTCCCTGCTCAGCACAGAGCCCTACATGGGGCTCGATCTCAGGACCCTGAGATCATGACCTGAGCCGAAATCGACAGTCCCAACGCTTAACTGACTGAGCCCCCCAGGTGCCCCTGCACCAGACTTTGAATTGGTGTAGTTTTATTTCTCAGTTAAATTTACAATCAATCCCGAGTGTACTTTCTCCTAGTGTTGTTGCTTCAGAGCTTTGCTCACCAACAATCTTAACACCCGTGGCTGACTCTACACCCCACGCACAGGTAAAGAAACCACAGTCCAGAGAGGCCCCGAGGAGCATGCCGGAGTATCAGCCTCTGCGTATCCTAGTTCTGTGCTCTTACACAAGTTCACGGTCTCCGAGTCATTCAGTCCATAACCGCAGAGCTTAAAAGCGAGAATGTCCAATAACCCACGGCAGGTTTTGCAGGAATGGCGATCCAGGGTAAGACAGGCTTTCAGGACTTTTCATGTAAAGTAGTTTGTGATAGAGAAGAATTATAGTATTAACAATATTTTCTACTTCACCATGTGCCAGGTGTTATACCAACGAATTTCTGTACGTTATTTCAATTAATGCTCGCTCCAATTCTATGACATAATTATTTTTACCGTCCCCCAATTTACAGAGGAGAGAACTGAGGTTAAATCAGAGGAGGGAAGGTTAAATCACTTGCCCCAGTTCACAGAGCTAAGTAAGAGGTAAATCATCATCGATGTAATCTCAAAGCTAGGGCACACGCATGCTCGGTACCTACTTTGATTGGTTTATTCTCTCTACCTTGGGGATAGTCCTTCCACAAATACTTACTGAGCATTCATAACAAGGCTAGCTTGTGAAAATGCAAGCTCCCTAGTGCGGTACTAGGAAGCCAGCTGGTGTGGCCGGCTACAGCTTTCACATTCATCGCAGGTAAATGAACACTTGTGCAAGTGCCTTATAAATACTAAATGGAGCGGAGGGCTGAGTGGGGAAAGGAGGAAGGGGCAAAGGGCAGGAGGCGAGTGTGCTGTTCCTTCCTTCCGCCGCACTTCCCTTTGCGCACTCTTATGCTGCATTGAAGGAGCCAGTCATGGAGTGGTGGGGGAGATAAGGGGGGGTTTATCCACCTGCCTTGCTCTTGTCCCTGTTAAACCATCGTCCATTCAGCATCACGTACCTGACAAGACACAGTCCTTGTCTCGGGCAACTTGGAGTCTATTGGGAAAGATGAAGCCGTCCCTGGGGGTCGCACGGCCCTGCACGTGCTCTCTGAGAGGGGCACCCAAAGACCTGTGGGGGGGGGGTCTGGGAGCCCAGCAAGCTAGCCCATCAGCCTCCGTTCATAACAGGAAGAGGCTCTGGGCCATCCCCCGCCTCCGGGCAGCCCAGGGTGCTCCTAGTACGATTCCTTCAGAGGTCAGATGACACCCCTGGCACAGCCGGCCGGCCATTGAGTGGCCTTTTTATAGCCGATGGCCTCAGTCAGCAGGAAGGAGTCAGAAATTACATCCCACCTCTCTCTTTTTGTTTCCTTCTGTACTTCTTTCGAGACTAGATCCCAGATCTGCTGGCTCTCCTCTTGCTCTCTCTTCCCCTAGAACCCACAGAGCCGCTCCCCGTCCAAAGCACAGAATGCCCCCCGCCCAGCCTCCCTCAGCAGTGGGCCCGGAGGCCTGGGGAGGAAGGGCCCTCTGTTCTAGGAATAAAGGAGGACGTGGGTCATGGAGCGGGAATGAACTTGTTGATGTGTGACAGGAAGTTCAGCATTCGTTTTCTGCACGGATGGTCCACACACGCTTCTCTACCAAATTAGCACTGAAGGGGCTGGTTTATCGCTGGCCCCAGACTCCACGGCACCGCCCGCCACAGAGGGAACCAGGTTCTCTTCCCCATAAAAATGGCTGCTCCTTACCATCTTTGTTCCCAAGCTTGCTATGAATGTCTAGGAGGCACCGGGCATCTTCTGGGCTCAAAGTCAAAACCAAGAATGAACCTCTGTAAGGGGTAGCAAACATAGGGCATAAACTGGGAAAGACAGAGTGAGGGGACAGCAGTGGAAAGAAGAAAGGGTTAACATGGTCGACAGGCAGCGTCGGAAAGGACCTGCACGCCCAGCACACGGCTCCTGGGAAAGGGAACAAAGTCTGAGAGGAAGGATCCTGCCCAAGGTCAGGGAGGCTACTAAGTGGAGTGCGAGCTCCCAGTCCTGCCCCGCTGGGACCACCTCTCACAGTGGACTTGAGAAAACAGCCTATTGTATCCTTTTCTGAATAGAATAAATTATGAGCTAGGTGCTGAGTGGAGAGCACCTTGAACTGAAGGTCGGGAGACCTACCCTATGTGATATAGACCATCTGTCTATGTCCCTTGACCTTGATTTCCTCATCCCAAAGGAGGGAACGTGAGAAGGATCCCACAGAGCTCGGAAGTCTCTTCCTTTCTGACCTTCAATGACTCGGGTCACCCAGGAGGGCTCAGATTCCCTGCTGGGTTTCTTACGGAGAAACTGCACCCAGTAGGAGGCCTGCCACCCCTCATTTATAACTGAGCCTCTGTTGTTTGTCCATTTCTTTGGCAGCCCAGCTTCCAAGAGGAATGCAAGTTCAGAGAAACCCTCCTGCCCAACAATTACAATGCCTACGAGTCAGACCTATACCGAGGGACCTACATCGCACTGAGCAAATACGGACGGGTAAAGCGGGGCAGCAAGGTGTCCCCAATCATGACTGTCACTCACTTCCTTCCCAGGATATAAGGACCCTGAAAGGAGGCTTTCAGATTGAAAGCAACATCTTTTGTATCGGAATTTTGCACAAATGAACAATCCCCCTTGACCCCCATGACTCCTGAGTCAGGCTTCTCCTGTGCTTGGGGAGAAGGCACACCGGACCCTATGGTATGTAACCAACCCAAGAGAGGGGTTGCAACCCACAGCCTAGAATGGCGATGGGTACATGCTGTGAACTCAAGTGAGGGAAGAAGGTACACGTGGCATATGACCATGTGCACGGGGGAAGGCCAGCGCAGCGGTATGTGTGTGTGTTGTGTTGGTGTATATCCACACATCCTGTAGATGGTCTGAGCAAATGCATGGCAGAGCATCGGGTTTCTTTCTCCCCGGATCGCTGCAGCAGGAATCCGCCTGCAAGAATGTCACTTGTCAAACCAGCAGGATTGACTGTGGACTCTCAGTGTGCCTCTTTCCAATCATCCTTCCATTCAGAGGCCACTTGAGTGCACGCATGGGTTGCCCAGGCAGTGGGGAGCAGCTGTCCTCTGAGCATAGAGGGCAGGACGGGAGGGAGTAGGGTTTATCTGCAAACCAGAAAGAAAGTGGGCAGGCTCCAAACTTCCTGCCTATGAGGGCCCCAGGGACACTGCACTGCCCTGACAGGGGAGCTGGGGGAGAAGGGATCCTCTTCTCGAAGAAATGGGGTAGAGCTGTGTCTCGGGCAGTTGGGGAAGGCCTGCTGGAAGCGGCGGAAGGGACTGGATGTTCTGTGGAGTGCCATTCGGCCTGGAGGAGTCAGTGCTGTGTGGGACTCCAAGAACAAGCCGGGGCCAGGCTCCCTGCCCATAACTTTTCCTCACTTTGAACTGGGTCTTATTTTAACCTCAGATGACAAGGATCCTAATAATGGCAACCTCTTTGGCGAGGGGTGAGGGGGTGCAAAATAGGGCATGAAGGAAGTAGAGAGGCTTTGGACCGCAGATGATAATTCCTCTCCAGCTACGTCCGGGAAACTCACCCAAGTCCTCATCTGATACTCTCACTTCCTTCTTGGTCATCCTCGTCTCGCACACACACTGGAGCCTGGATGCAGTAGAATGGGCCCCGTGACCTCCAGAGTTTGCCCCCTCCGGCCCCCCTACAGTAAGAGAAGAGCGCTAAGCCTGTGAAATCGAGCAGCCAAGCTGAAACTTCTCCTTGCTGCACAACGCCTTCTTGCCTCCTGTCCTTTGAGAGTATTTAAAGCAGAGGTTCCCCCAAGTGACTATAAATGTTCTCTGCTTGGAGCCTTCAGATGCCTGAACCATTGGAATGTTCCTAAATCTGAAACCAGAGAGAGCCATATCAGAGTGCAAATATTTTCGGCGTACGTGAACCATCAAGTTACCGAATGACCCGACACCCTCCGCTACTCTCAGGGGCCCCTGCCTGCAAGACAACCCCCCATCTTCTGCAAATACCTTCATCTTCGACATACCTCTCTATTTGCAGATGTGGCCATCTATAGATAGATCTGAGCTGAGCGACCGTGAGCTTGACATGGACGTTGGCCACTCAGTAGAGGCATCCTACTGACTACCTCTCTGTCTGGCACCCATCAGGGGGGACATGTGCTGGACGAGGAGAAAAAGGCCACACCAAGGTGAGCAAAGATTGAACAGACCCTAAGAGCTCAGCAGCAAGAGTGGACATGACCAAGCCTTGGAAGAAACTTGCAGGAGCTGGGGTCTTGGGTCAACTGGAAGGGGGAGAAAATTGGTCCTTCTTGACCGTTTGGAATATTCGAAGCGCAGGTCTGCTTGGAGGCAGAGGACAAAGCCGATTATGTTGTCCAGAGTAATTTACTGGTCTCTTTGACAGGGTACAGCAGAAACTGATGCACTCGGAACCTATGACACGTAGCCATACCCGATGGAAAGGCTGGGAGGATGGATGGATAGTGATCTGGTGGGGAGAAAAGTTTTAGGTCCCAAAGCATTCGTTCCTTTCTTCCTAAACGTCTGAGCCAACTTGGTATGAGAGGGGACACATTTCTAAAGGAAGTCTCAAGGCCTCAGACTGCTAGACCTTCCCTGCATCTTTCTGGGGGCTCATAAAAGTGCTCAGACACTGACAAGGGGTCCCCCCAAGTGTCCACTTCCATATCTCACGCTAGGAGTGAGAAGGACAAGCTATGCGTGCCTAGGACAGCCAGGCTTGCTACGCAGTCGCCACGCAGAGGCACAAGCACACCCATTGCCTATGACTGGTACTGCTTCCTTGCAGCGGGGCATCCGTTCCAGCTGGCACCAGGGCTAGCCTGTACCAGTCCTTGGACATTTTGAATATATTCCTGGATGTGGCGATGCATCGTTGACTCTTTAAAATGTCTCCTATCCAGAGGAGTTCTGTCCCAAGAGCTTTCTCTTTGATCCGTAAGTGGCTTCGGCTTACGAGTCACTCTCCAACCACAGAAGTGGGTTAAGGGGCAAGAACAAAGGAAGATCAGCAAAGGGCTGCTCGGTCCCTTCTCCCCTGTGACTGTGTCTGTGCGCGGGTGTGCGGAGTGGTCTCCTGTCTGATCGCCTTGTCTACTGAGTTCCAGACTGAGCTCTCAGCCCCGTTGGATCCAAAGGGCTGCAGCAGACATTGCGTAGGAAGGGGAAAGAAGGATCCTCAGCTTCCTGCTGCCACGTACTCTGAACGACTTAGGTCGTCTCTCCCCCAGATCCTGAGCTATGACCCTGGTTTATAGAGTTTTGCAGTCATCGGCTTCTCTCCGATCCTGAACCTTCTCTGGCAGCTCCATGCGAACTTGGGGCTCCAGAACCCAGATGCTGCCTTATTCCTTCAAGAGCAAACGATAAAAACGAGAGCAACATATGAGCACATCCTTGGAGGTGAACTTCTCAGCTGGGGAGAGGTGAGCTCAGAAACCATAGGGGAGCTCCAGGCCCCCTGCAGAATCTGCACCCTCCTCAGGACAATGGGTGGACCTCAGAGGACCACCAGAAAACCCCAAGTGCCCCATTGAAGCTATTGATCGTGTTCGCTCCATCATTTGCTGCCTTCTAATACGCCTTCCCTTCCTCCTTGCCATGCATTTTTGAACCTCCCATGGAAGGCAGCATATAATGTTGTAATACCCTACCACTATCCTTCACAGCCTTCCCCCTCTGCCCCCACGTCCCACAACACATCCAGCATACGCACTCCATTCTATGGCTTGGGAAAGAGAATATTTTCTCCGGTCTTCTGATCTAGGCTACAAACCTCTCTCCTTTTTAGACATATAGGATTTTCTCAGGCCAGTAACCCAGGCCTGAAATTCTCTCCTGACTTCGTCCTATTCTGGGAAGCTTGGAATTCTTCTCATGATGGCGCTGGGCCCCTTTTTTGTCCTAGACGTCAGAGCCTCCAAGTTATCATTCTGTAGAATGCTACGAGAGAAAGATCTATAAGAATCTATAAGATTCTTATCTATAAAGATCTATAAGAAAGATCTATAGAAGTTCACAAGCTGTAGTTCTCCTTCCTCCCTTGCCCATTATGTGCCACGGCCACTGGTGCAAACATATCTACCAAAAGTAGTCACTGGCCCCTAAGACACGGGGATATTCTCTCTCCTGTCTATCCCCTTCTGCTGCTTTTCATGAGGACAGAAGATAGTAAGCTCTATAACTTTCTGTCCCCAAAGGCTCTAGGTCAGATGTCACTGAGGAGAGACTCTCTGCCACTTGCCACTTCCGTGTCTAAGAAGTGGGTCTCTCAAATCTGCCCCCCACCCCTCCACTTGGCCAGAAATGGCCACTCGTTCTGCTACCTCCCAGAATGTTTGGGACAAGGCCAGAAGAGTAGCTAAAAATACTCCGTTCTGGGCTTACACCTGAGTTGATGCTTCCTCTTCCCAGAATGGAAGGAGGGAGTGATTACGCCCAAAACAGATCCCGAATCTAGTCCATCATGCCGAGAGCCAACGCAGAACTATGTTTGTATACCTCATTGAACTACTGAAATTCCAGCACTCAGACAGCTGTGTCCTCATGTGGTTTTCCCCTTTCTACCAATCAATAAGTACCTCAGACTGGGTCCCAGTGCAGAGCTGTCCTCAAGTTCAGGTCAAGTGAGTAGAAAAGCTCAGAATTTGTTCAGCCATTTGCTTGTAAAATGTGATGCTTCTATTTTTTAATATGTATGTGCTATGCACAAACCATATCATGTTCCAGCAAAAAGTAAAAGGTCTTTTTATACGTTCCTCTAAACTGTTTGACTCCACCCCTCCTATTAAAACTCACAACGAATCTCTGGGTCGTGGTTGATTTTCACCTTGATTCCTTCTCCTTTGTCCAGGAGGAAGACGAAGGGAAGCAGAAAGCATGGATTCATGGGGCTGTCCATATTATAGGTTCACGGTCTGTGATTATTAAGGCGGGAAGAAATCATGAGTCATTCGGTCCAACCACCATATTTTATAAATGGGGAATTCAGCCCCAAAGAGGAAGGAAGTTACCATAGACCATAGCGAGGCAGCAACCCTCTTCCTCTTCTGCCTCGGTTAAAGCAAGATGCCCCCATTTCTGTGGCTATAACATTTACTTATTCACTTATTCATCCATCAAGAAATAGTTCTTGAGCATCCTATCTCTGTGCTGCATTGGGTGGAGTTTTGGGATACGTGAGTGAACAAGGTAGACGCAGTTCCCACCCTCTCACGAACTTGCATTAAAAAAAAAAAAAAAAAAATCACCCAAGAGTGTATTAAAATGTAGATTCCCCGGCCACAGTTGCAGAGATACTGATTCGGACGCCTGGGTGGGGCTTAGGAATCTACCTTTGTAACACACACCCCAGGTGATTCTGACATTGAGAAGCCCTAGTCTAGTAGAATGATTGGAATTATGGAATATTTGAGCCAAGAAAGACTGTATAAAGTATAAAAATATATATTTTTTTTCATAGGCTAAAAGAAGAAGACCAGGGAGCTTAAGTTTCTCACCCAGCATCGCAAAGCCAGATGGGAACCCATGACTCCCAAGCATGTTCCACGTACCCCTTCCTGCACCCTCCCATCCTCACACCTGTAATCTCCCGACCATGCTCCTCATCACACCACTCCCTCCCACATCCCTCTTCTATTCCACATGTAGTCTCTAGGGAGAGACTAAAATGTGCCTTCAGTTGAGCAAAGCTGGGTTCTGAATAAATCTATGTGCTCTCGGAAGAGCTGCCTGATCCCGTGGCCTCTGTGCCTCATTCTTATATTTATCCACACAATTAATATTTCTAAAATCCTACTGTGTGCCTTGGAATATCACCGTGACAAATTATATGTGGGCTTACATACTGGCAAGGAAGACAGACATTAAACAAATCATCCCAGCAAAATGTGATCAGTGGCACGAGAGACAAAGTCTAGGTGCACAAAACCCAGGTATGGGGGCACAGAACACGGTCCTGGGCTCATCCCGGTGGGCCAGGGCATCCATCCTAGAGAAAGCTGAGCTTTGAGGGGTATCAGCCAGATTTGGATGAGACAGGGGGAGGGAACCTGGGAGCCCAGAGGAAGAACACCTCGGAGGACCTGAGCCAGGGCCGGTGTGTGTCGGGTGCACAGAGAGAGGGAGCGGTGAGATGGTGCTCAAGCCTGGGCATTCATTAGGAACTGTATCTTGGAGCTCCTGGTAAATATAGTAAGGTGCTTGAGCACTTCCCAATTTTTCATATGCAATCCACCCTGATTTTCAAATGTACAATGCAATGACTTTTAAGTAAAGTTAACCAAGTCGTGCGATCATCCCCATACAACAGCTTTAGAGCATATTGATCACTCTAATCAGATTCTCTGTGCACATTCACTCTTAATTTCCACTTCACCGTTTCCACCACAGGCAACCACTAATCTACTTCCTGTCTCCATTGTTTTGTCTTTTCTGGGTATTTCCTGTAAAGAAATCACACAATCTGTGGTTTCTTGTATTTGGCTTTTTTCACTGAAGGAGCTTGAATTTTCATCTAAAAACAATGTGAGGTCTGTCCTTGCTGATTTTAAGAAGTAACGGGACCAGACAGGGGCTTTAGAAAGATGACTCTAATGGTCATATGTAGAGCGGAATGGAGGAGGCAAGCCCTCTGTACGGAGGACAGCTGGAGACTGTTGGAGTGCTCCAGGCTGAGGACACGGTGACAGAATAGAGTGGGGACAGCATATGAAAAGAAGATTGGTCAATCACGCAGCAGTCCTGACCCCAGGAAGCTCTTCATAGGCTGGATCTCATTCTTCTAGAAAACGGGAACCAGACTCCACCATTTTCCTAGGTGAATCTCAAGGGATTTCCTCATTCCTAGATGGACCAGCCAAGAAGTTCCTCGGTTGGTATCTGTGTCCATCATCGAGGCCTTGAGGTCCAGGGCAATGGTTCTGAACATAGGCAAAGGGACGTTACAAACTCATTTTACATATAATGCTTGCTCAGGAGGGCTACTTCCTCTCCTTTCCTCAGGTTTTACGAGAAAGTGCCAAAAATGCCAAGAAAAGCTAATACCAGGTATTGAACTATTGTTGTGAAAACAATATCCCGGGAGTATTCTGGAATCTTCCACACCCAGTTAAAATTTCTATACCATATTCTCCTACTGTTTCCTACAACAGGAAATGATACTCAGAGTGAAAACTTCCAGATCTCCAAAATCCTCAGTCGACAAATGTATTTATTAAGAAATAAGTGCATATTTTTAAAAGATTTCAACATAAAACTTTGGGCACTCCTCTGAAAGAGTTGGAAGTTCAGTTTAAAAAAAAAACAGCCAACCAAAATATTCCACTCCTTGAGCATTCCTTCTAAGGTTGCCCTGAAAGGGAGAAGGGAGCCTATTCACGGTGGCTCTCTGGAAAGCTGAAGAGTCACTTGCCTGGCCAGTTGTAGTGTTTATTAAAAATATCAGTGATTAATCATTACTGGCCTCAGACATGAGGTCATTCTAAGAACATTCCGGGAAGGAAATTGTCAGTCCATTTGGCAGACATCCGGGGGGTCTGCTATAATCACAGGTAGCCCTCATGTGGGGGCCCTATTCTTCTGAGCAGGTGAAATAGACAGTTACCACTAAGGTAATGGTTCACAGCGGAATGATTTTGACCTGGAGGGAGGACATGTATGGGACACTTGACGATATCGGGAGACATTTTTGATTGTCACAACGGGAGGTGCAGAGTGTATATAGAACCACTGAATTCCGTGGGTAATGGCCAGGGAGGCTGCTGAACATCGGGCAATGTACAGGACAACCTCCTAACTGAAAGAATGAGCCAGTCCCAAATATCGGTAGGGCTGAGGTGGAGAAACCTGCTCTAAAGTAGAGCCTACCTCTCATTTGCCCTGATATTCTTAAATTAACCCTCATCAGAGACTCAGGTTAGGAAAGAAAGGCTGGAAGAGAAGCTTTGGCTGCCATTATCAACCTTTACGCCCAGACCCAAGCTCCAGGAGGTCCTTGTAAGAATGTGATCAGGGGGCACCCGGGTGGCTCAGTTGGTTAAACATCTGACCCTTGATTTTGGCTCAGGCCGCGACCTCAGGGTCATGGGATCCAGCCCCATGTCGGGCTCCATGCTCAGCGTGGAGTCTGCTTGAGATTCTCTCCTTCTCCATCTGTCCCATGCCCTGGCACATGCGTTCTCTCTCTCTCTCTCTCTCAAATAAATAAATAAAATCTCAAGAAGAAGAAGAAGGTGAAGAAGAAGGAGGAGGAGGAGAACGTGATCAGGACAGTGGGATTTCATGACTTGTCCAGAGAGTAGGGTTGGAAGGTGGACACTGAAAAATCTTACACTTGAGTATCAGTTTGCATTTCTGGGTCTGCAGAGTGGCATGAGGGGCAGGTCACCAAGATCAAGGGGAAGGAACTCAACAGGCCCTTACTCTTCTTTCTCACCATCGTCTTGCTTCCTCTTGCACCCGCACCGGGGCTCTACCTCCAGTCCCATGGCAGCCAAGCAGGACTTTTCTTTAGAGCTTTAGCCATAAATCGTTTTTATGCATGTAATCTCAATTTCTTCATTTTTTTCGAAGATCACAGTTGATTCTCATTTCTTCAAGGTTATACAATTAAAACCACGTTCACGGTAAAAAAAAAAAAAAAATACAGAAAACTCAGAAAATTAAAAAAATTACTTCTTCACCCAAAATCTCATTCCCCAAAGAGCACTGCTGTTAAGATTGCGTTGCATTCCCCTTCAGGCTTTCATATGTAAAACAAGTGTAGTATGTGGAACCTACACATGACGGGAGGCTGCTGCAAATAATTTTATTTCTGTCTCTCCCTGGCCCTTTATTTATTTTTTTAAGATTTTATTTATTTATTTGAGAGGGAGTGAGAGAGAGCATGAGAGCGGAGAAGGTCAGAGGGAGAGGCAGACTCCCCGTGGAGCTGGGAGCCCGACTCGGGACTCGATCCTGGGACTCTGGGACTCTGGGACTCTGGGACCACGACCTGAGCCAAAGGCAGTCGCCCAAAGAACTGAGCCACCCAGGCGCCCATCTCCCTGGGCCTTTAAGTTTGCTTCATGGAGCTAGCGTTCTTGGAGGAAAACTCAGGTACTCACAAGGCTTTTCTGACCGCTCCGGGCTAATACAAAGCCATAGGTATTTCAAGGGGCAAAAGCAACTTTTTTCCTTCGAGTTTTCTTTTTCATTTAAGTTGCAAAGCAGAGCCATGATTCAGAAATTATGACACTAGAATAATCTGCACTTCGGTCTTCGTTCAAAGGTAAGACTTCCTCCCCCAACCCCAGCTGGGGCTGCTGCAGGTATGCAAAAAAGTACGGTCATGGCCCGTTTCTTCTCACTTCCTTGGGCACCTCCTCAGAGACTTGCTAGTCATTGTTAATAACCCTTTTGGGGTGCAGAAGGGAGGCCAGGAGTTGGAACGGTAAGGCGAGCAAGAACATTCTCACCTGAGTGGCCCTATTATAAATTGGCTTTATGTTCTCTGGGCCTGGTAAATACCTAAAACTCCCTCTCTTTCTCTCTCTCTCTCTCTTTCAACTTTTTCTCTATCTCATTCTCTCTCTCGGTGCCTATCTCTTTCTCTCATTAGGTGCTGCTTTAGATTTTTTCAGGGACTGTCCATCTCTGGAGAATTCTTGCCTATAATATTCACGACCCAGGGAGTTCATCTTCTGGGGGGAGGAGTGGGGAATTTGCCTACTCCCTTTCCATCCCCTTAGAAGGCCAGCAATCCACCTGCAGCTTCTTTATGCCTAACCCATTACCTCTCTAGGAGGCTGTAATGACAAGCTCTGAGTCACCCCCTCTCCCATATGTGACCCACACCCAGTCCTTGGGAAATACAGACAATTCTGGCCCCTATAAACTCCAGAGCAGAAGCAACTTGCCCTTCACCTTTACCACAGGAGCAGCACTGAACCCGCCTTTCTCCTGCTTTGGAGATTTTCCAGGCAGAATCACACAGCATCCATCGTGTCCCTCAACTTTGGGGACACATACCCAGCCTTCTGTGGGATCCCACCAACTGGCTAAGGCACTCCAGTCCAGCCTAAAGAATCCTCTAAAAAGTCTCCTCCTAAAATCCCACTTCTCAAAACCTTATTTTCTGACCCTCCATATGGATGAATCCCACAAATTCTTGAGCTTATCGTTCTCCAATATTCTTTGGCCTTTCTCCGTTCTTCTTCATCCACCTCTGTCTCATCCTTCTCCAGGGTGAGCTGTGGGTTCCCTCTGATTTCCGACAGGAAAATAACACATCTCAAAGTTGTGTTGTTTTTTTCTTTTAATTTTATTTATTTATTTGACAGAGAGAGAGAGATCACAAGTAGGCAGAGAGGCAGGCGGAGAGAGGGGGAAGCAGGCTTCCTGCTGAGCAGAGAGCCCGATGCGGGGCTCGATCCCAGGACCCTGAGATCATGACCTGAGCCGAAGGCAGAGGCTTTAACCCACTGAGCCACCCAGGCGCCCCCATCTCAAAGTTTTTAATGGTCTTCTATTCATTTTTAATTGGGAACAACCAGCAAAATAATTTCAAATAAATTAAAAAATAAGTAACTCACAACTCTTGATTAAAAATATTTTAAACCCACAGACAACAATTAGAAGGGTGGAGGAAGAGGGGTAGCAAAATTTGGAAGAGAATTATAGGAAATAATACTAATTATGCTTTTCGCCCTCTTTACAGATCTAAATGTGTGTTTCCATTTATAGAACGTGTTGTGTTTCTTGACTTGTTAATAAAACTTTAGGAAACTAAAGATGTAATTATTTTATAAAGAAGAACCAAAAAAATTCAGCAGAAAAAGCTATTTCTTCATGTTTTCCAAATTGTTGAAAAACTTGAAAAGAGAAAACTTCCAAAAATTTGTTCTTTTTCTAACTTTTTTCTGATTTTCCTCCCACAGTTCACATTGTTGTTTACTTTTTTGGCTAAGCACATTTCAGTTATTGTGTACTTTGGCTCCTTTGCCCCTCAGGGTCTCTCTCTCTCTGTCTTTTTTTTTTTCTGAACACAACAAAGACGGTAAAGATTTTATGTCAGTTTCCTGTGGCTGCTGTAACAAATGAGCACACTTCAGGGCCTTCGACCAGCACACATTTATTTTCCCACAGTCCGGAGGCCATTTGTTGGAAGTTAGTTTCACTGGGATGAAACAAAAGTATCAGTCTCCAGAGTGTCCAGGGCAGACTCTGTCCCCTGTAGATTTCATCTTCAGGTGGCTGCCCCATGTTCCTGGTTTTATTACCATCAATTCCATTTCTGCCTTTGTGGTCACATTATTTTCTTCTCCTATTGTCTAATTTCCCTCTGCCTCTCCTTTTTTAATTTATGTGACATTAACATAACAAAAATCAATTCAAATTGAATTCATTTGAATTCAACAACAATTTAAAAATAAATACAGAGTGCAACTCGGTGGTATTTGGCACATTCACAATGTTCTGCATCCATCACATCTATTTCATTCCAAAAGATTTTTTCACTCACAAAGCCCCTGCACCCATTAAGGCTCCCTGTCCCTGGGAACCGATAATCTGCCTTCACCCTCTATGGATTCACCTATCATGGATAAGTCATATAAATAGAATCATATAATATGTAATCTTTTATGTTTGACTTCTTTTTTCAGCTTAATGTTTTTGAAGCTCATCTGTGTTACAGCGTCCCTCAGGGTCTCTTACCCAGAACACCTGTCCCCTAGAAGGAAGTCAGGACAACCATTATGAGACCTTTCGGTACTGCCCCCTTGTGGTTGCTTTCTTAATAATGATGATTTCATCCCTAGATTTCATCCCTACGTGTTCAAGAAAGATCCGCTGGATGCCAGTTGTGAGTTGGGACTTGGATGCTAATTTTAGAAATGAATGGATCATAGTTTTGCCTAGAAAGAGATCATGAGTGGAAGACAGTCACCTGCCCAGTTAATGCTGCTCTAAGTCAGAATACACATGAAATCAGAGGCAGAAGTGACTCATCGGAGTGGACAGGATGGGAAAACGCGTGGAGGGGCCAGTGGGGCTGGGGCTGCATGGATGAAAGGCACATGGAGAAAAGGAAGGCATATTTTAGGCTAAGAAGAGCCTGAGCACAGGCCCCTGTCAAAATATAAAACACAAGCCAAGTTCAGCTTAGTGTGGAGTTAGAGTGTGGCAGACGGGTGGGAAGGTCAAATCTTGGACGTGCCATTCTAAAGCTGCATGATCTTAGGTGAGTTATTGAAGCCTCAGTTTCCTCCTCTACGGCAATGGGGACAATAACAGTGCCTATTCTCATACAGTCCTTGTCAAAATTAAATAGAATCATGTACATACAGTACTTTGCACAGTGCTTGGCCTATGTCGGGGTTCAGTAAATGTTAGCTGCTAGAGGGGAGTATTTAGGGTGCTTTAGAGATGGGTGGCATGGATGGGTGTGGAAGGGAATGTAAGTTGGAACCAGATCTTGAATGCCAAGCCAAGGAGCTCAAAATTACCTTGTAGACAGTGATTGCATCGCTGCAGGTTTTTGCGAGGGAAGTGGTGTAATGAGATCCTCTTTTTTTTTTTTTTAATGAGATCCTCTTTTAAGAGGAGACTTCTGGGACGAGGATAAAAGATTGGAAGCAAGGAAAATATTAGTTCATTTATCAAACAAATATTTATTTAAAACCTACTAACTTTATTTTATTTTATTTTTCCAGTGTTTCAAGATTCATTGTTCATGCACCACACCCAGTGCTCCATGCAATATGTGCCCTCCTCAATACCCACCACCAGGCTCGCCCAACCCCGCACCCCCCTGCCTCCAAAACCCTCAGTCTGTTGCTCAGAGTTCACAGTCTCTCATGGTTCATCTCCCCCTCCGATTTCCCCCAATTCACCCTTCCGTTCCTTCCCCCAGTGTCCTCCATGTTTTTCCTTATGCTCCACACGTAAGTGAAACCATATGATAATTGACTCTCTCTGCTTGACTTATTTCACTCGGCATAATCTCTTCCAGTTCTGTCCATGTTGAAACAAAAGTTGGGTATTCATCCTTTCTGATGGAGGCATAATATTCCATCGTATATATGTACCATATCTTCTATATCCATTCGTCTGTTGAAGGGCATCTTGGCTCTTTCCACAGTTTGGCGATTGTGGCCATTGCTGCTATGAACATTGGGGTGCATGTGGCCCTTCTTTTCACCGCATCTGTATCTTTGTGGTAAATACCCAGTAATGCAATTGCGGAGTCATAGGGTAGCTCTATTTTTAATTTCTTGAGGAATCTCCACACTGTTTTCCAAAGTGGCTGCCCCAACTTTAAAACCTACTAACTTTAAATAACCATGCTGGTACTTGTGAAGATGAGTAAAATGAAGACAGTGGGTTCCTCTCTATTGGGAGTTTTCATTTCAGTGGAGACCAGACCGTCTGCTAAGTCACCACAGCCAATGACACGTCATGGGGAGGGGGACTGGCAAGGAAACACACACAGGGCTAAAATGGGGAAGAATGTCAGAGACCTGGGTCACTTAAGTGTTCTGTGCCTCAGTTTCTTCATCCCTTAAAGGCCATCGATAACTCTGTTTTGCCTACTGTGCCGTCTGTGTGTAGATTCACATGACATGATGTTCTGGAAAGAGTTTCATGGGGTGTAAATCACTACAGAAGTAAAGACAATGTGCTAGTTCTTTCTCTAGCAAGGATGACAGGTTCCTGGTGAGATCTTTGAGACCTGTGTCCCAGAATCCCCTGCGGTTGCTTCATCTTTGCCTCCTTAGCAGTCCACATGTGAGACAGATCTGGTTCTCTTCTCCCCTGTCCCTGCTCCAGCTTCTAAGGATCATATAGAGAGACAAAGGCAGGCACGGGGAGGAAAGGAAGGCAGGGAGGGAGGGCAGGAGGAAATATTCTTGTTAAGTGTCAGACCTGTTCTATCAGTGGTTACCAATGGGAGCCCCCGGACAACCCGGGAGGGTATTTTGTGGTCGCAGTGATTGGGGACGCTCCCCGCAGTCGTGAGCAGAGGTCACAGCATACAGACGTCTGCAACACGCAGGACAGTCCCCTGTTGTAAAGAATTGTCCCGCACTCTGCTCAACTGTAGAATGTCATACAAGAGAAACATTTGCTTATAAATCTGAGCCTGGAATCAAACCCTATTTTACATAAAGCAAGAAGTGTTTTCCCATCAGTTTCATACACTCTGAATTCTCCAGCAGGGGTGTGAGTCCAGGGAGGACCACACTTGGTTTTGCTTGGAACTTTCCAAGAGCAGTTCACCATTTTGGAAAATCTTCTCCTGAGAGTGCTGCTGGTGGTCCTGAGTTATCAGACCAGATGTGTTTGTGGTTCCCACATTCGCAGTCATTGTGTGTGTGTGTGTGTGTGTGTGTGTGCGCGCGTATTTACACAGATATACTTATTGAACCCTTACTTCGAATGTCAAAAAGGCATGTAATTTTTTTTTTAAAGATTTTATTTATTTGACAGAGAGGAGAGAGATCACAAGTAGGCAGAGAGGCAGGCAGAGAGAGAGGGGGAAGCGGGCTCCCCGCTGAGCAGAGAGCCCGATGCGGGGCTCGATCCCAGGACCCTGAGATCATGACCTGAGACGAAGGCAGAGGCTTTAACCCACTGAGCCACCCAGGCGCCCCAAAGGCAAGTAATTTTTAATTAAACTTTTTTTGTTACTCTGAAATCCAATTTATCCATTGCAACTACGTATTAGCAACTGAATTCTTTATTTGGTCTGTTAATGTAGTTGCGCTTGAACACTTAAATAGTGAAATACAGAGTATTTGAAGTTACTTTCATTTCTCCTGCAGTTAAGGCATTCTAGTGATGTTCTTAAAGTGGTGTGTATAAATTCTATTAACTATGAATTTCACTTTAAGATGGTAAACAGGCGGGAAGCCTGGGTGGCTCAGTCGGTTAAATATCTGCCTTCAGCTGAGGTCATGATCCCGAGGTCCTGGGATCGAGTCCTGCGTCTGGCTCCTTGCTCGGTGGGGAGCCTGCTTCTCTCTCTGCCTGCTGCTCCTCCTGCTTGTGTGCTCTCTCTCTCTCTGACAAATAAAATCTGAAAAAACACTTTTTTAAAAATAAGATATAAACGTGCTGTTATAAAATATTTGCTATGAAATGTACTTTCTTGGGTGACGGGGTAGAGAGCTACTGTGTTGGTTCATTTAACCAGAGCAGGTGAATACATAAAGCTCCCGGAATTCCCTGGCGACCTGTCATTAGGGCAGATTGAGAACCGTCTCTATTTACCCCTTGCGTCCGTGGCCTTGCGGCTTCCTTGTAAGGTCTGTCTGGGCAGCTCCTCTGTCTGGTCTGATTTTGGCAGGCTGGAGCGCCCTACAGCAAGGACCAGGGCGGGGATGTCCTCGCAGTTGCCCATAACAATTCAACTGTGTCCAAAACCCCACATTAAGCCATTATGCCTCTAGGATGCGATTGGGGGGGAGGAAAAGCCCCCAAATTACAAAGAATGGACAGTGTTCTTCTGATGGTTCTACCAGCATAGGGCTGTTGCAGTAGTGACCTGACCTGAGTCGCCTGGGCTAAATTTAAGTCCCCCAGAGACCCTCCCCCATCTGGATCCCTCTGGTGATCTGTCCCTCACCCCAGGAGTTCCAAGTAGCAGAAAGATGCTGTATTTATAGAGCATCTTTCTCAGAAGAGCTCCAGACTCTTTTGGGACATTAGCTCATTGCAGCAGGGGTAGAGGGAGGAGAGAGAGGGCTGGACGCTGTGTTCTCTCCCGTTAAGGCAGAGGAATGAGCCCCACTTTAGAGGCTCCCTGAGACCGCAACTGGGTCAAGTAGACCTCCCCCTGGTGGCCAGCACCACTCTCCTGGTCCCCGTGGCCTGGATGTCGAACAGCAAGAAGCTGGAGATTCACCTCGCTTTTTCATGTCCCGAGCAACCCCGACATGAGCGAGCTGCATATTTAGCAAACAGAAGCACAGAGGCCGGTTAAAACTGGATTTCAGATAAACAGCGAATAATGTTCTAGTATAAGTATGCCCTCCAGAGCTCTTTTCTGGACACGGCGGGATCTCTGGCTGAATTATTTCTTTAATCGTGGTAAAACAGACATAACATAGAATTTACTATTTTAACCGGTTTTAACTCTACATTTTAGTTGCATGAAGTACATTCACGCCGTGCAGCCGCCACCCCCATCCATCCCCAGATTTTCGTCTTCTGCATCTTCTCCAATGGACGCTCTGTACCCACTAAACACTGACTCCTGGTCCCTCCCTTCCCCCAGCCCCTGGTAACCACGAGTTGATACTTTGTGTATCGACTTCGCGGACTTTGTGTGTTTCGAGGACACCTCATTTAGGTGGAGTCATACCATACGTGTCCTTTGGGTCTAGCGTATCTTCAATCAGCATAATGTCATCAAGTTCATGTGCACTGTGGCACCAGACGGCATTCTTTTTTTTTTTTAAGATTTTATTTATTTATTTGACACAGAGAGAGAGATCACAAGTAGGCAGAGAGGCAGGCAGAGAGAGAGGGGGAAGCAGGCTCCCCGCCGAGCAGAGAGCCCGATGCAGGGCTCGATCCCAGGACTCTGGGATCATGACCCGAGCCGAAGGCAGAGGCTTTAACCCACTGAGCCACCCAGGTGCCCCACCAGACTGCATTCTTAAACACTTTCCTCCCTCTCTCCAAGCTTCCTCTTCCCGCAACTTATCCGCATCCAGGACCCCATGACTCGTCCTCTCACACGCTTCCATTGGGGGCTAGGATGCAGACTTAGCTTGACACCGTACTTTAAGTTATATAAAGTTCATTTTCAGATACCCAGTTTCCATCGCTGTGCATCTTTTCATACTCTGAATGTGGGGTTCCCATATTTGGCAAATAGAAGCACAGAGGTCAGTGAAAAGTGACATTGACTTTCAGATAAACGATGAATGTTACAGTATAAGCATGCCACCGTGCAATATTTGGGTCATACTTAAAAATAATGTGTTCTTTATCTGCAATTCAAGTTTAACTGAGCATCTTGGATCTTACTCGGCAACCCATTTCTAATACTCCTCCACGTCCGGGGGAAACCCCTTGCCTTCCTAATCTCCCTTCCCCGTATCAGTCATCTGTACCTATGGATGCAAGTAGTATGAATTGTGAAAAGAACACCATAAGTGAAAAGAACATGACATTGATACTCGGAAGACCTCCTCTGAATCTCAGGTCCACACCCAGCTGGTAGAAAATCAGTTGGTCTTTCTGAGCTTCATTTACCTCATTTGTAACCCCAGCTGCACAGTGTGTTTAAGAATCGAGTGATACGGCATATGTGAATTTCCTTACACGTGCTATTTATTTCTTTGCTCTAACTGTGGGGTTATCTGCAAGGAAGCAAGGATGCCTTTGAGATGTTTCCCACGCCATCACTGTCTGACTCTCTCCACATGAGACACTGGGATCAAGAGCCACCTAGCTGGGTCCAGTCAACCCCCAAACTGTGAGACGCATTAAGAAAATGACTATGCTTTTTAAGCCATTGAGTTTGGGGATCATTTTTTTTTTCTTTGTGCAGCAGTACTTACTAGAATAAGTGGGAACAACATGTACAAAGGTCCTGTGGCAGGAAAGTGTCTATAGGAGGAATAACACAAGGTGATGTGCCTCATTTTGGCCTTTTTAGATAAAAAGAGTCGGTCCCCTCAAGTCCTATACCCAACCCAATATCTCTCCCCTTCCCTACATCCTTCCCTTAATCCTGATCCTCCTCTCGAATACAGTCTTTTCTGGCTAGTGATCGCACTACCCCCCGGCTGCTGAAGCCGGTCAACTGTGCTTCCTCTCATTCCTCTCATTGTAATAAGAGTCACCATGGTAAAGCACCTACAGTGTGTCAGGCATTGTGCCTGCATGGCAAAGCACTCACTGTGTGTCATGCATTGTGCATACTTAATTCTCATAGCATCTCTCTAAGGCAGGCACTATGACCATTCCCCATTGACTAATGAGGGTTCTGGGAGACAGATGTGGGGAAAGTGGCAGAACCAGATGCAAACCCTGAAATGTCCGATTCAGAGCCCAGGCTCTTACCTAGAGTGTGCTACCGTTTTGTCAAACCGATAAATTCACAGTGACACTGCCGTGTCTCATGATGCCTCTCGTGGGTGTTGGGGACGGGGGCAGTCATTTTCCAGCTTGCCTTTCAGCCATCTCTGTTCTCGCTCTGCAATTTACCTTCATGTGGCCACGAGAATGAGATTTCTTGGCTCACATCTGTAGAGTAGGATCTAGACTCCCTTTGCAAGCCCTTCACTTTCTAACCTTTGCAGACTTTCCATACCCTCCCCCATTCACCTTTTCCAACGTCACTGTCGCCCATACCGGTTCCTTCTGAGTCTCTCCCTATTGCAAGAGCTGATCCTCCTCCCAGAATGCCCTTCCCCATCCAACGCAATGTTCCCAACCCAGCGCAAGCATCACCCCTAGTGGAAGCCTTCTCTCCTCACGGCCCCTAGTTCACTCCCTTCATTCCCTGCGCACATTGCTCATGCTGCACCATTATTACATCGGATAATGTAATAATTGCCAACTTCCTCCACTTGCCGGTTGCTTTTTGAAGGCAGAAAGAGATTCACGACTCATCTCTGAATCCCAACCCCAACCCATCCCTGCTGGCTTACAGTACGTGTTCACTAAAAAAGTCACATTGAAAGAATAAACGAACAAACGAGTAGGCTTTGAGTATATAGGATGGGCTAGAGAAGCCATTAGAAAATCAGTGGTATTGTTGAGTGCACAGAGTGAGCCCTTCCTTCATTGTTCAGAGAGTAAAACAATCATAAACGAGGCAGATGAATGGCTTGTGTTACTAACCAAGCTCCGGGTCCTGGTCCATGGGTAAGAGAGCCACCGGGTCTTCTAGTCCAAGCAGCAAACAGCCAGTAGATCTGAGACTCCTTTGGCTTCCTGCCGTGATGGCACTGAGGGGAGCGATCCCTTCCCCCATGTGCCCTCATTTCCTCCCTCCTCTCGCAGGGGCTGTGAGTAATTGGAAAGGAAGCTTATGGGGAAAGCCCTACGCAGCTGATGAAATGCTAGTAAATGGCCGCGTACGGCTGGCCAGCCCACAAGATAAACATCAGGCCAAGTGCGTGATTCCTGTCACCTTTAGTCCCGTGCTGTGATTTATCGTAAGCATCTCTCTTTCAGCCAGCAGTTCTAGGAATCGGGCGGAACACTGAATCCTCGGACTGCAAGAAACCTACACAGGCCAACAAGCCTATATCTTCCCTTAAGCCTGAGCATGCCCCAAGTCCTTGCTCGGTTCTTAAGTGTCTTCAGGACATTACTCACAGCTGCCTGGGGACACCTGTTCTGGAAGTTTCTCAAGCAAGAGAATTTACCCACAACCAGTATGTTTTTACATTCAGCTCAACCTCCACCAGGTCATTACTCTGTGCTCAACACGGTGCTCAGGCCCCAAGGAAGGTCACCGGGATGGGTAACGCACTGCCCCCGCCCCTAGGAGAAGTGGAGAGTGCAGAGGCCGAGACATAACCTCTAGAAAAGGATCACCTTGAGCCAAATTCCTACCTACAGGATCTTGGGCAACTCACTTAACCTCTCTGAGACTCAGTTTCCCTATCTGTAAAATGAATGTGATCGTTAGTACCTTCCTCGTAGGTTTGTTCTATGAATTAAACTAGTAAATACGTCCAAAGTGCTTAGCACAGCACAGCCTGGTACGGAGTCAAGAGCCCATACACATCAGCTACAATTACAGCACTTTGAGGGACTCGGATATGCGCCACAAGCCTTTGCAAACCTAAGCAGCATAATGATGTCCTCTCATATATATTCTACATTATGGCATGCTTTTTACACTTTATCTTATGCAATAAGACAACAAATAGAATAAGAGGTGATCGAGGCAATTATTTGCTGCTAGGATTAAATGCTTGGAGCTGAGCGTAAGCTTAGAAATCAATCTAATACAGATGCACTATTTTGCAGAGAAGAAAAAAGATGTTGAAGTAACTTGCCCACACCGCACATCTCAGTAAGAGCAAAAGCTGGAACTAGATCCTTGGTCCCCCGACTTCCCCACGTAATGTCCATTCGCCTCCATCATTAGCATACATGCACAACGACAGCAGAGATGAAAAGAGGAGGAAATTCCATCGGGAGAAGTCTGCCTGCTGGTTCTTTCCTTGGTAGGGGTAGAAACACAAGGATGAGGTGGTCCAGGGCTGGGGAGACAAAGTAAGTCGGGTGGAAAACCAGCACGGTTCACAAGTCTGGTTTGGCACCGTCCTATTCAAATTGATTTTTGCTGAAATTAATTCTTAAAATTAAAAAAAAAAAATGCCAAGGCTAAAATGCTTAGAGAGAGTATTTGGAGAGCTCTCATCTGGGTATAAGTGTTCGACGAATGTGAAAAATTAATTAACCAAGAGGGAACATTCAGTGTTGTGGTTCATTCTTTCTTTTCTTTTCTTTTCAATTTTATTTTTTAAGCAATCCCTACACTCAACGTGGGGTTGAACTCACAACTGGAAGGTCAAGAGTCACGTGTTTCACCAACTGATCGGCCAGGTGCCCCACGGTTGATGCTTTCTCTGGCATCAGAAACCTAGACTATTTTTCAATCTACTCACTTTTTCATCAATCATAACTCATACGCCGTGTCTTCACAAAGGTCTGGCTCCGGGGTGCCTCGGGTGGAGCAGTCAGTTAAGTGTCCGACTCTTGGTTTCAGCTCAGGTAGTGATGTCACAGTCATGATCTCAGGGTTGTGAGGTCAAGCCCCGTGTCAGGCTCCAAGCTCAGCGCTCAGCACGGAGTCTCCTTAGGACTCTCTCTCCCTCACCCTCAAACCCTCTCCCCTTCAAATAAATAAATAAATCTTTAAAGAAAAAAAGGGGGGGTCTAGCTCTGAGCTGGGCACAGGAAGAAGAAGTATAAAGTTAAGTCCAAACCCTCAAAGGTTGCCAGGGGAGCCTTCCTCCTGCTCTAATATTGTCATTGTCCCAGGGAAGAGAGCACGGATCCACCTTCCGTACGGACATAGGCATTATGATTTCACTCGTATGTGGAAATTAAGAAACAAAACAGATGAACATAGAGGACAGGGAAAAAAGAGAGAGAGAGAGAAGGAAGCAAACTATAAGAGACTCTTAACTATAGAAAACCAACTGAGGATTGATGGAGGGAGGTGGGTGGGGGATGGGCTTAATGGGTGATGGGTATTAAGGAGGGCACCTGTGATGAGCACTGGTGTTATATGTAAGTGATGCATCACTAAATTCTACACCTGAAACCACTTTTACTATATGTGTTAACAAACTAGAATTAAATAAAAACTTGAAATTAAAAAAACAAAACAAAACAGTTGAGGGGTGCCTGGGTCGTTCAGTCGGTTACGCGCCTGCCTTTGGCTCAGGTCATGATCTCAGAGTCCTGGGATCGAGCCCTGCATCGGGCTCCCTGCTCAGCAGAGAGTCTGCTTCTCCCTCTCCCTCTAAGCCCTTCCACTTGCTCATGTGCTGTTTGTATGTCTCTCTCTCTCTCTAAGTAAATAAATAAAATCTTAAAAAAAAAAAAAAAAAGTTGACCTGGCAGAGTACTTTTGTAAAAAGCAGGCATCCAGTAAAGACTGTTGGGTGGATACGTGGATTGGATGGACTACACAATTATTCCTGAAGGTTCCCTGTTTGCTTGGCTAACAAGTGAATTACCAAACCTTTTTAAAGCTGAGTTTGCTTTTCTGCCCATGCCACTCCCCAGACTCACAAGAAGCAGATTCATGTGTACGTCCCCCATGTAAAAAAGAACTTATGTACCAGATGGTCCAAGTTTAAACTGAGGCCCTCCAAATTTTTTAAAAAGACCATCCTCATCCATTCTCAGTTCTAAAACATTTCTATGCTATCCCTTCAGCATTCCTTGCAAACTAGAAAGAATCATGGCAATACATAGCCATCCATTGATCAAAGCGCTAAAATCTGAAAGTCATTGCTATGAGACCACAGAGATCATCTGGGTCTGTGGTTATCAACAGGGCAGCACATGAGATTCATGTGGGGCTTTCACAGGATGCTGATGATTAGGTTCCCATGAGTCATTTCTGGGTTCTGCATCCAGAATCCCTTCTGCATCATTTGTCTGGGGTACAGGCTGAGCGGCTCTAGTCTACAACTGCCAGGTGCTACAATGTATACCTGGGCAAAAGATACACGATCTCTGCCAGCCCCCTCCTTTTACAGATGATAAAAATGAGGCCCAGAGGGGATATATAATTTGTGGTCATTTCTAACTAACTATATGGGGACAACACTACTTTTTAGACTTTGCAAGAAGTCTAAAATGGTTTCCATGTGTGAGCCCTGAGGCAGTGTCCTGGTGCTGCCCCCAATATTCCCTATAATTCTCAGGTGCCTGGGTGGCTCAGTGGGTTAAAGCCTCTGCCTTCGGCTCGCGTCATGATCTCAGGGCCCTGGGATCGAACCCCGCATCGGGCTCTCTGCTCAGCAGGGAGCCTGCTTCCCCCTCTCTCTCTGCCTGCCTCTCTGCCTACTTGTGATCTCTCTCTCTCTCTCTCTCTCTCTGTCAAATAAATAAATAAAATATTTAAAAAATATATTTCCTATAATTCTCTAATGAGCTTAAACTTCCTCTTGGAACTTAAAGCAGTGCTGGCACCCTCCTTCCCCTTCAGGATTTTCCCCTCCAAGCAGCCTCAAGCTAAATACTACCCTTAATCTTCTCAAGCCCTCTGCAGGTGGAGGGAGGAAAGAATTAGCACCAGTCATAATTTTACAAATGCAAATAAATTGCAAGCGGTCAACATTTCCCATCTTAACCGGTACAACAAATTCCATCTCAAGTACCCAAGGTGGCAGCGAAGTGTGGTCTACCATCACTTAGTTCAACATTTGAGGCTTTCTTAGGAGTCAGTCCGAAGTAAGTCCATGGTTTTCTGATATTTATGCTTGACTATTCTCCTTAAGATGACCAGGATGACCAAATCTCTCAGAAAATGCTTAAATGGATGGCGTATGCACAGAAGACAACTTCTTGAACAACCAACATGAAACCCAACAGCCCATGTTAACCAAACTCTAACAAAATGAGCCTGGTGGTGGGTATTGAGGAGGGCACGTATTGCATGGAGCACTGGGTGTGGTGCATAAACAATGAATCTTGGAACACTGACAAAATAAAATTAAATTAAAGAAACAATTAAAAAAATGATTCTCTTTCACTCGGACCTCACTAAATTAAATGAACTGATTCTCTTTGCTGGCCTCGTGTTTTCAGCCTCCATCATGTTGATTTCTGTAGGAAACCTCTTCACATCAATAGATGCGTGCTCCAAAGAGGACCTGCTAGGATTTTCTTAAAGCGTTCCCAGATTTTTGCACACAAGATTCCTCAAGTTTCTACTTTTCTATATGACCCGAATCAGCCTCTCCTCATCAGCGCGGAAATAGAGAATTCGTAACTAGTCAAGCTTCTCAGTGTGACATTCAAGGCCTCCGGATATCGTCTCTCTTTGTTTCTATCCTCATGATTTAGGCCCTTCCGGAGTTTCAGAGATTCTTGGAATCTGAACCATACTCGGAGGTACACTGCTGACAAGTAGGGGTGGGAAAAGAAGGAGAAATTTGGGGTAAGGGAAAGCGAGGGTGGTCAGCAGGCCACCTGGCCTCAGTACCTTTGCATGGTTTCGCTTCCCGGGACAATTGTATCCGTGCCTGGACAAAAACATTTTCTGAGAAATGATCATCATTGCTGTCCTCCTTCCTGGACCAACTTTGGCAGATGCTAGCCGGAAACAAGTCTTTTCTACTCTTTACCGGAATGGTATCCTCGTTGCTGTTTCTGGAATTCACATGTTATTGATGCCCTGTCCTCTCCTTACCATAAAGAAAGGTGAGTCTCACTCATTAGACTGCATCCATTCATTTGGTCCATTCACTTAGAAAACATTCATTATGTGCCTTCTGTCTGCTCAGACCAGGGTCATACTGTGGAGGGGATATAGTTACTATAGAATGAGAATTAATAGAAATATGACCCGTCCTCTAATGGTGATTAGCCTCAACCAGGAAGCCAACACAAATGGGGAGATATAAGGGGACCATTTCCAGAAAACAATTTAGTGCAAACCAGTGTCACCCTATGTACCATACCATAGCTATCTTCATGAAAAGCACATCCAAAATAATTTTTGAACGAAAAAATTTATTATAAGCACACGAAGTAAACTTTATTTTTTAAAGTTTGTGAGGAAGACCACTTAACCAATCCTAGAGAACAGTTGTATCAAATTCTGAAAGTCCTTTCTGGCTTTAAAATTCCATAATTCTTTGAAGTCACCTGAAATCTTGCCCTAAGTTTAAAGACTTAAAAAGAAATGAATATGAAGAAAAAGGCAGGGCTATGATAAGATCAAAGCCTGCAAAATAATTCAGTGTAATTGGGGCAAATATGGACTTTATACAACAAACCTCAAAATATTAAAAATGTAAACTCCCTTCTCAAAAGTTATAAAAGTCCTAGAAAATGGCAAAACGAGTAAGTGCCGTCATGTTTTATGCAGATGATAAAGTTACAGAACTCATTATTTCCAAATGTTAATACAGACTGATATTCTGGTTAAGGTTGGGAAAGAAATTTATGAGTTTCTTTTCATTCATGAAATGCATGAATTACCATATAGGCATATTTGCGGTTCCTGACATTTGAGGCTAACACAGCCAAAAGAGTAATATATCCCGGCCTGGGTTCTACTCCTCTGAAAATGTTGACAAGTCATTTCCCCTCTGGGCCCACCTGAGAAATGAGGGGCCAGACTGGACGTTCTCCAAGTCCCTTCCTTCTCCACTGTTCTGAGAAACCATCTTTTGGAGCTGCTGGAGAAAACAGGATACAGGGCTAAATGCCCATGGGTCAGATGCAACAGGGTAATTCTGGCATACTGAAAAGACACCTATGGTAAATGCCTTTGTAACAAATTCACGAGTTATCTGTTATCTCTATTGGGGTTTCTGTATGCTCGCTCTTAATTGCTTTTACCTTTACAAGCCCCGAGAGGTTATGGAGTCTGTGAGTGGTCGGAGGGACCCAGATTAATCAGAGGGGGGCGGAGAGGACATCTTTGGGGACGAATCTTCTCTGAGTTTTGGAAGGTAAGCCAGGCGATGAAAATTGAGACTAGTAACAAGTGCCCAGCCGTCGTGCAGGTCACGGGCTGAGGCCAATGAGTACGGGCTCCTCGCAAGGATAACCAGCACGTGCAGCAACTAGGTGATGTGGTCCAGGGTGGGTCAGAAGTTACTCTGGGCCCCTTCCTCCAATAAAAAATACCCTTCCTGCCAACCTGCTTGAAAACCACTACCCGTGGACCTCCTCTTACACGACGATAATTACCTTTTTGTTTAAGAAAATCCGCATCAGTATTTCATGTCACTATGTATTGGATTTACCTTACCTCTTAGCAAGCTCATGTCCAGGTTCTGTGGGATCAGAGGACCTCATTTTTATCCCCATTGCCCCCAGAGTCGTCGAGAGTCCTGTCTGTATTAGTGGAACTAGCTAGCGGTCAGTGGCTTGGTGAAGTAAAACAACCAGGTTCTGAAGTCGTAAATACTCCAGGAAGTTTCTTAAACTAACTAAGCTTCAGTTTCCTCATCAGGCAAGGCAGGAATCGTGACCTCAATTTTGTATGGTTACTTGAAGAACTCAATGCGATAATACAGGTCAAAACTCTGGTACATAGAAAGTAACTAGTATGATTATTATTGCTATATGTGGGAAGGTGTTTGCATGTCCATAGAGGTCTGCTGGAGATAGATCCCTGGTATGAAAAATGAATTTTCAAAGCCCACATCTAAGATGGCCCCCGGAGCAGGTGTCGTGCTTTCAGCAGCCACGGGTGCAGAGGCGTGGGAATTGCCCCAGGGATTAAAATGATCCATGGCTCTTCTTGGCCAAGACTTGGGTTTCTCTGGAAATACAGTTCCTTTAACATTTAGTAGACTCCCATCAATTTGCTTCTGGTCAGTTCCATGCCTTATTAAATATGGGTCAAAGAATTTCTCTGGATGTGGTCTATGAGACTCCTGATCAATGGCCTTTGTGCTGGACCCATCACCTTGCCCCGGAGTTTAAAAACCTCTGCCCCAAAGCCGTCCAAATCATAGTCTCGGGCAGGGTGTCCTCACCACAAAGCTGAACTTGCCCACACGCTGCCCAGAGCGTTAGGCAAAGGAGCTTGAAGGAAGGTGTTTGGGAGAGAACCAGCCAGGAAGGTTTTTCTGGGCCTCGCTACCTCCTGAAGATAAGATCCTGCCTCCTTCTCTGTTTTCAGATGGGAAAAAGCTTTCCCAGACAGAGAGCTGTCTCTTTCTTATAGGATTTACTAAAGGCCACAAAAAATAGCTGATACACCAGTATTCTGCATTTTCCCCATTACTACGCCCTAAGGGGACACTTCTTACGATCCCAAGGTTCCACTGAAAAGAGTGTCAGTTAATTCCCAGCCACGTAGGGTCTCCAGGTTCCCCGGATGGAATAGCAGGAATGTTGATTCTCGCTGCTCAGGCCACACCTCCTCAACTCACCCATTCCCCACTTGAGGGCACCTCCGCTTCCTCATGCCTAATTCTGTTGATACCCCATCTCCAACTCAGTGCTGATCTCCCACAACGAGGGCAGACTCGGCACTCGGACCATGAGACACCAGCTTTGTCTGCATAGCGGCCCTCGGCTATGCCCTCTAACGTGTACCAGCTTTCTCCTCAGGCTGGTAGAAAAACAGTTGTAGCGGGAGGCCTGGGTGGCTCAGCCGGTTAAGCATCTGCCTTCAGCTCAGGTCATGATCTCCCTCTGCCTGCTTCTCCCCCTGCTTGTGCGCTCTCTCTCTCTCTCTGACAAAAAGGTAAATAAAACATTAAAAAAAAAGAAAGAAAGAAAGAAAAAGAAAAACAGCTGTAGCATTTCCTGATGCCACATGCAGACATGATTACATCTTTCCTCTTTCTTTGGGATCAAGAATTCCCCTGAAGCCGGGGTGCCTGGGTGGCTCAGTGGGTTAAAGCCTCTGCTTTCGGCTCAGGTCATGATCTCAGGGTCCTGGGATCGAGCCCCGCGTCGGGCTCTCTGCTCAGCGGGGAGCCTGCTTCCCCCTCTCTCTCCACCTGCCTCTCTGCCTACTTGTGATCTCCCTCTCTCTCTGTCAAATGAATAAATAAAATCTTTAAAAAAAAAAAAAAAAAAAGAATTCTCCTGAAGCCTGTTGTCAGGCTCTCCTAATGCCTCATTGGCCAAACTGGGCTCTGTTACTGGTAAGGGCAATTGGGATCACCATGGCAGCTTTCAAAGTGTGGTTGGGGTCTCCTAGGGTCCCTCAGATCCTTCTAGGGGGTCCACAAGGCCAAAACTATTTTCATAACAGCATTGCCTTTTTCTTTTCTTTTTTTTGTAGTCGTACCATTTTATTTTATTTATTTATTTATTTTTAGCATGGCCTTTTTCTGTCTCATTCCCTTACAGTGGAGTTTTAGACTCCGTGCTGTAGGATAACACGATGGACTGAATGCAGAAGCAGCTATCCAGCTGTCTTTTACTAAGCGAAACATTAAAAAGAGAGTTGCAAAAATGTGAAACAACGATGCTCAATTTGTGAAATTTTTTTTTTTTTTGGTTTTGGAAAATAATAGTTATTTGCATTAAAATATGCTAATAGGTTGACATATAATGGGCTTATTATTGTTACCTTTAATTCAAAATGGTTTTTAAATTCCTCAGTTTTTGTGTCAAAAACAATAAATATCGATAGATAGAACCCACATAGATAAAAACTTTTTGAGTTCCTCAATAATTTTTTTTTAAGATTTTATTTATTTATTTGACAGAGAGAGAAAGAGATCACAAGTAGGCAGAGGCAGAGAGAGGGGGAAGCAGGCTCCCTGCTGAGCAGAGATCCCAACGTGGGGCTCGATCCCAGGACCCTGAGATCATGACCTGAGCCGAAGGCAGAGGCTTTAACCCACTGAGCCACCCAGGCGCCCCCTCAATAATTTTTTAAGAGCAGAAAGGGGTCCTGAGACCAAAGAGTTTAAGAACCAAAACATCCACTGAGGCTGGAATGGGGTCAGCGTCCCCTGAGGCTCCAGGGCTCCACAGAGGAGGATGCAAATCTGAACAAATTCAGAGTTGTGTCAGAAAGAAGTAAAGGGGAAATAATTGCCGGGCTAGTAACCAACAGTATCCACTATAACACACAATATTTTTGAACTAAACTGACAAGAGCAATGACTTGCCCAAGGTCAAACACAAGTTCTGCCGGAGTCCAAATGTAAAACCAGGACTTCTGACCACGAGTCCGAATTAGTCAAACCTCTGAATGCTATGCTTTCTGCTAAGCTGTGTTGCTTTCTTGAAATAGGGGAGTAAGAGGTTGAGAATTCCTGGTGAGTTTAGAGCAAGTTGGGCACGCTCATAATGTATAAATAGGTATAAACGGTGCAGCTTTTCCAGAGAGTGATTTAGCAACATGCATCAGGAGGTTTGGAAGTGTTTATACCCTTTAACCCAGTAGGAATCTACACAAAGGAAACGCTCAGAACTGTGAATGGAGTCTACGGGCAAGGATAGTCATCAAAATGTTATCTTTAATAATAGAAACAACCTGAATGTCCAACAAAATGGGAATACTTAAGTAAATTCTGATAAAGCTTCTGGCTGTTCGTAGCGGTTTTTTTTTTGAGGTGGGAATACTCATAAGCATGAATGTTTCACAAGCCTGTGTTACTCTGGTGATCATAAAAATAATAGAGATAAAAAATAACTACGATTTTGAAAAACTTTTAATGACACGGGGAAACACAATATACTATTAAGGAAAAAAAGCACAGCACCATACTAAAAATATAATATGATAGCATTTATATATGTGTGGAAAACTGCAGGAAGGAAGCATTCCATAATGTTAACATTTGTCATAATCCCTAGAGTATGAGATTATCGATGATTTTGCTCTCTATTTTTTCCTGAATTTTCCGAGGCTCTAGAACGAGAGCATTTTCTTCATTTGGAATCAGGGGAGAAATTAAGGTTGTTATACAAATACATCGGTGCGGAAAGAGGAAATGAGAGTGTAGTGAAGTCAAACATCACTGCTTACCAGGCAATGGCAAGGGGAGGAGCAGGCTGTGGCAGGCACTCTTGGTTGCCTTACTATAGAACCTAGTTTTGCTTGGGCCAGCAATGTGCCCAACTCTAGGCAAAATGCTTGCTCAGCCTTTCTGCAGCCAGAAATGGTCCTGTGACCTATCTCTTGCCAATGACGCAGGAGCAGAATTCTACCCAGGGCTCTGGGAAACTACCCCTTCTGTGTTTCCCTTTTGTTCCTGCCTCGACGATGTACAGGATGCCCGGAGGTAGAGCAGCCATCTGTCAAGGCCAAAGAATCACGGTCATGTCCGCCCCGCTTTGAGCCACTGAACCATCCAGCAAACACCTACCTATGGGTGTCTAATTAGGTGACGAGGATACCAGCCCTGTGTTGGAGCCATTGTGGTTGGGTTTTCTTGTAGCCAAATGCATTCCTGAAACACCGCCCTGCGGGAATGTGGAAAGGATTAAATGAGACCATGTACGTGAAAGTTTTATACATTGTAAACTACTATCGCATTCCAGAAATAATGACAACCATTGAAAACAACTAGTGAAAAAAACAGAAAAAAAATTCTCAGGACAGTTTTTGGGCATCTTGTATGTCAAGTATCTGAATGATGGGGTAGATTAACTCCACTTTAAAAGTGGCTGTTTCGGGGCACCTGGGTGGCTCAGCCGGTTAAGCGTCTGCCTTCGGCTCAGGTCATAATCCCAGGGTCCTGGGATCGAGTCCCGCATCGGGCTCCCTGCTCAGCGGAGAGCCTGTTTCTCCCTCTCCCTCTGCCTGCTGCTCTGCCTACTTGTGCTCTTTCTCTCTCTCTCTCTGTCAAATAAATAAATAAAATATTTAAAAATAAAATAAAATAAAAGTGGCTGTTTCATATAAACCCACACAGTCCGTGTGCACTCCCCTGGGTTGAATCTAAACATATTGCTAACCATGTCCGTAGACCAGACAGTTCTTTGGGGACCATCAGTTTCTCCATCTAAAATGACTAGATAACCACTAAAACCCCATTAGCCCTCAGGTATTTGGTTTTAGTTCTGCTCATACAGCTCAGAGAATGTGTCTTGATTTCATGCTTCAAATACTGTCACCATAAACATAGGCCATTGACACAGCAAGATGCCATCTTGGGCATAACGAAAGTATTAGGTATACTATGGGTCTGTTAAAAATGCTCTTATTAAAAACAATGATCTTTAGTATTCTGCGATAAGCTGATATTTTCAGAAACAGTTCCTAAAAACTAAGGAAGAAAGAGCTCAGGCTTTCAATTCTACCTGAGCTGAATGGCTCCCAGCTCACGGAACCCCTGGCCTTGATCCCCTTCCACATCCTGTCTGAGACCATCTCAGGAGAAGCTCAAGAGCTGGAAGGACTCCACGGCACCTTCCTGTCTCCCATCTCTCAGCTCCTGGGTGTCTCCCCGGGAGCAATGTCACCCTACAGTGCACTCTTAGGACCTCCCAGGTAAATAGCCTGCCATGTCGGCCACGTCTAAGGACAACAGCAATGATCTATGTAAATAAAACTAACTTCTGCTTCTTGTTTCCACATTGTGTAAAAAATGCCTGAAAAGGTTTTTTTTAACCAAATTTAGGGTGTTTGGGGATAGTATGGTTTAAAATACCATACACGGAGGGCGTCTGGGTGGCTCAGTTGGTTAAGCGTCTGCCTTTAGTTCAGGTCATGATCCCAGAGTCCCGGGATCGAGTCCCGAGTCGGGATCCCTGCACAGCAGGGAGTCTGTTTCTCCCTCTCCCTCTGCCCACTTGTTCTGTCTCTCTCTCGAATGAATAAATAAAAATCTCTTAAAATAAAAAATAAATAAAATACCCTACATGGGACATTTCCAATTGTCCTTGAACTGTCGCTCACATCCAAAGCTAAAATCAAGAGGCTCCAAGAATCTTCATGCTTGAAAGAAAGCTGACAACGAGTTGGCGCCAAATGCCCCCAAGCACAAGGCTTCTGAAAGGTAAGCAAAGCAGCCCTGACTCCAGCTGTCATTATCCCTTCACCTCCTCACCTGTCAACATAGCACGAAGTCAACTGGGGACGAAGGTGTACTGGCCACCGGCCCTTCAGAGAAGGATGTTGTATGGGTGCGTCTGAATGTGTGAGAGCGCCTTGGAAGGCACTCTGCTGATACTGTAAATACCAGTACCGTTTTAATAAAGCATGTACAATAAACCAACAAAAAAAAAAATGCACACAGAAAGAGCAGAGAAAGACCCAGCAACAAAGTTCCACGAAGGAGCTCATGAGTCTGGGAGGTACAGAAGCTGGGGCAGCGGCTGGGCTGAGGAATGCAGCCTCCTACCCAAAGAAAACACTGTTGGCTGAGCCCAAGGGAGATCTGATTTATTATTAGAAGGTAGGCACTCAGAGACAGAGGTGAAGATGACCATCATTCCAAGAACCGCGACTATTTCATGGAGGCCACCATGCCACGGAGTATTCTAGCAACAAACAGACCCCGAGCAAACCAGAGGAAGGTCAGGGACACTGGCCACTATCCACATGCAGCAGAACATACAAGAAGACCTCTGCCCCAGGAGCTAAGGGGGCACTGAGGGAAGAGGGGGGCAGACTTCCCTGCATCCCCAGTCCCAGCCACTCAAGCTGCAAGCCTGAGCCTGTGCTTCTGGTGGGAACGAGGGCAGTGTTTGTGACTGGCTATGTGATTCAAGTTTCACGCTGCATTTTCCTATTTATCTTTACCATTTCCTTGGGGGTTCTCCCCACTGCTACCAACAAGCCCCTCTAGTCAGCAAACCAGCCCATCGAACAGAAATCTCTTGGATTCTCTGAGAACCGAGACAAGTTGGTATGTCCCAAAGAAATTCTACTAAGTTTTCAGATGAAGCAGAAAAGAAGTAATGACGAAAAATTAAAATGTCATAAGGAAAAGTGACTTTTCCAAAAGAAGAGTGTCGGGATTTTGAAACTCAGGGAAAGCAGTTAGAGTTTAACTTGTGCTAACCCTCTGGTCCTGAGGTCATTTCTGCCCCCTGCCCCTCCCCGTGCTCATGTCCTGAGGTAACTTGATCTACCTCGCCTTCCTTCCCAGCTTCTCAACACTTTCAAGGCTTGGCTGGTTCCCAGGACCCCGTGACCCTTTCCTCTTCCAGACCCAGGAGAGGAGAGGTCTTCCACTCCAATTTACCGTCACCGCTCAGTAGGTTGAGTCCCAAGGCAGAGGCTTTAACCCACTGAGCCACCCAGATGTCCCTATGGGTAACTTATTTTCACAAAACAAACAAACCAAAAACAAAACAAAACAAAAAATCAAGAAAGAAAGATCAGAAGAAAATACACCAAGTTGCTATCAAATAATTACTTATACTCAGAGAGATTATGGATATTTTTAGATCCTGTCCTTTTCTGTAGTTTTCAAAGTTTCTCATCTTTCAGATCACATTTTAGCCATCATTACTGCCTCCTGGTTATTCACTGACCCTTATGCCTGGATGGGACCCATGGCCACACCTTCTCATGGGTCTGTGTTCTATGCCCATTGCAACGTTTCTCCCACTTTAATGGTACTAGTAAAATTGTCTTTCTTCTCTGCTAACCCTAGCCATTTGAGAACAGGGCCGTGTCTGTCATTGTTTTACTGCTTAAGTATCACATAGCAACTCCACTCAATAAATATTTATTACATAATTTCACACACTGAGGTTGTATCCCAGAGCAAATACTACAGCAGCATATAACGACTGCCTTTTATAATCTAAATAGGCTTTTGCCAAACTTATCGCTCTAAGGTACATGGATATTTTAATGAGGAAGTCATTTTTCTAAAGACTTTATCTTCTTTAGAGCAGTTTTAGGTTTACACCAAAATTGAAAGGAAGGTACAGAGATTGTCCATAGATAGTCCATGATCAACTTCCCCCACCGGAGGGGCCCATTTGTTACAATTGCTGAATCTACACTGATACACCATAATCACCCAAAGTCCAGAGTTTACATGAGGGTCCACTCTTGATGTTGTAGATTCTATAGGTTTGGACAAACATATCAAATGACCCATATTCATCATTATAGTATCATATGGAATATTTTCACTGCCCTAAAAATCCTCCGTGCTCTGCCTATTTATCCCTCTCCCCATCCTTCACCCCAGTTGCTATCGGATTTCTACCGTCTCCACAGTTTTGTCTTTTCCGGGATGTCATATAGCTGAAATCGTAGTGTGTAGCCTTTCCCGATTGCCTTCTTTCACTTAGTAATATATATTTAAAAGTCCCTCCATGTCTTTTCATGCCTTGATAGCACATTTATTTTTAGCATTGGCTCATAGCTCATTGTCTAGATGTTCCACAGTTTATTTATCCATTCACTTATGAAGGATATCTTGGTTGCTTCCACGTTCTGGAAGTTATGAATAAAGTTGCTATAGACATCCATGTGCAGGTTTCTGTTTGAACATAAGCCTTCAACTCTTTTGGATAAATACCAAGGAGCATGGTTGCTGGATCATATGGTAAGAGTATGTTCAGTTGTGTAAGAAACTGCCAAACTGTCTCTTCCAAAGTGGCTGCACCATGAGGCATAAAATGAGAATCCTTGTTGTATCACATCCTCACCAGCCCTGGTGTTGTCAGTGTTCTGAATTTTGTTCATTCCAAGAGGTGTGTAGTGGCATCTCGTTGTTGTTTAAATTTGTATTTCTCTGATGATAGATGATGTGGAGCATCTTTTCTTTTTTAATCGCGGTATAATGGACATATAATATTATGTTAGTTTCAGGTATATAACATAATGATTCAATATTTGTATATAGTACAAAATAATTACTGCAATAAGTCTGGTTAACATCCATCATTGCATGTTGTTACAAAAGATTTTCTTGTAATGAGAACTTTTATGGAGCATCTTTTTGAATGTTTATTTTTGCCATTTGTATATAATCTCCGGTGATGTGTGTGTTCAGGACTTATGACCATTTTTTAAATTGTTGGTGTTTTTTTATTAAAGAGTTTTAAGAGCTCTTTGAGTATTTTGCATAACAGTTCTTTATCAGATGTGTCTTTTTCTCTTTTTTTTAATTTAAAATCAATTAAGTAACATACAGTGTATTATTAGTTTCAGGTAGAGTTTAGTGATTCATCAGTTGCATATAACACCCAGTGCTCATTATATCAAGTGCCCCCCTTAATGCCAGTCACCCAGTTCCCCATTGCCCCACCCAGCTCCCCTCCAGCAACCCTCAGTTTGCTTCCTAGAGTTAAGAGTCTCTATGGTTTGTCTCCCTCTCTGATTTCCTCTTATTTTATTTTTCCTTTCCTTCCCCTATGTTCATCTGTTTTGTTTCTTAAATATCAGATGTGTCTTTTGCAAATATTTTTTCCCAGTTTGTGACTTGTCTTTGTCTTTCTCAGAGCAGAAGTCTTCATTTTAATGAAGTTTAATTATTTCTTTTATGGGTCATGCCTCCTGTTGTATTTCAAAAGTTATCACATACCCAAGGACATCTCAATTTTTCTCCTATGCTATCTTCTAAGAGTTCGATAATTTTGCAGAGGAAATAACTTTTAAAGTTTTTTTATTTGAGTATAGGTAGCACACAATGCTACATTTGCCTCAGGTGTACAACATAATGACTCAACTCCTCTCTACATTATGCTCTGCTCATCACAAGCATAGCTACCATCTATCACCATAAAACAACCTGACAGTTTCCCTAACTATATTCCTCATGCTGTGCCTTGTAATTCTGTGACTTATTCATTCCATCACTGGAAGCCTGTATCTCCCACTCCCCTTCACCCATTTTTCCCAGCCCCCAGCCCCCTCCCCTTTGGCAACCATCACTTTGTTCTCCGTATTTATAGGTCTTATTTTATCTTCTGTTTGTTTGTTTATTCATTTGTTTTTTCAGAATCCACATATGAGTGATATCATATGATATTTGTCTTCCTCAGTCTGACTTGTTTCACTTAGCGTAATACCCTTTAGGCCCATCCGCACTGTCACAAACGGCAAAAATCTCATCTTTTTTGAGGCCATGTAATATTCCATTGTATATAACACATTAATATACACATACACATCTTTCTTATCCACTGTCTGTTGATGGACATTTGAGTTGCTTCGGTCAATAATTTTTTTTTTTTTTTTAGAGAGAGTGAGAGAGAGAATGGGAGGGAGGAGGAGCAGAGGGAGAGAGAGAGAAAGAATCTTCAGTAGGCTCCACACCCAGCATAGAGCCCAATGCTGGGCTCGATCTCACAACCCTGAGATCATGACCTGAGCCAAAATCAAGAGTTGGACGCTTAACTGACTGAGCCACCCAGGCACCCCCAAGCAATAATTTTTAAATTGAAAATGTAGTCCCTGATTTCCCATTTTCCCAATTGGAGAAGACAGTTACACATTAGCCTTAAAGTCATCCCACAGTTGAAAGTCCCATGAATGGAGCAAATGAGACAAATAAGGATTGACAGTGGTATTCCTCTAAAATTTTTCTCTTTGTGATCTGATAGACACATCATTTTCCTTTTGAGTTTCTTAACTGATTAGCTCGAAACATCATCCTGCATTCCTTCCGATTATTTTATCTCTGTACTTTAAAGTTGCCCACACTCTATTTTCATTTCCTGTTCCTCATACTGTCCTCATTCTACCCAATCTGGTCTCCAATCCTACTCCTTTGAAACAGCTCTTTGCAAAATCATGAACGAAAAATTGCAGATTCTGGTCCCTTAGCTTGTGTCTCTTTTCTGCAGCATTCGACATGGTTAATCAAGTCCTCTTTCTGGAAATCTTGCTTCCTCTGGCTTCCCTGAGACCCCACTCTCTCATTTTTCCCCCATTCATGATAATTGAGAACACATTCTGATCTCAACAGGGAACTTAAGACTTCCTCTTCACCCCTGGGAATAGAATCTTGGCTATAAGTCCATAACAAAATGGGTTTTCTTGAGCTATTACCTTACGCCTATCAGAATGGTTAGAATCAAAAAGACAAGAAATAACAATGTTGGTGAGGATATAGAGGAAAAGGAACCCTCATGCACTGTTGGTGGGGATGTACGCTGGTGCAGCCACTGTGGAAAACAGTATGGAGGTTCCTCGAAAAACTAAAAATAAAAATAATTATATAATCCAGTACTCTTCTTTTTTTTTTTAAAGATTTTATTTATTTACTTGACACAGGGAGAGAGAGATCACAAGTAGGCAGAGAGGCGGGCAGAGAGAGAGGGGGAAGCAGGCTCCCTGCTGAGCAGAGAGCCCGATGCAGGGCTTGATGCCAGGACCCTGAGATCATGACCTGAGCTGAAGGCAGAAGCTTAGCCCACTGAGCCACCCAGGCACCCCTATAATCCAGTATTCTACTACTGAGCATATACCCCCAAAATGAAAACACTAATTTGAAAAGATATATGCACCATATATTCATTGCAATATTACTTATAATAGCTAAGATATGAAAACAACTTAAGTGTCCATCCATAGATGAATGAATAAAGAAATATGGTATTAATGGTATATACAATAGAATACTACTCAGCCGTAAAAAAGAATGAGATCTTGTCATTTGCAACAACATGGGTGGAACTTGAGGATACTATGCTAAGTGAAATAAACCAGGCAGAGAAAAACAAATATCATGTGATTTCACTTATATGTGGAATCTTAAAACAAACCAACAAACCAACAAACCAACATACAGAGAACAAACTGGTGGTTGCCAGAGGGGTGGTGGATAGGGGGATGGGTGAAATATATAAGGGGATTAAGAGGTACAAACTTCCAGTTATAAAATAAATAATCACAGAGATGAAACGTACAGCCTAAGGAATATAGTCAATAATATTGTAATGACGTTCTTTGATAACACATGGTGACTACACTTCTCATGGTGAACACTGAATAATGCATGGAATTCTTGAATCAATATATTGTGCACCTGAAACTATTATAACATTGCATGTTAATTATACTGCAAATACATTCGTACATACATACCAAAAAAAATGGACTCCTTTCTATGTGGGGTCCTGATAGTAGCAGCTGGAACTTTTCAGTAGGAGGAATAAGTAAACTGCGCATGAAAGCAGCAAGGGGTAAATCAAACCACGCCCTTTTCTCAACCACAAAGATCCCTTTTATTCCTCCCTTCTCTCCTGGCCTCCTTAGAAACCTAGTGGGCTTTGGGGTAGGGCTGGAGGGAGAAGAGACTAAATCAGCTCTGCTCCAGCGCTCCAAAAAGGAGCCATCAATTCTTCCTTTTATTTACATGTCTTTATTCATTTCCTTCTTTGAGAATGAGAGAGGTAAGACGCCAAGGGACAAGAGCACCATGGAGGCTTAGAGAAAAGAGGCCAAGAATTAGCTGCCTTTGTCTGTCTGTGGTCAAGATCTCAAGTTCAAGTTAGTGATGCCCTCAGAACTCTCCTACTACCTGGCACAGCTCACCAGTGTGGAAGTTCTGGCTCGGAATGAAGACAGTGCATTTGCCTGTGGGATCTTCTGTAATCTTCTTTTGGGAATCCATTGCAACCAAAGCTAGTTAATCCGGGAATCAAGTACTCAGACTTCTCAACTAAAACTCTATAAATAACATTTCTTGATCTCCTTTGTGGGCTCCTCTTCCTCCACTCTCTTCTTAGCTGTCGATATTTCCCAGATACCCAGGGCCTTTCTTTGTTAGCCCATGGGGACGATACATCCCTAACCTTGTTTCCACTATCACTTGTATGAAAACAACTCCCATTTCTCTACCACCAAACCTGATCCCTCTCCCAAGAGCCACGTATCTCCTGATGCACTCAAGCCAAACAAGACCAGACTCATCTCTCCTACCAAACCCATTCCTTCGTGGTGTTCTCTAGCCTGGTGATGGTGCCATCAGCCCCTAGAAGCACTCAACTCAGAAACCCATGGATGATCTTTGACTCCTCTCTCTCTCTGACCTCTAAGTAAGTACACTCATTTGTTTCTTTGAGTTCTTCTTTCTAAATACTTCTCATCACCCTATTTTTTTCTACCCCCAAATGGCCCCTGCTTTAGTTGGGCCTATTACTATCTTTCATCTAGAATATTTTGAAAATTTTCTAACCAGTCTCCCTACATATAGACTTGTTTCCCTCAAATTTACTCATCACACTGCTACCAGAGAGATCATACTGAAACCCAGATTTGACCATGCTGATTCTTGGCTCAGAATTGCCAGAGTGTCACCATAGGCTGAGGTTGCACTCAAAATGTCTTAATATATCACAAAAGTCCATTTTTAATCCAACTGTGTCCCCCTTCCCCCCACCCCCCTTATTTCCCAACACTTCACAACTCCTTTTATGTTATGGTCATATCGCAATTCTTACAGCTTTCCAAAGATGTGTTCTTTCATGACTCTGCCCTTCTACATGTGATCTCCCCTTTTAAATCACACCTTGCACATGGGCTAATTCTCACTCCTTCAAAACTCTGCTCAGCTGTCGATCCTTCTGTGAAACCAAACTTGACTTTCCCTGGCCAGGTTTGAGGCTCTTCCTGCTGCCTCCCAGTGTCCTTTTTTTTTTTTAATAAGATTATTTATTTATTTATTTATTTGAGAGAGAGATCACAGGTAGGCAGAGAGGCAGGCAGAGAAAGAGGGGGGAAGCAGGCTCCCCGCCGAGCAGAGAGCCCGATGAGGGGCTCGATCCCAGGACTCCGAGATCATGACCTCTGAGCCGAAGGCAGAGGCTTTAACCCACTGAGCCACCCAGGCGCCCCTCTCCCAGTGTCCTTTGAACATACCTTCTCCGTGGCACAAATCACACTAAGTAATTTTCTCTCTAGCAGGTGCCTTTCCTTACTGTACTGTGAGCTTCTTAAAGGCAAGGATAATGTCTTTTCACTCATTTATCTCTGATTCTAGCACAATGTCTAGTGTGTGTTAGCCACTTAATACATATTCATTGAATAAGTGGATAAATATTCAGTTCATCTCACCTTGAAATATCTTTATGGGGTAGGAAAAGAAATGTGCATGCACTTCTTAGAGGCTGTTGGGTACTTTGAGAAAATATAAGCATGAAAGGGTATGTTGAGTACCTACTGCGGGTCAAGTACTTTGCATATGAGGTAGATACTGTATCCCAATTTTACAGACATGTTAACTAAGCTCAGAGAGTTCAAGTAACTTGAACTTGGATGACAGCCAGTAATGGGGCAAACAAAGATTGGAAACCTCATATCTATAAGACATAAAGTCAGAGTTCCCATGCCATATGGTCCATCCAAAGAACCATGGTAATACCACCTTGCCTTTGGGATTCCCCAGCTGTAATGCAGAGAAGACTAAAGAACTGCGTACAACTCATTGGCTGGCTATGAGACCCTGAGTCAGCCAATAACCATTTTTAGCTCTCAATGTTCTCATCTATAAAATGGTGGCAATAACATATGTCTCCGCCCTCCCAGAGCCGAGAGCTGAGATGAAGTCCCAGTGAGGCCACGTGGCCTTGTTTGAAGGACACTAAGGGAGTGAGAGGTGCCTAGATGGTTGCCATAAAATCATGGCGAATGAATAATTTCCTCAGGAATATGAGAACAAGCCCAAAGGAAAAGGCTACGTACTAACCAATGCCTCTCTATAAGGAGTGTTGCGGTGAGGGGTCAAACAAAGCCCTTGGGTTTGGACAAAGCTGGTGGGGATGGCTCCCTTTATGTGGTGAGTTGTCCCAGTTCTGAAGGAAGGGAGCCCCATGTTTTGAGGGAGAGAGGGGAAAAGGAAGGGAGAGACTATGGCACAGCCGAGGCAAACCTCAGTTCCGGGAACATGGTGCCGTAAAAGGGGGCCAACTAGAACAGATGGGTCTCCCAGGAGAAGGAAACCTGAACTAACTGGAGATAAAGAATAATCCACCTGGAAACTGCAGAGCCTCTCACTGCTTCTGAGGCAATGTCACACTCTTTCTCATCTGTCCCCGCAGCCTCGGGAAGGAGATTGGGCAGGAGCCGTGACCCCTACCTGACAGACAGGAGCCTGAAGGATGTTGAGAATGAGTGTCCCAGCTTTCCTACTTAGGTCACAACACTAGCCCTGGGGTGCAGCTGGGGTTTGAACCCACTTTTTTTTTTTTTTTTTTGGTCTCATTTCTGTTTTCATTCCATGTTCAGTGTTCTTCCATCCTATCGCGCTAAGGAGGAATTCATGCCTTCATTCAATAAAAACTTACTAAGCAAGCGCCTAAAACATGCCGGGTTTCAGAAAGAACTCTGAAATAACGGTAACACCCAAGGTGCCCTGTCAGGAGTTCTGACAGCAAGGAGAGCCATGTGGAAAGTGCCCGAAGCTGTGGCAGGAGGTTGGGGTTTGGAAGAGAAACGACGGCAGCAGTAAACATTTGCCATATGCCAAGGAGAGCGCCGTGACCACTCCATGTGAGGTCATTGTACGTGCCATGTTATTAAATCCTGTCAACGATCTGATGAGGCAGGTACGATTACTATCTCCTCTTTCCATAGGAGGAAAGGGAGGCCCTGGGAGGTGCGGTAACTGGCCAAAAATGGCAGGCCTGGGATGGGGCGCAGCTGGATTTCCGACCCCACTGTCTAAGTACTTAGACTGCATTAACTGTGAGCTAGGCTGAAGACAGGGATTCGTGCCAGGGGAAGGGCTGTGGTGGGCCAGAGTCCAGACAAGGGCTGGAGGTGTGAGGCCGGGCTCCCGTTCACTCTCCCGTACACACCCAGCCCCTCCCCATCAGGCGGCGGGAGCATCCTGTCTGCCCCCCACCCCCACGTCTCCACCTCCAGCAACCATGACCTCCAGCAGGCTGAGGGGATGCCTGCCTCCGGAAGCCCCAACATCCTGCATTCTGCTGAACCCACAACGTGTCAGGCCGCGCGTCCCAGCTGCAGCACACAGACGGCCTGACCTGACAGGCTGGGGCTGAATTACAGCCCCTCGGCTAGAAATAGCCCTCTGAGAAGTGTGTGGTGGCTACGTGTCCACAGGGAGGGGAGGAGGCAGGGCAGGGGAGCCAAGGAGTCCCAGGATCCTGAGATAACACGGGTCCGGATGTGCAGAGTCCCAAACATGATGGGCTGGCCTGGGTCATAGGCTCGAAAGAGGTGAGTGGGAACCAGGATGTCTGCTCCCCGACGTGGGCTGCGTGACAAGCCCCAGGCATCCTGAGAGGGTGGGCTGGGTTCCGCTGGGCAGCCTTTGAGCACCAATTAGATTAGGCAGACTGTGTGTGTATGTGTGTGCACAAGCATGCTCACAGGCGCGTGCACACACACACACACACAGCCCCTCCACAGTCCCAAGTTTCTATTGCCCCTTTCCTGGGCAGCATCCCCACTTTAGAAGCATCACTCTCGTCCCTCTTTGATCAAAGGTCCAGAGTATGGTAACAGAAGGCAGCTACCTAGCAAAGCCCTGCAGGCAGAATAATCAAGGGCTGTAGACATTGCTCCTTCTTCCCTCACCTAGAAAAAAATTATATTTTTTCTACCTGAATCCCTTTATTCAGCAAAGAACAGAAACGAGGCCCAGGAGGCGGAGAGGAGTTTGCCAAAGGTAGGCTCCCTGCCTCCTGCCTCCAAGGTCCACTCTTCCCACCACATGACATGAGTCAGTAAGGGTAAGACCAGGGCTGGAGACAAAATAATTGTGCAAGGAATGATTCCAAAACTTTCACTCTTAATACTAAAAGGGATTAATGTCCCTGAGGTGGGGGAAAGTGAAACTGTGGGAAACCAAACTCTCCCGTCCTTGAGCCAGTGCCAGCACTATGGAGGGAAGGATGGGTTCGTTTGCAAAGGGCTCATCCAATGCCCAAATGCAGTTTCCTCTCTCTCCATAGCACCCCCTCTCTGAGGGCACACACAGCCACCACACCCTGCTACACAGCACCCCACATGGCAAGTGGCATGGGCGAAGCATGAGATACCTATGCAAAGGAGATGGAAAGAACCACCTTGCTACTTATAAGGCAGCCTTAGAATCTGGATCCCCTTCCAATGAGTTTAATCCAATGAATAAATGTAGGTGTGCTGTGGTGGAACGGAGTCTTCCTGTGGGTCAGAAGCTTGAGCCAACACAACACTGAGCTCTGCCACTAATGTGGCTGTGTGACCTTGGGCAAGTCACCTTCCCGGCCTCAGTTTTCCTCATTGTAGAAACAGGCTATGGTGAGGATCTCAAAGGCTCCCAACACCCATTATGAGGTTCTGTGCTTCCGTGACTCACATAAAGAGGAAAGTGGGGGGAAGCAGTAAGGGAGGAAGGGGAAGAAAATCACGTGGGAAAAAAATGGGTTCAGAATTCACAAAACTCTCAAACTCAGAAAACTCCAGGTGGGCTTCCGACTGAGAAAGGCACAAAGAGGAATCCCGTGGGCGTGCGCTGGGAGGAGAAAGCTGGGGAACTCCGTCCCTCGGGCAAGAACTTCACCCCACGCCTGCTGGCCAGCTGAAGGGAGACTTGGTCTCCTACAGACTTGTAGCAATGGACAAAGTGGACCATTTCTGTGGGGGGACAAGTGAGATACCCATTATGAAAGTATTTTGGAAAAATTTTTAAAGATCTATTTAAAATAAACATGAAGTTAAAAAAAAAAGATTTTTCTTGGAGGGCAAGGAATGATAAAGAGAAAGAGAGTCAGGGAGCCCCCCTGGAAATGTGAATACATGCAGCATTTGGGGAGGGGGTTACAAATGGACAGACTTTTTGCTGAGACTCCTTCATTCCAAAGCTGTGTCTCCCACGCTCCCCGGCTCCCCGGGCTACCCCATCTGACCTAAGTCTTTGGCTTTGTCTCAGTGGAACAAACATAACCCTGTTCTTATCACCCAAAGTGAACCTTTTTTGAAATTGTTGGCACAGGCTGGGCCACTCCCCACCCGGGACACGTGTTGTCTTATCTCCCACAGTAGAGGTGGAGGCCAGGAGAGGGTTTCCAGTAAGAAGAAGGGCGGTAGCGGAAGGGAGGAGGGGTGAGGAGAGAGGAGGGAAGGAAAAGGGACTGGAAGCTGCAGCGGTTGCACTTGTCCTCAGTCCTCAGGTCTCCAGCTGCTCTCCGACCTCCAGGGCACCGGGGCTCCCCAGCGAAGGCACTTCCACCCCCTCGGTCCTGACACATAAGCTTCTTGTTATGGCACCAAGGGCAAGGCAGTGTGGCGTGGATTCGGTAATCTTACGGAGGAATCTGTATTTCATTTTGGAATGTATAATGAGGATTTTATTTATATATTTAGATTTACACTTGAGTACATCGGTCAGGCTGAGGCTGCTGTTATAGTGACCTATACTATCATATTATAAAATATATATTATCATCTATGTGATAGTAAATATTAGATTAAAAGCACTTTCCTCCCTTGAGTTTATCCTTAATTCAGTGTGGACGTGGTAAGCAAGGCTGGGGGAGAGAAATGAACCCACCACCAGAGAATTAAAGCCCCTCGCATCCCCATTCACAGGTAAATGATCAACTGTGGCAGGTGACAAAGCAAATCCTTTGGAAAGGGGTAGGGACTGGAAGACAAGCAGCGACCTTCCCCGGAGAAACTCCCAGACATCCCACATCTCACCTCCCCAGTTTCTAGCTGGAGAAACTTAGATGCCGAGAGAGGAAGTGATGTCCCTAAGGTCGCACATACAGATTTAAAAAGAAATGAGTTCTGACCCTGGTAGGGAAGCTGCTCCATGTGACAGGGGTGGCTTGTGTCTTATTTGCTTGTGTCTTATTTAAAGGAACTGAAGGTAACTAATTAGTCGTATGCAGTGGAATACTTGCTGTTTTCGTGCATTTCATTGATCTGATCCTGGAATGAATCATTCCACGCAGTGATTAAATTTTAACACCTGTTGAAGTAAACAGTATCACTGGTCATTTTTTAAAACATACTTTATTTTTGGGGCGCCTGGTCGGCTCAGCCGGTTGAGCGACCGACTCTTGATTTTGGCTCAGGTCATGATTTCAGGATTGTGGGATTGAGCCCCGCATCAGGCTGCACACTCAGCGGGGAGTCTGCTTGATATTCTCTCCCTCTCCCTATGCCCCTTTCCTTTCTCTCTCTCTCTCTCTCTCAAATAGATAAATCTTAAAAAATAAAATATACTTTATTTTTTAGAGCAGTTATAAGTTAACAAAAAAATGAAGCCGAAAGTACAGGGAGTTTCCATATACTTTCCTCTTCTCTCCCCCTTCCTGCACACAATCTCCCCTGTCATCAGCACTTGGCATTAGGGTGGGGCATTTGTTATGACTGCTGAACCAAAACTGACACATGATTATAAACCAAAGCCCATAGCGTATCTACATTAGGGTTCGCACGCTTTATGTTGTGCATTCCATGCGTTTTGGCAAATGCGTCTTGTCACGTATCCACCAGTACAGTATCATACGGAGTTGTTTCACTGCCCTAAAGATCCCCGGTGGTCCAGTTCCTGGCTTTGTGAGCCCTCTGGGGCCCAGCTCCCCTCGCTGTGCAGTGGCTCACACAGGGTGCCATGTGCCTCCTGCCCACAAGGACAGCACGGTGGGCCCCAGCTGTAGGCAGGCAGCTCTGGGCCCCTGCAGCCTAGGGGCCCGGCTCACCATGGAAAGCCTTGGCTCTGCGGGATGCCCCTGGCAGTAACAATCCTGAGGCTCTCTTGCTTCTCCTCATCCCCAGTGTATCTTCCACCACTGTCTCTGAAGTCTCTCTTCCCATTCCTCTGTCTTCCGAATTCTTATACTCAGTATGGCTGCCTCATACTCTCGAAAAACGTCAAACCTCTAAGTAAACGAGCACTCAGATATGCTTAATGGAAGCATGTTTTATTTTTTATTTATTTATTTATTTTTTGTAAACATAGAAGTTTAATAACAATTATTATAGTAAAAGCAAGCTAAAATTATTTTGTTACTAAATCAAGGGTCAAATTATTTGGAGGTATTTGTGTCAAATTGTAGGACTAAGAATTTCTTTTTTTTTCTTTTTTTTAGGTTTTTTTTCTTTAAGATTTTATTTATTTATTTGAGAGAGAGAATGCAGAGCGAGAGTGAGAGCACGAGCAAGGCCAGGGGCAGAGGGAGAAGCAGATTCCCCACCGAGCAGGGAGCCTGACGAGGGGCTCGATCCCAGGACCCTGGGATCATGACCTGGGCCAAAGGCAGACGCTTAACTGCTGAGCCACCCAGGCGCCCTTTTTTTTAGTTTTTGATGTAGTATTCAATGATTCATTAGTTGCATATACCAACCAGTGCTCATCACAACATATGCTCTCCCTAATACCCATCACCCAGTTACCCCACCCCCCATCCCCTCCTTCTGTAACCCTCAGTTTGTCTCCCGGGGTCCACAGTCTCTCGTGGTTTGTCTCCCTCTCTGAATTCTTCCCATTCAATTTTCCCTCCCTTCCTCTGTGCTGCACT
>CM052897.1:88693274-88719012 GCA_028534135.1 Potos flavus
TGGAAACCAGGCTGGAGTCTAATGGCAAAAATCTGCACTAAATCTGGATACACTTGATGCATCCAGAGTGTTGCTTATTTTATTCAAGGATATTTAACAGAACCTTTCACTGAAAGGAACCCTCAAAGACACCCTGTGGAGCAGGATGGAGAGAGTGCGAGTCCGCTGTGGTGAGCTGCGTGTGGCACCGTGTGCGGTGCTCTGCCTACGAGCAGGCAGCCTGAGCTGGAGAACTCTTCCCTCAAACATCTACTGGCAATCGGGCTCAGAGGAGGCACTCATACCAGTGGGGAGTGAATTAAAATGATTGAGAAGAAGCAAAATGAAGGGAAATGATTTCAGATTTTTTTTTGGTAGAAATGATTTTGTTTTGTCAGATGTAGATAATCGCTAAGCATTGTGTTTCTAGAAATCAGCACAAACCAGCGCAGGGCAACTCGGGGGGGTTCCTGGTGGGGGGGAAGGAGACTTACTTGCCCTACTTGACGTAACTCTTTATACTATTCAAATCAGTCATCGAGTGTATTGCCCAAATAAATGTATACACAAAGGTCAAAAGTTGGCAAAAACGGAAAAAGGAAACACCAAGGCGTGCAGATAAGTAGCACAAGTAAGTCACAGACTGGTGAAGGATTTGCTTACGCTGATGGAAGGTGTGTGGTGTTTTATCCCTCCTAATTAATTACACATTGCTGGTGAAATATGGTTCATTTGATCATTGTGCTTTAGTCAATTCTTGATGAATCTTTGGGTTGTCGGTCGTTGTGAAATTACCTGCCTGTAAGATTCTATAACCTCCCTTGGGACTCACAGCACTGATGTCAGAGAGCCATGTCTGTGTCTCTGATTCCACTATGAAGAAGGCCACCCTCCCACTCCCCATCACCCCCGTTTCATTGAAAACAGCAGAAGAGATGCTTATTAGCTGTGGTTAATACCACGTCCGAGATCCTGATATTTTTCCTTCTTCCATTTTCCCCACTGGTGCTCTCTTTACTTGAAGCTGAATTATCCTGGGGCTCTTTAATCTTGCAAAACAGTATCTTTCTTTCGGGGAGCTCGAAGCACTTTACATCTACCATCTCGTTTATCATTTACTGCCATGAGAATAGAACAGAGCCAATAATTGTCTACTTTTTTTTTTTTTTTTAAGATTTATTATTTATTTGAGAGAGAGAGCATGGGTGGGGGGGGGAAGGAGGGGAAGAAGAGGGAAAGGGAGAGAATCCTCAAGCAGAGTCCCTGCTGGGCATGAATCCCAGGATCCTGAGATCATGACCTGAGCCCAGATCAAGAGCTGGACAGTCAACCCACTGAGCCACCCACGTGCCCCGATAATTTTCCACTTCTACAGCAGAGTGGAGGCAAGTGGCAATAGTAAAATGACTAGCATTTCAGAAAGTGTTTTTATTGTGGAGAAAAATATTATCTCATTACATCCTCAAGATGACCAAACGAGGTAAATGACCCCACTACCTATGAAAAACAAAGGTTAAAGAACTACACTGGCTCGAGGTCACCTAGAGGACACCTTGACCCCAACCCCATGCTTCTTCCGGGATCACAGGTCAGTCCATTCAGCCCACCTGGCTGCTACAGGTTGTCGCTCCAGCAACCAGTGTCGTGCCTTTCCGTCTGCCAGATTCTGCCCTAGAACCTGCGCGGCCGGTGAAAACACGCCTTCCGCACAGGCGAAGGGAAGGCCGGCTATCTCTTCCGTTTTCTGCACTTTCTCGTTGGCTCCTGTTGGTTTGACTCAAGCCTGTGCGTCATTCGTAGCAGCTGCTCAAAGTTCCCCTCCAGGCTGTTTGCTACTGGGACCGGCCCCGGAGCCCAGGAGCACGCGTGGCTGTCCCACGGCCCAGGCTGACCCCAAGCGCCAGGCGGCGCGGCTGCCGAAGTCTGGGCTTGTCATAAATGGCAGGCCAGCGCATGCTCCCTTCATGCCTTCCATTCGCTCAGCGCTTTTTGAAAAAAGTCACTTTTCCAACCGTGATTGCGTTCCTTTCGATCGGAACCCTATAAAGTGGGCAGGCCAGTTACTATCATTCTCCTGACGCAGCTGAGGAACCTGAGGCTAGAACAATGACTTGCCCAAGGCGACCGAGTTAGGAGGTGGCATAATTTGGACCAGAGTCCAAGTGCCCCGGTTCCTGGTTCAGTGCCCCTTCCCCGGCCCTCTGGGGGCAGCGTGACTACGGGTTCTCACGCGTTGCGACATGGATCTTGGCACGTGGGTTTTGTCTCCTCAGGCTGGTGATGGCTTTTGCTGGAGGTGAGTTGCTGGGTTGTAGGAGGAGGATGTTGGAGTCGCTGTCTGAGCTGGAATCCTGCCTTAGTTCCCTCTGCACATAAATTGGGATGCTGCTACTGCCCATGTTAATACCAATAAGATTAACCAGATCACAGTTGTTTTGAGAATTTAAACTCTGTAAAATACCTAAAGCGCCACCACTCAAAACCAGTGACTACGTGTCATTTTTTCCCAGTCAGACTGAAAATTCCTCAGGACAAACTTATTTTTTTACACATTCCTTTGTTTCTCTCAGGGCTTGTCATAGATTTAGCCATATATCCGAGACCCGTAGGCGGACCTCATTATGGGGCAATTTAAATAAACTCTGCAACTCCTATACCCCACCCCACTTCCAGAAGCTTCCCTCAAGGCTAACCCTTAGCCAAACTTGGAATCAAATGAACGTTTCTCCTTGGTCTTCTTGCTTTCTCATCTTTCTGGCCTTGCTCCCACCCTCATTCCCTCTGTCTACATCATTCCAATTTCAGTCCAAATGAAGCACTATACAGCTAGTGACTAAGTATTGTCTGTGACTCTCCGCAGAAGTTTCTGAGTTGAGCCTACACAGGGTAGAGGGGAGAGACCTAGATGTAAGTCACCCCGTGAGGCTCCCCCACTTCCTGGGACAGATGCTGGGCATTTTCAACCTCTCCATACCACATTTCTAAAATAAGTTTGAACACCCGCCAGGAGGTTGTGAGGCCAAAGGAAAGGCATATGGAAATTCTGTGGTAAGTAAACGCAAGCGACTCCAAAGACCGGAATGATTTTTAGCAGAAAATGTCAGGTAGTTAAGCAGCATTGGGGGTGGAACTCTTGTCAAATGATACTCTTGCCACAAAACAGCTTTAGACTTTAACTAGTCCTTGGTACAATGCATCGCAATTGTTAAAATTGCAAACCCCCATGAGGGCAGGCGGTTATCGATGATCGAAAGTGTAGGTAGTATGTGCGGGGTTTAGGTCCTTGTTGGAGACTGGGTGTTGAGGGGGGACACTGAAAGACCACGAGGGACTGCACTGGAGTGGATACCACCAAGCAAGAAAAGGACAAATAGCAGCAGTGAAGATCCAAGAAGGAATTCTGTGCATCCGTGGTATCTAATCGACACAGAGAAATAAACCCTCCTAAGGAGCTCACTCTAGGGGAGGCCCTAGATAATGTAAACTTAGTTAAGGTTGGGTGAATGAAATACACTCTGGAATAAAGGTGAGGGAGGGCATTCGTTCTGACTAGGGAGATTAGGAGAGTCTTCATAGAAAGTGACAGAAGGATGAGAGGCTTCAATGAGCAGAGAAGGGAGGGGGAGATCAATTCTCGCACAGTTGTTGCTACATCGTGGGTGTTGGGTGAGGGATCACTGACTACCGTGCAGACCCCTGGGTGGAGCCTCAGGCTCTCCACACAGGCTGGATCCCTGAAGGACATCTCGGTGTAGATGTAAAAACTGCAAAAGCCCAGAAGGCTTGTGAGAATGTGAAGACCACCACAAACGTGAAGGGTTATTAGCCCGGCGACAGGGCAAGCAGAGACAGCAGGCGAGAGGGAAACCCGTGCCCGGCACGGAGGAAAGAGTGCTGGGAGTTCAGAGTGCTCCGTACAGACAAGAGGACGAAGCAGGAGGCAAATGGCGGACGGGGAGCGTGGGAGTTTGCAGGGGGGAGTCAGAAGAAATGGAGCTGAACAAGTAAGTACAGGGGAGGGTGAAGCGAAATCGACAGCACCCTGAGAACCCATCAAGGGAGGGTTCATGCGGGTGGGTTTTCAGGAAGGGCTCAAAGGCAGGAAAGGGATGTGCAGCCGGGTTTGACTTCGATGATCTTCTCCGTAGGTGCCCTGATGATCAGATCGGAGGATGCCGGCTTCGTGGTGATCACCGGCGTGATGAGCCGGCGGTACCTCTGTATGGACTTTAGGGGCAACATCTTTGGATCCGTGAGTTTCTTTTTTGGGCCGGTCACCATTTAAAGATAATGCATTTCTTCGCCAGAACATAAAATCTTATAAAGATTCCATTGGCAGTGCTTGGTGATGTTTTCACGGAGTGATTCAGTCAATCTAAGTAGTAGATGCTCAGGTTTATGCAGCTGGGGCTCGAACCCACGTAGTCTGGTTCTGGAGTTCTGGTTCTCTTAGCCTCTGGTCTGACCGCCTCTGGGCGCCCATCTATGTATCTACACAGCACCTTGTACGTAGGTCCTCTAGTGAGAAGCCATGCGTGTCTTCCTGATTCTTTTACTAGACCTTCTTGACCTTGGGCTGGTTCCCTCACTTTTCTGCACTTCAGTTTCCTCACCTGGGAAAAGTAAAGTGGGATCTCTCTCCTGTTAAAGATCTCTCCTGGGGATGCCTGGGGGGCTCAGTCAGTTGGGCACCTGCCTTCGGCTCAGGTCATGATCCCAGAGTCCTGGGATCGAGTCCCTCATCGGGCTCCTTGTTCAGCAGGGAGTCTGCTTCTCCCTCTCCCTCTGCCTGCTGCTCCCCCAGCTTGTGCTCATTCCCTCTCTCTCTCTCTCTCTGTCAAATAAATAAAATCTTTTAAAAAATAGAAAAAAAAATAAAGACCTCTCATGAATGATCTCTGCCTCAACTGTGGTCACTGGTCATTCAGACTGGTAAGCAAAGGATTTCCCAAAGCTCGGGTTGCAGGCATATTCCAAAGGATTTTGAGATCATACAGTAGGAGGACTGCTCATCTCAGGAGCCTCTTACCACCAGATGGACCCACTAGAAATCCCGTGACAGCAATGCCTTCCTGTTTGGCTCGCTGCAGCGTCCCAGCACCTACAACAGTATCTGGCCGCAAGCAGACAACTCTCGGGGAACCATATAGGCATTCAATGAAAAGATCCCTTGACCACATTTAGGCATATAGATAGTTCTCATCTGTAAAAACACTCCGTGGAGTTTGAGGATTAACTGAAACAACATGTGAAGGTCCTCGCAGGCTTTCAGTAAAACCCAGTACTAGTCAGTGGCAGAGTGAGGGCTCAAACGTAGTCATCTAGAGTTCCCCGCCATCATGCCAGAGTTCCCGGCCCCAAGTCCCAAAGGACATGATCTCTGAGTGTATCTCTGAGTGTGAGTACGCTCAGTTTTGTCTGACCCGACAAATCCCATGCCCCTCCTTCCTCCAGGCAAGTAGACAGACCCAGGCCAACTTTCAGCCACAGGCAGAGGCGGGAAGGCCCGGGTTGCACTGAAGTTAGCCGTTCCTCCAGAAACTGGACCCAAGGGCTGCCTGCGGTGGGCGGCCGAGCCGAGCCAGCCCCGTGCAGGGTGCGGGGACCGTGGGGGCCGGCCGCTGCCGCTCCCTGCAAGCCCCAACCGTGCTGCCTGCTCGGGCGACTTGGAAAGCGCTGGTCAGATCACTTCCCCAAGAAGGGAGCGAGGGGTTAAGGACGGCCCCCGGAGGGAGGGAGGGAGGGCTAAGCCAGGCCCAGCCCCCCCAGCCCCCCCACCCCAGAGGGGCTGGACGCGGCCAGGGGTCCGCTGGGCGCTCACCCACCGCCCTCCCTTTCAGCACCTCTTCAGCCCGGAGAGCTGCAGGTTCCGACAGCGGACACTGGAAAACGGCTACGACGTGTACCACTCCCCGCAGCACCGCTTCCTCGTCAGCCTGGGCCAGGCCAAGAGGGCCTTCCTGCCGGGCACCAACCCGCCGCCCTACTCCCAGTTCCTGTCCCGGAGGAACGAGATCCCCCTCATCCACTTCAACACCCCCAGGCCGCGGCGGCACACGCGCAGCGCCGAGGACACGGAGCGCGACCCGCTGAACGTGATGAAGCCCCGGCCCCGCATGACCCCCGCGCCGGCCTCCTGCTCCCAGGAGCTCCCGAGCGCCGAGGACAACAGTGTGGTGGCCAGCGACCCGTTAGGGGTGCTCCGAGGCAACCGGGTGAACGCGCACGCAGGGGGGATGGCCGTGGACAGGTGCCGCCCCTTCCCCAGGTTCATCTAGGGGAACCAGAGAGGAATCCTTTCCCAGCAGTCTTTCAGAAAACCGAACTGTGTTCAGGGGGACCTGCGCCCTCCGCAGGGCAGGGAAAGGGAAGGTGGGGGTGAAGTGGGCAGTTAGCGCCTTCTCCCCAGCCACCAGGAGGTCCCCCGAGAATGCACCTTTGAGGCGCCAGTCATGGCGGTTTCACCATCTTCCCTACCCCTCCTATACCACCTGTCCGAACTTTGAAGCTCAGAAAGATAAACTAGAAGTTTTGCCTACATGAAAGAGAGAGGGATTCCCACCCCGACCACCACTCATCCCCCAACTACGCTGGGCAGTTTCTCTTCCCTATGCCTCTCTTCTTCATCAGTCTAGCATTAAAAGCCGAGCAAGGGGCTTAGTGAGCTCCCCACTTGGAGGGTGAAGGGAAGAGCCAATACCAGTAGCGTCTCCACTGCTCCTTACATTGGTGTCACCTGCCCGGACCCTGTCGGCATTTGAGTCTGCAGCCTTGACGACGGCATTAATAACTGACCTGGGCAAACCGGTAAAAGTCCGAATCTCGAGGCTTCACTCCTCCTTGAGCATCGCTGGAGACGAGCTGTCAGAAAGATTGGTAGTAGGCTGGTCAAAAGGGAACTAGAATGCTCGGACAACTGAGGCAAGAAATCAAGCTAGGAAATTCAGCCTCCCTATGCGGTGGGCCCCCCTTGCCAGGCTCTCTCCCCTTCTATGCAGCCAGAGCCGGAGGGCCTGCTCCCAAGCAGTCCATGACATAACCCTGTCTATGGGCCCCGTCTTGGGCTTTAGTGAATTGGGCCAGAGGAAAAGCTTTCGCGTTGGCTCATGAAAATCTCCCCTGCTAGGAAATGGAAATAAATTTTTAAAAAGGAAATCAATTCGAATTCCCCTCGGAGGCATTTGATGAAGCCTACTTCCAGGCGAAGTAGTATTGATTCGGGATAAACTACAAAACCGACGCAGGGAGGGAGTCTTGAGACAATGGGATCGCTCTGGGTTCGGTTTTCTGTGGACTGGCAGATTGCGTCCTTCTGTCTAAGTGAAGTGGCATCAAGGACTCAGGGGAAAAGGAGTCCAATAATCAGGGGACCAAAATGTAGGCGTGACCCACAGACAACACTGTCAGCTCCTCACTGTGCTCTCCTTATCGCTCTGCAGCGCTGGCTACGCAAGTAGTTAAACACAGGTCTGGGCTGACACGTCTGGGTCTTTGTCCACTTGCAAATTCTGGGGGCATTTCAGGAAGGAGGTTTTCGGTCCCATGAAAACCAAACCTCACTTGCCCAACGGCTGAGGCACCAGCTAGGCGGGCCTGATGCTCAGCCTCCCTCTACCTAACCTGACTTGGAGTCTTTCTATGGAGGCGGGGGGGGGGGGTCCCCATGTTCCTACCTCTATTTAGATGGCCACCCACAGAGCAGAATGCTGGCAAGCAAAGTAGATTTCAACAGCTTCTTCGCCTCACCTTGTTTTTTCCCACTGCCACCAGGCACCCAGCCTTAGAAACCGATCTGTTCTTTTTACTTCTGCAATATTGGACAGCTGTTTTCACTTGATGGTTTTAAGCTGAGCTTGAAGGACTGGTTCCTATTCTGAAACACTAAAACTATGTATATATACTACTATATAGCAATGCATGGCAAATATTTTCTCCATAGTTTCCATTTTCTGTTGGAGATGTTATACTGTTTAAAAGCTTTTGGAAGCTCCCCCATACTGATAACTAGATGTAAAATCCCAAAAGGACTTTGGCAGAAAACTGGTTGTAATCTTATGAACGCAATGCCATTTATTAGGGGTTCTTGTTTGGCAGAGCCGGGGTAGTCCCCACAATTTCCTATGTTCCTTAGCACGTGGCAATATTTATTTATTTATTTGGAAAATTTGCTTATCGCTCAATATTTATAGATATTTATAAAAGTGTAACCCCACTTTTTTTTCTTTCTTCTGTTTGAAAGAAAAATAAAATTTATCTCAGCTTCTCTTAGCTTTTCCTTTCTGTATTACTACAAGAAATCATGTCAGAATATGAAAACGAAAGGGATTACGGGAGGGCAGCATTGTGAAAATCCAGAGACAGCAATATTGAATTGAAAAAGAGTAGCAGAATTTCTGGACACCTGGGTGGCTCAGTAGGTTGAGTGGCTGCCTACGGCTCGGGTCATGATCCCAGGGTCCTGGGATTGAGCCCCGCATCGGGCTCTCTGCTCGGTGGGGAGCCTGCTTCCCCCTCTCTCTCTGCCTCTGCCTGCCACTCTGCCTGCTTGTGCTCGCTCTCTCTCACTCTCTCTCTCTCTCTCTGACGAATAAATAAATAATCTTAAAAAAAAAAGAAAAAGTATCAGAATTTCAAAAGTCAGTCTTTGCCATTCATAAATGGACTCGGCAATTTTGATTAATTGACAGAATTACTGAAAACAAGGAAAATTTTCTATCAAAACTGAATTTCTGATCACTCCGGCTCAAAAGTGTTTTAAGGAGAGAATTTTGTATTTGGAAAATACCCACAGAGATAACCACATCAATATCCCAGTGAACCATTTATGACGTACCGGACGCAGTGTTACCGCCGTATGAGACCTTGTAGCAGGACACCAAGATAACGAACCTACCTACTTCTCTTTCTGAAGCTGGTGCCTCCAGAATTCCTTCTTTAATCTCTACCTGACCAACTAACTCCCCAAACACAGGAAGCAAAGATGCCAATGAGGCCTTTACATCACAATTACATGCAAATACACATTTGTATTCAAATTTAAATCAGCTCAAGACAGTTTTTCACTGCCTACCCTCTTTCCGTAACAAATGGAAAAGACTTTAGTACAGTGTTTGCTATTTTGACTCGTGTTCGAATGACCTTCTGACAACCCAGACTGCCTTCTGATTGCGTCCAAGAGTCTGAATACCAAAGTCCTCCGTAGGACAGAGAAGGGCGAGGGACCGGAATCAGGACAAATATAGGACTGGGGGTCAAATGCCTTATTTCTTTAATCACATAAAATGTAAGACTTACCAAAGGCAGATGATTGTTTTAAAATTTCTCTTCTTTCTGTTTGTTTTTATTTTTTAATATCGCCTCTGCTTATAAGGTTCATCCCTCCACAGTGTTTCTGAGATAAAAGGCAGAAGGGATAAGTGATTCTGTTTTATTTCTGGCCCAAAGGACTTTAAAATCTGAAAACCCATAGGAATGGGACAGTGCCAAAGTAACCACTTTGGGATAAATAGGCCTTCATTCCATTACAGAAGGAGGATCAAACACTGTAGAGAAGAGATTTCCTATAGACATTGCCCCTCCACAGGCTTGGAAGAGTTCTTTTCTCTGTCCATGCAAGTTCTCCCTAAGGAGAGGAAAATTTAAAACTTTTAACACAACACAGTTGGTGGGGTGAGGGTGGGAGAAGGCAAGGGAAGAAGAATGTGTGCATACCACTTTTATGATACATTATATAATCTGGCTGCTAGAAGCTTCCAAGATCTAACCATAGGCAGGATGCCCAGTGTGTAAAGCCCAATCTTTATCTTGTCCATAGAATGATAAATCCTGGCGGGATGAAGATAGCATCACAGCCCTTACACGTATTTGTATAAGTACTTACTGTTTGTACAGAACTTGTACACATCCTAACTAACTGACCGCCTAACGTAGCTTCCACTTCCGGCCATGAGACAGTGACTGGTACCAGACGTGCTATCTGCCCAAACAGCTAGAAACCAAAATATATGAGGCAATTGTTTTCAGACTACGATCTTCGGGAGAAAAGCAGCAAGTCCCCATGATCGCCTCTCCCTTCTGTCCTCACAACATGTAGGAGATGGAACCCAGGCAGGGGCACAACTGCGCTGCTCTGAGAAAGCAGCTGGCCTTCGCCTGGGCAGGGGGACTGGAAGGAGAGCTGCGCAGAGGGGAGTTGTCAGTCCGTCTGTGCATTCACTTCAGGCCTCTGGCCAAGGGCTGGGCTGCACCTGCACAGGCAACACTCAGCAAGACCCTACAAAGACCTTCTGCTACAGAACCAGGAGACGGGCAGGGAGTGATGCCAGAGGCCATGAAAATGCTGAGGGGGCGCCTGGGTGGCTCAGTGGGTTAAAGCCTCTGCCTTCGGCTCAGGTCGTGATCTCAGGGTCCTGGGATCGAGCCTCTCATCGGGCTCTCTGCTCAGCGGGGAGCCTGCTTCCCCCTCTCTCTGCCTGCCTCTCTGCCTACTTGTGAGCTCTCTCCTCTGTCAAATAAATAAATAAAATCTTAAAAAAAAAAAAATGCTGAGAACAATCAGAGGTCCAATGAGGCCAGGGTCAAAGGGCTCACTGAGCACATCAGCATTTAACGGAGACATCAAAAGGCTGCATCTTAGAAGGAATGGGCCCCGAAGAGGATACGCCCCTGAAAACTAAATTTGAAACAGACCTGCTGTAGCCTGACGAGGCCACAGTGCCCTGCTGCTAATGTAACTGTCCTTCAGAACAAACTAGATGTCATTTAAAGGAAGAGGACAGGGGCGCCTGGGTGGCTCAGTGGGTTAAAGCCTCTGCCTTCGGCTCAGGTCGTGATCTCAGGGTCCTGGGATCGAGCCCCGCATCGGGCTCTCTGCTCAGCAGGGAGCCTGCTTCCCCCTCTCTCTCTGCCTGCCTCTCTGCCTACTTGTGATCTCTCTCTCTCTGTCAAATAAATAAATAATTAAAAATAATAATAATAGTAAATAAATAAATAGAAATAAAGGAAGAGGACATAAACCAGACTCCATACATCGTATCATCCACACCCTGTGAGAAAAAGGGGAAAATGGCCCCGAGTCAAGAGAAAATGCAATCCTTAGAAACCAACCCGGATGTTGTAATTAGCAGCCCAGAACTTTAAAACAGCTGTTATAAATACGTGTAAGGGTTTTTAAAGGAAAGTATGACAACAAAGATAAAACAGATCAGGACTCTCAGGCAATTTTTTTTAAAAATCTAGACTTGAAAAAGAACAATAACTGAAAAGAAAAATTTGTTAAATGGCCTTAAAAGTAGATTGGAAATGAAAGAATAAAGAGCGGGACGGCTGGGTGGCTGTCGGTTCAGTGTCTACCTTAGGCTCAGGTCATGATCCCAGGGTCCTTGGATTGGGTCCCATGTTCCCCTTGCTGAACAAGGAGCCTGCTTCTCTCTCTGCCTGCTGCTCCCCCTGCTACTGTGCTATCTCTACAAATAAATAAAATCTTTTTTAAAAAAATTGCCATTTAATATAAAAAAATTAATGTGAATGATCTAATCTGAACAACAGGGAAAAAATGTTTTACAAAATGACCATTGTTTCTCTCAATCACAGGAAACAAACCGAGGGTTGCAGGAAGGGAAGGAGGTGGGGGGAAGGGATAACTGGGTGATGGGCATTAAGGAGGGCATGTGATGTAATGAGCACTGGGTGTTATATAAGACTGAGGAAACACTGACCTCTACCTCTGAAATGAATTATACACTCTATGTTAATTAATTGAATTTAAATTTAAAAATAGGGGAGGGAGAAAAAATTAAAAATAAATTAAAAAAATTAAAAATGACCAGAATCTCAGGGATCTGTGGGTTTAGTATCAAACTGTCCAAAATATGTGTAAGTGGAACCCTAGAAGGATAGCAGCAGAAAAAGCTGAGGAATAAGAAATATTTGAAGATATAATGGTTGAGATTTTCTCCAAGCTGGTGAAAAACTAATGTACTGATACAAGCAGCTCAGCAAACCTCAAGCAAGATAAACACAAAGAAAACCATACTTAGGTGTATCACAGTCAAACTGCTGAAAAACAAAGATAAAATCTTGAAAGCTGGGGCAGAAATCTGACTTTACAGGCAGCAAACAGCTCTAAGTACATATATGTATATACGGTATACTACTTTCCCTTGGTTTCTTTATCACTTAAAGCAAAAATTATAGTGCTATACTGTTGGGTTTATAAGATAGGAAGGTGAACACATATGGCAAAATTATCACACTGAATGGGAAGGAAAAACAAAACAAAATGGTTTCAACATGATAACACTGTATGTGAAAATCACACAATATGACCTCTATGTGGTAAGTTGAGAATACTACATACTGTAATTCCTAAAGTAACCCCAATAATAATAATAATAATGCAAACAAGTATCGGCAAAAAGCCAACAGAAATATTAAAAGTGATTACTGAAAAATAATACTCAAGGCAGAAAAGGAAGAACAGTAGAATAAAAACCAGATGAGACCAACAGAAAAATGACAGACTAAATCCAGTCATATCAATAATTACACCATATATAAATGAAACACTACGACCAAAGGCAGGAGTGGTTAGACTGCTCTAAATAGAAATATCCAACCATATGCTGTCTATGAGAGACGCACTTGTAAGAAATGGATGGAAAGGTACCGTAGGAGTTTGCTAGGGCTGACATAACAAAATACCAGATTGGGGTGGCTTAAGCAACAGAAATTTATTTTCTCGGAGTTCTGGAGTCCAGAAGTTCAAAACCAAGATGCCAGCAGGGCCTCTCGCTTCGGCTTAGAGAGGTCTGCCTTCTTGCTTGTCCGCACCTGGTCCTGTCTCTGTGCACAGGCATCTCCTGGTGTCTCTCGTCTCGGTGTGTTCACATTTCCTCTTCATTTAAGGACTCCAGTCAGACTGGATTAGGGCCCATCCTGTTGGCCTCATTTTAACTTAACTGCCTCTTTTAAAGGGCCTATCTCCAAATACACTCACATTCTGAGTTAGAGGCGACTAAGGCTTCAACGTATGAATTTGGGCAGGGGGGAAGAGGGCACAGTTCAGTCCCTAACAGATACATATGGTAAAAAGAAGTAAGCATAAGAAATATGCTCTTGCTACATTAATGCCATATAAAATAGACTTCAAGTTAAGTAACAAGGAATAATGTCATGGGTAAAAGAGGACCATTTTACAAACATTTTACAATGACAAAAGGGCCAATTCATAAGAAAGATACAAAAATCAAGTGTTTAGTTCTCTAAAAACGAAGTAAGAAAACACATAAAGCAAAACTAACAAAACTGAAGGGGAAAACAAAGTACAATCATAGTTGGAAATGTGAACACCCTCTCAGAGACTGAGTAAGCAAGGAGGCAAAGAAATCTTAAGGATAGGGACGCCTGGGTGGCTCAGTCAGTTAAGCACCTGCCCTGGGATCGAGCCCCATGTTGGGCTCTCTGCTCATCGGGGAGCCTGCTTCCCCCTCTCTCTCTGCCTGCCTCTCTGCCTACTTGTGATCGCTCTCTCTGTTAAAAAAAAAAAAAAAATCTTAAAAAAATATAAAAAAATTCAAAATCTTACAGAAAAAAAATCAATGATTGACTAAATAAATAAATGAGGTAGAAGAGTCTAATCTCTCAGGCAGAATTCCAAAAATATTAAGTGGATACTCTGTCTTCAAGGAGGGGAACATAAACCCCCACCGTGCAAACTGACTTTCTCCCAAAAGGTAACTGGACCACGGAGAAACCTCACAAACACTAGCTCAGCCAGGTGATCAAGATCAACATCAAAGTCAACGTCGATAACTAAAGGAATAAGTCATGTTCATAGTATGTGCTCTTGATATGTGATAAAAGTGGTACTTTGCCTGTGTTCTCCTCTCAAAAAATTATAACCCAACTCTAATCAGGAGAAAAACATTAAATTCCCACAGAGAGGGATCCGACAAAACATCCAACCAGCGTCCCTCAAAACTACCAAGGTGATCAAAACACAAAGTCTGACGATAAACTGCCACAGATAAGAGGGACCCGAGGAGACATAACGACTACATGTAATATGGTAAAAATGGGATTGGGAATTCTGGAACGGAAAACAATATTAGGTAAAAACTAAGGGAATCTGAATAAACGATGTGCTTTAGTTAATAATAATGCATCGATAGCGATTCATTAATTATAACAAATGCACTATGATAATAAATGATATCAACAACAGAGGAGACTGAGGAGAGGGCATATGGAAACTCTTGGTACTACCTTCTCAACTTTTCCGTAAAAAAATAAAGTCTATCAAAAAATGTATATGGAAATACAAAGGACTTGCAACAGCCAAAGAAAAGGAAATAAGAAAGCCAAAAATAGACCCACATTTACAGGGTCAATTGATTCTTGGCAAAGGAACCAAAATAATTCAGGGAGAAAGTCTTCTCCAATGCTGATGGAATAACTGGATATTTGTGTGAAAAACCATGAACCTCAACCCCATACACATAAGTTAATTCCAGGTAGAACAAAGACCACAATGTAAAAGGGAAAACTATAAAACTTCTAAAACAAAACAAAAGATCTCCATAATCCAGGGTTAGGCAGAGATTTCTTAGACTACAGGAAGCAATAACCATAAATCAGTCTTATGGTAAATCACTCTTATGAAAATTAACAACTACTCACTGAAAACACCATTTAGAAAAGTCGGTTAAGCATCTGCCTCGGCTCAGGTCATGATCTCAGAGTCCTGGGATTGAGCCTCATAGCAGGCTCCCTGCTCAGCGGTGAGTCTGCTTCTCCTTCTCCCTGTGTGATCTCTCTCACTTTTGCTCTCTCAAATAAATAAATAAAGTCTTTAAAAAAACAAAAACTGGAATATTATGAATACATAAAAGTATATATGTGCTCACACATGCACACAGATAGCTGACAAAGAACTTGTATCTCCAGAACATATGAAGAGTTCAAACTCAAAAATAAGAGGACAAATACAATTAAAAAAAAAAAAAAAAAAGACATTTTGCAAAGGAAGCTACATAAACAGATAATATGCATGTGATAAAGTGCTCTGTATCATTAGTGAACAAGAAAGTAAAAAATTACCACCTCTGCAAGATACTACCACATATCCACCATCATGGCTAAAACAAGACTTAGGATATTCAATGTTGGAGAGAATATGAATGACCCAGAGCTCCCATACTTTATTGATGGGCATAAAATGATATGACCACCCTGGAGAAAAGTCGGACAAATTTTTCATAGACTAAGCACACATCCACAACTACTCTATATTACCCAGCAAATGCACTCCCAGGTGGCTACCCAAGAGGAATGAAAACATACGTCCACAAAAGACTTACTAAAAAAAGTATTCTTAGCAGCATTTTCATAATAGCTCCCAAGTTGGAAATGGTCCATGTGCTCAACAACAGAATAGACTGTGGTATATTCACACACTGGAATTTAAGGCAATAATATCAAGGAAGATTGAGGATGCCTGGGTGGCTCAGTCAGTTAACCACCTGCCTTCGGCTCAGGTCATGATCCCAGTGTCCTGGGATCGAGCCCCGCATCGGGCTCCTTGCTCAGTGGAGAGTCTGCTTCTCCCTCTCCCTCAGCTGCTCCCCCTGCTTGTGCTTTCTCTCTGTCAAATAAATACATAAAATCTTAAAAAAAAAAAAAGAAGAAGAAGAAGAAAAAGAAAGTAATCAATGGAGACTAAAAGAAGAGGGCAGAAACTCAATGAGGAACCACATAAATAGCAACTTTGTGGCAGACAGACTTGGAGATACACCATGGACTTCCTGATGAGACTCACGAAGGGCACATCCTTTCTAGGGTAATTCGGACAAAAAGCATAACCGGAATCTAATAATAATGAGAAGCATCAGGAAAAAAATAAATACATACATAATTTCTTGTTTTTAACAACAAGGTCAAGAAAGACAGAGAGGCTAAGAAATGATTCCACATCAGAGGAGAAGGAAGAGACCTGACACAGTTAAACGCAGAGTGTGGTCCTAGGCTGGATGCTAGAATGGGGAAAAATTAGCCATAAGGTACATCAGTGGAATAATTGGAAACATTAGATATAGTCTGTGGATTAGATAATAGATTGTATCAATATCAAATTCCCTAGTTTTGGTATTTATTCTGTGGCTTTCTATGAGAACATCTTTGCTCTTAGGAAACACACAAAGAGCATGACATCTCCACCTTACTCTCAGGTTTCAGGGGGAAAACACACGTGCGCGCGCGCGCGCGTACACACACACACACACACACACACACACACACACACAATGACAAAGCAAATTTGGCAAAAGGTAAGCAAGTGGGGAATCTTGGTAAAGGGTATATAGGAAGCCCTTATATTATTCTTGCCACATTTCTGTAGGTTTGACCTATCAAAGCCAAAAGGTTAGCAACACACACACACACACACACACACATTGCTAGAACTATTCTCTAGTGTGTGCAAACAGCAGCTCAGCTGTATTAAGAGACCTGCTGAGCCACAAAACAGTGAGCCAGGCCTAGAACTTGCATACAGGTCTTCTGACCACAAACCTTTCCTGGGTCACTGACTTGCTCCCATCAGACAATGATCAATCAACAAATGCTCGCCATAATCCTTAGCGAAGGCCACGGGGCCACCCCACCTCCCCATCCCTTTATCCCTCCTCTGCTCCCACTCTCCCAACTCGCACTGCAGGTCAAACATGGAAAATAAGATCCCTGCACAGGGTCTCCGCATTCCCTCTACTCCCTGCCTGGGTTGCTCTTCTCCCAGAGCTCAGCAGAGCTCACTGTCGCCCTTCTGAACTCTGAGAACACTTGAGAAAGCCCTATTGTACTTACCCTAAATAAAGCGGCATCCTCCCTCCCATCTCGATTCCCCTTATCTTGCTCCATTTCTCTCTCTCACACTCTGATAACACGCTGACATGTTCCATATTTATCTTCCTCGACAGACTACAGGTTCCGCGAGGATGGAGACTTGGCCTATTTTTTTTGTTCACTGCTATATATTTGCAGCTCTTTTAATAGTTCTAATAGTTCTTATAATAGCCTGGCCTGTGGGTGCCAGGCTTGGAAAATACGTATTGAGTGACCAGATAAATTAACAAATGCACTGGATTCCAAATAAATCTGCAACTGAATTTTTCTGAAAACTGATTCTAAAATGTATACGGAAGAATAAAGGCGCACAAAAATAGCTAGGACAACTACAAAAATGAAACAAGAAAAATGGCACAAAAGTAGCCACATAGATCAATACAACAGAATAGAGTCCAGAAATCAACCCACACGTATATGGTCAATTAATCTGCAACAAAGGAGGCAAGAACATGCCACAGGAAAAAGTGTCTTCAACAAATGGTGCTGGGAAAACTGCACAGCTACATGCAAAGGAATGAAACTGGACCATTTTTTTACCCCGCACACAGAAACAAACCCCAAACGGATTGAAGACCTCAAGTGAGACCTGAAGCCATAAAACTCCTAAAAGAAAATATGGGCAGTAATTTCTTTGACATCAGCCATAGTAGAAACATTTTGCTAGATAGGTCTCCTCAGGCAAGAGACAGAAAGGCAAAATTAAACTATGGGACTATAGCAAAATAAAAAGGCTTTGCACAGCAAAAAAAAAAAAAAACCATCAACAGAATGACAAAGCAACCTAGAGAGTGGGAGAAGATATCTGCAAATGATATATCTGATAAGGGGTGAAATCCAAGATACATAAAGAAATTAATATAACCCAACACCAAAAAAATAAATAGTCCAATTAAAAATTGGGCAGAAAACCTGAATAGACATTTTTCCAAAGAAGACATACGAACAGCCAACAGACACATGAAAAGATGCTCAGCATCGCTATCATTAGGAAAACACAAATCAAAATCACAATGACGTATCACATCTGTCAGAATGGCTAAAATAAAAAAAAAAACAGAAAATGACAAGTGTTGGCGAGGATACAGAGAAAAAGGAAACTCTGTGCACTGTTGGTGGGAATGAAAACTGATGCAGCCACTGTGGAAAACAGTATGGAGCTTCCTCAAAAAATGAAAAAACAGAATTACTATATGATCCAGTAATTCCACTACTTGGTGTTTACCCAAGGAATATGAAAACACTGATTCAAAAAGATCTATGCGCCTCTGTGTTTACTGCGGCATTACTTACAATAGCCAAGACACGGAAGCAATCCGAGTGTCCACCCACAGATGAGTGCGTAAAGAAGATGCTGTGTGTGTGTGTGTGTATATATATATATATATATATATATATACACATACATACAATGGACTATTACTCAGCCATGAAAAAGAGATCTTGCTATTTGCAACAACATGGATGGACCTAGAGGGGATAATGCTAAGTGAACTAAGTCAAAGACAAATACCACATGATTTCACTCCTATGTGAAATTTAAGAAACAAAACAAATGAACTAAGAAAAAAGAGACAAACAAAAAACCAGACTCTTAAGTGTAGAGAACAGGTTACCAGAGGGGAGGTGGATGGGGGAATAGGGGAAATAGGTGAAGGGGGTTATGAGTACACTTATCGTGATGAACACTGAGTAATGTACAGAATTGTTGGATCACTATATGTGTACACCTGAAACTAATAAAACACTATTATACTTGAATTTAAAAAAAAAGAAAATGAAACAAGATGAGTTATATACCCTACAGGATATTAAGTTACCAAGTTACAGTAACTAAGTATGATATTGTTATGGGACTACATAGCTCACTAAAACAGAACCAAGCCCACCGACTCCAGCAAATATGGGCCCATGGAGGGATGAATAGAGTAGAATCACAAATCAGTTGGAGAGACTCATAAGAATGACGTTGGGGTAACTTTTTTATTACAAGGAAAAAATATATTAAATTGAATTCTTGCCATATATCATATAAAAATAATCTCCAGATAATCTAAAGATCTAGCATTCAAAAAATCCTTTAAAAATACGAGAAAGTAGGAAGCCACTATATGACCTCCTAGTAGGACTTGATAATGGACACGACACAATGATCTGACTTAATAACTAAAGACACTTAACATAAAAAAAAAAAATGCCTAATAAATGTCATGTAAAAGGCAAGTAAACGGGAAGATATTTGTCATGTTACTCTGCAGCTGACTAAGAAAAAGCCAGAGAGTGGGGCACCTGGGTGGCTCAGCTGGTTAAGCAGCTGCCTTCAGCTCAGGTCATGATTCCAGGGTCCTGGGATCGAGCCCCGCGTCGGGCTTTCTGCTCAGCAGAGAGCCTGCTTCTCTCTCTCCCTCTGTCTGCTGCTTACTTGTGCTCTCTCTCTATCTCTCTGTCAAATAAATAAATAAAATCTTAAAAAAAAAAAAAGAAAGAAAAAGCCAGAGAGTCCAACAGAAAACGAGGCAAAGAGTATATACCAGTGATTCACCAGTGAGGGGATCCTGTCAATACACATGGGAAAAATGCCCAGACTCGTTAGGAATCACATACAAGCTCATTAAAACAATGACATTATACTTTTCACTCATGGGATTCTTAGAATTTCATCAGACAGCATCAAGTGTTGACAGAAATGTAAAAAATAGGAACTTTCGAATATTGCCAGTGAGATGGAAAACCAGGCTGGTGACTCTGAAGACCCATTTGACTCTTGTCAAACTTGGAGATGTATATTTTTGATGCCAAGAGAGATGCAGAAGGCTGTTCCCTGAAAGAAAATACTGAATATACACAAATGTCCACTACAGGAGACCAAATGAACAAAATGTGCCAGCGTATTTAATAGAATGCAGTGATAATAAGTACACCCATACATATCAACATAGATAGAACCCCATGATATAGTACGTGAAAATACACAATACAGATTGGTGATATTTATGTACATTTGAAAGAACACTGAAGCAATACCGTTTCGTTAGGATCCTAGGTAAATGGTCAGGGACGGATGAAAGCACGCACAGACGCACCGCGGCAGTGGTCTCTGCAGAGCACAAGAGGGCGCTGCGCCGCGGGGACTGGGTAAAGCAACCTCACTTACACCTCAGTGTGTTACTGCTTAAAAAAAAAAAAAAGGAAGAAGGGGGAAGTTATTACTTCTGGATGATGAGAATGTGGACATTTATTATTATTCGTCCTTTTCGATTCCCTTTTCAAGTTTCTCACTTGCGGAGTCCTCCCCCCAGTGCCCAAACACGTGCTCTCTTCCAACGCTGGCAGGAGGGGCAGGGATGGATATTGAACTTCACGTATGACTTACAGGCTGTCCACGGTAAATTTGGACTACAGGTGATTTTGGCCTTAACCGACAAGTTTTGTATTAATACTCTTGTAAGGTGAGCCTCACAGCATTCATCAGCATGATAACTTAAAAGCAAACTACATGGAAAACACTTTCATTTCGGTGAGGATTTTTTGAGGGGCCAATCTTGGGGACAAAATTTGGTTAACCCAAATCCCTTTGCTCCGGCGCCATCTGGTGGACAAAGGAGGCAACTGTATCTTCCACAAAACCCCACAGTTGGGGTTACCGGAGCAACATTCTTTCCAAGGAAGCATCCCCCTTCCTTCTGGGGTTACTGTGTAGTTCGCTAGTAACCACTGACTCTCATCAGCCTTCCCTAAACTAAATTCTTCCGTCTCTAAGTTGGCTGAGAAAGAGCTGCTCTTTTATCTTCTTTTGCCCAGAGATTCCTTCTTCAATGTTTCTTAGTCAAATGATACTTTCCGTTCTTCCTCACCAGATCAATCAGCAACCATGATCTCCATTCATCCATATTTCAAACCCTTCATAGTAAAAAATTCTAACAGTTGATTTCTATATTAAAAATTTCAGTGTCGTTTTGCTTCATACAAAACGGAAGATGGTTACGAATTTTTAATTTAAAGGACCTTTCAAATACAGTATGTTCTCACTATAAATATGCAATGGGAATTATAAATAGTTCCTTCTTTTAAGCACTGGACAATATAGTAAAAAGCATACAGTATCTTACCAAGAGCCAATAAAACAGGTTAGATATTTCAGATATTAAAGAAAAATAACAACATAAAGAAAATGAAAAGAAGACATAGTTATAAGGTCGTGAATCCCTCAATTTGCAATATTGAATTCCTTGCTTCATTTACAATCCAGATATGTAACTGACCAGGGTGGTAAAATTACTTTGGAAAATGCCGACTGTGCTCAAGACAAAATAAGTCAATCCTAAATGGTTTCCATTAGTGTTCTGTGTGGCCACGATTCCATTCAAGCTTTATAACCTGCTGTAATAGCTTTTTAACTGTTTCCAAATCAGCACTAGCATAGGATGGAAACAAAAAAAGCCAAAGGCACTCCCTCAGAAGTTCAAAATTGCTAGATTTTGATGTTGATTTAAATTTTAACGAGTTTCAGTCCCTCCATTCAGATGATCCTGTAGGTACATACAAACACACTGGATTGTTGGCTTCGCTTCTCTTCCTTTCTCAAAGTTTACGATAAAAAGACTAATCCCTGTGTTGGGACTGACCGACATAAATTCGGATTTGTTCAGAGTAGAGGGTAAGGAACACTTAAGGTCAGTCAGAAAATAATTAAACAGGCTTTTCATGTAAGCGCCATGACTCACAACTAAGACACTGGCGACTAATCCTGGTGCGCCACTGTCTGAATTAGATTCAGAGGCACAGGTTTTTCCTAAAGGAAATATCTCTGCCAGAGAAGTTTCCAGACAGTTGCTTGGAGCTCCGTGGGAAAACTGTTCATTCTGACCTGCTTCTTGCAGGATCAGTTGACAAAGAATATCAAAAAAGTCTTTTCCACGCATTTTCACCTACAAGAAATTAAAATAAAGTGGCATTAATGATTGTCTTAAATCATAAACATAAAACACGACTGACTGGATTTTTCTAATAGGTCAACATAAGGATTAAATAAGCAGATGAAATTCTGTTTCTATTCATCCGATCAGCAATAAATGCCTGCCATACTTCTGGAATGACGGAAGCGCTAGTGGGGGACACTAAGATACAATTTCTAATTCTTTACTTCAAAGCACTTACAATCTAGTTAGGGCGATTAAAAGTGAAAAAGAAGCCCATCAAAGTGTTAACTAGGTAACTACATCTAGAGCACATCAGTTCAGTTAGAGCAACCACCACCAAGGACACAGTATCTTGCCTTTGCTAAACTAATAGAAAGTCTTTCCAAGAAAATTATGAAAATAAAAAATAGAGGAAGCAACCCCCAATAATGCAATTTGAAAGCAGAACACTCCAAAGAAAGGCAAGCGCGGTGATGGGGTCACTTAAAGAGCTAAAGACGCAGGAGGGAGAGGCTTGAAGATTGTGAGTCTTGAATTATTTTGCCTCCAGTGTTTTGCCTACCCCTCTCCTTGAACAGCACCCCACTGCTCTCCTGCCTACTACTACCACTGCTGAAGGTGCTGCTGCAGATTCAAAGACTTTTCTTCACGTACCATCTAATAACACACGTCCTTTAAGTCCGGTGTTGGCAATGACTGTCCACTTAACAGTAAATAAGAAAGACGGCTTAAAAAGAAAAAATAAAAACACGGCACAAAGTTGTTTTAGGAACCAATGTTCAAACTGCTAAGTAAGATTTAGAGACATCTAATTTACAAAAGAAACCCAATTTAGCTACTTTGACGTTGGCAAGTTCATCCATGCGGCAACTCACCCCAGGGTTACGTACCTGGTCTAAGGTCTCTCCTCCGGGTGGTGTGAACATAGGGCATTCTTCCCCAGCTGCTTTGGCCATTGCCCTTAACTCACTTAGGGCCCTGCCTTCTGCAACCCCGTATTTCTGCAACGGTCCAATAGACAAAAGGGCCTCAAATGAATTTGTGATACAACAATTAAGTACATGCTTGCGGCCAACTTGGAACAATCGTTCTGGCAAAAAGCTTGGTTTCCTTCCACTTTATTATATCTTTTAAACTGATAATGAGAACATACTCAGTAGAGGCTGCAAGCCCTAGAAAATACAGTTGACACCTTGAATTGTACACTGTGTCCAGATGGGTTGTGTGGAACACCACACTCAAGGAGACAGTGGGGCTTTACTGGACAAATACAGAGACTTGCACAGACTCCAGGGCCAGAGATTAACACATGAAGGGCCCAAGTCAGCCACCTCCTATCCACACGTACCATCCGTACTCTCTCATTTGATCCTAACCACAGCACTCTGAGATGGGTATTGTCGGCTCCATATTTATAAATGGGAAAGCGGAGTTTCAGAGAGGTTAAGCAACTGGCCTGTATTCCCACAGCCAACAATCAGAGGAGTTGAAATTCAAACCCAGACCTGTGTGTTTTCAAAGCTCATTAGCTCTTTAGATTCGTAAAGACTGAGCCACAGCAAGGGACACAGAAGTCACAAAAGAAATACAAATGACCAAGACACAGGAAATCTACCTCACCATGAATCTATAACGTAAAAATTACAACGGCACCTTTCAGAAGCTATTAAATTAGAAGACCAAAGAGACTACCAATTGCTAGTGTTTATGTACGAAAAACTTTCTCCTACATCATTCTTGGAAGTATAAACTGGCACAGCTTTTCTAGAAGGAAATTCAGCAATATGTATAAAAGGCTTTAAAAAAAAGTACACACTCAACAATTCCACTTCTAGGAAATGTATTAGGTGTGTGTATAAAGAACTACAAAGAGGTTTATTTTAACATTATTTATATTAGTGGAAAATCTAGTCACAATCCAGGAGTCCACCAGTAGTAGCTATGCAATATCCATATATTGGAATAATGCTGTCAGTAATTAGGTGATCATATCCATGTGCATTTATTAGCACTGAAATACATAGGGAGAAAAGCTAATTAAAAATCAACACAGAGAGGGGCCCCTAGATGGCTTAGTCGGTTGAGCATCTGACCCTTGATTTCTGCCCAGGTCATGATCTCGGGGTCATGAGGCTGAGCCCAGTGTCAGGCTCCCTGCTCAGTGGGGAGCAGACTGCTTGAGATTCTCTCCCTCTCCCCCAACTTGCACTCGCTCCCCCCTCTCTAAATTAAATAAAGAAATCTTTTTAAAAAACACATATAGTAGGGGTACTTAGAAAAATGCACACACAATCAGAAAGATAGACCGACAGACAAACACGAAAAAAAGTCAAGAGCACACATACCAAAGTGTTCACGGTATTTGTGCAGGGTAGAAATTTTTAACTGTATTTTCCCCCAAACTGTTCTTACTTTTAGTTCCCTACGATGATAACAGATTACTTGCATAATAAAATATTTAATAAATATTTAATAAAATATTAAAGATAAATCACTGTTTACGGTTTAAGCTGATGGTGCCCCAAAATTCTAACATCACCATTATTCTAACATCAGACAGAAGTCTCACAACTAAATGTTCTCTTTTTATAAGAACATATGCACAGTGGTCAGGTGCTCTTCCAATTCCCAAGTTCAAGTTCTTACATCCTCAACTATACCTGGAACAAGCTCTATTATAAAGGAGACCATTAAAAATCAATACTTGGTTTGTCTTTTTAAGAACAGAAACATCCATTCATTAAATAAATTAAACTCCGAATGCTATGCTGGAACACGTCCGGCAATGAGGCGAGAGCGGTGAAGAGACAGGGAGGGACACGCAGCTCCCCACCCTTGCTGACACTGCAGTGTGGTGGGGTACTAACCTAGCACAGTAAGGGAACGCTGCCGTAATGGAAGGAACTGCCGGACACGGACACACACAGCAGAAATGGCTAATCTGCATTTGTGGGGCTGCAGAAGGCCAAAGCCTTGGGGTGAGTGGAAGCTGGCCAGGTTTGGAGAGCATGTATCCCAGGCAGAGTGGAGTACAGATTCAGAAGTTCTGTGAGGAAAGAGCACGGGGTGTTTGGACAACTCTGAGAAGATCCGCAAGAGGCCTATCACCAGCGATCCAGAACACGGAATCCAGGGCCAGATGGCCTCCGTCTGAATCTGCGCTGTGCCACGTACTAGCTCTAGGATGCTGGGCGCAGACTTGAGCTCTGTGTGCCTTGCTTTCCGCAGCTGGAAAAATGAGGTTTTAAAGTCTTCACGACATGGGGGTGTTGTGAAGATCACCAAACCCGCAGGGCTTGGAGCAGGGCCAGAGTGTGGGAGCACCGTGCAAATGCTCGCTGATGTTATTAAGGCTGGGCACGGAGCACAGGGAAGAGGAAGGAGGCAGATGGAGGCAACAGATCGCGTCCTACAGCACGCTGACAAGCCAGGCTGGGGCGTGACGGCCTCCCGAAGGTCAAACAGAAACAGTGAACTGTTCTGACAGGTGCGCAGCAACCACGTTTCCCAGACTACTCGGGCTGCAGCACGGAGATGGGATGAGAAAAGCGAGCGCAAGTCACAAGACAGGAGAATCGTTGTTCCCGGTGAGCTCGGGGATGGAGGACACTGAATGTACAGGACAGCGGCGTGGGCTCGCAGAGGGCTGAAGCACTCAGGAACTATGACACAACAGCAGAATGGCCAAGATGATGGTGCGATGTGTGGGTGGGAGGCAAGTTCACGTCAAGAACGTGTGGTCTCAACAACTGGGTCAAGCAGGGGCTGGGGAGAGAAAAGGTGGTGTGTCCCACCGAGCCGTGGGGCACACACACAGAAATAAACAGTAGGTAGTTTGATAGGTGAGCTTAGGCAGGAGATCTCAGCTAAACATATATATATATGGCCATCGACTGAAATCACAGGAGAGGACGAAGCTAGTCAGGAAGAGAGCACAGAGT
>CM052897.1:88719512-88739147 GCA_028534135.1 Potos flavus
TAAATTGCCGTTAAACCCATCCACTGAGTCTTAATTTCAGTTACATTTTCAGTTCTAGAAATCGCACTTAGTTCTTGTATATCGTTTCCAGTTCTCTGCTGAAATTCTCAATGCCATTTTTTAACCTATGTATTCAATGGTTATTTTAAAGTCTGTGTCTGGTAACCAGTTATCAAAGAACTCTTATGGCTGTTTCTGTTGTCTTTTGTTTGGGATCATTTTTGTTCACATTCCTTTCTCTCCCAGTGTGCCTGGTTATTTCTGATCGACAAGATACTATATTTGCAAAACTGTAGAAATAATTTAAGTCCACAATCTGCCTTTTTAATCCCCTCCCCACAAATTAAACATTGTCATCATTATGGTTCTATATTTTCAATATTTGTTTACATTTACCCTTACCTTTACCAATGTCTTTGCTCACCAATCTTTTCTGAAACTCAGACCTCCTTTCTGGCACTATTTTCCTTCTTCAATTATCCTTTCAAAGTTTCTTTATAGCCTGTTTGTCCGAAATGTCTTCATATCACCTACACTTGAGAAAATGTTTTGCTGGGTATAAAACCCTAAGTTAGTCTTTATTATCACTCAGTGCATTAAAAAAAAATGATTACTGATACTAACAAATTTGTTGAGAATCTAATATTGGCCATTAATGGATGATGTCTGTCCTTCTTATTCTCTGGAGTTTTGCAATTTTGTTATTGTAAGCGTAGATATGGGTTTCTTCTTATTTATCTTGACTGGGATCTGTCATACTTTCTAGATCTGTTATCTTTCAACAGTTCTGTAAAATTATCAACTGTGACTTCTTTGAGCCCTTTTCCATTTTAATATCTCCTTCTGAAAGACCTAGACTTCATCATGTTCTTGATTTCTTTTAAACTCTCATATTTTTAATGTTTATTACATTGTGCTACATTTCAGTTACTATCTTACATTTACTTATGAGCTAATGACTATTTCAGCCATGTTTAATCTGTAATTCAGTACATCCACTGAGGTTCTCATTTTTGGTTTATTTACTTGTTCTGTATTTTCAATCCAATTTTATTGAGGGGTATAATTTACAACAAAAAATACACCTATTTCTGAGTGTACAGTTCACTGAGTTTTAAAAAATGTATACACCTATCTAAATACCACCAAAATTAAGATATGGAAGAATTCTGTCACCCTCAAAGACTCCTTTGCATTCTTCCTAGCCGATCCCTTCCACTCCCGGCCTCTGGCAGCCACGGATCTGCTTCATGTAACTGAAGATTAGATCTGTCTTTTCTAGAGTCTCCCATAAATGGAATCCTACCATATGTACTCTTTTGTGCCTGGCTTCTTTTGTTCAGCATGTCTTTGAGACTCTTCCACGTTGTTGTTGAGCTGTATTCCACTGTGTAAATGTATCGCAGTTCATTTATCCATTCACCTACTGATGAACACAGGTGATCCTATTCTTTGCTTATTATAAACAAGAGTGTTCAAAAGTTATACACAAGTCTTCCTATAAACATACGCTATTCCTCCTGGATGAATCCTTAGGACCGAAATTGCTAGATCCTATGATTAATATATGTTAAACTTTCACTGGTTTCTAAAGTAGTTGTTCATTTCACATTCTCGCTAGCAATGTAGGAGTTCTGGTTGTTCCGCATTCTTTTATCTTTTTAATTTTAGGCATTTTCAAATGTTTGTCTAATAGTATCTTACTCTGGTTTTAATTTGCATTTCCGTTAAGATCAATTCTGCCTAGCATCTTTTCATCTGCTCACTGACCTTCCATATTCACTTCTTTTGTGAAATGCCTGGTCAAATTCAAATCTTTTGCTTATTTTAAAGTGGGTGTTTATCTAATTACGGAGTTGAAAAAAAAATTAGATAAAATTTAGATAAAAAATTAAATTAAAAAATTAACCTAGATAATTTGTCAGATATATACACACACATACATTATATGTAATATACACATTTTTAATTTCCTCCCAACTGCATCTTGCTTATGCTTTACACTAAAAAACCTTTATAAAGATTTTTCTCCATGTTTTCTCATAGAAGATACATAGACTTAGCTTTCAGATTTGTGCTGAGATCAACTATAAGTTAATTTTTGTGTTATAGGAGGTAAAGACCAAAGTTCATGTTTTTCCATATGGATAGCCCATTGTTTCAGCACATTTTATTGAAAAGAATACCTTTCATGTGCTGAATTACTTTGTGACCTTTGTCAAAACCCAATTGATAAAAAAAGATTCTGACTTTCAGGGAAAATGGCGGAGTAGGAAGAACCTAAGTTCACCGTCTCCCACGGATACAACTAGGTAACATTCACATCTGTGTAAGTAACCCAGAAAATGACCCAAAAACTGGCAGAACAAATTCCACAACTAAAGATAGAGAAGAGGCCACACTGAGGACGGTAAGAAGGACAGAGACGTGATGGGGAACTAAAAAGACCCACAGGCCACCCACAGGAGGGAGAGAGCCAAAGGCCTGGAGAAGGAAGAGAAACAGACCCTCACATCAGGAGGCACATGTGGGGAAGACAAATCCCTCATAACATCTGGCTTTGAAAACCAGAGGGTCCAAATTTTTTGAGTTCTTACAAATAGCCGGGCTTAAAGCCTGGAATTTAAAAAACCAACAGGGGGGCGCCTGGGTGGCTCAGTCATTAAGTGAAGTGTCTGCCTTCAGCTGGGGTCAGGACCCCAGGGTCCTGGGATCGAACCCCACATCGGGCTCCCTGCTCAGTGGGAAGCCTGCTTCTCCCTCTCCCACTCCTCCTGCTTGTGTTCCCTCTCTCACTGTCTCTGTCAAATAAATAAAAATCTTTAAATAAATAAATAATAAATAACCAACAGGGTTGGCTCTGGGAGAGAACAGGGCAAGAGGAAGCTGAGTCCAAGCCCTTATAGAGACAGCACAGCAAACTGCCCAACAAGATAGATCACAGAAGCAGCAGTTTGAAAAATGCCTGGGGCATACAGGAGGGAGAGTTATTTACTAATCTCAGAGCAAATCCAGAGGGGCAGCAGTCACAAGGAGACTCCTCCAGGAACAAAGGGGCTGACATGCACCATTTCCCCCCTGGGCCCCGCGGCATTCGCACATGGCTGCCCGTGGGACCCTGCGAGGCAGACGTTCACTACCTAACTTGCTAACTTGCCACCCCACCCCCCAGCACCTTGGGGATCCACTGCCTCCTATATGATGTTGGCCCAGCCCAACCAGGGTGGGCCCACAGGTCTGGCAGTGTGTAAGGAGCCCCGGCAGTGGCCAGCGCCACTCCAAAGTGACTCCTGACTTGGACATGTGTCACTGTGGCCCCAGCAGTGGGCTAAAGGCAGATAACCGATCTGCCAGCAGGCCCTGCCCACCAATGAAAGCTTCTTGGAGGACAACACGGGGGGCGGGGAATCGTCCTGCAGTATGGTGCTACCACAGCTCTGGCTAATGCCTGGTCTGACTCAACTCAAGCCCAAAGCGGCCCCACCAGACTAGCCAACTAACAACACAGGGGCCAACCCGGCCCACCACAGGCAGAGAGTCACAGCACATGACTGGTCTGAAGGCAAAAGCAGCTCAGCCGCGACAGCAGAGTGCACACAGCATATAGAAGACCCCCCTGAAGCGCCAGGTGCTGGTGAAGAGGGGACATATTGCGCTGAAGGGCGCTATAGGACCTCTTTGTCATAGGCCACGACTTTCAACAGCAGGAGATGTAGCTGACTTTCCTAACACATAGAAACAGACACAGTGAGTTATATAAAATGAGGAGACAGGGATATGCCCCAAATGAAAGAACAAGACAAAAATCACAGCAAGAAACCTAAGTGAAATGGAGATAATACAGCTGATGGAGAATTTAAAGTAAAGCTCATATAGATACTCACTGGAGTTGAGAAAAAAGTGGAGGACATCAGTGAGGCATTTAACACAAAGAAAGAACCAATCAGAAATGAAGAACACACAAAATGAATTACTGGTACTTCATCAAGATAAATTCAATAATTACCTATCAATAATTACTTTGAATGTAAATAGACTAAACACTCCAATCAGAAGCAACAGGGTGACAGAATGGATAAAAAAAAAAACAAAACCCATGTATAAGCTGCCCACAAGAGACTCATTTCAGACATAAAGACACAGGCAGATTGAAAGTGAGGGGATGGAGAATCATTTATCATGCAAATGGTGTCAAAAGAAAGCTGGAGTGCAATAGTTATACTCAACAGAATAGACTTTGAAACAAAGACTGTAACAAGAGACAAAAAGAATACTATATAATAACAAACAGAACAACCCAACAAGAAGATATAACTATTGTAAATATTTATGCACCCAACATGGGAGCACCCAAATACATAAAGGACTTAATAACAAACATAAAGGAAGTAATTGATAGGAATACAATAATAGTTGGGGACTTCAACATCTCACTTACATCAATAGACAGATCATCTAAACAGAAAATCGACAAGGAAACAGTGGCTTTGAATGACACACTGGACCAACTGGATTTAACAGATATATTCACAACATTTTATCCTAAAACAGCAGACTACACATCCTTTTCAAGTGTACATGGAACACTCTCCAGATCACATATTAGGGCACAAAACAAGCTCAACGAATTCAGAAAGACCAAAGTCCTACCATGTATCTTTTCTAACCACACCAGTATGAAACTAGAAATTAACCACAAGAAAAAATCTGGAAAGAAAACAAATACATGCTCTTTAACACGTTTAAATGACATGCTACTAAATAATGAACGAGTCAACCAAGAAATTAAAGATGAAACCAAAAAATACATGGAGACAAATTAAAATGAAAACACAAGGGTCCAAGATTTTTCCCAAGATTTTCCTTTGGGATGCAGCAAAATTTATTCTAAGAGGGAAGTTTATAGAAACACAGGCCTACCTCAAGAAACAAGAACAATCTCAAATAAACAACCTAACTTACACCTAAAGGGCCTTGAAAAAGAATAAAACTTAAAACCAGCAGAAGGAAGGAAATTATAATAAACAGTAGAAATAAATGAAGTAGAAACTAAAAAAAGAATAAAACACATCAATGAAACCAAGAGCTGATTCTTTGAAAAGATCAATAAAACTGATAAACCTTTAGCCAGACTCCTTTAAAAATAATAATAAAGAGAGGACTAAAAAAGATCAACTGACAAAAAAACCCCAAACCAATTAAAAACAAACAAACAAACAAAAAAACCCACCAACAACAAAAACACCCTGACCATATAGGCATGGGTCTATTTCAGGTCCCAAAATTGAGACTCTTCATTTTTCCTTTTTTTTTTTCTTTAAAGATTTATTTACTTATTTGAAGGAGAGAGAGAGAGAAAGCATGAGCATACACGAGTGGGGGCAGAGGGAGAGAATCTCAAGCAGATTCCCTGCTGAGTGTGGAGCCTGACATGGGGCTCAATCCCACGACCAATGAGATCATGACCTGAACCCAAACACGAGTCAGACGCTTAACTAACCGAGCCACCCAGGCGCCCCCATTTTTCCATTTTTAGTCTTGTTTCTTCCTAAATTTGGGGATGTTCGGTTTCTGTGTTTCAAGTTTCTATGACTTCGTGTTCACTGACCTCTTCTTTAACAGTGTCTAACCTGCTAGTAATCCGCTCCTGTGAAATTTTCATTTCGGAATATTGTATTTTTGATCTCAAGAAGATGAATTTCGTTCTTTGTATATCTTTATCTCCTTCCTCATTGTGTTCCTCTGAGCACAGATCAGCCTCACTATTAAGGTGTGATCTTTCTAAAGTTTCCACTGTATGCTTGATATATTTAACAAAATCACTCCACTGTGGGTGGTAGGAACTCAAATCATTCCCGACCCCATGGGAGCTCTTGACGTTGTCTGGCTTCTGGCTCCCCAGCAACTGTTCTCTCCCTAGCAGTTATGTTTTATTCCTGGCCTCATGCAATTTCACCTACGCACGTGCAGACTCTAGTCCACCAAGGATTTCAGGGGATCTCTACCATATTTCTAGAGTTCTTTCTCTGTGTAGCTCCCTGTTCCAGCACTCTGCCCCACGATCTTTAGTTATTTAATCTCCCCAAATTCCAAGTGTCGTCTCCTCAACTCACTGAGGCCACTGGCTCTATCTGGCTTCTCCTACCAGCATCGGGAAGTTGCATCAGGTGGAACACCAGGACAATCCAAGGGCTCATCTCATTTGTTTCCCTTCATTTGGGGATCACAGGCCCACACTGTCTGAAGTCCAATGTCTGCAAACAGCTGTTTCACAAGTTTTGTCCTGTTTCGCTAGTTTGCTTATATGCAGGCAGACTATACTCCAAACCTGTTATTCCCTCATGGGGAATTATGCCCTCCATGGAGTCTTTATTTGGTTCCTTTTTAATTCTCTGGAGTCATTTTTATAGTAATCTGTACTGATCTGTTCCCTAAAGATATTTCAAACATGTTTTTTATTTCTTTACAGTAACACAGTTGTTTCTTTTTTAACTGTGTGTGGATGCCAATATTTGATGTCTTTGTGGGTTCAATTCTCCTGTCTGGTGTTTCTGCTGGCTCTCTCTCATAAACCTTCTTTGTCTTTTTAAAGATATTTTGTTAGACATTTTCCACAAGCTACTTTAATTTAAAAATTACCAAAATAAAATAAAGTACAAAAGCAAAATGAAAAGAAAGAAGTTCTGTTGGTGGGGGAAGGAGAGGATTGGGGATGATGTCTGTATGTGATTGAATTTCCTACAGATTCTGGAAAGCGGTTTTTAAGGTTATAACTGTTGAGAGAGACTCCTGACTCATCAGTCTACACCTTGACTTTAAACTTACCTGCTTCGTCCTCATGAGGTCACTGGAGAAAACATGGGTAAACTTCACATTATTAAGAAATATGCCAGCAGCAGCTGCTTGTTTAAATCCAGTTTCTGAAAGAGGCACATCTACTCCTTGTCCTGTGGTAGTCAGAGAAGGAACAGTAACACTCAAATATAAATATAACCGATGCAAATAAATCACACGTAAGAAAATATAAATAGAATTTATCTACATTTTATTAAAAGATTTCCTTGGGTGCTTTTCTTTCTTTTTTTTTTTTAAATCTTAAAGATTTTATTTATTTGACAGAGAGAGAAATCACAAGTAGGCAGAGAGGCAGGCAGAGAGAGAGGGGGAAGCAGACTCCCTGCCGAGCAGAGAGCCCGATGCAGGGCTCGATCCCAGGACCCTGAGATCGTGACCGGAGCCGAAGGCAGAGGCTCTAACCTACTGAGCCACCCAGGCGCCCCCTTCGGTACTTTTCTATATAACTTTTCAGAGAACCAAAAAAGCAAGTAAAATTAATATATAATCCTATAATTTATGCTCAGGTATTCAAATGTTTTCCAAAAGAATGTCTGCCTAATGGGAATCAGATGATGATGAGAATATTCATTTGTCTCCAGCTCCCTTCTCTCACGTCTGCCCATCCCTTCATTAGCTGTATTTTATTAATGCTGGCTCTGATCTTATGTTCTCGACCCAGGTGCTACATTTGAAAGGTAGGATCCTCACCTAAAAAGTTTCCCTTCTTTACCTCCACTGCCCAAATGTTCGATATTGTATTATTTCCCCTCACCTTGTTCCCTTCCTCCTTCCTTCCTTTTCCTTAAAAAAACAAAAAACAAAACAAAACAAGAAAAACCTTTGGAACCTTCATTTTCAGGAGAAGGGCTGAAGGGTCCTCCTATTGCAAAAGAACTAAATGGTTGTGTGTGTTTATGTGTGTGTGTGCTGCTCACAGGGTCTAAGGAAATTCTCTAAGAAGAAATGCAAAGCAACCGAAATACCCTGAGCTGGAACCTGAATATTAACATTAGAAAAATGGAGTTGCCAGGATATCAGCACAAGCAAGGGAGAAGCTGGGGGAGGGAGACTGCTGCATGGCACAGCAAGGTAGGAGGACTGAACTCAGCATTCCTGGAAGCCGGAGATCCTACAAGGAAGCTAGTATAGTCTCAGGTCAATAGTAAATATTAAAATCAAATGCAAATTCGTTTCAGAGCAAATCTGACTGAATAAAGGCTAACAAGTTTCCTACTAAGAGCAAATAATAGTTCAGTCAATAACTGAACATACAAGAAAATAATCCACGTGAATGAAAGTCAGCAGAAACAAACAAACAAACAAACAAAAAAACAGATTCGGAATCATTAATACTTCAGACATTGAAATCAGCAGATAGAGACTCCAAACTGTAAATAAAACATAAGGACGGAATCCCAAAAATAAGCAAGTAACAAGAAGCCATCAAAAACAACCAGAGAGCTTTCTAAAAGAACCAGACAGATCTTTTAATAATGAAAAATATTATGAATTGCTGAGGAGGGAAATAATCCCTCAGGGGATAAAGGGAGATTCAGTAACAGAAAGGCTTAATGAACTCAAAGACAGGGCCAAGATACTATCCCACATGCAGCACAAAGGAGATGAAACACATCTCACATCTACTAGAGACATGACTGACAGAATGATACTCTCTAACATACATCTGACTGGAACTCCAGAAAGAAAGAAAATGGAAGAGAGAAAATATGAAGAGATAATGGCTGAGAATTTTCAAGAAATGATGGAAAACATTAATCTACAGATAAAGAAAACACCAAGCAGGATAAATTAAAAGAAAAAATCCCTCCTAGATATATTGCTAACAGATAAATGCTAACAGAACCGTCAGTCTAAATTGTCTAGGCTAAAGAAGGTTGAATAGAATAAAAATAGAATTGTTTGGAATAAAAACAATTAAAACTATCTTTACCAGCAACCAATCTGCCTACGGGAACTTTCAAAGAAGATACTTCAGGAACGAAGGTCTGAGATGCAAAAGAAATGAGGAGGAGAGAGATTGGTAAATATATATGTAAATCTAACCAAATATTGTCTAAATAACAAATCGAATAATAATGCTTATGTCCTATGGTTAAAAAAGGAAAGGACTAAGCAATAGTCATAGAAGTTCCTTGTATTTTGGGGGGAAAGGAGATACTGCTATTACACTTCATTAGATATGAACGGTAAAAATTTAAAGGTAACCACTGAAAGAATGGAAATAGTTTATTATTGCAAAGCTAGTAGGGAGGGGGAGGAGAACCAAAATCAGCTCCACAGTATTTATGAGGTAACACTGAAGACCTCAGCACCCAGAAAGGTTGAAAGGAAAGGAAGAGAAAAATTCCAGGCAAATTCCAAGCCCAAAACAGCTGGAGAGGCTATATTATACTCAGAAATGCAAGCCTTTATGACAAAAGTCTTAGGATTGTGAGGATACTATAAATAATCAATGATCCAATTCACTAGGAAGACAGAACAATTTTTAAACTTGTATATGTGCCTAATAAAATAGTCTCAACTATATAAGAGCAGAACACATAAAGCACAAATTGATAGAATGTCAGGTACTAAACTATGAGTCGGCCATCACCATGGGAAATTCCACATCTCACCCATAAATTAGTATTTCAGTCATGTAGGCAAATTAGTAAATTTACAAAATTAGCAAAGCATAGAAGATTTAAACAACAAAACAGAGGTTAATTATTTGACATATAACTCCAAACCCAACAATCAGAAAACACAGATTGTTCTCAAGCATACAATGGTAGATGTATAAACACCAAGCATGTTAACAGATTTCAAAGAGTATCATCAAATAAACCATCTTGTCAGAATTCAAAATGTCATTGGGAGCCAATCATAAAAGATGAAGAGCAAAAACAAAAAGCCCAGTCATCTGGAAATTTAAAAAACAGTTCTAAATAATTCATGGGTCACTGAAGAAATCATAGTGGAAATTTAAGACACCTGGTGCTGAATACCTATGAAATGGCTAGGTATCAAAACTGTAGTTATACAACAAAAATGGTACTTGGAAATACACAAGCCTTGAATGCTTTAACTTAAAGACCTAATAAGCATCTAACTGACAAAAGTAGGAAATGTACACAAAACAAATGTCAAAACCAGGTGAGACCACAAAAACTTGTATTCCTGCTCCACTGTCAGTGTCTAATGAAACGAGACAGGTGAGCAGTACTAAAGGACAGGGTGGTAAGGCACAGGAAGTACAGAGGCTAACTTGGGTAGGATACATGTCACTGGAAAACAAAGGTTCATTTCATTATCAGATTAGTTTTCAGAAGAGGGAGTGGGGCACACTGGGTATGAAAATCAGGTTCTGCAAACTCCAGATGTCCCTAACCAAAAAAATAAAACTAAATGCTTTTATAATCACAGCACAGAAATAGCCTGTCTGGCTGAGAGTTTACCCAAGATATTCTTTAAAAGCTAGCCTTGCTGGATCATAAGGAGATTAAAAGATCTGAACCCGCATTAGCAGGACAAGGGAGGAAGAATCTGTTCAGAATAAAGTAACAATCTTGTGTGAGAATAGGAATTCTCTTTTTAAAACCTCTGTTACTACTAAAAATAATGTAACTATCTTAGCAGAAAAATACCATTAACACCAGCCAGCAAACTTCATGTTTCCAAATATGAAATCATTTTAGCCGTTATATTTTAAGACCACTAGACTAACATAACTCCTTAATCAGCTGACTGGGCCACTTGAAGCTACCTATAAACAACTTGGAATCCTACTCTTTACATTCAGTTCACTTAAGAAACTTATTTCTCTTGGTGACCGTCTGCTCTGATCATATTTCCATGGCTATGACACTTTCTCTAAAGCTGTAGACAATACAGAGCTGCTCCCGGTCTACCCTCCCCTACCCAGTCTGCTTAACTCACATACACATTAACACTAAAGGAAAAAGCTAAGAGTATACTAACCTTGAATTATTTTCTCCTTGTTAAATCTTGTTTCGCCACTAAAATAGAGAGGGTTGGGGAGGAAAAAACCTTCATTACCAAATTAGGTTATTTTTGAAATGAGAAAAAAAATCATCAATGAAAGGCAATGATATTCACAAAGGTCGCATATGAACTCTGTAGAGTACTCCATAATCTAACCTGTAAACCTAAAACTTGTTCTAAACTGCTATTTGCAATCATCTAATGTATTTAGTTGATGAGCTAAGAATTTCGTACCGCCCCAAATTAAAATGTATAAATCATGAATCTAATCGCAAGTAAACTGTAAGTAGAAAATTCTATTAAAATGCATATATAATTTTTATTAAATAATCTTGTGAAAATAAATACGTTGACTAAAATTCTTTTTACAAGCAGGAGGAGGAAACCGTGAGTCCAGTCCAGTTGCCGGACTGAATAAGCAAGTGCAAGGGAACCTGAATTGAGTGGGAAAGAAGTCCACAAGCCTTCAGATGCCCCGGCTTCTCCTCGTTCCTAGATCTCAAGCTGTTCATTCTTGGCATGCTGACAACTATCTTGCAGACCACACTGAAAAAAAATGAGGTTTGGGGACTGTGTTTTGAAGAATTTAAAAACCAAACCAAATCAATCCTGAAACCACCAGAAGAGGGAACGGACCGGGAACTTTATCACAAAATAACCATCATCTGAGGCTGGAGTGGTAAGAAAGTGGAGGGGGATGTGGTGCCTGGACCAGACCAGATGGCAAGGTATACTTGCATCAAAAGCAATCAAATACATGAAAAGCTATCAAGAACCGAGTGAAAAATTCTTTGAGGCCTTTCTATGTGCTAAGTACAGTGCCAGGCACTGGAAACGGAGACACAAAGGTAGCAGACTGGGAGAAAGGAGTTGACTTGTTCTGTGTGGACACTAAATACAGAATTGGAAATGGTAGGTAAAAATTGTGAATAGGTTTCTTCAGATCAAGTTGTTTCCTCGTTTGGTATCAAATGCCCACTACATATTTCTATGTCAACGAGAGGTGAAAATCCTTTAAAGTAAACTTCATTGCCACATAGCAGGCTGAGGAACAAAACTCCTTTGGCTGTATCCTTAGGAGCTTGGTTAGGCTTGAGTGCCTCTGTTCTTTTTTTTTCTTAAAGATTTTACTTATTTATTTGACAGAGAGAAAGAGATCACAAGAAGGCAGAGAGGCAGGCAGAGAGAGAAGGGGAAGCAGGCTCCCTGCCGAGCAGAGAACCCGATGCGGGGCTCGATCCCAGGACCCTGAGATCATGATGTGAGCTGAAGGCGGAGGCTTTTAACCCACCGAGCCACCCAGGCACCCTGAGTGCCTCTGTTCTTTGCCTGTGAAATGGGGACAATAACAGCCCTATTTAAACAGGACTCTAGGGCACCTGGGTGGCTCTGTTGGTTAAGTATCTGGCTCTTGATTTCGGCTCAAATCATGATCTCGGGGTAGTGGGATCGAGCCCACGCTGGGCCTGCACTCAGTGGGTTGTCTATTTGAGATTCTCTCTCTCTCCCTCTGCCCCTCACTGCCCTCCTCACCTGTGTGCGCACTCTAGGTCTCTCTCTAAAAATAAATAAACAAATCTTTAAACAGGACTCTTGGGGTAACTGAATGAATATAAGCCAGGCAAATTTTATCACAGGTAAAACGTTTAAACACTGCTCAGCTTTTAGTAAGCACTCAATAGTTCTGTTTATAGGTCATTCTTGGACGGAGCTACAAAGAAATCAAAGATTCAACTCAGTGCATTTTAAATCCTGTAAAAACTGTGAAATAAACAATATAAACAAATAACATACCATAAAGTCAACATTCAGGTGACCCCAGCCAAGTTATTAGATCGCCGCCAGCCTCCTAGACCTTGTCTCTTTCTGATCACGATGTCCTCCCACCCCCAGTGGATCCACAACCTGGACATTTAGATGCCCACTTGCTTCACCTTTCTTCATAGCTTTCCCACCCATGTATAGCACAGATTAGTTCCCCTGTCGTTGAACTTTATAATGAATTGCTTCTTTCTGTGTTGCTTCCGTTCTTTAACATTGTTTGTGAGATACATCAATGTTGTTGAGGGTGGCATACTTCTTACCTTCTCATTATTGTGTAATGTGCTTAAGAGTTTACCACGATGTATTTACATGTTTTACTGTTGATATTTACATTGTTTCCAGTTTAGAGCTAAGCTGCTATGAATATCCTTGCAAAGAGTGCATCAAATTCTCTAGGGCAGTGGTTCTCAAACTGTGGCCTCTAGATCAGCATCACTGGCATTGCGCGAGGACTTTTGGAAATGGAAATTCTCAGACCCCAGCCCAAACCCCTGAATCAGAAACTCAGAGGTTGGGGTACAGTTAATCTGTGTTTTAATAAACCCACCAGGTGATTCTGATGCACATTCATGTTTGAGAACCACTCGAAGAATGACGAATGATTCTTTTTGTAAACAGTTATATTTGAATACAGTCACACATGTGTTTGCATGTTTATGGTTTCTTTCACACTATAGTGGTGGAATTGAGACTGCAAGGCTTGTAAAGCCTAAACTATTTTCTACCCTTTAATTAAAAGTTTGCTAACCCACGCCTAGTGATATAGGCCTAGCACTAGACTTGCTGAGCCACAGAGTATGCAAACATTCAGCTTTATTAGATGTTACTGAAGTGGTCATAGCAATTTACATGCCCCAGCAGCGTTCCACATCCTCTCCAACATTTAGTAATGTCAGAGTTTCCCATTTGTGCCAATTTGGCACTAGAACAGTTTATCTCCGTTCGATCCGAATTTGTATTTCCCTGATTACTGTGAAGGCTCATCACCCTTGCTCTGTTTGTTTTAAATAAAGCACTAGTTAAAAAACAAAACAAAACAAAGCCCTCACATGGGATTGGTTTACACAGATCCAGAAAGGAACTCCATCAGACCTGAGAGTCAGAATCACAAACCCAGGCCTCTGCCTGGAACCCTGTCCCTTGTTTACAGAAATAGTTGTTTGCCAACCTCTGCCTAGAGCAGTGGTTCTCAAAATGGAGCGTGTATCAGAATCTCCTGGGGGGCTTATTAAAACATAGACTGCTGGACCCAGCCAATGCGTTCTCATTCTTTAAGACCCAACACAGAGAGCCAGCTCTCTGTCTTCCCTTCCCAGCCCATTTCCCCACCTACCTATCTCACTTAAAACCCTCAATGCTATACTTCCGTTTTACCCAGCACGACTATTTTAAGTTACCACCTGTATGCTAATTAACTTTTTTAGTTGTGTGTCTACCCTGGCTCCACCTCCTTAAAGGCACAGCCAGAGGTTGCCTCGCCCTAACATACTCATTACCTGGAGAAAACCCTGGGAAATAATAGAATCTCAGTGTATGCACTCTGCCAATGGAAGGCCATCTGGAAATACCTACCGAATTAACAAATCTGTTTGCCCTTTGATCCAGCAACCCTATTACTGGGAACATTTGCATTCATCCATATTTAAAACAGTATCTGTCACAATATTATTTCTAATAGCAAAAGATGGTAAATAACCTAAACGTCCATTAATAGGGAACTGGGTACATTAATAAATGGTGGTGTAGCTACATAATGGAATACTATGTAACTGTGTCCCTTAAAAAGAGTGATTTATGTAAAGATATGGAAAAATCTCCAAAATATATGAAAGGGAAAAAGCGAAGTACAGGATAATATTAAAAAATGTTACCTTTTTAGAAAGGTGGGAAATAAGAATAAACATTTGGACCTGCACGAAATAAAACAAAGAAAACACTGGAAGGGTACATAAGAAACTAATAAATATGATCATCTAAGGGGTGAGAGGAGAAGAGGTTAAGACCAGGGAAAATTGTCTTGATTTCTAAATATGTGGATGTAGCTTTAAAAAAAATATATGACAGGGGCGTCTGGGTGGCTCTGTCATTAAGTGTCTGTGCCTTGGACTCAGGTCATGGTCTCTAGGTCCTGGGACAGAGTCCCGCATTGGGTGTAGCTTTAAAAAAAATAGATGACAGGGACGTCTGGGTGGCTCAGTCGTTAAGTGTCTGTGCCTTGGACTCAGGTCACGATCTCCAGGTCCTGGGACAGAGTCCCGCATTGGGCTCCCTGCTCAGTGGGGAGCCTGCTTCTCCCTCTCCCTCGCCCCTGCTCATGCTCTCTCTTGCTCTCTCTCTCTCTTAAATAAATAACATCTTAAAAAAATGCATAATAAATTAAATTTCTCAGAATTATTTATCACTGATTTGCCACTGTTATCACTGTTGTAGTTAATATTAATAAAATATGCCTTATATTCCAAAATGTATTCAGAATCATACCAAATAGATGTGAAAGAGGACATTAATCTCTACCATTCAGACAAATAAAGCATCCAGGGCGAGGATGAGGAAATTGTCATTTCTTTTTTTTTTAAGATTTTATTTATTTACTTGATGGAGAGAGGCACAGCAAGAGAGGGAACACAAGCAGGGGGAGTGGGAGAGGGAGAACACAAGGAGAGGGAGAAGCAGGCTTCCCACTGAGCAGGGAACCCGATGCGGGGCTCGGTCCTGGGATCACGACCCGAGCCAAGGCAGACGCCAACCACTGAGCCACCTAGGTGCCCCAGAAATTGTCATTTCTAATACAGAAAATGGTTCCCAAACACTGGATTCACTTCCTGTCTCAACCTCATAATCTTGCTGAGATCAAGAATAAAAGAACTGCTATTAAATACAAGTAATGCCCTCTTTAGACATTAGCTTTGTAAGCAATTCCATTTCCGGCAAAGTTCAAAGAACCTTTCCTATGCCATGTTTACTTTTATACAGGAACCTCAAAAGTTTTTGCCTACTTTATGCCAATCACAAGCTCTCCTGCTCATTTTATAAATTTAAAATCAAGGATGAAGAGAAATTTAATAATTTTGCCAGTCCAGGTTGTTACAAGTACAAATTCAGCAGATGGTAACTTTTTGTAAGCTTGCTAAAAAGACAGCTCACAATTTTAAACTCAATAGCTGACCTAAATGATGCAGACCTAAATGATGCTGACCTAAAAGATGCAGAATAATTTTTATAAAAGATTCTATTATCAAAATGCCATACTATAAAAAAATGGAATCCCAGTACTTCGACACTTTTGTAATGGTACTGCCACACCATCTAACTATTTTTGACAAAGGGAGAAAAAAATAGCAATGATATAATGACGGATTTTATTTAGCTGTAAGTCAATAGAGACTGCTGCCGACATTAATTATTATATTATTAACAACCGCTGGCATTCTGCTGGGCATTTTTTGCCTTTATATCCCTTTATAAATATTACAGAGCGGGAAACCTAGAAATAGAATTTTTTCCCTAAAACTTTCATAAATATTTAGTTTTACAGCTTTTATCAGCTTTATTAAGAGGTTTATATAAATCCTTAAGACAACTGTTTAAAAGTTTGTTTTGGGAATAGGAAAGAAAAGTAGGTGGCTAAAACAGTTTTACTATTAATCTTCTTTCCTTAACCAAAGTTTGGCTTGTGATAGCGGTAGAGAAGGTAGAGGAAGCTGAAAGGTCAGAGGGATATATTTTAAAGGAGTCAGGAATAACACTACTCATTTTCAAAATCTGCGGTGTGATCCATTTCCAAAACAGAACACCCGACTCTGCAAGAATCCAAATGCTTATGCCAAGAAGTTAAGTCTTATGACCAGCCATTTATAGGCCCTACAAATATGCATCAATTCATTTTGTAGGTTATTACACTGTTCTTCACGTTGAAAGATATTTCATTTTGTTAGCTCTGGTTTATAGTCTATGGATTTCTTTAGAAGTCATTTATAAAGCTTAATTTCCCAATCATATCCTTTTAAAGAATTCAAATTCAATTGATAACTACTGTCTGCCACAAGACGGAGATAAATCATAGGAAATTAGTACAGTTGGGGGCATGTTTTCAAAACAGGTATGCTTTAGCATACGTGGAAATGCAAAGCCTCACCTGATACTTAATCATGACTACAGCTTTATCCTAATTCCTCTCTACCAATTAATTCATTCGAAAATATGGAAGATTTCAAGAGCTAGTAACACAGAGACTTTCACTAGATAGGTTGAGGGGAAAAAAATGTAACATACCCAACTCATGACATGTTTTTGTTTATAAAGAAGTTAGTCCTAGTTGTAAACGGTCTCCCAATTGATCAACTGTATTCTCAGAAAACAAATACCACAGTAACAAAACAATCGCATAGATGTTTATAAAAGTTTACAGGTGACCTAGTATTTACTATACTTGCTTTATTAATGACCAGAACAATTACTGGCATTCAACGAAAAGTAACTGCCAATAGAGACAGCATAAAAAAAAACAAACCAGTTTTGCCATCGATAACTTTACTAACCTATCATCTTTAAGTTAATAAAAGTAAATTTAATTTAGTTTGTAAAAAAAATTTTTTTTAAAAAAATTAGCTAAAAATGGAAGTGAAATGGGATGGCTTTGCAGGCAACTCATTGCAAACACACACAAATAATATTTCAAGGAAACTGGGGCCTTTTGATGGGGTGTACAGGTGATGGAAATGCCAACCTACGTATTTTGGGGTTTTCAACAATGTGCTACAAGATCATAAGAAGTTACAGTTTAACAATATTGAAAGACTTCAAGTTTGAAATCTTGGATATTCTATTCCAAAAATAACACATACCTGTAAGTAGGATGAAGAAAAACACACATGTAGTAACAGTACGAGATTCATAACAGATTTGGTTGAACTTAAAGAAATTGCATTATCTGAAGGCACCATTCAATAAAATTATCCATCTCCTAAAAAATACTGATGATGCCATCAGTTTCAAAGCATTTGACTATCTTAGTTATACAGAATCATGTCATAGAAAAGGTTAGTGCTATTTCCAATATTATGCTAAATGACCCAATCTTCTGGATTCCAGTAAGAGTCATCATATTTAACTATGGTGACTATTATTAAGCAAGTTTGAAATCATTTCTTTTCCTGAAAGAATCTTCAATTCTTAGTTTGGAGGACTCAGAAGGGAAAAGAGGGATGATCCAAACAGAGTTAACCATAGCCCTATCAATTATTTCAACACTTTTAACTACCCTTTCCCACCAATAAAACAGAACAAAGCGTACTATTCTTATCAGTCTTCACAATTATATTAGCATAAATAAAAAGCAGCCACGAAAATGGCTGGTGATGTTCCAGCAATCTACAAACACTAGGTTTTAACTCAGTAAAACAGGAGGCAGGAGAGTACAGTGGTTGAGAGAACGGGCTACAGAGTCATGCTCCTTTGATTCAAATCCCAGCCCCTCATCTAGCCGTGTGACTTCAAGCAAGTTACATGGCTTCTGCAACCATTCCCTCACCTGCTAACTGAGGAGCAGTCCTCACCTAACTGGGCTGTTGTCAGAACTTAATTACAACAGTGCCGGGTACATAGTAATTTATAAAGACTTATTTCTAAATTGATTCTTCATAGGATTTCTTTAAGGAATCAGTTTTTTAAGTCAAGCCCTTTTTAAGAAGCAGGGAAGGGGCAAAATCCAAATTCGTATAACTACTGTCCAATAAGAATCTAAATAGATTATCACCTTACTTTTCAAGGGATGGTGTAATCAGATTTCCTACAACTAAGCTTCACCTACATGTCAGGCACTGTGCTGCCTGAGTCAAGGCATCCGAAAAGGGTAGTAACACTGGAAAATGATGACTCTATTTCCTGCTCTGCTACCAATAAGCTATATGGCCTTAAGTAGGTCATAAAATGGTCATAAAGCATTCTATAAAATGGAGGGGTGGAGAAAGAAGAGACAGAGAGAAACTCGATTTCTGGTTTAGTCATCAAAATCCTGTGAGTCCTAAAGGGAAAATTCTGCTGACTTCCAAGATTATCCTCCTATAAAGGAAGAACAGGACCAAAAAAAAAAAAAAAAAAAAAAAAAGATAGTTAAAGTCAGCATGACCAGGTTAAGTCCTATTAGTATTCCTTTTGAGCTCCAGAAAGTCAAAAATGGTATCTTATTTATCTGTATAGCCCAGTACACTGGCACGCAGTGCAGAAAATGCTGGTCTGACAAAACTATACATAAATATGGAGGATTAACTACATTTTTATTAGAGATGTCCTTTAGAGAATTGGAAGTTATCTAATTCTTGAGATGTATTTCTTCGCCTCTGAAGATGCTATACACTTTGCCTCATCTAATTCTCACACTAGCCCAGTGAGATAGGTATTATCATTACCCCATTTAATACATCAGGAAATTGAGGTCGTAAAGATTACGTCGGTTAACGGAAGCCCTGGTGACAAGGCTCCTCCTAGCCAGAGCCCGGATTCTAACCCAGGTCTATCTTGCTTGAAAAATCTGTGCTCTTAACCACCCTGAACTGCACTTCCATTAACACTCGGCCAATAAGCATTCAGAAGGAAAAAAGATAACAGACTTAAAGACCTATCTACCTTTAGCTCCACCATGTAATGTTATGATAAAAATATTTGTTCGGGGTGATGCGGTCGTCTGAGACCAGGGCGGAGGCCCTCTTCCTCTGCCAGCAATGTAATCTCCGGAGGGAAGAAATAAATCTCAGATCTGTGCCTGCGGCTGCCCTGGCAAGCGAGGGGGAACAGCAGATATGCAGAGAGTGGACAGCGGAAGGCTGCCGGCACAAAAATATCTGCCTTGGACGAGCCATCTGGCAAATTATTTAGACTTCGCTGGGGAGCAAAAAGCGGCGCCCAGGGAAGTCCGAAGACAAGGCTGTCCTTCAGTTTTAACTCCGCCAAGTGGCTTCGAACCTCCAGACC